>JAWHQI010000007.1:9907500-10550000 GCA_033032865.1 Dactylorhiza incarnata
CCTGAAAAGTGAGAAGCCTGAAAGATAAAAGTGAGAACGCCTGAAAGACAAAAAGTGAGACGCCTGAGAGACAAAAAGTGAGACGCCTGAAAGATAAAAAGTGAGAAGCCTGAGAGACAAAAAGTGAGAACGCCTGAAAGACAAAAAGTGGGAACGCTCCCGAACGTGTTCGGAAGCGTTCTGAGCGCGCGTGAGAGCTAAAGTGCTCCGAGCATATAACGAACATGGAAGTGCTTTGAACGCGCTTAGAGGCGTTCTGAGCGCTCGTGAGCGCGGAGGCGTTCTGAGCGCGCTCAGAAGCGTTCTGAGCGCGCAACGAACATGGAAGCGCTCTGAGCGTGCTTAGCAGTGTTCTGAGCGCGTGTAAGCGCGAAGGCGTTCTGAACGCGCTTGGAGGCGTTCTGAGGGCGCGTGAGCGCGGAGGCGTTCTAAGCGAATGGTGGAACGGGAAGTTGTCCCCCAAAGGGGAATTGGGGTCCGACGCGCCCGACGAGGGGGCGTGAATACGGCGGGGTCCCCTACGAGCCTCCCCTTGTGGAGAAAGTGCGGGGAGGAGGCCTGACCGCACCTTAAGGGCGGCGCGGTTGGGCCGCACCCCGGGGGGATGCGGCTAGGCTGCACCCCAAGGGGGTGCGGTTTGGCCGCACCCCTCAAGGGGGGTGCGGCTTGGGACGCACTCCCCAAGGGGTGCGGCTAGGGCCTATCCCCAAGGGGTGCGGCTAGGGCCGCACCCCTAAAGGGGGGTGCGGCTAGGGCCGCACCCCCCAAGGGGTGCGGCTGGGGCCGCACCCCTCAAGGGAGGTGCAGCTCGGGCCGCACCCCTCAAGGGAGGTGCGGCTCGGGCCGCACCTCTTGAGGGGTGCGGCTGGGGCCGCACCTCTTGAGGGGTGCGGCTGGGCCGCACCCCCCAAGGGGTGCGGCTGGAGCCGCGCCCCTTGAGGGGTGCAGTCGGGGCGCGGCCAGGCCGCTTCCCCGCGATGGGGGGTGATGCCCGCGTGCTACTGCGTGCTACCGTGCACGCGGTGGTGCATGCACCTGCGGTTTGCTCCGTGCGCGCCTTGACTTTGGCGGATGGGGAATGGCGGGCTCGGTCTTTTCAACTCAAGCGATTGTGCGTTGTCCGTTGCCCCCACCTTTCTTAAGCGGGGTTTCCTTTAGACGCACCACAAGGCCTTTACGGGTGGTATAACATAAGCCCCCCAAACCTTCGGAGTCCGAGTTTCGGTGCGAGGAGTTCGGAGGTTTTAATTTTTCTGTGGCGGCTTTGATCATCGCTCTCTTTGTGGTGCCTTGGGTAGGAGTTGTCGGCGGGGGTAAGTGTGGTTGACTTTGTTTCTTTGTCCTGGTCAGGCGTTTCTCGCCCTGTGCTGGGTCGTGATAGCCCTCTGATGGTCCTGCTACCCTGGTTGCTGACAGAGCGTTGACTGAGGGAAGACATTTTAAGATGGCCAGCGAAGGGCGTCGGCTTTCTGAGATTGTTGCTTGGCCTTCTGCCTAGCATTGATGTCTGTCTAGGTTGAGTGTTTTCTGCAAAATAATAGATGAATTTTCGCGGTTCTGAGCCCGCGGCTTTTATATAATAGAAAATTAGCTTGCGCAAGTCTGTGCTTGCGGCTTTTTTGCGCGAGTCTGTGCTCGCAGCTTTTTGCACGAGTCTGTGTTCGCGGCTTTTTGCACGAGTCTGTGCTCGCGGCTTTTTGCACGAGTCTGTGCTCGCGGCATGGCCGGTGAATAGCGGGTGTATTCAAACCGTGGGTGAACGCAAGGGGGCAGGCCCCTACGTCACCGGGACTCGACGGCGGAGGAGAAGGGCGAACCTTCAATCGACGGCGGTGCAAAGCCCCCGGGGCAGGGCCCCGTTAGTTAGCGCACTACCTGGAGGCAGTTGCTGTTCTTTAGCGCACTGCCCGGAGGCAGGTGTTGTTCATTAGCGCACTGCCTCGAGGCAGGTGTTGTTCATTAGCGCACTGCCTTGAGACAGGTGCTGTTCATTAGCGCACTGCCTTGAGGCAGGTGCTGTTCGTTAGCGCACTGCCTTGAGGCAGGTGCTGTTCCTTAGCGCACTGCCTTGAGGCATGTGCTGTTCATTAGCGCACTGCCTTGAGGCAGGTGCTGTTCATTAGTGCACTACCTTGAGGCAGGTGCTGTTCATTAGCGCACTGCCTTGAGGCAGGTGCTGTTCATTAGCGACTGGACGTCTTTACGTAGTTTCGATGGCGCAAGATATGACATGCGTGAAATAGAACTTTAAAAACTTTTAGTCGTAGTGGTAATTTACGCAAAGTTTTTATAGAAACAAAGTTGATAGAACATTTCAGTGGCGCGGGTAGAGCCCCGCTAATAGGTGTGAAGCGTTCTCCCGAGATGACTGACTTAAGGGTTGCCTCCAAGTACTTCTTGACAAGCCGCTAGCTGATCTCCTGCTAGCCGAATAGTCGCCTAGTCTCGTAGGAATTTCCCCAGTAGGCCTTGTTTGACGAGTTGCTCGATTTCATCCTTAAGCTTGGAGCAATTTTCCGTGTCATGTCCTTGTCCACGATGGAACTCACAATATTTTGTCTGGTCCCCTGAGTTTTTAGCGAGGGGTCTGGGCTTGCGGAGCGTCTGGTTGTCTTTGATTGCGTACAGTACGTTAGTCCTGGTAGTGTTCAGGGGAGTGTAGTCCTGATGTTGGCGAGATCCTCGGTCTCGGCTGGAGTTGTCGTAATGCTTGCTTTTCTTATTGGGAGTTATCGGCGGCAGCGACTCCTCTTTCTTCCTCTTCGAGCTCCCCTCGAACTGCTGGCGGTGCGCTTCAATTGCCTCATCTTCTGCTATCTGGGCCTCGACTCGCTGAACGAGGTCAGGGTAGCTTGGTACGGTCTCTCTCATTAGAGCTGAGTAAAAGCCACTTGGGCGGAGTCCTCCAAGGAAGACTCCCCGTAAGAGCTCGGGATCGACTCCTGGGATCTGCCGAGCCTCCGTAGTGAAGCGTCGGAAGAAATCTTTGAGTGTTTCTCCGTCGTTTTGGCGGATCCCTGAGAGATGGGAGGGATCTCGGACAATTCTGCGGTTGGCGATGAATTGGTCCTCGAACTGCTGCGCCATTTCTGCGAAGTTATTGATAGCCCCATTCGGCAGGGAGTGGAACCAAGTGCGCGCTTGCCCCTTCAAGGTCGCCGGGAACACCTGACAGAGGAGCTGATCAGGGGCGCTGTAAATCCTCATGATGGTGGTGAAGTGATTGACATGTTCCAATGGGTCGTCCGTCCCGTCGAACGTCTCGATGTTGGGAAGCTTGAAGCCATTAGGAATTGGATGAGCTAAGACTTGAGGTGATAGCGGGGAGTCATGATGCGCGGGACGGCGGGCGAGAGCGGCGCGTCGTCCAGCTTGGGCATACTCTTCCTCTATCATGTTGCGTATCTCTTCCCGCGTAGCTCTTTCCACTGCTTGCTCAGGGGCAGCTCTTCCGTGGTGGTGGCGGCGGTGATCAGCTTCTGGGCCTCCAGCTGGTGGGCCAAGGTGAGCGGTACTTGCCGCATTGGAGAATCCTTCTGAAGCTTCGTCTTCTTGGACAGCCTCCCCGTTCGGGGCATGATTCAGAGCCGGGGGCGGCGGTGCGTTCAAAGGTGGCGGTTGGTTCGGAACTTGAGGAGCCCCAAGATTCCTCACGAGGGCCAACATCTCAGCTTGATGTTCTTCGATCTGCTGCATGCGCACCTCCAAACCTGCTGCAGGTGCAGGCAGCGCCTCCTCCGCGGGAGGTGCATCGATAAGTGAGTGGGAGGGAGCTGGGTCGACGCGTCCTTCCGGCATCGATCCTTCAGTAGTGCGAGCACTCTTTCTTGCCATAGCAGTTTGCTCTCGAAGAGTTTTTCGGGAAAGTTTCCCACAGACGGCGCCAAACTGTTGCGGAACACTTAGGGCTCTTGGTAGACCGGTTCACTTGAAGCACCTTAGCTCATGAGCGAACTAAGCGCGCAAACAGTCAATTAGAGATTCGTTGATTGCACTGGGACTTTTTAGCGTGGAAAACCCGGAAAGGGTAAAAAACCACGTGGTCGGAGCTGTGCCGACCAAATTCCACTATCTTCAGGGGGGTTACAGAGTGAGACTTAGAACTCGAGTGCGACAGGCCGCAACTCGTTATAGTAGTAGAGAGATAGAGAGATCCGAAGGCGACAGGCCGCCTCTTGGAAAAAACTAAGTCCTTTTCTCCTTCTGAGAAAGGTGGAGAACAAAAGTGAGCTACTCCGGGGAACAAAAGTGAGCTGCTCCTGGGAACAAAAGTGAGCTGCTCCTGGGAACAAAAGCGAGCTGCTCCGGGGAACAAAAGTGAGCTGCTCCGGGGAACAAAAGTGAGCTGCTCCGGGGAACAAAAGTGAGCTGCTCCGGGGAACAAAAGTGAGCTGCTCCGAGGAACAAAATTGATCAGCTGCGTCGCCTTTCAGGATGAAGGAAATCTTCAAGTCCGGAAAGGAAATCTTCAAGCACCGAAGGAGAATTCCGCAAAAGTCTGCAAGGAGCTCTCCCAGGTCCAGAAGTCCAGGTCCTTTCAAATGAAGCCGTGGGGCTCCTTTTATAGCTTTGGCCGGGGGCGATCCGGTAATTTTGCCGTTTGCAGTTTCCATAAATGCTCGGTGGACGAATCATATTTTCCGATTCGGGGCACACGGATCGCCATTTTTCTTAAATGACCATCTTGCCCTTCGGGCATCTTGGGCGGCTCGGGCAGTTCGGGCAGTTCTGTTGGAGGCGAAAAAGGCGACTGACCGTTCCTGAAAAGTGAGAAGCCTGAAAGACAAAAAGTGAGAACGCCTGAAAGACAAAAAGTGAGACGCCTGAGAGACAAAAAGTGAGACGCCTGAAAGACAAAAAGTGAGAAGCCTGAGAGACAAAAAGTGAGAACGCCTGAAAGACAAAAAGTGAGAACGCTCCCGAACGTGTTCGGAAGCGTTCTGAGCGCGCGTGAGAGCTAAAGTGCTCCGAGCGTGTAACGAACATGGAAGCGCTTTGAACGCGCTTAGAGGCGTTCTGAGCGCTCGTGAGCGCGGAGGCGTTCTGAGCGCACTCAGAAGCGTTCTGACCGCGCAACGAACATGCAAGCGCTCTGAGCGCGCTTAGCAGTGTTCTGAGCGCGCGTAAGCACGGAGGCGTTCTGAACGCGCTTGGAGGCGTTCTGAGGGCGCGTGAGCGCGGAGGCGTTCTGAGCGAACGGTGGAACGGGAAGTTGTCCCCCAAAGGGGAATTGGGGTCCGACGCGCTCGACGAGGGGGCGTGAATACGGCGGGGTCCCCTACGAGCCTCCCCCTGTGGAGAAAGTGCGGGGAGGAGGCCTGACCGCACCTTAAGGGCGGCGCAGTTGGGCCGCACCCCGGGGGGATGCGGCTAGGCTGCACCCCAAGGGGGTGCGGTTTGGCCGCACCCCTCAAGGGGGGTGCGGCTTGGGCCGCACTCCCCAAGGGGGTGCGGCTAGGGCCTATCCCCAAGGGGTGCGGCTGGGCCGCACCCCTAAAGGGGGGTGCGGCTAGGGCCGCACCCCCCAAGGGGTGCGGCTGGGGCCGCACCCCTCAAGGGAGGTGCGGCTCGGGCCGCACCTCTTGAGGGGTGCGGCTGGGGCCGCACCTCTTGAGGGGTGCGGCTGGGCCGCACCCCCCAAGGGGTGCGGCTGGAGCCGCGCCCCTTGAGGGGTGCAGTCGGGGGCGCGGCCGGGCCGCTTCCCCGCGATTGGGGGTGATGCCCGCGTGCTACTGCGTGCTACCGTGCACGTGGTGGTGCATGCACCTGCGGTTTGCTCCGAGCGCGCCTTGACTTTGGCGGATGGGGAATGACGGGCTCGGTCTTTTCAACTCAAGCGATTGTGCGTTGTCCGTTGCCCCCACCTTTCTTAAGCGGGGTTTCCTTTAGACGCACCACAAAGCCTTTACGGGTGGTATAACAATTAATAAAGTGGATGATAGTAGTTTGGTATAATTTTCGCGATCGCATATATCCGTACTTGCGTTAATAACATGTTTAATCACAATATAATTTTTTATCATGTAATATTTTATTTTCTCTACACTTTTTAATTTTCTATTTTATTTAATTTGTTTATTATTTTACTTTCTGTTGTATTATTACATTTTAGTTTAATTTAGTCTACTATATTTTAATTAATTTATTTATTTAAAATGATAATGCTACTGAAAATATAATTTTTATGTCATAAATAATTTAGTCCACTATATCATAACTATCGCGTTAATGACCACCACCACAATGCCAAACACAGCCTTATTAGTATCCTATTGGCATGAATGTGACGGTACTAAACACAGTAATTTTGAACCGCTATTCATGAATCCTTGATCTCACCCTTGGAATAAAAAAATGGCAGCAAAATCACAGCCGTTGTAACGCTAATTACACGCATAAAATGGCGATGAAGCTATCGACTACATTTACCGGATCATTAATTTGCTAATATATATATATATATATATATATATATATATATATATATATATATACTTAAAAGATGCATTAATTATATATGTGCATATAACAGAAGAGTTATAAGAGAGTACGATATTCAGCGCAATATTGTAAATAGTTTTCTAACACTAGCTATTATTTTAGCACGCAACTACAAATGGAGATCCAGACTAACGGCGTCCATTGGCTCATGATGGTCATGCCACACCCTCGTCGACGGCGGAGATGCCGACGTTGTTCTCTTCTGATCCTGACCCACCCTCAACATGGACGACAGCGATGGATGCAGTGCTGCCGCAGTGATGAACTCATGAGCACGCCGATGGTGCATCGCCGTCGGCGGCGGAGCCGTCCAATTCCCTGACATTGGGTTTCCATTAATCGGCTGCGCCACCGAGCCCAGCCCGCCGTAGAACCGCACGCCGCCGCCTTCGCCTCCGGCCGAGAAACTCCAGGAAGGGTAGGGAGGGGGCGGGACGCCGTGGCGATTGTAGCCGAGCAAGCTCCGCAAGTGGCCTCCTGCGCTGGCGGCAGCAAGGACGTTGGCCCGCTTGGCGTTCTGCCGTTCGCGCTTATGCGCGTTCTGGTGTCCGCCGAGCGCCTGCGACGTGGGGAAGTTGCGGAAGCAGTAGTTGCACTCGAACTTCCGGAGGGCTTCGCCGGGGTCGTCGGCGGCAGTGCTACCGTCTGCGGTGTTTGGGGAGGAGCTGCGGCGTTTGGTGGAATCGGATGCGGCGGCGGAGGGGTGGGGCGGAGGGACGACGAAGTCGAAGCCGAAGAGGCGGATGGGAGGCTTGTCTGATCTGCGCATGAAGGGGAGCTGGGAGAAGGAGTCAACGCTCATGAAGTCGTGGGTCTCTCTGTCGTCGGCCATGATAATATTCTATGAGCTGGAATTAGTGAAGGAGTAGATCGAGAGTAGTAGATGTAGGAATCTGAGTTCTACTAATTCGATGGTGTAATGATCGATTGTCAGCTTTTTATATATTGTCGGGGAGTGAGATAGCTAGCTAGTCCTGCAGGTTTATTTGAGAGATCATGTTCTTTGTAATGGCGGAGGAGAGCTACGGGGGTGAGGCTGAATTTGAACCACCTCATTGCGCAGAGTGATCATCTGCGCGCGTTGCTTTCCTGAAACCGATGGATGCTTTTGGCTTCCCAAATTAACTACACCCAAAGTACCGCCACCTGCTAGTGACCTGCTACTACCTCTCTCTCTCTCTCTCTCTCTCTCTCTCTCTCTCTCTCTCTCTCTCTCTCTCTCTCTCTCTACTCCTGCTACCACTACCTCTCTCTCTCTCTCTCTCTCTCTCTCTCTCTCTCTCTCTCTCTCTCTCTCTCTCTCTCTCTGTCTGTGGATTGATGTTTTTGGATCAGTGCTTACGTTGCTGTCTTCTTTATATCCCTAGCTTACACACATTGCAGCCACCAGTTGCACAGATGAGGCAGCACGGGAAGAGCTGCTCTAAGTCTCTCTCTCTCTCTGCTCTAACTCTCTCTCTCTCTCTCTCTATGGGAGTTGGGAAATAAGATGTGAGACGGGGTGAGGGTAAAGTAATTAAATGGGACGTTTCTTTAAACCTGCAGGGGGCTAGCTAGGGACAGTGGTCCTAAGATGGCAGGGCAGGGTATTACCGGAAGGGGCAAATATAAAGAGGGGCTCGCTCATCTTCTGCTTTTAGTTTTTACCCCAACTACCCCTTCAATTGCGTGGGCCCGCTCCGCCTAAAACAATGCTCATATTTGCATTCTCTCATGCTACGTCTCATTGCTCGCTACTTTCTCACTGTCGGGTAACTTTTGTTTCTACTGAGGTAATTAAACCTACTCCAGCCTATCTATTATCATTATTATTATTATTATTATTATTATTAGAGAGTTTATATTCGCAGCCCAATTCTTGCTATTCGCATCCCAAAAATTGTAAAAATTCTAATTATATTCGCAGTCTAATTCTTGGTAATCGCACCCCATCGAATAACCTCCTCCTCTCCATCTCTCTCCCCTTGCCTAAATCCTAACTGTAGTTCTATCGGTCGCGTCATCTTTCCCCCTCTTAGATTCACCTTCAAAAAAGAAGGAAATTATTCAGCAAAAATCTTTAAAAAAAATGGTCAATTTTCTGGTTAGACGAAGATTTGCATGCCATTTAATTAACTTGGTTTAGAGTTAATTCTTCTATGCATGTCATTTAACTTATTTTTCTGCTAGTTTTTTAAATTGTTTGAGTCTTTAAGATGTTTTTCTAGATTTTTAGTACTTAATAAATCAGCAAAGTGTTTCGATTATTTGGGATGAGAGTGGGGTGCAAATATAATTTTGGACTACAAATAAAATTTATAGACTACGAATAGCGTGGACTGCGAATAGCCAATTCCGGACGGCTAATATCAACTATCTATCTATTATTACCATTATTACTATCATTATGTTTCTTTGTTTAACATGATAAAATGGTGAAGAATAAATATAGCATTAATATGGTTGAACCTCCATTTGGGGCAATGACCAAAAAAGATCATGATTAACTCAGGAGTATTGAACATTATGAGATAGTGGACGCAAGTATATATCTTTGATTCCATTTCGTTTTCTAAAAAAATATTTTATTTTTACTGTGCTATATGGGTTAAAACCAAGAAAGAGATTCTTTTCATTTGGAACCTAATGGGCAGAATTCATTTCATGTTCAAGATAGATAGATTCTTATGTGATCGTAAATTACCATTAAAACTTAAAAGACAATTTATCGTACTGCAATTAGACAAGCAATTAATCATGTTCTACGGTTCTGAGTGTTGGGCGGTGAATTGTGTACATTTGCAAAAAGTGAGAGTTGCGGAGGTGAGAATGCTTAGGTGGATGTGTGGACACACGAGACTTGATAAAATTAGGAATGAATGTATCACAGATAAGATGGAAATGACACCAATTGTAGAGAAGATGCGGGAAGCTCTCGATTAAGATGGTTCAAAAAGGAGACCATTAGAGGTACATGTTACTCGTTAGGCATTGTAAGAGTTTAGCCACTAGCTAGGCATGTTAAACGGGGAAGGGGTAGACCAAAGAAGACGAAATGAAACTATAAGGAAATACAAGATGCACTTAGGCATTAATGAGATTATGACTAAAGATATGGCGCAATGATGACAAATGATCCATATAGCTGGCCCTACTAGCTATGATCGATGAGATAAAGGCTTGAGTGAGTGTATCTTTCGCACGCACGCACGCATGTGTCCAAAAAAATTGCATCTTTAAATGACTAAGAATTTTATCTTGATCATAAAATAGATGTCCACATTTGCTCCCAAAATCAATTGCACGTTAAAAACACATAACTAATCCTAAGGAAGTGGTCAGAAGACTCGGAACTTGAGCGAAGAGGAGCTCCCATAAACTAATATTGTGTGTAGACAGCGGCAGCCGCGTCTCCAACCAAAATATAAATATATAAAATCCGATCATGCTAGGCCGACCTGAGGGAATATTCCGGCGGTCAAAAAATATATTAAATTTCAATCATGCACACACTCAATAATTTAGGCTGATAATAAGATTCAATTGCGGGCAATTAATTTAGGCAATTGTTATTAGCACACCAGTTTTGGCTATTCCCACCCCAATTTCTACGAGTTATTACGCGCCTTTTGAAAATACGCATTGTACATGCATTTTTAGGAAAAGTGTTCAACACGAAAATTGTAGATCTCATCGAGATCTACAACTTTTGTGTTGAACACTTTCCTAAAAATACACGCACAAGGCGTATGTATTGCCGCCCTGATCATAACTATAACAAATTTTTGACGAATTTTTGAAAATACTTCTTGTACATACATTTTTAGGAAAAATGCATGTACAAGAAGTATTTTCAAAAGGCGCGTAATAACTCATAGAAATTGACGTGCGAATAGCCAAAACTGTTGCGCTAATAATAATTGCCTTAATTTATGATATACGAGAGTACCCAGGCGGTACTACAAATTTTAGTGCTCAAAAGTGCTTAGGAATTAGATCCTGATCGCATCCGGCAGAAAGATTTGTGACGCGGACAGAAAGTCATGGGCCAGCGATTTGAAAGAAAAGCCCGCGGTGGCGCTACTCTGGCGTTTCCTTTCTTCTTCATTCATTATTTCCCCGCCGTTTGTTTTTACGTCGAAAATAGTGCAACGTCAGCCGGACTATTTCAAGAAAGGGTCTTCTTGTCATTTTACTCCTCAACCCGGATCCGCCTACCAGCGGTGGACACGCGCACACTCTCCCGCCAAAACATGTGAGGTTTACTCTTCTAACGTCGCCTATCTAAATTTGTTATATATATATATATATATATATATATATATTTATTTACTATATATATACAAAGATGCATATAAGTCTTTTTTGGTATAATATTGGCCCCCATCAGGTGAATTTGAACCTCAGATCAAAATCTAAATGATCATATTCATTCGCTGCTGGCCTGCGTATAGCCTGTCAGTTTTGCACTGATTGGCTATTTGCAAACCACCTAAGTCTGCGAATAGCTAAACAGTTTTGCGCTGATTGGTTATTCGCATGCCAACAACGTAGAGTTTTTTTGTAATTTTTGAAAAATTATAATAAAATATAAAAAAAGTTGAAATAATTTTAAAAAATTTAAATATTAAAAAAATTAAACAAAACAATTAAAATAAGACCGTCGTTCGGGGGTGTGCGAAGCAAGCCGGTCAGGATTGGGCGAAGAACGTCGCGGGGGTGGGTACTCTCGCGCGGGGCAAGGGGGGCCTCGCGTGCACTGTCATTTGGGTGTGTGCCGGTTGCGGGCGAAGCTCGCCGAGGGTGGGCAAGGTACTGTCGTGCGGGGGGGGCGCCCGTGCACTGTCACTCGTGTATATTTATACACACACACACACACACACACACACACACACACGAGCAGCTCCGCACGGGCTTCGCCCATGCTCGCTGACTCGTATATATATATATATGTATATACACGAGCAGCTCTGCACTGTCACTTGGATGCGTGACTCGTGTGTATGTATGTATGTATGTATATATATATGTATGTATATATATGTGTTGCGGGTCGCTCGGGTGCTCTGGTAGACCGGTCGAATTGAACCACCTTAGCTCGGAAGCGAACCGAGCGCGCAAACAGTCA
This sequence comes from Dactylorhiza incarnata, assembly GCA_033032865.1. NCBI lineage: Eukaryota > Viridiplantae > Streptophyta > Magnoliopsida > Asparagales > Orchidaceae > Dactylorhiza > Dactylorhiza incarnata. The sequence goes on from JAWHQI010000007.1 coordinate 9,919,109, forward strand.
ATTAAAGATTAGTTGAGTACACAGAGACTTAATAACGTGGAAAACCCAGAAAGGGTAAAAAACCACGTGGCCGGAGCTGTGCCGACCAAACTCCACTATCTTCTCAGAGCTTACAATTAGGTACTTAGAAGTCGAGCGCGACAAGCCGCCGCTCGTTACAATAATAGAGAGAGAGAGAGAGGGAGTTCCGAGGGTGACAGGTCACCTCTCGAAAAACTAAGTCTTTTTCCTTCTGAGAACTGTGGGGAACAAAAGTGAGAATGCTCCGGGGAACGAAAGTGAGAATGCTGAGTCGCCTTTCGGGATGAGGGAAATCTTCAAGTCCACAAAGGAGATCTTCAAGCGCCGAAGGAGAATTCCGTGAAAGTCTTCAAGGAGGTCTCCCGGGTGCAGAAGACAAGGTCTCCCAAATGAAGGTTCTGGGCTCCTTTTATAGCTTTGGTGTTGGAGCATGCGTTCCCACTCGTCCGGTTTGAGAATAACAAATCCCGAATGTATTTGATACTATTTTTGATTAATGGTGTGCAGATAACAGGTGCAAGAATAACATGATTTCAATTGGAGCAAACTGACATTTTCCAGAATTTTGAGCTATCGAATTTCCGATAGCCCTATCGGATTTCCGACAGCGCGTTTATTTGATCTATGTGCGACGGTTTGGCGCCATCGGATTTCCGATATCGCTATCGGATTTCCGACAGCCCACGATCTGCCAATAACGTCAGGACGTGCAGCGGTTACCTTAGGTATCGGATATCCGACAGTGCTATCAGATATCTGACAGCCCACGTCTCAACCACGACCTCAACACCACGCAGAAACTTCGTTTTAGTGGGACACGTGGCAGCCTCTGGAGATATCGGATTCCGGCGACAGTGGCTATCGGACGGCGACAGCTCCTTTTTATTAAAAGGGCTCAAAACTTCGTGGAATTCAGTTCTTGAGATTTCCAGACCTTCTTCCAGAGTGCATTCGAACCAGAAAGATCCAGAACTCCATCAACTCCCATTTGTGCTAGAAGGATTGAGATTGAAGACGAGATTGGACGCGTATCTACATCAACGATCATTTCGAGGCTTCAACCCTCCTTTCAGAGATCTGATTTTCTAGGGAGTTGTTCTTGACTTTGTATTATCATTCATTTACATTCAACTTTGTATTGGTAGAGAAATCGTCGTCTTGCGTGCGACGTCTAAGTCCTTGCGCGGCTTAGGGGAAAATCGCTTCCTTGTGCGGAGCGTCCAAGTCCTTGCGTGGCTTGGTAGGAAATCGTGGCCTTGTGCGCTACGTCTAGATCTTGGGAAGATCTAGAGGATAGGCTTGAGCTTGGTCTTGGGAGAGACAAGTGATAGCCTTCCGATCCTTGGGAGAAGGATTGGTAAACCAAGATTATTGAATTTTTTATTATCATAATTGTGCCTTGATCTTAAGCATTGTTAAGATCATTTTTATTGTATGCAAATTTCATGATTAATATAATTATGTCTTTTTCTTTAATTGCATATTTGGTGGCATAATCTTTAACTTAGAAATTTGTTTTTGAATTATTTTAAAAATCACATTGTTTGGAAATTGTGTAGAAGTAATTTTTAGAAAAGAAAAACTTGTTTAAAAAATTCTTAAGGAAAAAAAATTAGATTTGAAACACACCCTTATTCACCCCCCCCCCCCTCTAAGGGCGTCACACGATCCAACAAGTGGTATCAGAGGGAGGTTACTCCAAAATGGTTTTACCACCGGGAGTAATGGCGCACAACGATCATGCGTTCGTTGAGGGGCATGGCATAAGTAGACCACCTTTATTCACGGGCACAGACTATAATTATTGGAAAACACGTATGCGTTGTTTTCTAATTGCACTAGATATAGAAGTCTGGAATATGGTAGAATCTAGTTACACTTCTCCAACATTTTTTGTAGGAGATGTAACTATGGATAAGCCCAAAGACAAGTGGGATGACAATGATAAATTAAAATGTAAGAACAATGCAAAATCCATGAATGGTTTATTTTGCGCACTAGATCGCACTGAATTTAATAGAGTTTGTGCTTGTAATACTGCATTTGAAATTTGGAATCGGTTAGAAATCACTCATGAAGGTACTTCGCAGGTAAAGGACTCAAAACTATTTCAACTGGAGTCTGAATTTGAAAGGTTCAAAATGGAGGTAGATGAAGAGATTGATACGATGTACACACGATTCACAAAAATCGTGAACGACTCAAAGGTGCTAGGAAAGGTGTTCTCAAATGGAGACTTAGTAAGGAAAATCTTAAGATCACTTCCCCCGAAGTTCAATCCTAAAGTGACTGCAATTTCCGAGTCACATGATCTTAAGACCTTACAATTGGAGAGCCTCATTGGGAACTTGAAAACTCATGAAGTTGAATTGAAAATTCAACAACAAGAGTATATGGAGCCAAGGAAGAAGGGATTGGCTCTAAGATCTAAGAAGGAAGAAACTAGTGATTCTGAGGAGGAAGAAGAAGATGAAGAAAGTTTATTTGTTAGAAAATTTAGAAAATTTATGAAAAATCCAGAGAGGAGGAATTCGTTTAAGAAGTATTTTAAGAATGAGACGTTTAGGAAGAAAAAAGGAAAGGAAGGCGATGAGGAGGAAGAGAGACCGCCACCGGAGTGCTATCACTGCAAGAAGTTAGGACACATCCAAAGTAAGTGTCCAAAGTACTTGAAAGAACTTAAAGAAAAGAAGCACAAAGGGTCGAAGAAGGTGTTGAAGGCGGAAACATGGGATGATACTACTTCTGAGGATGCAAGCAGTTCAGACTCAAGTAAAGAAGAGGAGGCCAACATGTGCTTAATGGGAAAGAGCGTCATATCTGATGACGAATGCAGTGTCCAAAGCGACACTGAGATAACTCCTCCAACCTATGATGAATTATTTTCTGAATTTTTAAAGACTTGCAATTTTTTTGAAAAAAGTTTAAAAGATAATGATCTTCTTAAATCTGAAAATGAAATTTTACTTAAAGAAAACAAAAAATTATTAAAGGAAATTAAGACTATTGGAAAAAGAGATATTTCTTGCCAAGAGTGTGATCACTTTTTGGGAAGAATTAAAGAACTTGAAGAATCTCTTTCCAAATCTCATTCTACAATAAAAATTCTTACTAAAAAGAATGAGATTTTAGAGAGAGATCTGAAATCTTCAATTTCCAAAGTCCATGAGGGAAAGAAATCTTTTGAACGTAGATGTGTAAATCTAGTATCCGAAAATACAAAAATGAGAAACCAGATTCATGACTTAACACTAGCCATGAAAAAATTTGGACTGGGCCAAAGATCACCGGATATGATCTTAGGATACCAATGCCATGGATCTGGAAGGTTTGGACTCGGATACACGTCAGGAAGCTATCGCCCGGCGACAGTCACTGTCGCCGGCGACAGTGAAAAGTCCAGAAATTCTACTTTAAAAAATTCTAAAGTTAATGAATTGTCAAATACTGCATCCTCATCCAGTAAAAGTCCAGAAAAGTTATACTCTTCTAAATACATTACATGTGCCAAATGCAATAGATTTGGTCACACTACGGACTCTTGCTGGAAGGAAGGAAAAAGTAAAATTAAACAAATCTGGGTGCCTAAGGCTTCTACCTATACTATGGGTGGAACCACTTGGGTAACCAGATCTTTACTCACCTCGTCTTTCTAGGTGTGTTGGCAGGCTAAGGACAAAGAAGACGTGTGGTACTTGGACTCGGGTTGTTCAAAGCACATGACGAGCAATAAAGAGAAGTTCCTTAGCCTGGAGATGAAGAAAGGAGGAGTTGTTACTTTCGGAGACAATGGAAAAGGAAAAAATCATCGGCATCGGAGTTGTGGGTAACGAAAATTTTTCAATTTCAAATGTTCTATTTGTAGAAGGATTAAAGCATAATTTGATTTCTATTAGTCAATTATGTGATAAGGGTTTAAATGTTTAATTTGAATCTTCTACAAATTTGTGTAAAATTATTAATTCCAAAACAAATGAAATTGTTTTTACCGCACCTAGATGTCATATTGTATATATGATTAAATTTCTTGATTTTTCAAATTCTACTTTAAAATGTTTTTTATCAAAAAATGATGAATTAGATTTATGGCATAGGCGACTTGGACATACTAGTGCCAAGTTAATTACAAAACTTTCAAAAGATAAATTAATTAAAGGTTTACCATTGTTAAATGGAAATTTATCTTCTTCACTATGTGTGCCTTGCCAAAAAGGAAAATTTTCAAAATCATCCTTCAAAAGTAAAAACATTATCTCTACCACTAGGCCACTTCAATTAATACATATGGATTTATTTGGGCCAATTGGAATTTCTAGCTTAGAAGGTAGAAAATACACATTTGTATTGATTGATGATTATTCTCGTTTTTGTTGGACTTTATTTCTAACCTCCAAATCCGATGCATTTTCAAAATTTTCAAAATTATGTTTGCGTATTCAAAATGAATTTGAGTTAAAGATTAAACGCATACGATCGGATCATGGAGGAGAATTTGAAAATGAAAAGTTTATTTCTTTTTGTACGGAGTTAGGAATTAAACATGAATTTTTCGCTCCACGCACACCACAGCAAAATGGTGTAGTGGAGAGGAAAAATAGAACTCTTCAAGAGTTAGCCCGTACGATGCTATTTGAATTTAAATTAACAAAATCTTTTTGGGCTGAAGCGATTAGTACAGCATGTTATGTAATTAATAGAGTAATGCTTCGCCCTATTTTAAAATTAACTCCTTATGAATTAATTTTTAGTAAAAAACCAAATGTTTCTTATTTCAAAGTTTTTGGTTGTAAATGTTTTATTTTAAATTCTAAAGATTCCTTAGGAAAATTTGATGAAAAATGTGATGAAAGTATTTTTATTGGCTATTCTTTAACTAGTAAAACTTATAGGTTTTTTAATAAAAGAACAAAAATAGTTGAAGAATCTATTCATGTTAGGTTTGATGAGTTTGCTTCATGTGTAGAAAAGAAAATTACAGGAAAAGAAGATGAACCCCTTCCTTCGGTGGAGAATGATGATGAAGAACTTGGAGAAAATGAAGAAGGAAAAGAAGAAGAAAGAGAAGGAGAAAGAGAAGAAGAAGATAGAGAAGTAGAAGAAAGAGAAGAATATGTGTCTCCAAGTGAATTGAGGTTTTCAAAGGATCATCCAAAGGAGCTTATCATTGGAGATCCGCAAAAAGGGGTTAGTACTCGTTCATCGTTACATGTTTTATTTTCAAACCTTTGCTTTGTCTCTGAAATAGAACCAAAAGATGTTTCCACCGCTTTAAATGATGAATTTTGGTTTTTAGCTATGAATGAGGAACTTAATCAATTTGAACGTAATAAGGTTTGGAATCTTGTAGAACGACCCAAAATCATCCTGTAGTTGGTGTTAAGTGAATTTTTAAAAATAAAATGGATAATGAATCTAGAATTGTTAGAAATAAAGCCAGATTAGTTGCAAAAGGTTATGCACAAATTGAAGAGGTGGATTTTGATGAAACTTTTGCACCCGTAGCAAGATTAGAAGCGGTTAGGATATTTCTTGCATTTGCTTGTTTTAAAAGATTTAAATTATATCAAATAGATGTCAAAACCGCATTTTTAAACGGGTATATAAAAGAAGAGGTTTATGTAGAACAACCCCCTGGCTTTATAAATGAGAAATATCCAAATTATGTTTATAAATTAGATAAAGCGCTTTATGGATTAAAACAAGCGCCTCGTGCTTGGTATGATCGATTAACTCAATATTTGTTAAAGCACGATTATAAAATAGGAAGTGCTGATTCTACACTCTTCATTAAGCAAATTGATCACGATTTAGTAATTTTGCAAATTTATATTGATGATATTATTTTTGGAGCCACTAATGAAGAGTTGTGTAATGAAGTAGTTCAAATTATGAAAAATGAATTTGAAATGAGCATGGTTGGAGAACTTTCATATTTTCTAGGTTTTCAAATTACACAAAAACATGATGGTATTTTTATATGTCAAACCAAATATATTCATGATATGTTAAAAAAATTTGGATTTGAAAATCTTAAGCATGCAAACACTCCTATGAGTACTTCACTAAAATTAGGAAAAGATGAAAGTGGTGTTTAAATTGAACAAACCCTTTATAGAAGTATGATAAGATCTTTATTGTATTTAACCGCATCTAGACCTGACATTATGTTTGCCGTTTGTTTATGTGCTAGATTTCAAGCTAATCCTAAAGAGTCACATTTAAAAGCGGTGAAACGCATCTTTAGATATCTTATAGGAACATCTAAATTAGGATTATGGTATCCTCATAATGATTCCTTTATTTTACATGGTTTTTCGGATTCCGATTATGCGGGATGTTCTTTAGATAGGAAAAGCACTAGTGACACTTGTCATTTTATCGATCCTTCACTTATTTCATGGTCGAGTAGGAAACAGAATTCTGTTGCCCTCTCTACTACCGAGGCCGAATATATTGCACTAGGTAGTTGTTGTGCCCAAGCTCTTTGGATGTCACAAACGTTAGAAGACTTTGGCATGCAACAAAGTAGTGTAGAATTAAAGTGTGATAATAAAAGTGCTATAGACTTAACAAATAATCCCGTATTACACTCTAGATCTAAGCATATAGATGTCCGACATCATTTTATAAGGGATTATATTAAGAAGGGTAATATAAAAATCAACTTTATAGGCACGGAAAATCAACTAGCAGATATATTCACTAAACTGTTACCGGATTCCAGTTTTTCCATGCTTAGGCTAGAATTGGGAATCCTAGATATTTCACAATGATTATATCCCTACTGGTATCAAATTATCAAAATTAAAACAAACAAAACAAAAACATCACCATATTCTTACATTTTAAAAAAACAAACAAAACAAAAATTTCTTAACATAAACATTCACCACATCAATCATGTCCAAATCTTAAAAATTATTACAGAAATTTAATTAAAGGGTACTTAAAAAGTCTCAAAATAGAAGTTCACAAAATAAGAGAGAGATCTGGGCCGGGCAGCTGTCGGATGGCGACATTGGATGTCGGATGGCGATAGCTCCCAGAAGTCTATTTCACTCAGAATCCTCTTCATTTCTACTGCCGGCTCCACTGCTTTCAGGAATATCAAAATCTGATCTCCTTACTACTGTCTTCCTCCGTTGACCCTGACTGACCGATTGGCGACGAGGCTCCTCGGTAGGCACTTCCCATTCCATGGCTTCAGCAGGAGTAGGCTTTAATTTAAGTCCCTTCACAAGGAACTTCATGAATTTCTGCATTCGCGTTCGATCTTTCTTCACCTCCACCTTATGTTCTTCAAATGACCTTCTATGCTCTTGGAAGTCGTCTATATGTTTATCCAACTTTGTTTGGAACGTATCGAGTGCCTCCCGCATTGACCCCCCACGTGCCATAGGAGGCTCTCTCATTTCCATAGTAGGCGGCCTCCGTGGATTTTTCTTACCCATAGCCGACGTTTGATATATCTCTGGGCAACAATCTCCAAGATAAAAATTTTGATCTATCCAAGGGTATTTCTTGTATAGGATATGCTGGATAATCGCACCCAAAGGGAGAGTGTGTGCCTTTTTCCACTCCAGATTTTTGAGGCGATATGTATAACGAATCATAGATAACAGGAGATCGGCCACATCAAATAACTCCTTCTCCACTATATAATAAGTCACAAGACTAAGTTGAGCCGTAATACTATGTGTATCACCGGACTTCAACATAATCGTGTGCCTTAGTATATCTTGTACAAGACGAGCATCGTCTGTCAATGTCATCATAGTGGATATGAGGTTTTTGGTGGAATTTCCATGCAAAGACATGTTCATTATCGTCCAATCTCTCTTAATTCTATAGTTTTCCACTATATCCAAGATATTCTCACTTTCCATTAGACCAAACTCACTTCTTAAATCAAATATAGTGATCTCCACATATTCCCCTTGAATTTTGGATCTCACTCCTCCATTCAAATCGGTATATGCAGGATCCTCCAGATGATTATAAAATTCTCGGACTAAAAATGAGGAGAAAATATCTTGGATAATAACAGAAGGTATACCTGCCTCCGCAAGCATATAATATACTCGTTCATGTCTTGGGAGATCAAATTCCACGATTTTTGAAATTCCAATTTGTGTTTTTTCTATGGCCGGGAAACTTTGATATGAAGAATGAGCATCTCCCGACTCGCCCCTTCTTGATCTCCAACTAGAAGACAAATCTGCATAAGAAAAGAATTTTTTTTTTTTTTAAAAAGGGAAAAATTCTGGCACTGTCGGATTTCCGATACCACCTATCGGATATCCGATAGCTAAAAAAATTTTTTGGCTTCCGAAAATTTTAATTTCACAAAAATATTCCTATCCCAAATCTAACAAATTTTCACACAGCAAAAATTCTTCAACATCTCTAATATTTTTGGAAAATCAAAACTTTAGTGCAAAAAACTATTCATCATCTTCTTCCTCTAACACTTCAAAATTTTCTGGTCATCCTCTTTTTCCTATATAGCTAAACCTATCAACTTCTAGATCTACACTAAAACAACACAAAAAAAGGAAAATCTTATTTCAACAAACAAACACAACAAAAGATTTCTCATTCTTCTTAAAAACACAAGATCTACATCTCTTATAAAAAAACAAGATCTAAAATATCTAGATCTACTACAACTCCTACATGTTATCTTCACCAAACTCCATGAAAATCAAGAGGATTATCACAATCACAAAACTAATGGAGAAATTTTAAACAAAACTTTCAAAATCAACAAATCTAACCTTAGATCTGAAATTTTCCGGCACCTGGAGCTCTAAATCTCGAAATTTCTCCTAAAACTGAAGCAAAGTGTCGGTCAAAAGACGAAACACGTCTTTTTATCCTTTCGCAGCTGTCGGATGGCGACAGCTAGCTATCGGATATCCGACAGCTCACCAAAAGTACCTATTCTGTTTTCCACTAGTTTGTTCATTCCCTGTTTCTCTACATGTTAATATGAGAATTTTGGTATCTTGCATAAAGGATTCTTAATGTGTTATTATTCATAACAATAGCTTAACACATGATTATGATGTTCACTCTTAACTTATTATTGTGATGACACTTTCATATCGTTATTAAGAATTGTTTTCGCATGCCTCTAAGTATAAGAAATCTTTTATCTATGACAATGAGCAATCACAAACACTTACTTTGGTAATACATGTTAATGAAATTTATTTTATACATACATCATGATTGATCGAACATAACAAAATACATTTCATAAATGTCACCTTCACATTTGATACTTTGCACTTATTCAAATTTTACCATTTATGGCATGCAAGTGAATTCGGAGATCCTTAACATCTATGAATTCTCAAAAAAAAGGAGGAAAATTCAAATGCAAAACATTCATTGTGCCAAAAATGTTGAAAGAAATAAATAAAAAAATTGAAAAGGATCCTCCACCAAGCACTACTTAGCCTCCTGATAAGTCTTAATGAGCATTGTGAGGTTAAGCACCTTGGACAGAATTGTAAAGTGTCTTGCAAAAATAAAATGGTCCTTTTATGAATATTTGCAAAGTTTCTGGTTCAAAAGTATGGGCTTTATGTATATTTATGTTATGTTAAACAATTCCATGATCATGTATATTTTAAAATATTAATATGTATTCTTTCTCAAAGTATCACTACTATACTTCATTGTTATTTATAAATTTTTTTCTTATGAGAATTGGACCGAAACAATTCAATATTCTATATTCTCATGTGTCTTTCTCTGATAATTGAAATTGAATCTCATCATGGTTAAGTATATTTGCTTCTATACATTATAACACATTACTAGAATGCTGAGACTAATCTCTAAGATTACCTATCTCATTATCATATCACTTACAAAGCTTCCGCTAGTGTACTCCAACTTGTACTATATTCTTTCTCAATGTCTACCATATCTCTATAATACTCTTTCCTAGTCTCTATTCTCTATATTCATCTTTTGCTAATATCAAAGGGGGAGAAGTTAATAAGAAATCAATTAAATCACATAAAATACTAAATTACTTTAAGTAAGCATACATGTAGGGGGAGTTTATATGTAGGGGAGATTATTTTTAGAAGGAACTAATATTAAGGGGGAGATCATATTAAGGGGGAGATCATGGATATCTTAAGTTCACACTTGTACACACATAATGTATTTTTCACTATCTCTATAGGATTTATTCGATTTCTTTTTATAAGGATTTGTTATTATCAAAAGTGGGAGATTGTTGGAGCATGCGTTCCCACTCGTCCGGTTTGAGAATAACAAATCCCGAATGTATTTGATCCTATTTTTGATTAATGGTGTGCAGATAACAGGTGCAAGAATAACATGATTTCAATTGGAGCAAACTGACATTTTCCAGAATTTTGAGCTATCGGATTTCCGACAGCCCTATCGGATTTCCGACAGCGCGTTTATTTGATCTATGCGCGACGGTTAGGAGCTATCGGATTTCCGATATCGCTATCGGATTTCCGACAGCCCACGATCTGCCAATAACGTCAGGACGTGCAGCGGTTACCTTAGCTATCGGATATCCGACAGTGCTATCGGATATTCTACAACCCACGTCTCAACCACGACCTCAACACCACGCAGAAACTTCGTTTTAGTGGGACACGTGGCAGCCTCTAGAGATATCGGATTCCGGCGACAGTGGCTATCGGACGGCGACAGCTCCTTTTTATTAAAAGGGCTCAAAACTTCGTGGAATTCAGTTCTTGAGATTTCCAGACCTTCTTTCAGAGTGCATTCGAACCAGAAAGCTCCAGAACTCCATCAACTCCCATTTGTGCTAGAAGGATTGAGATTGAAGACGAGATCGGACGCGTATCTACATCAACGATCATCTCGAGGCTTCAACCCTCCTTTCAGAGATCTGATTTTCTAGGGAGTTGTTCTTGACTTTGTATTATCATTCATTTACATTCAACTTTGTATTGGTAGAAAAATCATCGTCTTGCGTGCGGCGTCTAAGTCCTTGCACGGCTTAGGGGAAAATCGCTTCCTTGTGCGGAGCGTCCAAGTCCTTGCGTGGCTTGGTAGGAAATCGTGGCCATGTGTGCTACGTCTAGATCTTGGGAAGATCTAGAGGATAGGCTTGGGCTTGGTCTTGGGAGAGACAAGTGATAGCCTTCCGATCCTTGGGAGAAGGATTGGTAAACCAAAATTATTGAATTTTTTATTATCATAATTGTGCCTTGATCTTAAGCATTGTTAAGATCATTTTTATTGTATGCAAATTTCATGATTAATATAATCATGTCTTTTTCTTTAATTGCATATTTGGTGGCATAATCTTTTACTTAGAAATTTGTTTTTGAATTAGTTTAAAAATCACATTGTTTGGAAATTGTTTAGAAGTAATTTTTAGAAAAGTAAAAATTGTTTAAAAAATTCTTAAGGAAAAAAAATTAGATTCCAAACACACCCTTATTCACCCCCCCCCCCCTCTAAGGGCGTCACACGATCCAACATTTGGCCGGGGGTAGCCCGGTAATTTCGCCGTTGTAGGGGGAGTTTATATGTAGGGGGAGATTATTTTTAGAAGGAACTAATATTAAGGGGGAGATCATATTAAGGGGGAGATCATGGATATCTTAAGTTCACACTTGTACACACATAATGTAGTTTTCACTATCTCTATAGGATTTATTTGATTTCTTTTTATAAGGATTTGTTATTATCAAAAGGGGGAGATTGTTGGAGCATGCGTTCTGAAAGTGCACAGTTAACCTCACTAGAATTCTCTAGAGGGGGGGTGAATAGAGATTTAAAATATCTTGTGCAAAGTTAATATATATATATATATATATATATATATATATGTATGATCACAGATTAGAGCTTCCCACACACACCAACAAGAATTAGACAAGCAATTAAGTAAATGCAAGAAAGAAATTTCACAGCACAACACAAGAAAATATAGTGGTTCCCCAAACTTTGGGTAGTCCACTCTTCTACCCCCTTGGTAGGAATTCACTAACTTGCACTGAGTCTTTTGATAAGGAGACTCTTAGAACCACCCTGAGTCTTTTGATAAGGAGACTCTTAGAACCAACTGAGTCTTTTGAAAAGGAGACTCTTAGAACCAGTACACTGAATTTTTTGAAGAGAGATTCTAAAAACTCTTTTACAATAGTGAATAAGAATAAAGAAGGAGAAAGAAATAAAGACAATAATGAATCTTCTTCCTAGCAAGAAGATTTGAAGCACAAGTTATGAATTAAATCTTTCTTCTATAGAGAGAAGAAGATTTGTAGCCTTTCTCTCTTTTAGTGAGAGCAATCAGATTTTGCAGCAGTGAGCAGTGAGCAGAAGTAGAAATGGATGGATGTTGCTGCAGAGTTTTTTTTTAATATCTCTCTTTTCTTTTGGGAGCTTTTTCCTCTGTATCATATATGTGTGGTAGATCACTCTTGTTGATTTCCTGCCGACTTCCTCTTTATTTTATAGCTCTGTGTAATAAGATAGCACTATAGGAGAGGAATCAATTAGCAGCCAGAGATTTAGGAAGAGAGAAATATTTCCATAGCAGTTATAGCATAAATGGAAAATGTTAACTCAGATTTCAAATAATATCCAAAATAGAGTTAATCAGATTTAGCCAAGAATCAAATAGAAGGAAAGAATGATTCAGAACGGCTATAAAATATTAACATCATTCTATATAAATCAGATCTTCAGAAAAGAAGGAAAGAGATCTGGCGCAATAATAAGTCTGTCATAAAGATCGACGTGCGTCGATTATTATTCGACGTAAGCGTCGAATTCATCTTAGCCCGACGTCGAGAGAGATATGAGGAATGTGCGTCGACAAAGGTGCGTCGACTTCTCTGTATGCGTCGACTAGAAATCAGAGTAGCGTCGATAAGACATACGTCGAAATCTTCCTAGAGTTACTTCGACATATTCTGAAGAAAACGTCGACTATATTTCGACGTAGCGTCGAATACCATTCGACGCATATTTACTTGGTCTTTTGTTATTCATTCATAAAACTCTTTCTTTAACTCATTTCTAGGGGTTAAGAGAAATCATTTTCCCAACAATCTCCCCCTATTTGTCTTAACCCTTTTTAAGGAGAAATTGTCTTAGCATAAAATCAACTCATATCAAGGAGTTTGCATAAATAAGAAATATATTGATTAGGAAAAACAAAGTTAATAAAGAGAGCTTATGACAAGTATTTGTCTTAAACTAGAAACTTCTTTTTGTACATGAAGTTGACAAAGGCAGAGTAAAGTTTCTTAGACAAATCATTAATAGCATCAAAAATGTATCCCCTGGCTCTATCAGGTCTTTCTTGGACATTCCTGATGATTGCATGCAATTTTTCCAGGAGCTTATCACCCTCAGGGATGGTGTCATTTATGGAGTAGCCCTTGCTGATAATGATTGCTGCCTTTTCATCAATCATTTCAATGGTAATATTGTGAGATTCTTTTTGAGCAGGCTTGGACTCAGGAGGTCCTTTGTTGTCAACCTTTGGCCTATAGGGTTTCTTCTTTTCAGGTTCCTGTTTCTCAGGGACTTCATGCATTTTTCCTTTTCCTTTCCATGGAGAGTTGAGCCATTTGTCTAGCCTTGGAGGTTTTGATGTCTTTTTGTAGGGTATGTATGTATCTTCTGTACATCCTATACCCTTCTTGTTCATTTGACCTATATTCAGAGTAATCCCTGCTTGAGGATTCTTCTTTTGGTAAGCCTCAATATCAAACAATTTATTTGGAATTTTGATAGTAGATTCAGCAAGGATTTGTTCCTTAGTCATTCCTTTGTTAATCTTTTCCATCCAAGCCCTCCTTTTATCTTCCACTTCTTTCCTAGCTGCTTCATATTCATATGCTTCTCTTTCTCTTATCTCTTCATACCTCTTCTCCATGTCAGGATCATGATAGTCCTTTATAGGACTAGAAGGAATGGGTACCTTCTCAAATTTTTTTATTTCTTCAATAGCCTTTCTATATTTCTTTTCTTTTGCATATTCCTTCCTTTCTTCTTTGGAGAAGTTTTGCCAGTGAGGAGTGACTTCCCTTTTTCTTTTTATCTGTCCTCCTGCACTCAGCCTAGGAGTTATCTGTTTAGAGAGTCTTGCTGCTTGAGGAGGTAGAGGTAGCAGAGGAGGTAGAGAAGGAGGTAAAGAAGGAGGTAAAGAAGGAGGTAAAGAAGGAAGATGAGGAGGAGATTTCTTTTTGGGTGGAGAAGGAGTTATATCAAGAAGAGTTCTTAGATGATCTGTGGAGGGCAGAGTAATATCTGGTAGGTTGATTTCTGCAGGTGAATGAATGTCTCCTCCAGACTCTTTTGTAGGGATATCCTCAAGCAAAGGAGTCTTAAGCTTGATATAACTTGCCGAGAAACCAGGAGAATGATGCTGAAGTTCTTCCTTGCATAAGGGTGCATCAATCCATGTCTGCCCATTCCAATCATCAGAGATGGCTGCTTCTTCCTCCCCCTGGATTACTGAGAGATTCTCTACAGGAATCTCCCCCTGGATATGAGGAATATCAATTCTGAATGCTGAATCTACAGCATGCTCCCCTTCAGTGTTGTAAGAGGAGGATTCACCAAAGTGTTTGTTAAAAGTGTAATCAGAATGGTTTGAGAGGACTGGAACCTATAAGAGAGTTAGAGGGAATATTTAATGTTGATGAGAAGAGATGTAAACCTGAGCTTTTTAGCAAGAACCTGGTGAGAGGGGTTTCTGGAGCAACTCTCCCCCTGGTTTATATCCTGCAAGAAGGATGTAAACCTTTGTGGCGACAGAGGAACTTCTCGAAGAAGGGTATGAAGCTCAGGAAGAGATGCAGATAGAATGGCCAGTTTGGCTTCACAATTGATGATCATATTGGCACATTCATCAGAGAAGCTTTGTAGACGTGTCTGAAAGTCTTTGAGGAGATTTTCCAGAGCAGCGTTCATTGCTTTGATGAGGTCAGCTTGAACAGGAATAGGTGCCATTGTCGTAGAAAGAGAGAGAGGTAGAAGAAGAAGTTTTGGCGGGTTCAGAGATGTATTTGTTTTGAAATACGAGGTGCTATTTAAAGAGATGAAGCGTCGAAAAAGGAAACAGAAATCGAGGTAATTCAATAGGCAGAAAAGGAAGTAGGGATTTGATTCTAATTGTGACCTGAAATCGATGGTGCGTCGATTTTGATGTCAGCGGAAGCATCGATATGGAGTTGACATCTCTGGAAATCGACGTTACGTTTTGTTGAGATATGCGTCGATGGGAATTCGACGGTACGTCGATGGTGAGTCGACGTATCATTAACTGAAAGAGATCAGTATTAGCGTCGAGATCTTCTCGACGGTGCGTCGACTTTGATTCGACGCATCTCCAGGAAGTTTTTCTTAGATGCTCTGATTTGTTTAGATCATGCTTTACAGACTTCCATCAAGCATTCCTAGGGTGTTGAGGAAGTAGTTATGCTTGGTTTCATCCAAAGGTTTTGTAAAAATATCTGCTCTTTGACTGTCTGTAGGTATATATTCTAGGGTTATCTTACCTTTTTCTACATTGTCTCTAAGAAAGTGATGTCTAATTTCTATATGTTTAGTTCTGCTATGAAGAACTGGGTTAGATGCTATAGATATAGCACTAGAGCTATCACAGTAAATTTTAGAGTTATTTACTTCTAGTTTGTAATCAAGGAGCTGATTTTGCATCCACAGGATCTGTGAACAACAGCTCCCAGCAGCTATATATTCAGCTTCAGCTGTGGAGGTGGAGACTGAGGTTTGTTTCTTACTAAACCATGAGATTAACCTGTCACCTAGGAATTGACAAGTGCCAGAGGTGCTTTTTCTATCAACCCTACAGCCTGCATAGTCTGCATCTGAGAAACCTATTAACTCAAAGTTGGTTTCTGCTGAATACCATAGCCCTAGTTCAGGAGTTCCCTTTAGGTATCTAAGAATCCTTTTTACAGAGGTGAGATGGGATTCTTTTGGATCAACTTGGAATCTAGCACATATGCAAGTGGCAAACATTATATCAGGCCTACTGGCTGTTAGATATAGAAGGAATCCTATGATTGCCCTATAAGTCTTTTGATCCACTGATTTTCCTTTATCATCTTTTTCTATAATGGCATTGGCTGCCAGGGGTGTTTTCATGGTGGATGCTGACTCCATACTAAATTTCTTGATTAGTTCTTTAGTATATTTTGATTGTGAGATAAAGATTCCTTCACTACTTTGTTTTACTTGAAGTCCTAGGAAGAAGGAGAGTTCACCCATGCTACTCATTTCAAATTTTGATTGCATTAGATTAGCAAATCTTTTACAAAGTTTAGGATGAGTGGAGCTAAATATGATGTCATCTACATATATTTGAACAAGAAGGAGTTGGTTTTTATGGGTTCTAGTGAAGAGTGTTTTGTCTACTTTTCCTCTTTCAAAAGAGTTTTCTAAGAGAAAGTTAGAGAGAGTTTCATACCAAGCTCTGGGAGCTTGCTTAAGACCATATAGTGCTTTGTTAAGCTTATGAACAAAAGTAGGATAAGAAGGATTGACAAAACCTGGTGGCTGCTCTACATACACCTCTTCTTGAAGGTCACCATTCAAAAAGGCACTCTTGACATCCATCTGATATACCTTCATCTTCATGAAGGCTGCATAGGCAAGAAAGAGCCTAATTGCTTCCAATCTGGCTACTGGAGCAAAGGTTTGATTGTAGTCTATTCCTTCTTCTTGTCTGTATCCTTGTGCTACAAGTCTTGCCTTGTTCCTGACAATTATTCCAGTGGAATCTAGCTTGTTTCTATATACCCATTTTGTGCCAATCACTGGGTAGTTACTGGGTCTTTCCACTAAATGCCATACTTTATTTCTCTCAAATTGGCCTAGTTCTTCTTGCATGGCCAAAATCCAATGAGGATCACAGTTTGCTTCTTCAAACTTCTTTGGTTCAACTTGTGATAAGAAGCATTGAAGCATTACTCCATTTGAGACTTGATGCCTTGTTTTTACTCCAGTATTGGGGTTTCCAATAACTCTAGATTGTGGGTGATCTCTCAAATTGATCCCTGTTCTTCTAGGATTTGCTAGTTGTTCTTCTTCTTCATTCTCAATGTGATTATTGTCTAACTGCTCTTCCTGGACCAAGTTTTCTTGTGGAGGTTGGTTTTGAAAGCTTTTCTCTGAACTTTCTTCATGTTCTTGTTCAGACTCCTCACTTGGTTCCTTCAGCTGATACTTTCTTTCATTTTCTTTGTTCTCTAGAGCTAGTTGCTCAAGCTGGCTTTCTATGCTTTTGCTTTCCTGTGAAAGAGAGTTGGTGGGAGTATCCTCCCCCTTAGGCAACATGTTAGTTTCATCAAACACAATGTGCATAGATTCTTCAATTTTAAGAGTTCTCCTATTATAGCACCTATAAGCTTTACTAGATGATGAATATCCCAAAAATATTCCATCATCAGACTTTTTGTCAAACTTTGCAAGATGATCTTTTCCATTATTTAGAATAAAGCAAGTACACCCAAAAATTTTAAAGTATTTGACAATAGGTGTTTTTCCCTTCAAGAGTTCATAAGGAGTTTTTAACTTAGTTTTATGAATGAGGCTTCTATTTAGAACATAGTTTGCAGTGTTGACTGCTTCAGCCCAAAAGGTTTTTGGTAATCCTGATTCTGCAAGTAAGGTCCTTCCTGATTCTATTAAGGTTCTATTCTTCCTCTCAGCAACTCCATTTTGTTGAGGAGTTCTAGGTGCTGAGAAATTTTGTTTGATTCCTATTTCCTCACAGAAGCTACTCATGAACTGATTTTCAAATTCAGTTCCATGATCACTTCTGATTATGGATACCTGACTGTTGAGTTCAGATTAAATCTCTATTCACCCCCCCTCTAGCGAATTCTAGTGAGGTTAACTGTGCACTTTCAATTGGTATCAGAGCTAGGTTGATCTAAAAAGGATAACTCCTTGATCAAAAAGATCCTACCTTATATATATATTTTTAAAACTTTTTTTACATGGCACAAATCAAAGATTATGCTTCCACCAGACCACCAATGTGCAACCTTGAAAAGTTTGCAGGTTGGAAAACAAGAATCAAAATCTATATGAATTCTATTGATGCTGACTTGTTCAATATTACTGTAACAGGTCCACCAAAGCCCTATAGAAAGGATGCAAATGGAAACATCACACAAACACTTGTTCCAAGATCTGAATGGACAGAAGATGAGAAGAAGGCAAGAACTCATGATCTAAAGGCCATGAACATACTTGTCTCAACTCTCTCAGATGACATCTTTCAAAAGGTTGTTGACTGTGAATCATCCAAGGAAATTTGGGATGCCCTCACAAAGATGGTGGAAGGAAGTGCTGATGAAAAGAAAGACAAGAAGGCCCTATTGATCTCTCAATATGAGAACTTTCAAAAGAAGGCTGAAGAAGGCATCTTTGAAATGTATGACAGATTCAGTCTGATCATCAATCAACTAAGAGACTTGGATAGAGAAATCTCTCCTACTGAGATAAATGACAAATTACTAATGAGTCTCTCTAGTTCATGGGACTCAAGAATTTGGGCAATAAAAGACACAAGAGGACAAAAAGAGATCTCAACAGATGCTCTCTTAGGAAAACTCAGATCCTATGAGCAGTTGCTGAAAACTAGAGAGGAGAAGGAAAGAAGAGAAATCGCCCCAAGTCCCTCAAAAAGCAGGAACATTGCTCTAAAGGCAACAGAAGAAGAAACTTCTGTCACTGAAGAAGAATTATTCAGTTTCTTGGCCAGAAGATTTAGGAAATGGGTCAAGAAAGATGGATCAAAAAGGAGGGAGTCAAGACCAAGGTATGACAAAACACCCACTAAAGAAATAATTTGCTATTCTTGCAGAAAACCTGGACACATTGCCCCAGAATGTCCAGAGAATGCTGAAACAGAGAAGGATCTGAAAAAGAAAGATCTGAAGAAAAAGGGGAAGAAGAAAGAAAAAGGCTTCATTGCTGAAGTCTGGAGTGAAACTAACTCTGAGGATAGTTCATCCTCTAAGAGTGACAATGAAGAATCTAGACAAGAAGACATATGCTTGATGGCCTTTGAAGATACAAAGAATGATGATAAACCATGGAGTGAAACAGGATCAGAAGAAGATCTATCCTCAGATGATGAAAAAGAAGAGAACCTCACTCTCATTGAGGAATCTGAGAATGAGGATGAGGTAAGTATGTTTGATGACATTGATTTTCAAAGTGATAGCTTTAGAAATGATTTTATAAAAATGTACCTAGATCACCTAAAAACAAATCAAGAAATTGAGGACCTAAAAGAACAAATCAATGTAGCTAAAAATCAGAGAAACATAGAAATTAACTCCTCTAAAGATTATGAATCAATAGCTAGCAGAATAAAGAAGGAAACAGAAAGGGCCAATATAGAAAATCAGTTCCTTAAGAACAAAGTAACCCAGGCAAAAGCCTTTGAAGAATCAATAAAAATAAGAAGCCAAAATCTTAAGAAAATCACTGACAAACAAACAATAAGACCCAAACATCTTGGGCTAGGGGCTGATCCCTCAATCAGCCTAACTTCATCCAACAAACCTGCTTGGATGAGCCCTATAAAATTCACTAAACCTGTTAATTTGTTAAACCAAGAAAAAGATAAGGGAGAAAAAGAAACCAAGGAATTTGATGAAACATCTTATTATTCAGCTGATGATTCACATACTTCATCTGAAGAAACAATCAATCCAAGAAGAACAACACATAAAGGAGTAAAAACAGAGAAAGGCAAAATGAAAATTTGTGAAGACACAGATGCGTCGACTTCATATCGACGCATGCACAATAGTGCGTCGACTTATTCTCGACGCAACCTCTCAGATGCCTCGACCTCTACTCGACGCTTGAATAAAGATACGTCGACATCAATTCGACGCAACTTTCCTCATGCGTCGACACCAGATCAACGCAATCTGAGGAATGCGTCGATAACAAATCAACGCAATTATCAACATACGTCGAATAGATATCGACGCACAAATGTTCAGAACAACTTAAACACATTCTCTCCAAAAGTCTTTCATCCTAACCCTCATTCAGGAACCAGTCATCCTAATCATGAATTTTATCCAAATAAACACTTCAATCCCAAACAAAATGTTTATCTTAACCAAAAATCCCATCTTAATCAAAACCTGTATTCAAACCAACACTCTTATCCTAATCAATACTTTTATCCTACTCTAAACTCAAATTCCCTTAATACTAGGATAATCAAGTGCTATATATGTAACAAAGCTGGCCATACTACCAAGCAATGTTGGTGCAATCAATCAAACTATCTGTAAAATCCAGTTCAAAACTGACTTAGAAAACATCAGGACTAGAAAGAAATAATGAGAAATAAAAATTTAAAATTCTTTAAAAAAAAAAAAAAAAAGGTCACTTCTAGTCGACGCACCGTCGATAACCAACACAATAAATCGACGCATGCGTCGACCAAAATCGACGCATACGACGATAGAAAACCCTAAACATCTCAAACTCTGTCTATATCAACGATGACGTCGAATTACACTCGACGTAACGTCGATTTCAGGATAAAAGAGCGGCAACATTAGAATATTTTCGGTCACATCCACTGGAGTACCGAAAAAGCCTCGAATTGAGCCCTGTTTCGACGTTTCACCTGACTTAAAAAGACTCTTCAGAAACCTCCACTACTCTGCATCTTTTATCCTCCGTGCTCCTTTGTCCAGCTGATTCTTCTTACTAATCCTCAATGGCAAAACAAGAAACAAAGTAGTGAATAGGGCAATGGAAATTTGCCTGGTCCATTTGGAGAATAGGGCAATGGAAATCCTTTTTCCTGGAGGGATGAGAATTCCTTTTGATCTGCAGAGGTTAGGGAAGGAATGTGAAAGTGCACAGTTAACCTCACTAGAATTCTCTAGAGGGGGGTGAATAGAGATTTAAAATATCTTGTGCAAAGTTAATATATATATATATATATATATATGTATGATCACAGATTAGAGCTTCCCACACACACCAACAAGAATTAGACAAGCAATTAAGTAAATGCAAGAAAGAAATTTCACAGCACAACACAAGAAAATATAGTGGTTCCCCAAACTTTGGGTAGTCCACTCTTCTACCCCCTTGGTAGGAATTCACTAACTTGCACTGAGTCTTTTGATAAGGAGACTCTTAGAACCACCCTGAGTCTTTTGATAAGGAGACTCTTAGAACCAACTGAGTCTTTTGAAAAGGAGACTCTTAGAACCAGTACACTGAATTTTTTGAAGAGAGATTCTAAAAACTCTTTTACAATAGTGAATAAGAATAAAGAAGGAGAAAGAAATAAAGACAATAATGAATCTTCTTCCTAGCAAGAAGATTTGAAGCACAAGTTATGAATTAAATCTTTCTTCTATAGAGAGAAGAAGATTTGTAGCCTTTCTCTCTTTTAGTGAGAGCAATCAGATTTTGCAGCAGTGAGCAGTGAGCAGAAGTAGAAATGGATGGATGTTGCTGCAGAGCTTTTTCATCTCCTCCTACCTCTCCTGCTCATCCTCCTCCTCCTCCTCAAACAAGTCTCTCTACTCTCCCCTCATCATCCTCTCCAATACCTCCTCAATCACTTGCTCAACCTTCTTCTAGTACTCCACCTCCTCCATCAACTATACCTCCTCCAGATGATAGAATCACCTCTCCACACTCATTCTCTACTCCTCCTCCATCTCCTTCACACCTTTCACACCAAGAATCATCCACATCCACTGAGGCTCTCATCACTCAGTGCATAAAATCAGCAGCTGAAAAATTCCAAGCAATGCTAGATGAGCACTGTTCCCAACTTCATTCCTCCATCCTCCACATGCACACCCAAATAGATGGGGTCAGTGCCTCTGTGCAAGTTCTAAAGTCATCTCTCTCTTCCTCTAGAGTGACTAAGTCTTTCTTAACCTCCCTAGCCAAGAAGGTCAAGAAGGGGGAGAATCTAGATGAAGAGCAACCCTCCAATCCTAAATCTCTCTCTCACAAGTCCTCTCCTTAAAATTCTGACAAGATCCTTGGGAATGAGACAGTACCTGAGCCTCTTAATTATGAACAAACAATAGAGGTACTCAGCATAGCAAGAGAAGTTGCAGAACAAGTGATAATACTCCAAGGGGAGGACAACAGAGTAGAAAATGAGGCTGCAAGGAAAGATGGTGAACTTCAGGGGGAGCTGGAAGCTATACTAACTGATGAACAAACTAAGGAACTGGAAGCTGAGTCTGTGCATACAGCTGCAAATGAAAAAGAGCAGCAAGAAGTTGTGTTAACTGAAGCTGGGACTCAGGGGGAGCCAACTGCTGTGACTCAGGGGGAGCTGAGAATACTAACAGAGCAACCCACCAAGGTCTTCAAAAGAAAAAGAAAGACTCCTCCTACACCACCTGAGTAGTATTTGAGAACAATGCTGATATATTTTATCTTATAGTTGAAAATGAACTGGTATAAATATGAAACTTGTTTATATAATTCTGGAATATCTGCTTATATGATCTCCCTCTCTAAATCTCACTTTTGATTAAGTGACATACTTCTTATCTTTTCAAATTATATGCTGAGTTGATTTTATGCTAAGACAATTTCTCCTTAAAAAGGGTTAAGACAAATAGGGGGAGATTGTTGGGAAAATGATTTCTCTTAACCCCTAGAAATGAGTTAAAGAAAGAGTTTTATGAATGAATAACAAAAGACCAAGTAAATATGCGTCGAATGGTATTCGACGCTACGTCGAAATATAGTCGACGTTTTCTTCAGAATATGTCGAAGTAACTCTAGGAAGATTTCGACGTATGTCTTATCGACGCTACTCTGATTTCTAGTCGACGCATACAGAGAAGTCGACGCACCTTTGTCGACGCACATTCCTCATATCTCTCTCGACGTCGGGCTAAGATGAATTCGACGCTTACGTCGAATAGTAATCGACGCACGTCGATCTTTATGACAGACTTATTATTGCGCCAGATCTCTTTCCTTCTTTTCTGAAGATCTGATTTATATAGAATGATGTTAATATTTTATAGCCGTTCTGAATCATTCTTTCCTTCTATTTGATTCTTGGCTAAATCTGATTAACTCTATTTTGGATATTATTTGAAATCTGAGTTAACATTTTCCATTTATGCTATAACTGCTATGGAAATATTTCTCTCTTCCTAAATCTCTGGCTGCTAATTGATTCCTCTCCTATAGTGCTATCTTATTACACAGAGCTATAAAATAAAGAGGAAGTCGGCAGGAAATCAACAAGAGTGATCTACCACACATATATGATATAGAGGAAAAAGCTCCCAAAAGAAAAGAGAGATATTGAGAAAAAGCTCTGCAGCAACATCTCAGATTTAGCCAAGAATCAAATAGAAGGAAAGAATGATTCAGAACGGCTATAAAATATTAACATCATTCTATATAAATCAGATCTTCAGAAAAGAAGGAAAGAGATCTGGCGCAATAATAAGTCTGTCATAAAGATCGACGTGCGTCGATTACTATTCGACGTAAGCGTCGAATTCATCTTAGCCCGACGTCGAGAGAGATATGAGGAATGTGCGTCGACAAAGGTGCGTCGACTTCTCTGTATGCGTCGACTAAAAATCAGAGTAGCGTCGATAAAACATACGTCGAAATCTTCCTAGAGTTACTTCGACATATTCTGAAGAAAACGTCGACTATATTTCGACGTAGCGTCGAATACCATTCGACGCATATTTACTTGGTCTTTTGTTATTCATTCATAAAACTCTTTCTTTAACTCATTTCTAGGGGTTAAGAGAAATCATTTTCCCAACAGAATGGAAGAGAACCTGACTCATGATTCTCATATAAGCATTTTCCTTGTGGGAATATTTGGATGCTATCATTTTGAGAAGACAGCTGGCCCAATCCACCTTCTTCTTCAGCACAAGAGCCCCCATGATGTTCAGCTGCTATTTGGGCACTGCATCATGGGCTGATATTTTGCATAGTAGTATCTTCCCTACTATGTCTGCCAGCAATCTGTACTCATCTGAAAAGTCTATCTTTTTCAGATGGATTGGTTTGTCTTTTGAGAATTTCATGGTGGTAAGTAAATTCTTCAAACTTCTTTGCTCTGATACCAATTGAAAGTGCACAGTTAACCTCACTAGAATTCTCTAGAGGGGGGTGAATAGAGATTTAAAATATCTTGTGCAAAGTTAATATATATATATATATGTATGATCACAGATTAGAGCTTCCCACACACACCAACAAGAATTAGACAAGCAATTAAGTAAATGCAAGAAAGAAATTTCACAGCACAACACAAGAAAATATAGTGGTTCCCCAAACTTTGGGTAGTCCACTCTTCTACCCCCTTGGTAGGAATTCACTAACTTGCACTGAGTCTTTTGATAAGGAGACTCTTAGAACCACCCTGAGTCTTTTGATAAGGAGACTCTTAGAACCAACTGAGTCTTTTGAAAAGGAGACTCTTAGAACCAGTACACTGAATTTTTTGAAGAGAGATTCTAAAAACTCTTTTACAATAGTGAATAAGAATAAAGAAGGAGAAAGAAATAAAGACAATAATGAATCTTCTTCCTAGCAAGAAGATTTGAAGCACAAGTTATGAATTAAATCTTTCTTCTATAGAGAGAAGAAGATTTGTAGCCTTTCTCTCTTTTAGTGAGAGCAATCAGATTTTGCAGCAGTGAGCAGTGAGCAGAAGTAGAAATGGATGGATGTTGCTGCAGAGCTTTTTTTCAATATCTCTCTTTTCTTTTGGGAGCTTTTTCCTCTGTATCATATATGTGTGGTAGATCACTCTTGTTGATTTCCTGCCGACTTCCTCTTTATTTTATAGCTCTGTGTAATAAGATAGCACTATAGGAGAGGAATCAATTAGCAGCCAGAGATTTAGGAAGAGAGAAATATTTCCATAGCAGTTATAGCATAAATGGAAAATGTTAACTCAGATTTCAAATAATATCCAAAATAGAGTTAATCAGATTTAGCCAAGAATCAAATAGAAGGAAAGAATGATTCAGAACGGCTATAAAATATTAACATCATTCTATATAAATCAGATCTTCAGAAAAGAAGGAAAGAGATCTGGCGCAATAATAAGTCTGTCATAAAGATCGACGTGCGTCGATTATTATTCGACGTAAGCGTCGAATTCATCTTAGCCCGACGTCGAGAGAGATATGAGGAATGTGCGTCGACAAAGGTGCGTCGACTAGAAATCAGAGTAGCGTCGATAAGACATACGTCGAAATCTTCCTAGAGTTACTTCGACATATTCTGAAGAAAACGTCGACTATATTTCGACGTAGCGTCGAATACCATTCGACGCATATTTACTTGGTCTTTTGTTATTCATTCATAAAACTCTTTCTTTAACTCATTTCTAGGGGTTAAGAGAAATCATTTTCCCAACAATCTCCCCCTATTTGTCTTAACCCTTTTTAAGGAGAAATTGTCTTAGCATAAAATCAACTCATATCAAGGAGTTTGCATAAATAAGAAATATATTGATTAGGAAAAACAAAGTTAATAAAGAGAGCTTATGACAAGTATTTGTCTTAAACTAGAAACTTCTTTTTGTACATGAAGTTGACAAAGGCAGAGTAAAGTTTCTTAGACAAATCATTAATAGCATCAAAAATGTATCCCCTGGCTCTATCAGGTCTTTCTTGGACATTCCTGATGATTGTATGCAATTTTTCCAGGAGCTTATCACCCTCAGGGATGGTGTCATTTATGGAGTAGCCCTTGCTGATAATGATTGCTGCCTTTTCATCAATCATTTCAATGGTAATATTGTGAGATTCTTTTTGAGCAGGCTTGGACTCAGGAGGTCCTTTGTTGTCAACCTTTGGCCTATAGGGTTTCTTCTTTTCAGGTTCCTGTTTCTCAGGGACTTCATGCATTTTTCCTTTTCCTTTCCATGGAGAGTTGAGCCATTTGTCTAGCCTTGGAGGTTTTGATGTCTTTTTGTAGGGTATGTATGTATCTTCTGTACATCCTATACCCTTCTTGTTCATTTGACCTATATTCAGAGTAATCCCTGCTTGAGGATTCTTCTTTTGGTAAGCCTCAATATCAAACAATTTATTTGGAATTTTGATAGTAGATTCAGCAAGGATTTGTTCCTTAGTCATTCCTTTGTTAATCTTTTCCATCCAAGCCCTCCTTTTATCTTCCACTTCTTTCCTAGCTGCTTCATATTCATATGCTTCTCTTTCTCTTATCTCTTCATGCCTCTTCTCCATGTCAGGATCATGATAGTCCTTTATAGGACTAGAAGGAATGGGTACCTTCTCAAATTTTTTTATTTCTTCAATAGCCTTTCTATATTTCTTTTCTTTTGCATATTCCTTCCTTTCTTCTTTGGAGAAGTTTTGCCAGTGAGGAGTGACTTCCCTTTTTCTTTTTATCTGTCCTCCTGCACTCAGCCTAGGAGTTATCTGTTTAGAGAGTCTTGCTGCTTGAGGAGGTAGAGGTAGCAGAGGAGGTAGAGAAGGAGGTAAAGAAGGAGGTAAAGAAGGAGGTAAAGAAGGAAGATGAGGAGGAGATTTCTTTTTGGGTGGAGAAGGAGTTATATCAAGAAGAGTTCTTAGATGATCTGTAATGGAGGGCAGAGTAATATCTGGTAGGTTGATTTCTGCAGGTGAATGAATGTCTCCTCCAGACTCTTTTGTAGGGATATCCTCAAGCAAAGGAGTCTTAAGCTTGATATAACTTGCCAAGAAACCAGGAGAATGATGCTGAAGTTCTTCCTTGCATAAGGGTGCATCAATCCATGTCTGCCCATTCCAATCATCAGAGATGGCTGCTTCTTCCTCCCCCTGGATTACTGAGAGATTCTCTACAGGAATCTCCCCCTGGATATGAGGAATATCAATTCTGAATGCTGAATCTACAGCATGCTCCCCTTCAGTGTTGTAAGAGGAGGATTCACCAAAGTGTTTGTTAAAAGTGTAATCAGAATGGTTTGAGAGGACTGGAACCTATAAGAGAGTTAGAGGGAATATTTAATGTTGATGAGAAGAGATGTAAACCTGAGCTTTTTAGCAAGAACCTGGTGAGAGGGGTTTCTGGAGCAACTCTCCCCCTGGTTTATATCCTGCAAGAAGGATGTAAACCTTTGTGGCGACAGAGGAACTTCTCGAAGAAGGGTATGAAGCTCAGGAAGAGATGCAGATAGAATGGCCAGTTTGGCTTCACAATTGATGATCATATTGGCACATTCATCAGAGAAGCTTTGTAGACGTGTCTGAAAGTCTTTGAGGAGATTTTCCAGAGCAGCGTTCATTGCTTTGATGAGGTCAGCTTGAACAGGAATAGGTGCCATTGTCGTAGAAAGAGAGAGAGGTAGAAGAAGAAGTTTTGGCGGGTTCAGAGATGTATTTGTTTTGAAATACGAGGTGCTATTTAAAGAGATGAAGCGTCGAAAAAGGAAACAAAAATCGAGGTAATTCAATAGGCAGAAAAGGAAGTAGGGATTTGATTCTAATTGTGACCTGAAATCGATGGTGCGTCGATTTTGATGTCAGCGGAAGCATCGATATGGAGTTGACATCTCTGGAAATCGACGTTACGTTTTGTTGAGATATGCGTCGATGGGAATTCGACGGTACGTCGATGGTGAGTCGACGTATCATTAACTGAAAGAGATCAGTATTAGCGTCGAGATCTTCTCGACGGTGCGTCGACTTTGATTCGACGCATCTCCAGGAATTTTTTCTTAGATGCTCTGATTTGTTTAGATCATGCTTTACAGACTTCCATCAAGCATTCCTAGGGTGTTGAGGAAGTAGTTATGCTTGGTTTCATCCAAAGGTTTTGTAAAAATATCTGCTCTTTGACTGTCTGTAGGTATATATTCTAGGGTTATCTTACCTTTTTCTACATTGTCTCTAAGAAAGTGATGTCTAATTTCTATATGTTTAGTTCTGCTATGAAGAACTGGGTTAGATGCTATAGATATAGCACTAGAGCTATCACAGTAAATTTTAGAGTTATTTACTTCTAGTTTGTAATCAAGGAGCTGATTTTGCATCCACAGGATCTGTGAACAACAGCTCCCAGCAGCTATATATTCAGCTTCAGCTGTGGAGGTGGAGACTGAGGTTTGTTTCTTACTAAACCATGAGATTAACCTGTCACCTAGGAATTGACAAGTGCCAGAGGTGCTTTTTCTATCAACCCTACAGCCTGCATAGTCTGCATCTGAGAAACCTATTAACTCAAAGTTGGTTTCTGCTGAATACCATAGCCCTAGTTCAGGAGTTCCCTTTAGGTATCTAAGAATCCTTTTTACAGAGGTGAGATGGGATTCTTTTGGATCAACTTGGAATCTAGCACATATGCAAGTGGCAAACATTATATCAGGCCTACTGACTGTTAGATATAGA
Organism: Dactylorhiza incarnata; assembly: GCA_033032865.1. Classification (NCBI taxonomy): domain Eukaryota; kingdom Viridiplantae; phylum Streptophyta; class Magnoliopsida; order Asparagales; family Orchidaceae; genus Dactylorhiza; species Dactylorhiza incarnata. The sequence goes on from JAWHQI010000007.1 coordinate 9,947,566, forward strand.
AGGGATCCTATGATTGCCCTATAAGTCTTTTGATCCACTGATTTTCCTTTATCATCTTTTTCTATAATGGCATTGGCTGCCAGGGGTGTTTTCATGGTGGATGCTGACTCCATACTAAATTTCTTGATTAGTTCTTTAGTATATTTTGATTGTGAGATAAAGATTCCTTCACTACTTTGTTTTACTTGAAGTCCTAGGAAGAAGGAGAGTTCACCCATGCTACTCATTTCAAATTTTGATTGCATTAGATTAGCAAATCTTTTACAAAGTTTAGGATGAGTGGAGCTAAATATGATGTCATCTACATATATTTGAACAAGAAGGAGTTGGTTTTTATGGGTTCTAGTGAAGAGTGTTTTGTCTACTTTTCCTCTTTCAAAAGAGTTTTCTAAGAGAAAGTTAGAGAGAGTTTCATACCAAGCTCTGGGAGCTTGCTTAAGACCATATAGTGCTTTGTTAAGCTTATAAACAAAAGTAGGATAAGAAGGATTGACAAAACCTGGTGGCTGCTCTACATACACCTCTTCTTGAAGGTCACCATTCAAAAAGGCACTCTTGACATCCATCTGATATACCTTCATCTTCATGAAGGCTGCATAGGCAAGAAAGAGCCTAATTGCTTCCAATCTGGCTACTGGAGCAAAGGTTTGATTGTAGTCTATTCCTTCTTCTTGTCTGTATCCTTGTGCTACAAGTCTTGCCTTGTTCCTGACAATTATTCCAGTGGAATCTAGCTTGTTTCTATATACCCATTTTGTGCCAATCACTGTGTAGTTACTGGGTCTTTCCACTAAATGCCATACTTTATTTCTCTCAAATTGGCCTAGTTCTTCTTGCATGGCCAAAATCCAATGAGGATCACAGTTTGCTTCTTCAAACTTCTTTGGTTCAACTTGTGATAAGAAGCATTGAAGCATTACTCCATTTGAGACTTGATGCCTTGTTTTTACTCCAGTATTGGGGTTTCCAATAACTTGAGATTGTGGGTGATCTCTCAAATTGATCCCTGTTCTTCTAGGATTTGCTAGTTGTTCTTCTTCTTCATTCTCAATGTGATTATTGTCTAACTGCTCTTCCTGGACCAAGTTTTCTTGTGGAGGTTGGTTTTGAAAGCTTTTCTCTGAACTTTCTTCATGTTCTTGTTCAGACTCCTCACTTGGTTCCTTCAGCTGATACTTTCTTTCATTTTCTTTGTTCTCTAGAGCTAGTTGCTCAAGCTGGCTTTCTATGCTTTTGCTTTCCTGTGAAAGAGAGTTGGTGGGAGTATCCTCCCCCTTAGGCAACATGTTAGTTTCATCAAACACAATGTGCATAGATTCTTCAATTTTAAGAGTTCTCCTATTATAGCACCTATAAGCTTTACTAGATGATGAATATCCCAAAAATATTCCATCATCAGACTTTTTGTCAAACTTTGCAAGATGATCTTTTCCATTATTTAGAATAAAGCAAGTACACCCAAAAATTTTAAAGTATTTGACAATAGGTGTTTTTCCCTTCAAGAGTTCATAAGGAGTTTTTAACTTAGTTTTATGAATAAGGCTTCTATTTAGAACATAGTTTGCAGTGTTGACTGCTTCAGCCCAAAAGGTTTTTGGTAATCCTGATTCTGCAAGTAAGGTCCTTCCTGATTCTATTAAGGTTCTATTCTTCCTCTCAGCAACTCCATTTTGTTGAGGAGTTCTAGGTGCTGAGAAATTTTGTTTGATTCCTATTTCCTCACAGAAGCTACTCATGAACTGATTTTCAAATTCAGTTCCATGATCACTTCTGATTATGGATACCTGACTGTTGAGTTCAGATTGGATCTGTTTTATGAATTTTGAGAGTGTCTGATGGGTTTCAGACTTGGCCTTTAGAAAGAATACCCAACTGTATCTAGAGTAGTCATCTACAATGACTAGGGTATAGGATTTTCCTCCCATGCTTTGAGTGGATATGGGACCAAAGAGGTCCATGTGGAGCAAGTAAAGGATCCTTGGAGAGTCATCCTTTCCAATTAGTTTGAAGGATGATTTGGTTTGTTTTCCTAGTTGGCAAGGTCTGCATGGAGAATCCTTGGAGTATCTACCCTTTGGTAAGCCTCTAACAAGGTTATTTTTTGCTAGTTTACGAATTGTTTTGTAGTTTAGATGACCTAGTCTCCTATGCCATAATTCACTTTTATCAATAATATTGTTGAATAAACAGATTTCTGTGGGAGAGGAACTGAAGTCCACTACATATACTTTACCTTTTCTAATTCCTTTAAGTACTGTGGCACCAGTCTTGATGTCAATAATATGGCAGAGTAGTGTGGTGAATTTTACCTCATACTTACCATTTTCACATATCTGACTTATACTTATCAGATTATGCTTTAGTCCTTTGACTACTGCCACATTCTTGAAGGTGACCTTCCCTTCATTAAAGTCTCCAAATCCCTTGGTTTGGCCACAGCTAGAGTCTCCAAAGGTTACTGATGGTCCAAGTCTGTCCTCAAAGTTGATTAGCAGGTTTTTGCATCCTGTCATGTGCATGGAGCATCCACTGTCCAAGTACCACACAAGCCTGGAGATGTGGTACATCTGCACATAAAAAGTTTCAAACATTAGTTTGAACCCTGCTCAGCTGGGGTCCCTTCTTATAATCAAAACTAATGAAGGAATAAGTAGGTTTTACAGAATATCCTTCCTCCTTTTGGGGCATTGGTCTATCATACCAATCTGTTTTGGTGATGTCACAAAAATAGTGTTCATAGTATAAAGAAAGAGGGAGAGATTTTTCGAACAGAGAGATATTTCTGTCAGATTGATTGCGTCGATATGCATTCGACGTGCGTGGAGTGTAAGTCGACGCATTTTGGCGTAAGCGTCGATTAGGAATCGACGTACGTCGATGAAGATTCGACGCAGATTCAAAATTTTTGTTAGGATTCTTTCCTAAGATTCCTTTGTTTATAATGGGATTAGATTTGTTAAAAATAGTGGTTATTTCTTGACTTTCTTGTGACCTTACTTCTCCTAGATGATTTTTCCTGGTGAAGTGAATGGGGTGTTTCCAGACAGGTTTGCTGGATGATTGAGATTTAGATGCTTCATCAGCTCTCAGTTTTAATTGATTAGATCTATTAGTGAGATTCTCAGAGAATTTTTTGATCTTCTGACCTTTTCCATTTAGGAAGTCCTCAAGGGCTTTAGCTTTTGCTAGCTCTTTTCTTAGTGTTAGATTTTCTAAATAGATTTTGTTTAGGTTTTCCTCTGAGAGTTCTAGATTGAGTTTATAATTTTTATGGTATGTATTTACTTGTCTTAGTTTTCTTAACTCCATCCTCAATTCTTTTACCCCTTTTTCAGATTTGATTGAATCTAAGCAGAATTCTTTGAAATCTTGTTTAAAATTAGTGGAGGAGAAATCTATATTATCTAGTATATTTACCATAGATGTATCATCAAGTTTCTCAGTGGCCATCAGACATGTTTCTTCTTGCTTGACATCTTCTTGATCAACATCTGATGAGGAGTTTTCTTCAGATTCTGAATCACTCCAGGTTTGAGCAATTAATCCTCTTCCTTTCTTTTTCTTCTTTGGATCTGTTCTTTTCAGATCTTTCTTGCTGCTGTTCTCCTTAGGACATTCAGGAGCAATGTGTCCAGGTTTCCTGCATGTGTAACAAATAATCTCTTTAGAGGGTGTTTTGTTATACCTGGTCTTTGATTCTCTTCTTCTGGATCCTTCTGTTTTGATCCATTTCTTGAACTGTTTAGCCAGCAAGCTGATTAGCTCCTCATCATTAGTTGATGCTTCACCATCAATAGCCTTCAATGCAATACTCTTTTCTTTTGAGGGTGGAGATGCCTTTTCTTTCTCAGCTCTGGTTTTCAATAGTTGTTCATAGGATTTCAGTTTACCCAATAGAACATCTGTTGATATTTCTTTTTGACTTCTGGAGTCTTTAATTGGCCAGATCCTTGAATCACAAGTGCTGGGAAAGCAAGTCAGCAATTTATCATTTATCTCAGTGAGAGATATGTCCTTTTCAAGTGACCTCAATTCATTGATTATGAGGCTGAATCTTGAGTACATGTCAGCACCACTTTCACTTTCTTTCTTTTGGAAGTTTTCATATTGAGAGATTAGTATTGCCTTTCTATCCTTTTTCTCATCAGCACTTCCTTCTACCATTTTGGTGAGAGCTTCCCATACTTCCTTAGCTGACTCACAATCAGCTATCTTTTGAAAGATTTCATCTGAGAGAGTTGAGACTAGAATATTCATAGCCTTGGCATCATGTCCTTGGGCTTTCTTCTCATCCTCTGTCCATTCAGCTCTTGGAGCAAGTGTTTCAGTCACTTTTCCACTTGAGTCCTTTCTGAATGGCTTGGGGGGACCTGTCAAGATAACATTGAACAATTCATCATCAATAGAGTTTAGATAAATTCTAACTCTTGTCTTCCAAAGTGCAAACTTTTCAAGGTTGCAAATTGGTGGTCTGGTGGAAGCATAATCTTTGATTTGTGTCATGTGAAAAATAGTTTTAAAAATATATATATAAGGTAGGATCTTTTTGATCAAGGAGTTATCCTTTTTAGATCAACCTCCCTCTGATACCAATTGAAAGTGCACAGTTAACCTCACTAGAATTCTCTAGAGGGGGGGTGAATAGAGATTTAAAATATCTTGTGCAAAGTTAATATATATATATATATATATATGTATGATCACAGATTAGAGCTTCCCACACACACCAACAAGAATTAGACAAGCAATTAAGTAAATGCAAGAAAGAAATTTCACAGCACAACACAAGAAAATATAGTGGTTCCCCAAACTTTGGGTAGTCCACTCTTCTACCCCCTTGGTAGGAATTCACTAACTTGCACTGAGTCTTTTGATAAGGAGACTCTTAGAACCACACTGAGTCTTTTGATAAGGAGACTCTTAGAACCAACTGAGTCTTTTGAAAAGGAGACTCTTAGAACCAGTACACTGAATTTTTTGAAGAGAGATTCTAAAAACTCTTTTACAATAGTGAATAAGAATAAAGAAGGAGAAAGAAATAAAGACAATAATGAATCTTCTTCCTAGCAAGAAGATTTGAAGCACAAGTTATGAATTAAATCTTTCTTCTATAGAGAGAAGAAGATTTGTAGCCTTTCTCTCTTTTAGTGAGAGCAATCAGATTTTGCAGCAGTGAGCAGTGAGCAGAAGTAGAAATGGATGGATGTTGCTGCAGAGTTTTTTTTTTAATATCTCTCTTTTCTTTTGGGAGCTTTTTCCTCTGTATCATATATGTGTGGTAGATCACTCTTGTTGATTTCCTGCCGACTTCCTCTTTATTTTATAGCTCTGTGTAATAAGATAGCACTATAGGAGAGGAATCAATTAGCAGCCAGAGATTTAGGAAGAGAGAAATATTTCCATAGCAGTTATAGCATAAATGGAAAATGTTAACTCAGATTTCAAATAATATCCAAAATAGAGTTAATCAGATTTAGCCAAGAATCAAATAGAAGGAAAGAATGATTCAGAACGGCTATAAAATATTAACATCATTCTATATAAATCAGATCTTCAGAAAAGAAGGAAAGAGATCTGGCGCAATAATAAGTCTGTCATAAAGATCGACGTGCGTCGATTATTATTCGACGTAAGCGTCGAATTCATCTTAGCCCGACGTCGAGAGAGATATGAGGAATGTGCGTCGACAAAGGTGCGTCGACTTCTCTGTATGCGTCGACTAGAAATCAGAGTAGCGTCGATAAGACATACGTCGAAATCTTCCTAGAGTTACTTCGACATATTCTGAAGAAAACGTCGACTATATTTCGACGTAGCGTCGAATACCATTCGACGCATATTTACTTGGTCTTTTGTTATTCATTCATAAAACTCTTTCTTTAACTCATTTCTAGGGGTTAAGAGAAATCATTTTCCCAACACGTTCCCACTCGTCCGGTTTGAGAATAACAAATCCCGAATGTATTTGATCCTATTTTTGATTAATGGTGTGCAGATAACAGGTGCAAGAATAACATGATTTCAATTGGAGCAAACTGACATTTTCCAGAATTTTGAGCTATCGGATTTCCGACAGCCCTATCGGATTTCCGACAGCGCGTTTATTTGATCTATGCGCAACGGTTAGGAGCTATCGGATTTCCGATATCGCTATCGGATTTCTGACAGCCCACGATCTGCCAATAACGTCAGGACGTGCAGCGGTTACCTTAGCTATCGGATATCCGACAGTGCTATCAGATATCCTACAACCCACGTCTCAACCACGACCTCAACACCACGCAGAAACTTCGTTTTAGTGGGACACGTGGCAGCCTCTAGAGATATCGGATTCCGGCGACAGTGGCTATCGGACGGCGACAGCTCCTTTTTATTAAAAGGGCTCAAAACTTCGTGGAATTCAGTTCTTGAGATTTCCAGACCTTCTTTCAGAGTGCATTCGAACCAGAAAGCTCCAGAACTCCATCAACTCCCATTTGTGCTAGAAGGATTGAGATTGAAGACGAGATCGGACGCGTATCTACATCAACGATCATCTCGAGGCTTCAACCCTCCTTTCAGAGATCTGATTTTCTAGGGAGTTGTTCTTGACTTTGTATTATCATTCATTTACATTCAACTTTGTATTGGTAGAGAAATCGTCGTCTTGCGTGCGGCGTCTAAGTCCTTGCACGGCTTAGGGGAAAATCGCTTCCTTGTGCGGAGCGTCCAAGTCCTTGCGTGGCTTGGTAGGAAATCGTGGCCTTGTGTGCTACGTCTAGATCTTGGGAAGATCTAGAGGATTGGCTTGGGCTTGGTCTTGGGAGAGACAAGTGATAGCCTTCCGATCCTTGGGAGAAGGATTGGTAAACCAAAATTATTGAATTTTTTATTATCATAATTGTGCCTTGATCTTAAGCATTGTTAAGATCATTTTTATTGTATGCAAATTTCATGATTAATATAATCATGTCTTTTTCTTTAATTGCATATTTGGTGGCATAATCTTTTACTTAGAAATTTATTTTTGAATTAGTTTAAAAATCACATTGTTTGGAAATTGTTTAGAAGTAATTTGTTTGAAAATTCAAATGCAAAACATTCATTGTGCCAAAAATGTTGAAAGAAATAAATAAAAAAATTGAAAAGGATCCTCCACCAAGCACTACTTAGCCTCCTGATAAGTCTTAATGAGCATTGTGAGGTTAAGCACCTTGGACAGAATTGTAAAGTGTCTTGCAAAAATAAAATGGTCCTTTTATGAATATTTGCAAAGTTTCTGGTTCAAAAGTATGGGCTTTATGTATATTTATGTTATGTTAAACAATTCCATGATCATGTATATTTTAAAATATTAATATGTATTCTTTCTCAAAGTATCACTACTACACTTCATTGTTATTTATAAAATTTCTTCTTATGAGAATTGGACCGAAACGATTCAATATTCTATATTCTCATGTGTCTTTCTCTGATAATTGAAATTGAATCTCATCATGGTTAAGTATATTTGCTTCTATACATTATAACACATTACTAGAATGCTGAGACTAATCTCTAAGATTACCTATCTCATTATCATATCACTTACAAAGCTTCCGCTAGTGTACTCCAACTTGTACTATATTCTTTCTCAATGTCTACCATATCTCTATAATACTCTTTCCTAGTCTCTATTCTCTATATTCATCTTTTGCTAATATCAAAGGGGGAGAAGTTAATAAGAAATCAATTAAATCACATAAAATACTAAATTACTTTAAGTAAGCATACATGTAGGGGGAGTTTATATGTAGGGGAGATTATTTTTAGAAGGAACTAATATTAAGGGGGAGATCATATTAAGGGGGAGATCATGGATATCTTAAGTTCACACTTGTACACACATAATGTATTTTTCACTATCTCTATAGGATTTATTCGATTTCTTTTTATAAGGATTTGTTATTATCAAAAGTGGGAGATTGTTGGAGCATGCGTTCCCACTCGTCCGGTTTGAGAATAACAAATCCCGAATGTATTTGATCCTATTTTTGATTAATGGTGTGCAGATAACAGGTGCAAGAATAACATGATTTCAATTGGAGCAAACTGACATTTTCCAGAATTTTGAGCTATCGGATTTCCGACAGCCCTATCGGATTTCCGACAGCGCGTTTATTTGATCTATGCGCGACGGTTAGGAGCTATCGGATTTCCGATATCGCTATCGGATTTCCGACAGCCCACGATCTGCCAATAACGTCAGGACGTGCAGCGGTTACCTTAGCTATCGGATATCCGACAGTGCTATCGGATATTCTACAACCCACGTCTCAACCACGACCTCAACACCACGCAGAAACTTCGTTTTAGTGGGACATGTGGCAGCCTCTAGAGATATCGGATTCCGGCGACAGTGGCTATCGGACGGCGACAGCTCCTTTTTATTAAAAGGGCTCAAAACTTTGTGGAATTCAGTTCTTGAGATTTCCAGACCTTCTTTCAGAGTGCATTCGAACCAGAAAGCTCCAGAACTCCATCAACTCCCATTTGTGCTAGAAGGATTGAGATTGAAGACGAGATCGGACGCGTATCTACATCAACGATCATCTCGAGGCTTCAACCCTCCTTTCAGAGATCTGATTTTCTAGGGAGTTGTTCTTGACTTTGTATTATCATTCATTTACATTCAACTTTGTATTGGTAGAAAAATCATCGTCTTGCGTGCGGCGTCTAAGTCCTTGCACGGCTTAGGGGAAAATCGCTTCCTTGTGCGGAGCGTCCAAGTCCTTGCGTGGCTTGGTAGGAAATCGTGGCCATGTGTGCTACGTCTAGATCTTGGGAAGATCTAGAGGATAGGCTTGGGCTTGGTCTTGGGAGAGACAAGTGATAGCCTTCCGATCCTTGGGAGAAGGATTGGTAAACCAAAATTATTGAATTTTTTATTATCATAATTGTGCCTTGATCTTAAGCATTGTTAAGATCATTTTTATTGTATGCAAATTTCATGATTAATATAATCATGTCTTTTTCTTTAATTACATATTTGGTGGCATAATCTTTTACTTAGAAATTTGTTTTTGAATTAGTTTAAAAATCACATTGTTTGGAAATTGTTTAGAAGTAATTTTTAGAAAAGTAAAAATTGTTTAAAAAATTCTTAAGGAAAAAAAATTAGATTCCAAACACACCCTTATTCACCCCCCCCCCCCCCCCCTCTAAGGGCGTCACACGATCCAACATTTGGCCGGGGGTAGCCCGGTAATTTCGCCGTTGTAACCACCGTAACCACCTGGAGGACGAATCACATTTTCCGGTTCGGAGCACACAGATCGCCGTTTTTCGTAAATGATCGTCTCGCCCTCGGGCAGTTCGGGCAGCTTTGTTGAAGGCAAAAAAGGCGACAAGCCGTTCCTGCAATCTGAGAAACTAGAAAGACAAAATGTGAGTGTGTCAGAAAGACAAAATGTGAGCGTGTCAGAAAGACAAAATGTGAGCGTGTTAGAAATGCGAAAGTGTTCCGGGCGCGCAAGCGCGCTCAGAAGCGTTCTGAGCGTGCAACGAACATGGAAGTGCTCCAAACGGGCTTAGAGGCGTTCTGAGCATGTTATGAGCGCGAGAGTGCTCTGAGCGGAATCCGGGGTCCACAGGGCGCACATCGAGCTTGGGGAGGGGGGACGCGCCCGAACCCCTCCACGGGGAGGAGACTTGACCGCACCCAAGGGGTGTGGTTAGACCGCAACCTAAGGGGGTGCGCCCGGGCCGTATCCCTCGAGGGGATGCGGCCGGCCGCACCCATATGGGGTGCGGCTTGGCAGGCCGCACCCCATGGGGGGTGCGGCATGGCCGCACCCCATAGGGGGTGCGGTGGAGTGCGGCTTGGCCGCACCCCAAGGGGGTGTGGTCGGCCGCACCCATATGGGGTGCGGCCGGCCGCACCCCATAGGGGGTGCGGCATGGCCGGCCGCACCCTCCATGGGGTGCGGTTAAGACGCACCCCATGGAGGTGCGGCTCGACCGCACCCCAAGGGGGTGCGGTTACGCGCGTCCCCCTGCCCACCGACGGGAGGGGGCGGCGTCGTCGTGCGCGTTGCGGTTGCGGATGGCGCGTTTCGCGCGCGTTTTCGGATTAGCGGTTGGCGGCGTGAATGGCGGGAATGGCGGTTCCGGCTTTGCTCTCCCATTTTCTCCTACTAAAGTAGTGGGGGGGGGGGGGGGAGTGGTTTATGGGAGTAACCGTCATCCGGTTGTCTTATAATTGAGAGCCTATGTTATGAATCCTCATCAATATGTATGCATACATAGATATATGTATGTATATATATATGTATGTATATATATGTATGCATATGTATATATGTATGTATATATATATGTATATATACGAGCAGCTCCGCACGGGCTTCGCCCGTGCTCGCTGACTCTTAGCGAGCTGCGTCCGCATTCGAGCGGATTGTGTCTGCATATGACAGTACCTGACCGGCGACGGCGGGCTTCCCCCGCAACTTATACATAGCATATGAGTACTCAAATGACGTAAAAAATACACATCAATATTTTATAATTATTTTTTTTCAAAAATATTTATATTTTAACAAAAAATCATTTTAAAGTAAGCATTATAATTTGAAAGAAATATTTTGTAATTACACAAATAACTATTATATTTTATGAATTTTTATTTTTTTTTCATAATATACGTTAAGTCATTGACCCCACTATGGTGGGATAAAGGCTTGAGTGTTGTTGTTGTTGTATACGTTAAGTCATTGGAGTAAACAATAAGGCTATATTTGACACTTTTGAATGTTGCATCAAAGACAACTTCTATATATAATTTGAAACATTAATGAATACATATATAAATAAAAAAAATAAGATAAAAAGTAACGAGTGGTACGCTGAAGTGCCACGTCCTCAAATTTAGGATATTTAATAGACATCCTGAAAGGTCATAGGTCTTAATTATTATATAAATATAAAAGTAATGAAGTGGTCCCCGGGCGGTAGTTCGAGTGACGTGTCCGACATGCTACATCACACTGAAATGCATAACAGCAGAACTACCACCCCGCGCTTCCAGAGCCCTTTTCTTGCTTTAAAAGGCGTGGAGAATGTGATGGTTAGAGGCATAAAGGCATCTTTCTAGCTTACAGCCTTGCAGCTTTATTAATGGACTGCGTTGAGCGTAGGAAAAAATGATGGGGGAAATATATTTATCTATTATAATTTTTTTTTTCATAAAATAATTAACTGAATATTAATCTATATAATTTTATGATCATTTTAAGGACTCATATGTATATATTTTGAGGTGAAAATACACGTGTCAAAAAATGTATTTTTTGAACTTTTTACAGCTATATTTACAACTGTATTTACAACTAAAAATACAGTTTATATACAGTTGTATATGACGTTACAACTGTATATAAAACTAAAAATACTGTCTCGCATGCCTGCTTTCCTGCGCTCAACGCAGGGAAAATTATGTCTTTATTAATACCATCCCCTTCTACTACTCACACTCTTTAATAATATATATATATAATATAATATTCTTTAGTAAATTAAAAAATATATATTTTTGGCATGTAATGAGAAAGATCAATGTTATGTGCAGCTCAATTTTGGCTATGTCCACATGCCAAATTTATCAAAATTAATATTTTTATTTAATTCCTCTTAAAAGAAAGAAGCCCTTTACGCGCAGGCCAACTAGCTGCGATCTCCTCAACAACAAAGATGTCGACAAGGCCTTCCGCACACACATCAGCGCCCACGTTCTTCAATTAAGGACGCTTGAGCCGCCTCTTTCTGCTCCTCTCCATGGTTAATGTCTCTCGGCGTGCTCTCCTGAGGCAGCACGCCGCCGTCCGATCCGTTGTTTCTCTCCTCACCTTCTTATGCACTGCCCTAGCCGTCTATATCGATCTCCACCATCTTCTACGTCTTCGCCAACTGATCCCCTCGATACAAGTCATCCGATGAGACGCCTATCAGCTGTTCGATGAAATGCATGTGCTTGAGCTAAATTATATAGATTTCAAGTGCTATTTTGAGTTTTTTTGTCTTTCCTGCATTTTTTTTATTGTGGATAGATTGCAAGTGCTATTTTGAGTTTCCTTGATCAGTTTTGTGAGCTTCCCATTCAAGTTAGCTATTTTTGTTCTCATTCGTTATGCATTGTCCAACCATAGTTTAGTGTGTAAGAATTACTATAAAGTTTTTCAAAAATTTTATAGTTGTGTGCACATATAAATTTCGTCTGCAAATAATTTTTTGGGTGTGCATGTAATATTTGTGAAGAGTTGCTCAATGAAGCTAATGCTTAATTGAATTAGCTCTATATAGAATATTTTTTGATGCAAGCAATTACAATATATTTCAAGCTCTTGTTTCCCCTCTTGGAATAAAAGTACTTACATTTGCTTATCGAAAGTGATCGCGGAGTAACTGAGATGGCTGTCTGTGTGGTTCAATATGTCTTCCATCAACTTCAATATGTCACTCCTTCCTATTCTAGGGTTCTTATATACTGTGTATACATATATAAACACATATAGTTTTATAAACTATAGATAACTACAATAAAGTTTACACAAATATAAATCTATCAAAGGGCGGACCACAAATTAACGTTCGCTGCGGGACCACTTGATTATATGCGATCAATTGCGCGCCTACACATTATTATTCATTCATTTATTACCAGCAGCTCAAGGGCTTGCACATGTACTGCTAGTACTACTGTATATATGTATTTACACAAGCAAACGCACGCGCATGCATAAACTAACAATTGTGGTGTGCACAAATGCACAATGATAACAATATGTAGATGTCGCTCTATAACCTCAGAATGCACAATACATATGAATTTTAGCACCCTATAAAAGATACCAAATAATACCTAAATTTTAATATACTAATCATATAATCGCTCCCCTGCCATAAACTGCGATCTCTGAATCATGATCCCCCCCCCCCCCCCCCCCCCCCCCCCAACCCCTCTCTAGTCCGCCATAGGGTACAATGGGTTGTTGGAGGCCACAACTCCCTTTGATGAGGAAACTCAAGTTAAGCTGAGAGCGCAGGACTTCCCAGGAGGTCACTCATCCCGAAACTACTCTAGCCCAAGCACGCTTAACTATAGAGTTTTTCCACTCCTCATCACCAATTGAGATGTTAAGCGTGTTTGGGCTAGGGTAGTTTCGGGATGGGTGACCTCTTGTGAAGTCCCTGCGCTGTCAGCTTAACCATGAGTTTCCTCATCAAAGGGAGTTGTGACCTCCAACAATCCGGTGTGCCCTGTGGTGGGACAAGGAGGTGTTGGGTGCTTGAGCTACATCCCGGTACGACTCCAGGCGATGCTCTCGGTGGACGTTGTCCCGATTGGAGGAGGGTCTGGGTCGTTACAGCTCGCTCGCGCATCGCCGACATCGCGCCGCCCCTTCTAGGTTGCCAGTGACTCCAGTCATATTAATGGCTCTTTTCGGGGACCTCGTGGAATGTGGATACTCCAACTCATCTAGCGCGACTGGATTGCTTCTTACGGCACCCTCTTTCGTGATTGCAGCCCGCTCATGAGACATGACGTGCTTCACCAAAACGTGCTGCCTCTTCTCTAGGTTGCCGGCGACTCTTTCGGCAAAACCTATGGCTATTTCCAGCGATCTAGCTCGTGGCTATTATCAAGCAACCAGGCGAGCCCTAATTTTATTTAGGTCTTGGCTTTGTTTTTCTCTTATAATCCATCAGGTTGTTGAAATTTCTCTCTTATAATTTCAATTTCAATTTCTTTGGTCGATGATTAATTTGATCCATGATTAGTATGGCAGAGAGTTGTGAGTGATAAAGATTAATTTACACCTTATTACTTCTACGGGTTGAAATATGACCTTAAGAAAAAGTACCTTCCGCTCTGTTTTTGTTTGATTTTTGTTGGAGCTTGTGATATGTGGACAGATGCGAGGGTCAAGATTTTTTTCATCAAATTGATAGGTTGTGAATGTGTGTTAGCTAAGTTTATTCTTCTGTTTGTTCATCAAATTGATATGTTGTTGTTGTGATAGGGCTAGGTTTTTTAGGGGGTTTTCTTATGTTTTTTTTATGTTCTCATATGTGAAGAAATGTGAAATATTAGAATACTTTTGCAGGATTGTGTAAGGTCTAATGAGTATAGAATCACTCAAATTGCTCACAATAGGATATGATTGTGTAGGGTTGCTCACAATAGGATATGATTGTGTAGGGTTTAATGAGATGTATTTGTTCATTCTTACTTCAAGGTAAAAAAAAAAAATTGTTCAAATGAATGTAAATTAAAACTTAACATTGGCTTTCACGATCATGAGTTGTTCATTTAGAGGCGTGTTCTTATATATGTAGATTAAATGAAAGTGAGCAAAAAATTGTTGAAGAGATATATGCAATGTGTTAAACTTGGAAAAATCTTAGGCACTATAAAGAAAAAGACGACTCCACCTTCACTGTTATGTGAACCATTTATAATGAAAAATTCAAGTTGCATAAGAGAGAGTTAGATGGAAGCACTCGTATTCAGTTTTTATACAAGATTATTAGTGAAACTGGGTATGTAAGTTACAATAAAGTTAACTTCACTTGTAACTTTAAAAGCTTATATTTTGTTAATCATGCATTTGTTCAGCTAAGCAATATGTTCACAAATAATTTTAGTATGGATTGTATGTACGACAAATCGATCTCGATTACTTTTACTTTTCATTGTTTGAGCGACTTCTACAAATTTAACTTTTTCTCTGTTTTGCATTTATGTCAAATGAAACATAAGTTAATTTTATATGGACACTCAAAGTTTTAAGAGCAACTTTAAACAAGGCTCTTTACCAAGTATACTAAGGGTCCGTTTGTTTGAACGGAATTGACTTTCTGGAATTGGCATTGACGATTAGAAATCCAATTCTAATGTTCGGCGCAACAAAATTTATGTGGATATTGGCTTTCATGTGAAAACTATGACTTTTACTATGAACTAAAAAATCAAATCGCTAATTCTTACCTCCGCCCATGGGTTTTCCGCATAATCGAGTGTTTTCGCCAAAGCTTTTTGACATACGCGTGCGATTTTTCGCCCGGGTGTGCGTTTTCCTGCATGGTGTGTTTTTCGGCCGGGCACGTGTTCTTCGGTCGGGCGTGTGTTTTTCAACCGGACATTCATTTTTCGCCCAGGCGGGTGTTTTTTCGCCCAGGAGCGCGATTTTCGCTCGAGCGGGCGTTTTTCACCCGAGCGCGTATTTTTCTCATGGGCGGGGCGTTTTTCGGCCTACCGAGCATTTTACGCCCGGGCGCTCTTTTTTCGCACGAGCGCGCGTTTTTCAGCCGAACGCGAATTTTTCCATCCGGGCGCACATTTTTCGCCCAAGCGCGCATTTTTCGCGCGGGCGCGTGTTTTTTGAACGGGCACACGTTTTTTGAACGGGCGCGCCTTTTCACCCGGGCGCGCATTTTTCAGCAGCGATCGCGTTTTTCGCCCGGGCGCCCATTTTTCGCTCGGGCGCATATTTCGCCTGGGCGAGCATATTTCGCCCGGGCGCGTGTTTTTCGCACGAGCGCGTGTTTTTTGTCGGGTGCGCGTTTGGAGACGGACGGGCATAAAATTTGATACAAAACTGATCGCAAGGTTACAAAACTGATTGCAGAAAGTCAAACTTTGATCGCATGAAGTTTATAACTCGATACATAATTTGATCGTAATGTTACAAAACTGATCACAGGAAGTCCAACTTTGAACACAAGAAATCCACGTGGCAGCATCGCAATGACACCATCTCCAAATATGAAGGCGGGCCCGGACCCAATAATTTTCCATTCAACACATACACACCCATATATATAATGATTACATAAGCCTCATCTCTAAGTTTGCATTTCATAACATACATGCATAAAAATACCCCATTGAAAGCCCCCTCTAGGAAATATTTTTATACATGCATATTATAAAATGTAAACTTATAAGAGAAGTTTTTTTATAATTTTGAATAAATTGATAGGTGCAACCTATAATTATGCCATCTCATAGGAGAGGTCCCAATAAACAATCATATACCTTAATTTGCGTATATTATTTAAAAATCACAGCTTCTCTGATAGACTAATTCCTTAGACACATAAATATGGAAAATATCAATGTCACAATCCTTCTCATAAAGGCTCAGCCATCTAAATTCAGAGAATGGATCATGAAATAATAGTTGAAGCTGCAATGGAGACACGACTACAGAAAAACGCAGGAGTCGAACTTCATTTTCCGTCGGATTTTATATTTCTTTACCATCATCAATTCATCATCATTATTAGACTGCTGGCCAGATGTAAACAACAAGTAAATAAAAGTAAACACCCACATAATAATCAATGAAAGCATCAAATTTCATAGCATGAACAAAAATAACAGCGTGGAGCATGAAAAGGTTTGCAATTTAGCCATTTTCCATGACATCTGGAGCTGAAAACATATAAACAAAGCAGCAGACAACTAATTCAGTAGCAGTTTCAGAAATTAAAAATACTAAAAGAGCTAATAGCCTCCCTACGTTGCTGATCGTTCACCGTTGGCTCACGACGGCCGTGATCTCTTGTTGCTGCTGCAAGAGGGGCACTTGTACTGCTTAATGTGCTCCGCCCTGGCTGGAGTGATCTTGACGCACTTTCCGTGGAACCACCTCTCACACGCGTCGCAGCAGATCCAAAATTCGTCTGCATCTGCCGCATAGTTCTCTCCGCATGCGCCGCATAGGGTTTCTCCGTGCTCTTCCTCCTCGCCTAAACCTTGCTCGTCTTCTGCGGGATGCTCTTCGGCCGGGTACGTTGGCTGAAACTCTGATGATTTCTGATGCATTTTCATTGGCAAGGAAGAGTTGGAAGACGCAAATTGTGAGAAAAAAAATAACAACAAACTTATTCAGCAAGCGAATTCATATTTTACAAGAGCTTAAGACTCCGTTCAGCGCGACATTTTTGCTCCAGTGAGTTTGGACAAAAATGCCACCGTCATAGAATGCATGTTTGGCATGACAACGGTCATGACCGCTGCTAAGAAAAGAAAACTAGTTTTGAACATAAAAATGGATGGAATTCCTTAGGTGAGGTTGGGCGTTCACGAACGATGGTTCATAACCACCGCGTTCAGTCGTTCACGACTGCGACCTCCGCGCCAAACGAAGCCTAAATGAGAATGAGATAACCTATGATGCATGGATACAAGACCGCTATAAGGACATGGGATGACACAATTTTGAAGGTAGCTCAAAATCATGGGTTAAAATGCAGTGTTTGTATATAAATAAATAAATATATGTCGAAGTTTGTGCTCAAATTTCTTGACAGAACTTGGTTTTGGACATAAAAGTAGAAAACCAAGTAGCAATCCTGAAACTCAAATGAAGTATAAATTTGGCACTAAAAGACTAGACTCATCAATCAGGTTTGGCCATCATCTTATTTAAGTAGCCTTATACCAAATTAATTTGGTTCGGCATTAAAAATCCTCGATTTCAATCCGGCTCCATTCATTTGGAAGGAATTGAGAGATAGGAATTCGAATTGGATCAATTTCAATTCTGTTGTTTGGCTGCAATCAAGAGTTCAATCACATAAATTGGAATCGGCAATTCTGATGTTCGGATGTATGCGAGAATTCAGTGCTCTCACATGAATTGGAAATAACATATATATTAACACACCCACAAATAGCTTTTATTTCTGCAGCCACAAATGAAAGGAAAATTATAATACCAGCACCAGATATCAATCAAACAACAAATCTTTTTAAATCATAAAGATCAACCATAAAATATGACATCTGAAGACAACACCGCAAATGCCAGAGAATTCATCGTGAATGAAGAGAATCACAAAGCCCGAAAATCCTAACAAAATAAACAATCTACAAAAAGGGGCAATATAGATCGAACCGTGGAATTCAGAACTTGGCCCCAAAAGCAGGCGAGAGGTAGAAAATCCTAGCAGATGAGGGAGAACATAATCGGAAACCGCTCACAATTACAACTGCCGCTCCATCCCCATCGGTTTCCTATTTAAAGGGTTCAAGATTACATTGCAGGCCACACCTTCTCACAGATGGCAACTTCTTTGTAGCGAAGGTAGACCTCGCGAACAAAATCTTTAAAGTGAGGGAACATCACGAGGTTGGAGGATGAGTTGCCAGAGGCTTGCTATCGATCACAACCACAAGTGAAAGAAAACAAAATGTGTTGCCTTCGCCTGAGAAGAACATCGCGGGGTTGGATGATGAGTTGCCGTCGCCTGAGAAGAACATCACGAGATTGGAGGAGAATCGCCAGCGAAATGGAGGAAAAAGCGGACTGCTTGTGTCGGTGTAGCACGCACGAGTCGGTGGGGAGGGGATGGAATTGTAAAGTCTGACTTCTTTAGGTCGGAATCGGAGGGAGAGAAAATAGCCTATTATGAATTCTTATGAAATTGGAATGAATTCCAACTCCAAATTTTAATTAAGCACGCCGAACGGAAAAAATGGAATTGGGGGTCCAATTCTAATTCGTTCCCCCCAATTCCACCCAAACGAACGAAGCCTCACTGTTTTTGAGGATTGCACGAGGAATTCTTGTTGAACAGCTTATATCCATGTTATTTAGGTACACCTATTTTCCTTCAACAAATAATTGTCTAGTTTGACAGATTCATTTTATACTTTTTATTATACATGCCCGGAAGACTTTAAATTTCTATTTTCAAAATCCCATCTTCTATAGATCATACTCCAGCCATCCCTCTTATATTTCATAGTTCCTCAGAACATTAATTTAAATGTCTCGGTTTTGCGAGGCTCAACAATCACAATATTTTTAAGCAATTGCTATTCGCAGACCATAAATGTCTATCCGCAGACCAACTTTTCTAGCTTACAAATTGTTATCCGCAGACCAATTTAGACTTGAGTATACGATATCTTTGTTCTCCTTAGCAGGGCCTGACAACGAAGAAACATCACTGACAACCTTCTGAGCACTTCAATGTGTGCACGGATCGTGATTCGTAAAATAAATGTGCGGATAGAGACCGAGTGGAGGAAGAAAGACGATTTCTTCACCGTTCATGCGATCTCGGTTTGTTTGGGAGAGTAACCCTAGCTATCTAAATCTTCCAAAACAAACCCTAGCTATCTAAATCTTCCCAAATAAACCGAGATCGCATGAACGGTGAAGAAATCATTTTTCTTCCTCAACTCGGTCTCTATCCGCGCATTTATTTTATGAATCACGATTCGTTAACATTGAAGTGCTCAGAAGGTCGTCAGAGATGTTCCTTCGTTGTCGGGCCCTACTCATGAGAACAAAGATATTGAATGCTCAAGTCTAAAATTGGTCCGTGGATAACAATTTGTAAACTATAAAAAGTTGGTATGCGGATAGACATTTATGGTCTGTGAATAACAACTCACTATTTTTAACGACTACTTGATGCTTTGATTCATACAAGATAGCTGGCCAAATGGTAATTTTAACAAATGTCTTTTGAGTCACCATGGCATCTCTTTACCATATAGTATCATGGAGGCTCTTTATCCAAAGAATTACCCAATCTTAACTCTACAAGTTATATCCTTGCTCATGATCCTATTGTTTGTATGATAATAATTATGAAAGGAAATCCTTTACTCATACATATACTTGAGTAAGGGGCAATACAAAAGACGAAAGAAACCCTCACGGGTAATACAGGATAAACACGACTTGAAGAAACAATAATAAATACAACTTCAACTCTCCCCTCAAGTTGGACAGAACATATCAGTCATTCCGAGTTTATGAATGTCATCAGTAAACACATAGCATCCCAAGCTTTTGGTGAAGACATCGGTCAGTTGATCTTTAGAATGAACGAAGGGTGTGACCACATTTCCTTTATCTAAGTGGTCTTTAATAAAATGTCGATCAACCTCTGCATGCTTAGTCCTGTCATGTTGAACAGGGTTGTGAGCAATACTAATAGCTGCATTGTTGTCATAGTATAAAGAGAGAGGGACATTCGATTAGAATCCCAGATCTTGTAACACAGTACGCAGCCATAGATCTTCATAGAGACCTTGAGACATTGATCGGTACTCAGCTTCAACACTAGACCTGGCCACCACATTCTGCTCTTCGCTACACTATGTTACCAAATTTCCACCAACAAAGGTGTAGTACCCCGTTGTGGATTTCCTGTCGTCACGATTTCCAGCTCAACAACATCAGTGAAGACATCGATCTTTAAGTGGTTGTTCTTGGAGAACATAAGCCCGCGACCAGGGGACTTCTTTAAGTACCGTAGTACACGATAAGCAACATCCTGATGTCTGATCCTGGGAGCATGCATATATCTACTCAAGATCCCTACAACATATGTAATGTCAGGACGAGTGTGAGATAAGTATAAGAGCCTCCCAACCAATCTCTGATATCTCGAAGCATCGGTGTGGTCACCATCACTGTCTTCATCAATTATATGATTCTCCTCCATAGGAGTGTTAGTTGGAACACAATCGAGCATACCAGTTTCTTTTAACAGATTCAAAACATACTTGCGTTGAGAGATGAATATACCTTGGTTTGATTTGATCACTTCAATTCCAAGGAAGTAACATAGTCTCCCTAAATCCTTTACTTCGAACTCAGCAAACAAGAACGCTCTGAGATTAGCAATTTCCTCTGTGTCATCTCAGGTGATCACAATGTCATCAATGCAGACAATAAGTACCACATTTTTTTGTTCACGTTTTTGAATAAACAAAGTGTGATCAGACTGTCCCTGTTTGTAGCCAAACTTAAGCATGGATTTAAGAAACCTATCAAACCAAGCTCTTGGAGACTGCTTCAGGTCATATAACAACTTCCTTAAGTGACAAAAAAGTCATTCTTGTACCTTCTTCACAAATCCAGAAGGGAATGTCACGTACACTTCTTCATCAAGCTCACACTGCAGGAAGGTTTTTTTAGCATCCAGCTGGTGAAGATCCCAGCCCAAGCAAGCAGCAAAAGATAGAAGGACACGAACGAAGTCCATCTTTGCTACAGGAGCAAAGGTCTCCTGGTAGTCCACTCCCTGAGTTTGGGTGTATCCCCGAGCCACAAGGCAGGCCTTGTAACGCTCAATTTTACCATTATGGTTTTGCTTAACAGAGAAAACCCACCTTGAACCAATGCTCTGCCACGTCTCTCTTCAACCCTGGCCACCAAACTAACTTCTTAAGGTCTACATAGATCTTCGTGCTGCCCGGATGTATATAGTGCTTGGAATTATAAGCCTCAACGAGGATGTCCTCGCGAAGGTGGCAGACATCTGGGACACACACTCTTCCTTTATGTAATAGCAAACCCCCTTGAATCGCAAAGTCCTCCCTCTGCCCGACTGAGTCAATTCCCAAAATTCTGCCATCTTTGGATCTAAAGGCAAGACATGTACGATTCTATCTTTAATGTCGCATTTGATCTCTATCCAACATAAACTTACATAATTCATATTGGTGCGTCGTGCGCGGTATCAGATTGATCTCCAATCTCTCTAGAGCTCGCACTAAGTCCTTCCGCTAAGTAATGAGGGAATAGTTCAAAGCCCTTCTGCTGAGAGCATCTATTACCACATTTGCTTTCCACAGGTGGTACTGGATACCCACATCATAATCTGAACTCTATCCACCTAGGATGCCTCATATTGAGTTTTTGTTGATCAAAGATATACTTAAGGCTTTTGTGATCTGTAAAAACTTCACAACAAACTTCATAGAGGTAGTGTCTCCAAATTTTCAGTGCGTGAACAACAGCTGTTAATTCCATGTCGTGAACAGAATAATCTTCTTGTGCACCTTCAGCTGTCTGGATGTGAATGTTATGACTCTCCCATGTTGCATCCGTACACAACCCAAACCTTGACCCTAAGCACACTATATATTTGAAAGTCATCTACCCCTGAAGATAAACATAAAATTGGCGCGGTCATCAATTGGGTCTTCAGCTCCTCAAATGCCAATTCAATTTCCACTGCTCGTTGAAGACTTTTTCTTTATTTGTAAGTGAAGTCATATGCAAAGCAATTTTTGAAAAATCATTAATGAATCTCCTATAATAACCCGCTAAACCAAGGAAACTGCAGACCTCAGTAACTGCCTTCGGCCTTGACCAATCTCTGATTGCTTCTATTTTCTTTGGATCTACTGCGAGATCTCTCTGACTGATAACGTGTCCCAAGAAAGCCACATCTAGAAGCCAGAACTCGCACTTAGAAAATTTCACATACAACAGATTCTCTATGAGGGTACTCAATACAGTTCTGAGATGGACGACATGCTCCTCTTTGCTCCTTGAATACACCAGAATGTTTATGAAGACGATAACAAAACCGGTCCAAAAACTCTCGAAACACTCGATTCATCAGGTCTATGAAAGCTGACGAGCATTAGTCAACCCGAACAGCAAGATCACAAATTCAAAGTGTCTGTATCTCATATGAAAAGCTATCCTCTGGATATCCCCATCCCGAATCCTCATCTGATGATATGATGATATCCCAATCTTATATCTAACTTAGAGTAAATACAAGACCCTTCGAGTTAATCAAATAAATCATCTATCCTCAGTAGAGGATACTTGTTCTTAAGGTGAGTTTGTTCAACTCGCGGTAGTCTATACGCAATCTTAAACTGTCGTCCTTCTTTTTAACAAAGAGAAAAGGTGCACCCCAATGTGACGAGTTGGGTCTGATAAATCTCAAATCAAGCAACTCCTGCAACTGGATTTTTAACTCTGCTAATTCTTTGGGGTCATGCGATAAGGAGCCTTGGCTACTGGTTGAGATTCTGGAAGAAGGTCAATTTGGAAGTCAACCACTCTTACGGGAGGGGCCCCAGACAGTTCTTCAGGGAATACATCTGGAAATTCTCGCACCACCGACACTTTCTGCAAGGTGTTCTTAGCTTCAACATGCATCAGTACAAGGAAAGTTGTGCAACCCTTATTAATACTCCTGATAGCCTTAATGGATGAGATAATCAGCTTGGAAACTTCTTTCATATCACGAAAGATGATAAGGGGCTGGTCGGGTCTTTCTAACTGAATCTCCTTGCTCTTGCAGTCTATCTTAGCGTTTACATCAGACAGCCAATCCATACCCAAAATCAATTCAAATTCAGCAATAGGTAGGAGGGATGCCTCTGCGACAACTTAAGATTTCCCAAACAACACTGGAACCCTACACTTGCGATTGGTTTGCATAGTTGAACCGTTAGGCATCATGACATCTAACGATGTCACGTCTTGAAGGATTTATAGACTGAGTCTATGCGCAAAAATTCCGCAATAAACGAGTGTGATGCACCCGTGTCAAAGAGACCCTTGGAGGGTACGTTTTGAATCATGAGTATGCATATATGCATGCTTGTGTTACTTTAGTTATGTGTTACTAGAAGGGAATAATTAACAATTTAATTCAACAAATTCATACATGTGACCACATCCTCCTCCTCTATGGCCTCCAGATGGCCAAGTCCATAAGCTCTGGGTTGTATTAGACCTCATCCTGAAGCTGGTTTTGGGTTGGCGTCTAACACGACTTTTCTTTTGTCGTTCTTGCTTGGACCACCAACTTCGTACTTCAACTGTAAGAAATGTCACATGAATAGGTTTTGGGCTAAGAAGAAGGGGCTTAAAATAAAATGCGGAGAAGTATCAAACTTAAGATTATATTACCTGATTGCTCGCGGATCCTGGGAAGGAACAGGCAAAGTGTTGCTGGCATTTGTAGTACTCCAGAAGTAGCCAAACATTCTCCTGAGTGGTAGCAGTTGCACTTTGGGCAGAGGGGGATAGTCCTTGCCATTGGCATCGGGCTGATTTCCTCTCTCTTCTAACCAGTCTTCTGCTTTTTGTTATAGTTTCTTCCTTGGTTGCTTCTATTCTGATGTTGATGCGGCGCATCTTGAGGTCGCTTGGAACGGAAGTTATTGCACATTTGCACCCTTTGTTGATCTGCTTCCAACCTCCTTGCAGTATCGACCAGGCTTCTATAGTCGGCATTGGCTGTGGTCATCAGATGTTGTCTCAGAGAGTCCTGCATGCCATCTACAAAGCAGTTACACTTCTCAACTTCATCCCCTTGCAATATGCCTGCATATCGAGATAGGTGGGTAAGTTCATGTTCAAAAGTCGTGACGGTATCCCCTTGATTAAGCCTGAGATACTTTTTCTGGAGACTTTAGCGCTCTGAAGGAGGTACGAATCAGTTTACGAGTGCCTTAGAAAAGTCATTTCAGGTGAACATATCCGCTGAACGACTTGCCATAGATAGAGGTCACATTAACATTACGCTAGAAAGGCATTGAATTCTAAAGTAAGGAAATTTGAACTTAATTTCTTACCAGCAGGGTCGTCCGCTAAGTGCCCGGTCCACCAAAGATTGGCTTCACCTTAAAGGAGGAAAGCTGCTAGTGGTACTTTCTTGTTCTCTAGGCACTACATCATGTTAAGTAAATCATGTGTTTTAATCAGCCAGTCATTCGTATCCATCAGAGTTTCTTTTCCACTGAAGTTAGAGGGGTAGAGATCCCTAAAGTTTCTCAGGTAGCGGTCCATTCCGACCTCCATGGCAGCTGGTGCAGGGATTGGAGCTGGGACCCCTGCAGGTAGTGCATTCCTGAACTCCAAAAGGGCTAAGTCTACTGCCCTGGCAATTTGAGATGCCAAGTCAGTAGGTGTTGGCACTGCTGGCGCATTAACATCATTCATGATGATCACAGGAGTGGTGTTCTACAGCGAAGGCTCGCTTGTCTCACTGCTACGGGGTGCCTAAAAGATGTAAAGAGAGAAGAATTATTTATGAACGTGACATAAATGAATAATCTATTATGGAGAATATTTTCATACACAAGCATAACTCAAAAACTAGATGAAACTTGATGACTTTGACGTCGAAGGAGAGATTCAGATAAATTCTTAAGGCTCTGTGAATTTTATGGGTCATGGGATCCTAAACCCGGCTCTGATACCAGTTTGTTACGTGCCAGGAGCTGAGCTCGCGTAAGCGGTCGACTAGAGGCGAAACTCTCCAGGATGAAGGCGGCGGAAGGCACGGCACTCGGCTGTGGCGGAACAAAGAAGGGAAAAGGGGAAAGGGGATGAGAAGGAGAATATTGGACGAGAGGAGAAATTGATTCTATTTCTTCTTGTCTTTTTCCTCCCAGCACTTCCACTTAAATAGGGTTTTAGAATCATAAAAGCGGACCCCCCATTTGGGCCTTAAACAACGAGAACATATAAGGATATAAGTTCTAGCCATAATTGAAAGGACTAAAATAGGCAGAAAATAAAAGATACAATTATGGTTCCGCGGTGGTGTTGCGGCGATGGTAAACCCGCCCCCAATGGGGATCTTCCGTGATGTCGTCGTCCCCGATTGGTGCCGTAACAGATACCAATTGTAACACCCCAACCTAGTTTAATAACAAATCAGCAGTCCGATCGGACCCCGTGATAAGAAGTAAACTAAGCAGCGGTACTAAAATAGGTACATAGTAGGCATAAATAAAAGTACTAAATGGAAACTTACAGCGGAAGTAAAATATACAGCTAAGGGTAAACAGGGGTACCTCAAAATCTGATTCACAGAGCCAACTAGTAATGGAAACAACCATAAATCTGAATTACTGAAAACTTAAATAGTGTCTGATACATTGAAAACATTAGATAATTCCAATACATTTAGTTCATAATTAAAATAACAACAAGAGTGAAATAACCACTGAAAGGAAAGACCAACAAATATGAAGAACCGCAACGCATATCCTAAGCGCAACTCCCCATCGGTGACCCCTGAAAAGAAATGTCCGAAGACAAGTCAGCCCAACTGGTGAGTAAGAAAGACTACTCCCTCCAGTAACACTAAAAATACATAATTAGTTTGTATATAAAATATGAGTTTTGGCTTATTAATGCATGTTTCTGAATAATCGGTCTGTAGGTATAAGTCATTTTCTGTAAAGATGCATTATAGATTCTTTCATATTATCTAAGTCCTTGTCTGTACTGATTTTTGTACCCTGGATTCTTTCTAAAAAATGGGTAATTAAATTTCATGTTTTATAATTTATTGAACTTAATCTAATTAGGGAGCCCAAATGGCGACACGAAGGTGCCCTGAACTGAAATGTTCCTTGCGTGGAAACACAGACTCGCATCTGACAATTACCAAGTCTAGAAATGTGACTAACGACCCCACGTCTGAGGCTCATATGGACTATTGGCCATATGAGAACAAGGTCACTGATGTGAAGCTTATTAGTGTTCTGAGCTTTTGCGTTTAGCATAGTTGTAGTTAACCTTTTTAATTAATCATGCTTGTGTTTTTGCATTTTAATTTTTCAGGCACAAATCTGAATGACAATTTACATTAAATTAATTATCAATTAATACTTAACCATAGGTTGTGTGGGACGTGATCTGATTTGTATCTTGTATTTATATATCCTACTGTAGATATGCTTTTAAAAGAAATTGAAGTTCTACTGTTTTACATGATTTTCTTGAGTGAAGTAGGCAATGATTTTATAATATTGATGTCTAGCCAAGAGGAGTCGAATTTCTTACCTCAGTGTTGCGGCGCTCATAGACATGGCGCGGCGGCATGGTTGAAACAATTACCCTGAAAACACGTAGTATCCTCCTCTGAATAACCACAGTGCTCACATTTCCCAAAATTCCTCACAGAACCTTAAGGGGAAACATTATACATACTTTTAATCGTCCTACAATTTTAAAGTATCAACTCATGACGACAGAAGGGGAAGACCTTACCACTCCACTAGGGGGGGGGGGGGGGGGGGGGGGGGGGGGGGGGCGAGGTGCAAATTCTGAAACGAAACAGACTTATATAGGAATTTTGAATAGGAGGAGATAACTAAATACTGATTGAAAAGGAAAACAAGTAAGCTACCTGCAAAAAAAACGTCGGATGGTTTGGACTCCACGAAAGTTGTCTAGGAAGGGAGGAGAGGAAACTTTGGTTTTTGAGTTTGAGGAAGGAGATGGAATGAAATCCACAAAATAAAACACTACAGAATTCCACAGCAGATATCCATCCACTCAACAATTACGTGGCAGAAACGGAAAAAGGAGCGCTTGTTTCACTGTCTAGGGTACGGGAAGAGGCGTCACTACACCCCTTGAAGTCGACTCAGAAGTAGGAAGAGAAGAGGACAGGCTGGCCTCTGGAATTGCACATGAACTGCACCAGGGATGCCAGCATCTCCCGATCTGCAAGAAGGACAGATCGAAGATGATCTCTCGAGAGAAGGGGGTCGACGCCTATTCCACGCGCTGAAGAAGGGATCAACAGGAGGAAAACCCGCAAGAATCGTCTATGAGAAGGGAGGAGTCGGCGGTTTCTATCGTCGACTGGCTGGGAGCGCTCGGCTGCGTGAGGAGTTAGGGCGCCAGTTATGAAATGAAAAGTTGAGAGGGGTTTAATATTTTGGCTCACGATATGAAGAGAGGGGAGTAAAACCGTGACTTGATTTAACTTGAAGGGGAAATTAATTCCTTCCTCCTATATTACCATCTTTGCCAACATAAATTAAAACCTTCTAAATTTGTATGTTACACCCTTTCAAATTTCGATTTGAGCCGAAAATATAACACGTAATAAATTTTCTTATTTCATGCAGAGAACTTGTAACATTAAATTAATTACCTTAATCAAACGACAATGCTCATGGTATTTGCACGTGCTCGGATCCAGAAAGGCAATTATTTTCATATTTAGATTACGGATGTTACAAGGCGAATGTAGGCCGACGATCTCTATCAGAGATTCATGTGAACTCTGATACTATGAACGAAAAGAGGAGTACCTAGACTGTGGAGGAGATTGTTGTTGTAGTGCTCTCTGTATATCTACTCGCTTAGCCACCATTTTCTCAATATCATGGAAAGTTGGAATAAAATGACCATTGAGAATTAAACCCGAAAATCATGTTGGGGCCCACATTAACATTGAACAAATGGAATCAAATGAGTTATAACCATTCTCAGATATGTTAGCTTGAGCGTCTTGGGCAATATTAACTTAATACTTACATCATGTATAGATACCAAGCTTGCAGATGTCGGATGTCGGACTTATGTCGGTTTTGGTTTTTTATGTCGGATTGCGGGGAATATATCGGGGACATTTCAAAATGTCGGATTTTAATTATATATATATATATATGTTTTTAATTAGATGGTAAATTATTTTTTCTAATTATATATATATACTAGCATCTTCGAACGGGCTACGCCCGTTCTCGATGCGTCGCTGCGGGCTTCGCCCATAACCAAGCGGGCTTCGCCCGCTTGGCATTCAAGCGGGCTTCGCCCGTTCTCGATGCGGCACTACGGCCTTCGACCGTATTTAGCCCGTTCTCGATGCGGCACTGCGGCCTTCGGCCGCATTCAAACGGGCTTCGCCCGCCCCCCCGACAGTAATTTAAATTTTTTAAATTTTTATAAATTTTCATTATTCCGCATTCAGGCGCCAAATTTATTATTTGAAATTTTTATTCTTTAATTATTAGAATTTAATTATTAAAAATTTATTTTATTAAAATAGAAATAAAAAAAGAATTAAAAAAAGAAATTAAAAAATCCCCCCCCCCCCTCCCCCCGATTTCGGCCTTCGCTTCCGCCTGGCAGCACGTTCCCCCTATCCGGGTCTCACGGGCAGGGCCACCGCCAGCGGTGGCCCTGCCTGATCGCCGCCAGACAACCCCCGACGGGTTCGCCGGAGGCCGGCGAACCCGCCGGAGGCCGGCGAACCCGCCGGTGGGCGCCGGGCAGGCCGCCGGCGGCTCCGCCACCGGCGGCCGAGGGGGAACGTGCACCTGCTGCGCGTCTTCTGTGCGGATGGGGGGGTCGGGATTTCTTGGAGATGAGGGAGAGGCTTTTTGGGGGTTTTGGCCTATGATGCACCGACACTTCAAAATGCCCAGCGTGTCGGTGTCGGACTCTCCGACACTCGTCCGACTCTCCGACACTCTCCGACACTTGTGTCAGAAGTCTGACACGCTGGCTCACGCGGGACTAGTGTGTCCCGATCAATCGGACATGCGTGTCCCGATCAATCGGACATGCGTGTCCCCAAGCTAGCTACTAATGGTGAGGCGGGAGGCAATTTGTCTTGGAAGTGCATTTTTTGTGAAAAATGTTTTATATCATATACAAGAGTGAGAGCACATTTGTTAATGATTGATGGAAAATATATTGGAAAGTGTGTAAAAATCTCAAGGAGTGATTTATTTATGGTGAAAAAACTAGAAGAAGTGAATGTTAGAATATCGAGTCTTGCTCCTAAAAAGTGTCTTTGCCCCCCCTTCTAAAATTTCAAGTAGTGATGGTAAAAAGTAAAATTTTAATATACGTGTCCCAGCGTGTCGGAATATGGTGTTTTTTGAGAATTGACGAGTCGCGTGTTGTGCCGTGTCGTGTCGCGTGTCGCGTGTCAGAGTCGGTGCAACATAGGTTTTGGCTATTTGCAGTCCTGATCGATCGAATCCGATGGCCATTATTTGAAGCTGCTCATCGGGCGGTCCATATTTGATTCTTGGTGTGCTTCCAAATATGCATATTGGTTTATATAATAAAGATATATATATTTATATGTTTTTAAGTATGTCGAATTTTAATAATAGATGGTAATTATTTTTTCTAATTATATATTATTTTAATTATATAATCGGATTTTAGGTTTTACAGGTTCGAGAAATGAAGTGAACCGGGAGAAAATAAATTGGGTTTTAGTATATTTTTAGGTGCTATTAGCCATTAATAGGGTAATAATTAAACATAAATGTTCATAGCTGATGTCGCCGTCATAAGCCGCCATAAACCGACATGTCGGACATGTCGGACGTCATACTGGAAAATGTCATTTTTCTCATCTGTCGTTAACGTTGCGATTTCCCCTCAAAAATGACATGTCGGCCGACATGTCGGACATGTCGGCCGACATGTCGGACATGTCGGCCGACATCTACAAGCTTGATAGATACTAGTTCATCTTTTCCAAAATATCTTTTCAAAATATTTTTTTAATCCATTCAAAGCTAGTTAAAATTATGGCCATAACTGTATCAGTAACCTTATTTATCTCAATAATTTTATCTTTCAGCTCTCTAGCAACCATTAAATTATTGAGACCAAACATACCTGGCGTTCATAAACGTTTTCTCTTTTTTACTTGGTTCCTTGGCAAAAAGTAATGTTTGGTCTTCTTCTATTCATTGTGTTCTCAATTCTCTTGTTTTCCTATTTGAAGTCCTCAAATCCTACTTCTTAATTTTAAAACTATTACACCCTAGCTCATTTTTACAAGTAGATTAAGTTTTGATTGGTCAACACATGCCTAGTCAACCCTTGCCTATTTTCAGTAGAATTTAAGGGTAACATCCAGAAGAAGAAAAAAAACACAATTGATGACTTAAAACATATTAATGAATTGTACTGTATAGCCAAGAAGTAAATACAAATAAAATTGCATGACGTATTATGGCACGTGTATGACATGATGCTATATAGCACATTTATTAACCAGCATAAAAATCTAGAATTGCAAAATGTGGCACATGCATGAAATGATAACATAAGGCCAAGATATAGAATGCAGACGATCTTGCATGACTTTACTCAAGTAATTTAAAAACAAAAATTTCTATAAGGGAATATATTGTGCACCACTTTTGAATTTGACTTTGATTTGTTGCTGTGATTGCTGTTTGCTGTCCTTACTTTGTTCTTCCCATTCATGACTTCATAAACTGTAGGAAGATCGTTTATCATGCTAAACAAGCGCTTCCTGCATCACAGTTAATATTATTATCAGAATCAGCCAGTCTTGAACTTACCCAAGGGATATATTTACATTTTGAGATACTTTTTCTGAAATGTACCATATTATAATCTACAACAGTGAGTAAAAAATAAGGTAAGGACCAGTACTAAAGAATCCTAGCTCATATGAAATGATTATTAATTTATAAATATAGGCATGCATAACAAGTATTAAACCAAATGAGGTCAATGGAAATACAGAAATTGAAGTATAGGACAGAAGACACATAAGAGAATAAGAAAAATTATGAAATCAAATAAAAGCATATGGATCTTTATCCTTGCCATAGTGGTAGATCGCTTAAGAATAATCGCTTAGGTCTTAGGCTCCGTTCGTTTGGCAGGAAATGAGATGCGGGAATTAGAATTGAAGTCAAGAATTGGGTGCCTCAGTTCGCTTAAGAATTGGGTGCGCCTCAATTCGCTGATTTTCCATGAATTGGGCGCCCAATTCGCTGATTTTATTTTTTTTCATTTTTGCATCTCACGTGCCTCAGGAGCGCGCCTGCGCCTTGCGCCTAGGCTCCAGGGCCCATTTGTGCCTCGGTGCGCCTTGCGCCTTTAATAACTTAGGTGCTGAATATATAAATGGGAATTCAAACATAGAAATCATAGTATATCCAACAATATCAAACTTTAACCTTGCACCGTTTCTTCATATTTTTGTGAACATGACATTTGTGCCAAGAGTTTGTTGAGTGATCATAATGATAACATGGATGATGGGTACATGTAATCTTCTTTAAACCGGATTCTTCTTATACATGTTTTGTATATTTGTAATTCTTAAATACAATAGTACATTTCTAATATGCGCATATACTAATCAAGATTCAAGATACTCACCAAGGTCTTTTATGATAGTTCTTTGACTAACTTCAAAATTTGACATGTGAAATAGGAAAATGAAAATAAATTAACTGTTTTTTATGGAATTTAAGGACTTATTTATAAACATATCAAAGAGGGATGATTTTTACTTAAGTAATCAACAACTGAACTAGTGGTCTCCCTAGTTTCTTTAATGACTAGAAAACTTAATAACATGTAGGTCTTCTCATATAATGGAGGAAGTCATATTCAAGAAGCATAGTTTACATCTCAAAGAAATGAATTGAACATGGCTTCAACAAAGATGTGGACCGATAAATTAATGATCGATGGTGATTGTGAATCAGTTATCACATATAGTTTCATTGATCCATCCCATTGTATTTTTAAGTCTTCTAGAATGATCTTCAATCATGACAATGGAATATTCCTTAGGTCATTACGAAAGTATGCCTCGACCCTGCACAACATTCTCCATACCACAAGGTTTCCACCAAAGAAGACACAATATCCAAAAGTTAGTCTCCTATCAATTACTGATCTAACAAAGTTTGTATTTATATATACCGCAAGAACTAGCCGCATGTTCCTTCTAATATCAACCGTGTAAGATATATCAACTCGATTCATAAACTGACTAATCGTGCAATTCATGCCAACCGTGTAAGATATATCAACTCTTGTATGAGACGGATAGATGAGTTTCCATATTAGGTGATAATAAATGTATCTATCTATAACAGTATCCTCATTTACTTCTGTGAGTTTAAGATTTCAATATATTGTTTGTTAGTTGGTTTACAAGCCACTTTTCTTGTTTATTTAAGATCTATGACATACCTAGGAAGTATTTTAATTTTCACAATTACTTAATCCAAAATTCTTTGGTTAAACACCATTCTAAGGACAATCTCTTCCTTACGTGATTCTTACTCATAATGATATTGTCCACATACACCCGAAGAATAGTAACTCCTGAATTTGAATGTCGTCAAATAAGGTGTGATCCCATCAGCGTTGTCAATATCTCATATTTGGCATTGCTTCATCCAAACCAAGCTCTTAGATAATGTTTGAGCCCATACAAATCTTTCTTAAATTAACACGCTTGATTTGTAACTAGTTGTTTCTTAATCCAACAGAAATTTCCATATAATTTTCAAGATCTCCACGTAAAAAATAAAAATCGGACAATATTCGTCATGGCTACATGAACAAAAAATTCTTGATAATCAACTATAAATCTAAGTGTACCTTTTAGCTATCAGTATTGCTTTATACTTCTCAAGCAACTTATCTACTTCACTTACAGCTCATTGGTTTCTTATTTGCATGTAAATTCACTAATTGCTACATCTCATTCTTTTCCAAAGCCTCAAACTTTGCATTTATAGCTAGTTTTAAATTTTCACTGGATAGTGCCTTGGATAGAGTAGTAAGGATAGAAATACTACTTTAGCTAATAGAAGAATTTCTATGTGATGAGGAGCATTTGCCAAAAGGCACTATATAAGAAAGTGGATAAAATGGTTTTTTTTAAGATTGTGTTTGCATTAAAACTAAAAATGAAGGCCAAAACGGCAAAGACTACATAGGAATGATACCATCCGCGTCATCCTTGACAAGTGCAAGGAATTCCAGATCAAAAAAACTCAAACATTTCCCAAATAAAGGAACGATGTCTCGCAGCTCTTGCGCAAAAATCAGCTGGTAGATTGGCTTCGTGCGAGATGTGATGAAACAATGTTAAGACAATCACATTCGATAATAACCCCGCGTGCGTCCAACATAGAGGGCTGCAGGACATTTTTAATGGCCAAGATTGCTTCCAACTCCATTTTTTATGGCCAAGATTGTTTTCCAATATATTCATCGCCATGACCATTGGTGTAGCGAAGTTTTGAAGGTGGACTTCAGCGTTCCGAGCGCGCCAGCATTGGTAGACCGCATAACATAGCACACGCACTGGGCCAATGTCCGAACGCCTTATCGAGGTAACCAGCTGAAGTAGATCATCCCAGATTTGCACAATAGGAATGATTAGCTCCCAGCGCAACAATACAGAAGCAATCGCCCGCAAGGTGGAGCAATCTCCAATCAAGTGTGTTCAGTCCTCAGCTTGCGAGCAACCCTATGGGCATTCAATAACATCAGAAAGACCCCTCCTCGCCAACCAAGTGCGTGTGGGGACAGCATCCCAAGCCAAGCGCCACCAAAAAATGCGCTCGCGCGGATGCAGATGAAGCCTTTTTAGCCAAGAAAATTAGTCGCGCAGCCCGTGAATTGCGCATCATAAGCCATGGATGTGATTGTTTTACCGCTGAATCGTTGGAGAAATTCAGGTGTATCCCGACTGAGTTCACCATGTTATAAGAAGTTGTTGGATTTGCGCAGTCAGATCTTCACCAAAATGGAGGTGGAGTTCCGCCTGGTCCCAGGCCCCGTTCGAGCCAATCAGTTCTGCCACCGTGAATGAGTCCAGTGAATCGCAATTGACGAAGGTCGGCCACTTCCGCAATTGACATGTCTGAAATCCACCGTTGCGAGATTGAATCAATGTTTGTCTCGTTCGCCACCTTCCATCTGATGATGTGGTTAAGGCATTCGGCTCCTTGTTTGAGAATACGTCATGCCACAGAGTCACCGTGCTGGGTAACATCATCACACTGCCGACCGGAGTACCTGGAATGCATGACTTTATGAAATAAAGACGTGCTAGGTTAGAGAAACTCTCATGCGAACTTAGCCCGAAGAGGCCCTTGCCACTTGGAAGCCGCATGGAAGCCAAGTCAACCAGAGCTAAAGGGCGCGCAGATTTTTTCCCACGTAATGTAATGCATGCCACACCGCGCCGAATCCGATTACCATAAAAATTCCAAGCCATTTCAATTTCTTCCTAGAGGGCGTGGGGAATATCCGAATGTGCAAGTAGATATATCGGCGCTGCCAGTAGGGATGAGTGGACTAGGGACAAGTGTCGAAAGCTCCATGCATGTATCTTGGATGAAGCCATCTGAAGCAAATCGAAGTAGTCCGCCTTCCGAAACTTTTGCATAGGCATTTTGATTCCTAGGTATACAAACTCCTCCACCTTCTTGAAACCAAGCCACCTCGTTAGCCGATTGCATTTCCATCTCGACGTAGATTTACTGAAAAGGACCGTTGATTTATCTGAATTGATGCGTTGTCCGGACCAAGAACA
Source organism: Dactylorhiza incarnata (assembly GCA_033032865.1). Classification (NCBI taxonomy): domain Eukaryota; kingdom Viridiplantae; phylum Streptophyta; class Magnoliopsida; order Asparagales; family Orchidaceae; genus Dactylorhiza; species Dactylorhiza incarnata. Next base: position 9,982,480 of record JAWHQI010000007.1, read on the forward strand.
ATAATCCTCCAACAACTAGCACACAAACACAACATTACCGTAGGCGACCGCAAAGATGAGGATGTTACTCGCATACAAAAGGTGGGAGACACGAGGACCCCCAACCGAAATTGGAATGCCAATATTGGGGCCACGTTGATGGAACGCACGGGAAAGGAGTTCCGAACATAGAATAAAAAGATACAGGGAGAGCAGGCATCCTTGACGGAATCCACAGCGAGCCTCAATCCATCGAGATCGTTTACCGTTGAGCAGCGAAAACTTCGGGTGTTGGACATATTGAAGAATCCAAGTAGCAAACATCGGCGGGAACCAAAGAACCTGCAACATCTGGCTGAGTGTCTCCCAACTCATTTTGTCATAAGCCTGTTCCATGTCGATTTTGAGTGCCATGAAGCCCACTTTGAAGGTGGTGTGCTTCAGAGTATTCATGATCTCCCGGGCTATAAAGCATTGATGAGAGATAGAAAGTCCCAGTACAAATACTCTTTGCTCTTCGGACACAATCTTGGGAAAGAGGCTCTTGAGACGCCCAACTATAATTTTTGCGGTGATCTTGTAAATAGTTTGGCAAAGGCTTATGGGCCTGAATTTATTGGGCATGGCGGCATTAGGCACCTTAGGAATCAGAATGATTACGGTCTCTTTCCAGTCAAGAGGCATAACCCCGGAGGCAAAGAACTCATGAAGGTCTCTTGCATATATCCATTTTAATAATAGACCAATTTTTTTTTTAAAAGAAGGACGTGATACCATCATGTCCGGGAGAACGGTTGGACTTCATAGTGTGGTTTGCCGCACAAATTTCATCCTTTATCACCTCCTTGGTAAGCTCCCTGGAACATACATCATCAATCAAAGTGGTATCACCAAGAGAAGGCCAGTTATCCAACATTGGCGGCCGGCCTGTCCATTTGTGATCAAATAATGCAAGGAATTCTGCTTCAATATGCATCAGATCCTCCGTAGAGCCGCCCGCCTCCAAAAAGAGTTGAAGAATCCGATTATTTCTGCGAGAGCTGATGCGATAGAGTGGAAATAGGAGGTGTTTGTGTCTCCCTCATTGTGTCATCTAGCTTTAGCCCACTGCTTCCACCAGGTAGCAATGCAGGAGAGAGTGGTATTCAGCTCTTTGACCTTACAAATGAGAGTGCGGGTTTGTTCTTTGGTCAAGCCTTAATCAGAGCATTCCACCGGTAGGAGATAGGCCACCTCACCTTCCAACTGTTTTTTGACTGACCCAAGCTCATTGAGTTTGTTCTTGCTACTACAAAAGAAAAGCGTTCGCAGAGTCCGTTGGCATTTTCGCCTTAAGACAACGGATCTGCTGCCATAGTCCCTCTTGAACCAAAAATTGGAAACCAATCTCCAAGTCTTCGGATAGGAAAGCCATACGTCCGCGAACTGAAACCCTTGTGAGTTACCAATAGAGGGAGGGTCTCTATAAGCAGGAGAAGCAGACAGTGATCCGAGCCAGTCGTGTCAAGTGGCGAACCGAAGCAAGTGGAGCGAACTCAAGAACCGACGAGTTGAGAAACATGCGGTCAAAAATAGTTATTTGGTTATTTGATGCACTTCCTAACGCAGGACGAATCTATAGGTGACAGATTTACGATGACCTAACCCCTTAGTTATTAAAGGCGCAAGGCGCACCAAAGCGCAAAGAATTCTTGGAGCCTAGGCTCAAGGCGCAACGGGGGCAAAGCGCACCCACGTTCATTTTAAATAATCAGCATCAAACATCAGTTCATCTTCTTGATCAGATTCGTCATCTATTCTACTTATTAATCATTCATTACTATTATTTATCTCTCTTAAAAAATAGAATCAATATGGTCATTTGTATCATATCTAAGTTTCAATGCTCAATTATATTTCACAAACACTAAATTGTGCAAAAAATATTGAGTTCTTACATTACTTCTTTCTTTCTCTTTTAGAAAGAAAAAAATACAGCAGAAATCGCTCTCAGGCGCGATGTTTATGCTCCAAAGGTGCAAAAAAGACGCGTGAACGCGCAAACCTTTAAGTCTGGTGAGTCTTGAGCCTTTAGCGCACCTTTAACAACATAGTCTAACCCTAGATGTTAGGCAAACAATCACAATTAAATGTAATAGAACCAGCAACAATCCTAAAATGCGAGCAAATTGCAAACACGCACAATCCTACACCGCAAATCTTAAATCTAATGCAAATATGAATGATTCAATCATGCAAAGAGCTCTGACGTGCAGTTTGGGGCTGATTTAGGACTGTTAAAGGAGATTGGAGGTTGTTTAGGGGGGGATAGCGGCTGGTCAGGACTGCCAAGTGGGTGTTTTAGGTGGATTTCCGTGTGTGAGTGGGGTGAGGGGGGGGGGGGGGGGGGGGGGTGAGGAGGGTAGGGAAGATGTTGGGAAGGAAATTAGAGGGTTGTGGGGTGGCTGTCAGGCTGGTGGAAGTTGGAATAAGGCTGGAAGTGGGCTGGAAAAAGGGCTGGATGTTGTTTGGAGAGGGGGATTTGGTTCCTGGAGGGGAGGAGACTTTCGTCTGCCGCAGATAGGGGCGGAAACAACCCTTGTTGGGTGGCGGTTTGACCAGGGGATCAACAGGTATAGTGGGGAGGTGTTGTGCAGCGATTCAGGTGATGGAGTGTGTTATGCCCCCGGAGGATCTCCGATTCAGTGGTTACAAGTACGCCAGACGGCCGAAAGATGCACCGGGAAAAGACCGGGCTGAACCATCCGGTTCAGCCCGCAACTAATCAATTAAAAAGAGAAGGGCTGAACCGCACTTGGTTCAGCCCTATGGGGGGCCGGCCGGCCCCCTAGTGGAGTGGGGTCTCTTAAATACCCCACTCCACCTCTTTTGGTGGCATGCAATAATCTTTCAAGGTATTTTCCTTTCCTTCTTGCAAACCCTAGTCGTCTTTTCAATTGTTCTTCTTTTTCGTCATAGAAAACCTAGCGGTAGCATAACATTTGGTATCAGAGCCTCCTTCCTGCGACTATGGTGACACGCACGGAGGCGGAGATGGCACGTTTGGCAGCGATTGAGGAAAATTACGTCGTTTTGGCGGATTCGGTGGCGACGTTCGAAGAAAACTTGAAGAACTCTCAAAAAATTATGGAAGAGCGCTTCGATTCGAAGATGGAGGAGTTAAAATCCCTCCTTTTGCAAAATCTGAAAGGAAAAGGGACGTCCGGTGACGGCTCCGACATTGACGCGTCAAATATCCCTCATGGAGGAGGTTTCGGAGGAGAAAACGCCGGAGGAGACGAACCGGGAGACGAAATGACCGCCGGAACCCTAACCCAAGGGGGGCGGCCACTGCACAGTCATCCGGAGGCGTGGGGGACCAGCGGCTGGGGTCCGAACACCCAGCTAGGGCCGCACGGCTTCACAGCCGGCCCTAGCCGGGCGGCGGAAGCCTGGGGCCTCCCAGCAGGGGCCGTCGGCCCCTATCCCGGCCCAGGATGGGTCGGAAATCCCCACCCGACCCCGGGAGGAGGCGGGGTACCTCCTGGGCTGGCCGGCGATGCTGCTACAGGGGGATGGAGCCCGGAAATCCCTATAGAGGGCAGTTCCGGGCTGCTGCGACCAACAGGAGGAGCGGCAGCGAATTGGGGGACTATCCCTCACTCGCAGGGAGCGGCCGGGCTGCAGCGGAACGGAGGTGCCGGACATGGAGGGGGAGCCCAATGGGGGGCCGGTCAACATCCAGGACAGCCGTGGAGACCACAACACCAGGGTTTCGGGCTGTTTCGGCCCACCGGATCGAATGCGATCCCTCTCGGGGGGACGGCGGGAGTTGTTCATCCACAACAAGCAGCACATCCAAATCTGGGGTACGGAAACGGCCAGACGGGGCCGGTGAGACCGCAGATGAGGAATCAGGGTGGACAGGTGAGACCCCCGATGTGGAATCAGGGAGTGCAGCAGGGAGGTCCGGAGCTTCAGGGGCAGGATGGGGGTGGATTTGGTGGAGCGCATCAGCGTCCCTACATGCAGCCGAAGCTGACCAGGATGAATTTTCCAAAATTTAGGGGAGGAGATGCGCTGGAGTGGATCCAGAAGGCGGAGTTGTTCTTTAATTATCAAGAGATCCCTGAGGCGCAGTGGGTGCAACTGGCGGCGTTCCACCTGAAGGACGACGCATACCAGTGGACGAAGTGGTTCTTGAGGGGCAGGACATACGCCCCTTGGGCACAGTTCGTTGAGGCCTTCTTCTCGGTTTGGGCCTTTGGAGTATGAGGACGTAGAGGCCACGTTACAGAAGCTGCGACAGAGGGGGACCGTGGCAGAGTATCGGACAGAGTTCGAGAGGCTGGCCAACCGGGTCACTTGGGGAGAGCAGACGATGCTCAGTTGTTTCATATCGGGATTGAAGAACCACTTGCGCGACGAGGTCCACGCGTATTTGCCACGCAGCTTGAGCCATGCTATAAGCATCGCTCGGATACAGGAGGAGCGTTACAACAGGCAGAGGACCCGGACAGCGGTCAAGCCACCCGCGGCTCCTACAGCGGGACGGAGGGAGCCACATCCCACCATTCGGCCCACAGTTACGAAATTGACCTGGCCAGAGATGCAGGCGCGAAGGGAGAAGGGTCTGTGCTTCAATTGTGATGAGAAGTACACACGAGGTCACACTTGTCAGAAGATTCAGGTCTTCATGCTGAGGGAAGAAGAGGAGGAGGAGGAGGAACCGCTAGAGGGTGTCGACCTTGAGGCACTCGATCTGACGGAGTTTGGGGTCTCTTTACAGGCCATGGAGGGGGGATCCGCCCCAGTGACCCTCAGGTTCACAGGATTGGTCGGCAAGGAACGGGTCACCATACTGATAGATAGTGGGAGTACCCACAATTTTATCAACCCGTCGGTTGCTTCGAAGGTGGGACAGGCGATCGATACTGATGCAGCTTTCCAGGTCATGGTCGCGGATGGCAGCAAACTGAGGTGCGAGGGGGTCATGAAAGGGGTGGAGATCAGGATGCAGAGCTACGTGTGCCACACAGACTTGTATTGACTGCCGATCAGGGGCTCCGACATGGTACTGGGGGTTCAGTGGCTTCGGCAGCTGCAGCGGGTGACTACGGATTGGGTGCATCTTACCATGGAGTTTTCACAGTTGGGGAAGGAGTATTGCCTACGGGGGATTCGTTCTTCGCCCCTGAAGGAGATATCTCTGAGGAGCTTGCAGCGACTGGAGGTTCAGGGTTCACCCATGGCTATGCTGGTGGGGGTGGAGACATCAGAGACAGACCCCCCGCCCATTCCGCAGGAGATTCGGGCGCTACTGGCCCAGTACGAGGATGTGTTCCAGGAGCCTCGTGGCCTACCACCGGCCAGGTCCAGGGAACATGGTATCCAGTTAAAGGAGGGGGCGGCACCCCCAAATGTCAGGCCTTATCGGTATCCGTATATTCAGAAGGCAGAGATCGAACGAAGTGTGAAAGAGATGCTAGCAGCGGGCATTATACGGGCGAGTACCAGTGTCTTCTCCTCACCTATTATACTGGTGAAGAAGAAGGACGGTTCATGGCGGTTCTGCGTGGACTATCGCAATCTGAACGAGTCCACAATCAAGGATAAGTTTCCTATTCCAATGATAGAGGAGCTTCTGGATGAACTTCATGGAGCATGTCTTTTCACCAAGCTGGATTTACGGTCGGGTTACCACCAGATACGGATGAAGTTCGAGGATATCCACAAGACGGCGTTTCGCCGCACGACGGGCACTACGAGTTCTTGGTGATGCCTTTCGGCCTCTCCAACGCCCCATCTACCTTCCATGCGGTTATGAACGAGACCTTCCGGCCACTCCTTCGACAGTCGGTTCTCGTATTTTTCGATGATATTCTGATCTACAGCCGCAGTTGGGCGGAGCATCTGGAGCATGTGGCAGAGGTTCTATCCATTCTTCGACGGCATCAGTTCTATGCCAAGCAGTCGAAGTGTTCGTTTGGACAACCGGAGGTGGAGTACTTGGGTCACCTAGTTTCGGTGCAGGGGGTGCGCGCTGACCCCCAGAAGATAGAGAGCATGGTTACCTGGCCACGGCCTACTACGGTGCGGGCACTTAGAGGCTTCCTGGGCCTCACGAGGTATTATCGGCGGTTTGTAAGGGACTATGGGAAACTGGCCCGACCCCTTACCCAGCTCCTGCATAAGGAGTCCTTCACCTGGCATGAGGAGGCGGAGCAGGCTTTCTCCGCTCTCAAGGCGGCCATGACGACTACACCGGTGTTAGCTTTGCCCGATTTCAGCAAGGAGTTTGTTTTGGAGACAGACGCTTCGGGGGTTGGGATTGGAGCAGTGCTGATGCAGGAGGGGAGGCCTCTGGCTTACTGTAGCAAGGCCTTGGCCCCTCGGACTTTGGGCCTTTCCACCTACGAGAAGGAAATGCTGGCGATCCTTCATGCGGTGACTCTGTGGCGACCTTATTTGCTAGGCCATCATTTCAAGGTTCGCACGGATCATCAGAGCTTGAAGCATTTCTTGGAACAACGGTTGGCTTCCCCGCTACAACAGAAGTGGCTGACTAGGCTGCTGGGATATGACTATGAGATTGTGTACAAACAGGGGAAGGAAAACGTTGTTGCCGATGATTTATCCCGGCTACCAGAGAGCACGGCCCTTCAGATCTCTGGGCCGCTGATTGAGTCTCTGGATGACATACAGGTCGATATAGCAGCGGATCCGAAGTTTGGCCCGATTTTGGAGGCTTTACGGCAAGGCCAACCGTCGCCAACCGGCTACCAACTGGTGGGAGGACACTTATACTATCAGGGAAGGGTGGTGATCCCGGCTACGTCCGCTTGGAAGGAAGTCATGCTACAGGAGTTCCATTCATCTCCAACCAGAGGACATGCCGGCGAAGCACCTTACAGCGCCTTCGGGCCAATGTCTATTGGAGGGGGCTTCGCAAGGACGCCCAGAGGTTCGTGCAGCAGTGCGAGACCTGCCAACGTCAGAAGTACGAGACCACATCGCCAGCAGGGCTGCTTACCCCGTTGGAGATCCCGCAGCATGTGTGGGAGACAGTTTCTATGGATTTCATTGAGGGCTTGCCACGATCGCAGGGCAAATCGGTGATTTTGGTGGTGGTGGACAAGCTCTCCAAGTATGGGCATTTCTTAGCTCTCAGTCATCCGTACTCCGCCGAGACGGTTGCTGAGCTCTTCGCCCGGGAGGTGGTTCGCTTACATGGTGTTCCTCGTTCGATTATCTCCGACCGCGATCCCGTCTTCATCAGCAACTTTTGGCAGGAGCTTTTCCGATTACAGGTCACTCGGCTTCGCATGAGTACGGCGAATCACCCACAGACCGATGGGCAGACGGAGGTCTTGAACAGAGGGGTAGAGACTTACCTCCGTTGTTTTGTCACTGATGAGCCACACTCTTGGACTCGTTGGCTCCATTGGGCGGAGTATTGCTATAATACTTCGTTCCACACAGCTAGCCGCATTACTCCTTTTGAGATTGTTTATGGGAGGCCGCCACCATCCTTACGCTCTTATGAGCCAGACAGTACAGCTCTTCCGGCGGTGGACCGGGCTTTGCGCGATCGAGATCAGACATTAGCTATCCTGCGGGATAATCTTCTCTCCGCCCAGACCCGAATGAAGGTGCAAGCAGACAAGCATCGGACTGAGCGGGAGTTCCAAGTCGGGGATGAGGTTTTTCTTCGTCTTCAGCCGTACAGACAGCTCTCCGTTGCCCGGCGGGCCAACCAGAAGCTAGCTCCACGGTATTATGGTCCCTTCCCCATTACTCACAGGGTGGGACCGGTTGCCTATACCCTGGCTCTGCCGGAGGGGTCTCGCATCCATCCGACATTTCATGTCTCTCTTCTGAAGAAGAAGTTGGGGGCCACAGTTACTGTTACTCCTTTTCTACCTGCGGCAACGACTACCGGCGAGTTGCGGCCTAGTCCGGAGGACATCCTGCTGTCCAGATGGAAGAAACGGGGCACGGAATACCGCCCCGAGGTGCTGATTAAATGGAAGGACCTATCAGAGGCTCATAATTCTTGGGTTGACTTCTTGGAGTTCCGCGAGCACTTTCCAGACTTCCAGCTTGAGGACAAGCTGCTTCTTGATGGGGAGGGGAATGTTATGACCCCGGAGGATCTCCGATTCAGTGGTTACAAGTACGCCAGACGGCCGAAAGATGCACCGGGAAAAGACCGGGCTGAACCATCCGGTTCAGCCCGCAACTAATCAATTAAAAAGAGAAGGGCTGAACCGCACTTGGTTCAGCCCTATGGGGGGCCGGTCGGCCCCCTAGTGGAGTGGGGTCTCTTAAATACCTCACTCCACCTCTTTTGGTGGCATGCAATAATCTTTCAAGGTATTTTCCTTTCCTTCTTGCAAACCCTAGCCGTCTTTTCAATTGTTCTTCTTTTTCGTCATAGAAAACCTAGCGGTAGCATAACAGAGTGGAGGCGGCGGAGGTGATATTTGGTGGGTTGCTGTGCAACAAATGGCTGGGCGGTAGTTTGCAAGAACTAGCGATGGGTTAAGGGAGAAGCAGGTCCGACAGCTGTGTTGGGGGAAGTTGACACTGGCTTTGGAGGGAGTAGGGGCGGTGGCAGAAAGGGGAGTCGCACCTCCCTGGAGGCGTATCCGGCAGCGTCGCACCGCGCGGGAGATGGAGTTGCACCAGCAAGACCGAGTGGTTCCAACTTCAAAACCAACTTCTCGATCTCCTCTCAAGCGGCTGATCGTGGGATTTAAAGGAGGAGGAATTAGGTTAAATTATCTAATAGTCGCGATCGCCCAACGGATAATTTAACGTAACTCTCAAAATACAACTCAAAAAAAAAAATTAAAAGAATATACATAAAAAAAATTCGAGTCGGTCGCAATCACGGGCTCCGATCGACCATCTGACGATCCAAAATATGTCGACTCAATAATTTCTCATATGGTGCGCGAACGATCTCCATCAATCTCCCCAGCTCAGAAGCATTCATCTCCGATGAATGAGGACTACATGTTCTCGAAGCAAGCCAGGCAAGACTCTTTGTCGCTTCAGGTAAGGACTGTCTCCGTATAAGGTCATCATGTCGCTGAAATAGCCAAGTGTCCAACACACCAAGTAAGCCGTCATAAGGAGGAAGGGTAGGGAAACAATGGTGACGGGTAGAGTTGTAGTGGATGTTGGGAGTATAGGAGAGGCTATAGTGATGGTGGAAACTGAAGCTCAAATGGAAGGTTGATGGACCAAAACTAGGTGGCTCCACATCTAGAGTTAAATCCTCAACATTGAGTACGAGAAGTCTACCCATATTCCAAGTAATATCAAGCTGGAAGAAATTTGACTCAAACTCTCTCATAATAGTGTATGGACATATTCGTCTAGCACAAAGATTCATAATTATCCCCCCAAAAAAACCTCTCAAATAATATGCAAATCATCACTCAATCACTTTCATTGAACATTTGTTCTTTCATGTGACTATCTGCACAATTTTTACATTTCTCGTTATTTAATATAATTTTACTTCAGAATTACATGCAAGTCATGCAACAGATGCAATTGAATGGCGACCGACGCGACAAACTGACCAAATGCATACGCTATATAATGGTGAAAGTCCTTATAAATGGGTGGTCTATCAGGAGGTTTCTTGGGCGGGATGTAGAAATACTCGTCAAGTGCATGAGCGGGCATTGGTTCTGAGTTGTAATATCATGAAATATCAAATTCCCCCTAAAGAATGCAAATCATCGGGAGGCTCACCGAGTGGTCGATAGAAAAATTCGTCGTGTAGGCAATCTCACGAAGGAATGTCGAAGATAGTGACATGAGAATATGACTCAAAAGGCTCACATGGCGGTAAGTAAGTAAATTTATTGTGGATACGGTGATCATCTAAAGAGATGTGTGAGATCTGATCACAAGGGTTCAACGCCGGGGTGGGTTGAATGTCTCCTAAAGTGAAAAACTCGCCAGGTGGTTCTCCGGGAGGTTCAACGGGGGGCTCATCAAAGAACTCAATCGTAAGAGGATGATCTTCCAGATGAGTGACAACGATAAGAATAGTAGTCTTATGAGCATGAGATACAACCACTACAAAGTCGATACCATGCTCTCGACCCTCACTCGTGGTAGGACTCGCCACGACAATATGGGAAAACTCAGAAGAACATACACACAAGGGTGAGTCTATGATTGGAGAACTAAGTCAACATCGGGGGTAGGTGAGGGACACATCATTATAGGATTACCGAGTTGCTCATTCTCATTCTTTTTTGAGGCCGTAGGGTCTGAATCAAGATCAAATGATGGACTACTCATCGAACTAAGTACCTCACTGGGGTGAGAGAAATTAGTATCATGTATCAGTTCTATCGTGTCCTACAAGAGAGGAGTAGATAAAGTGGTGGCCTCAGAATGAGAGGGACTCGTAGTGGGGAGGTCAAGGTACGAATCCACTCAGCTAACAACTCTAACGAATCACAAGGATTGCTGATAATGAAGGGCGAGTTGGTACGTCTGTTCGAGGGACGCTGAGCAGTGATAGGTCAATTCAGTACGTATCTCAGATCGAAGTCCAAAACATAATCGGGAAGTGGTCATAGATGGCTCCTCTTGGATGTCTCCTCACTACTAACTCATCAAAACGATCCATGTACCCAGTGGCGGATATGAATCTTTGCAAAAGGAAAAATAATTGATCGAGCAAGCGATACACAACATATGCTTCATCCCCACTTAACTAGTGATGTGGTGAAGACGATCCCGCTCACAGGTTCTCTCAATGCTAGACGAATATGCTCTCGCCTGATTTATAAGTCTAAGTTTCTTAAATTTAATACGCCGCACACCGAATAATTCAAAATGATTGAGGTGATACTCCATATCCATGAGCCAATAACAGAAAGACTCGGGACTCGATGAACCGTCAAAAGATGGGGCAACAACACGAAACCTACACTCTAGTTCTCTCTCAAAATGATGATCCTCGTAATAATAATCTCTAAGATAATCAAGTTGTGTAAAAGGATCAACACGATCCGCTCGAGCACAAGGATAAAGACGACGACAATCATCATAGTGATCGTCTCTAGCATAGTGGGATCGTGTGGATGGGTCAACATGTAACATCCGAAGATTTTATGAGAACTAAATTTTAATCACAGGGTCCGATTGCGAGCGACGATGATCGAACCATCGACATGTCGAGGTACGAAATATTGTGATTAGTTGTTACGCATTAATTAGTAATTTTAATGAAGTTAATATAATTTATTATGGCGCGATTTAGAGGTTCGCGGGAACCGTAATCTCATAATTTTAGTGTGATAGTGGTGTAATGGTAAATTGACAATTAGGAAGGAGTTTCCCATTAAACCATAATTCACGACAATAATTAAAATCAAATCATCAATTTATTGGATTCTCCCCCACTCCCTCTACGGTATTCTTTCTTAATCGGCGCATTGGACTCACGCGCTTCTTCTTTTCCCCCGCAGACGCCCAATGAAAACCGAAACTGCCGCCAGTTGCCTTATTAGCCCGAGAGGAGGAATCAGCTTTTAAATCGAGCCCTAATCTCCTCCTCTCCAATCGAGCGCACGACAGTAGAGAAGGAACCGCCGCACGTCCCTCTCGACTCCTTTCAAGTTGCGATTTCTCTCTTAGCCGTAAGCCTTGGATCGCCTCTTCGGTTCGATCTTCCGCTCCCAGCCGCACGCTAGACGCAGAAGATCCAGCAGCGGGTCACCCCTCTTCCTCGACGTCTTGGCCATCTCTAAAGTAAATCCTGCCATGAGCTTAGTCGACCCCCCTACCACCCGTTTTCTTTCCAGCAAGGGGTTAATAGTCTTCTTCTCTTGCAGTCTAAGTGGCGCCGACTCACTTTCCTCCGCTCAGATCCAGCAAGGGTGATGCCCTTCCAGCCCTAATCAGTGGATCGTGCCTTTCAAGTGTGTTTTAGTGAAGCATTGGCATGTAAATCGATCCCTAGCTCTCTTCCGGCATCCAGAAAGTAATTTCATCACTTTTCCTAGCAAATTTTAGTCCTCTTATGCTTTCTTCGTCTTCGATTTTTAGGAATCAAAGCTCTCGACCTCTTCCATTCAGAAATTGGTTGGCGTGTAGTGTAGGGTTCTGCTATTTTGGAGCAAGGTTTTGTGGTACCAGGATATTTTTAAAAGAGTCGTGCCGCCGCGTCTTGTGTACGAGCGCCACAATGCTACTGTAAGAAACTCTTATTCCTTTTGCCTAAACATACCAGATAGCTTTGCATAAAATGTTCTTTATAACTCAGAAAATTATTATAGTTACATGAAACTGCTGCTATCGTTAGAAAGTTATAACCCAACGAACATCCAACTAATATATGTAGATCATAAATAACATTTATATTTCCCTATCAGTTAGACCTTCAGAAATTATGAAATTTACGGAACATATACTCTCGTATATATTTAGGAAGCAGGAAATATTAATCATATGAATATGGATTCTAGTCGATTAACTAATAAGATGCATTGCCTAAGATACGCAGATAAATACGTAAGCAAAGTAGCAATAGACAATAAATGATTAGGAGGCACGATTGAGACCTTCTCTCGTGATAGGTAGAGGCACACTATCTTACTCATATGGTGTAGTGTACCGTATGAGCCTCAATTTTGGGGAGACGACACCCCACCCCCCCCCCCCCCCCCCTCAGAAGATTAGTAGATGCGAGTTCGTGTCCAAGAGACACTACAACATTTGGGTTCGTTAGTAGGGACTCAGATCGTGAGATTAGAATTGCTCATCAAAAACCTCTATTATGCTTAGGATTTAAAGAAGGACAAACATGAGCCACCTAGAACTCAAGTATAGACCGAAGCTTAGAAATCCTTTTAGTCAACCAATCTTCGGAAACTTGAGTAAATAGGCTTAATACGATTAAACTAAAACAGATATTTATGATGTCAGTATTATTTTAGAAAAGCATGCATAGTATACCAGCATATAGTTTTCTCTAATATAAAATCTTATTTCATAAACATGCATTCATGTTCTTTCAACATATTTTTTGTGTCATGTAACAACCCTAAAATTTAAGTTAAAAAAAAAGGTATAAAAAATGCTAATCGCAGCCCCCTCCCCCTTTAAACCCTCAGCCGAGCCCCCCTCTCCCGATATAATTATCACTTGCGGCTAGGTTTCGTCCCGTCTCCCGCTAGCTTCCCCGATTCAGTCTTCTGCAAGCCGACGCTCCCGTCTCCCGCGCGCAGCGCCTCCTCCTGCCCAAGTCGGCAGCCTCAACCCCTCTCCTCCCTCCGGCAGCAAGGCTTTTCCTACAAAGGAGAAGCCTCCAGCAGTGTCTGCTCCCCTCCGGCAGTCGGCAGCTGCTCCCCCTCGTCATTTGGCCGTTGTTTTCGGGAGGGAAAATCTAGGGTTTCCTTCCCTCTCCTCCTCGAGCCCGGATCTGAGTTCCTTGGGGTAAAACTCCTCTTTTTCTCCCTTATTTCAGAAATTGTCTTGATTATTTGGGACTTTTGCGTTCCAATTTTTGCATTCAGATTTTGTGCTCGTCCTAATCGTCAAATCCTTAGGTTTTCGTGCTCCCCGGCGCCGTTCGTCGCCCTAATTGGCGGGATCTCTTGATGGTCCTCTCCGATTTAGGGTTTTCGCAACCTAAGCATCGTCAAGTCTCCATCTCCGCGTGGAATCTCTTCTCCCCTCACTTTTGAGGGAGGTAATTCGCCAACTCTCTCTTGTTGTGTTGTGTTATTATCAAATATTTGTGCAAGCGTAGAGAACTTCGCTAAGTCTAATATTATAAATATTGATCTTGAGCAGGTTCAATAGAGCTTTTGTTTTTGCTTGCGCCGCTTCGCCGCTGCCATCAGATTCAACCTCATTTAAGGCAAGTAGAGATCATCCTCTCTTGCAAACATTGAACTTAATTGTCTTGTCTTTTCTTATGTTTATATGAATTCACCCTTGAATGCTTATTTTGCCAAATAAATTTAGACATCGGATCCCTAAATAGACTTGTTATTAGTTTGAGGTTCACGCGATTGGAATAACAGCGAGTTGTGAATGTAAATGATGATATTTGGATAACTGGAAGACAAGTTAATGAATGATGGTTACTTGAATATTCAATTAGATGAATTTTGTCTCGGTTGGTGACTAATTGGAAGACTAATAGTTCTTTTTAACTATGAGCATTAATTATCAATGTTTTAAATATTGGATGGCGACATATCGGATTGAGTTTTTAAATGTCGGGTGTCGGAAGTCGGAGACATGTCGGAGATATTTTAAAATATCGGGTTTTCATATTTTATAAATAATTTTTTTTATTTTTATGTATATTAACTATAATTATATGTTATAAAAATAGAAAAATAATATAGCAAATAGATATTATTATTAACAAAAAATAATATAGTAAAAAAACGAGTCATTTATATTACAAAATAAAATCAAATAGTACATAAGATAAAATATTATTAACAAATACAAAATGATGCATTGTAAAATATATTTAATAGTATGCAATAATTTTATTTTGATAACAATAAGTTTATTCTAAATAAAGAAGATTTAAATATTTTCATATATTTTTAAATAAATGTATTAAATATTTTCATATTTTTTGTAATATGAAATTAAAAATTGTGAAACAATTATACACAATTGGTTGTAAGAATAAAACGTTAAAAAAATCGAAACAATAAGTCTAATCGATTTAAACATACATAATCTAATATTCATATGCGATTTACACATGATGTTAGTTTGCTAATATAACATAAAATAAAATAGCGGACGATATATTTAAAAGTCGTGTCGGCCGATATATCGGAAAAAATCGGACATGTCGGCCTATATTTTACAAAAGGACATAATCTATTTTTTTAGAAAAACATATCGTTTTGCCCTAAAAAATGACATGTCGGGAGACAGGTCGGACATGTCGGAGAACATTTAAAACAATGTTAATTATTATAATGATAAATGCTAATATTCTTGCTGACAACTAGGTGAATTGTGCTTATATAAAATATTCGGCTCGTACACATGGTTACTTAGAAGATATTCGTGTCTTGGAAATGACGTAAGCTAAAGAAATACTGGATATCCTAGAATTGTATAGTGATCTTATTACTCGTAAATACTTGAATCCGCAAACTTCAAAACTCTCTATCGAGTTCTTTGAGTCATCGAATCTTGTTTCTTATGCCTGTCTGGTTCTAAGACTCGAGTAATTTATTTTCTATAACTTGATTCCTCCCGTTTCACGTTTGTAAAATATACTCTTGTATATCTGAATCAGTATCTTGGTTACATGTCTTGATATGTTAGAATCACGAAATCATGAATTATTCCATTAATAACACAAGTAAACATTGAAAGGTATGGTTTAAGTGACGCAACTCCTTGACTTGGGTTCCCTCCTGAATCCCTAATGGGAACAAAGGACCGGTCATAGTGAGCAAAAATTTCCGAATCTCCTGAATCCGTACTTGAATCTGTCTGAATCATGAATCCTGCCCGTCAAACAAAAACACCTACACTTTCACTTGTTACAACTTATGTTATTACAAGAATCACTTAGGTCCTGAGTGTCATAAGCAAATCTTGAAAACTAGGGTTTAGGTGGTGCATCGTCTTGTTTGCATGGTCGCGGTAAGCAGGAAATACTATTATTCTAGTAAGCCTTACACTTGGACTTGAGTGTGAACCATGCGCACCCACTATAAACACCTACGCATTTCATCGATTACAGCTTATGTAGTTGCAAAATAATGTTTAGGCTATACTTCAGAGTAGTCTAATAATTCTAGATATTTCTGCTTGTCTCACTTGCTTGTCTGTCTTGTTAGCTCTGCTTCATGAAAAGCGGTACACAAATATTCTGTTTCTCCTGCTCGTATTTTATTTTGCTTTGCTCTTGTGTACTTCAATGTTCTGAGGCTTTTCCTTCTTGTTTTGAAATTTGCCTTGGCGTTCGTGCCTGCGCCGCCTGCTTCCTGAGGCCGATCTGCGTCAAGTTTCAGGTTTTGTGTTTATGTTTCATTTCTTTTACTGTCGGACATTTCTATTATGTAGTAATTACGTTCAGCCATTTTCTCTTGTTTCATGGACAACTGCTAGGCTAAATATTATAAGTACTAGAATTTGACATGTTTTGCATGTTCATTCATTTGCGATGTTGACTGCATAAATTTCTGTTCCAGAACTTGTATCATAAGTTTTTCTGCAAAAATGCATGTGCACCTGTTTCAAATTATCATGTTTTAAAGCTTCAGCAACAAAACAACCTGTTTTTACTCAAAAGTAACTCTTTTAAAACTATTTGTAGTATTTCTGTCTCCGCCTTAGCAGACATGAATTTCTTTTCGCCCATGCCTGTGGCATCACGGCCCGCCCCGAAGCGCACTCTGACTCTTGTCGAGACGGATCGTGACAGTTGGTATCAGAGGGAGGTTATGCTCTAAAGATAAAGTATTTTACAATTATCAAATATTTTGAATCTTATTTTATAAATATTTATGCATGCATCATT
Organism: Dactylorhiza incarnata; assembly: GCA_033032865.1. Taxonomy (NCBI): domain Eukaryota; kingdom Viridiplantae; phylum Streptophyta; class Magnoliopsida; order Asparagales; family Orchidaceae; genus Dactylorhiza; species Dactylorhiza incarnata. Next base: position 9,998,993 of record JAWHQI010000007.1, read on the forward strand.
ACTTCACGCACCTTGTCATTATGTGTTGTTCGCGGCTGAAACACGCGCACACTCACTCATAAGCATGAGTAGTATGCACACGAATGTTAAGGGAGTATGGGCAAACTTAACATTTTTGTGCATATGAATTCCACTAGGATATACACCGCTTGCGAATATTAAATGGTTATGGGCAGTTTAATATTTTCAAGTGCGTTGGCATTAGAGTCTTAATATGCATGACATGTTAAGTGATATGGGCGCTTAACATGGCATGTGTATCCATTCATTGCATTCATATCATAAATCATTGCACAAGTGTGAAGCCAAGAACAACAATAATGATTGTACACGCATGGTTTTTCTACTTGCTTGACATCGCACATGATTTTAATTTTGCACTTGCATGATCATTACATAGAGTTGTCCAATGAAAATGCTGTAATTATTACATAATTTATGTACCTGACAGTAGGAAATGCTTTAGAATCTCTAGTTTCAAATCTCCGGTATTCGTAATCAGTGCTTCATGTTCTGCTTGTCTATCGATCTCATCTGATTCTCCAGTATCCCCTTCTAGTTAGCTCTTAAGCATCAACATAGCAAGTTACCTCTTCAGGCAAAGTATTTTTCGCTCCCAAATTCTTAAGTGTTATCTCTCAATTCTGAGCTAAGTGAAGCAATTCTTGTATTCCCTGAATCCAATCCTTTGTATCTGGTCATACCCGCTAAGACCGTAGAGTATCAAGTACGCAAGCTTCTAAAGAAAAATCATTCTTTTGATAACTGTGTTTTAAATGCATGAAAAGTCTGAATAATTCTCTCGAGAACTTGAATCTGATATGCGAAGCAAGTATCCGCAAAGTTTCTCTTGATCTTGGTAAGTCACCGCGCTTGTTTTCCTTTCTGTTTCATCATATTCATAGTTAGCTTCCATGTCTTGATCTGCAAATCTTGTTTGGAATAAATGGCATCTGAATCTTCGCCATGAGAGGTCCCATTCAGGGAGTCCTCAGAAAGTTTCGGGACGAAACTTCCTAAGCAGGGGAGAATGTAACAACCCTAAAATTTAAGTTAAAAAAAAGGTAAAAAAATGCTAATCGCAGCCCCCTCCCCCTTTAAACCCTCAGCCGAGCCCCCCCCCCCCCTCTCCCGATATAATTATCACTTGCGGCTAGGTTTCGTCCCGTCTCCCGCTAGCTTCCCCGATTCCGTCTTCCGCAAGCCGACGCTCCCGTCTCCCGCGCGCAGCACCGTCTGCCGCTCGTCCTCCCTCCAGCGCCTCCTCCTGCCATGGCCGACGTTGCTTCCGCCCGCTCCTCCAGTCGTGGTCGTCGACCCCTGCGCCTCCTCCTGCCCAAGTCGGCAGCCTCAACCCCTCTCCTCCCTCCGGCAGCAAGGCTTCTCCTACAAAGGAGCCGCCTCCAGCAGTGTCTGCTCCCCTCCGGCAGCCGGCAGCTGCCCCCCCTCGTCATTTGGTCGTTTTCGGGAGGGAAAATCTAGGGTTTCCTTCCCTCTCCTCCTCGAGCCCGGATCTGAGTTCCTTGGGGTAATACTCCTCTTTTTCTCCCTTATTTCAGAAATTGTCTTGATTATTTGAGACATTGCGTTCCAATTTTTGCATTCAGATTTTGTGCTCGTCCTAATCGCCAAGTCCTTAGGTTTTCGTGCTCCCCGACGCCGTTCGTCGCCCTAATTGGCGGGATCTCTTGATGGTCCTCTCCGATTTAGGGTTTCCGCAACCTAAGCATCGTCAAGTCTCCGTCTCCGCGTGGAATCTCTTCTCCCCTCACTTTTGAGGGAGGTAATTCGCCAACCCTCTCTTGGTGTGTTGTGTTATTATCAAATATTTGTGCAAACGTAGAGAACTTCGCTAAGTCGAATATTATAAATATTGATCTTGAGCAGGTTCAATAGAGCTTTTGTTTTTGTTTGCGCCGCTTCGCCGCTGCCATCAGATTCACAGCCTCATTTAAGGCAAGTAGAGATCATCCTCTCTTGCAAACATTGAACTTAATTGCCTTGTCTGTTCTTATGTTTATATGAATTCACCCTTGAATGCTTATTTTGCCAAATAAATTTAGACATCGGATCCCTAAATAGACTTGTTATTAGTTTGAGGTTCACGCGATTGGAATAACGAGTTGTGAATGTAAATGATGATATTTGGATAACTGGAAGACAAGTTAATGAATGATGGTTACATGAATATTCAATTAAATGAATTTTGTCTCGGTTGGTGAATAATTGAAAGACTAATAGTTCTTTTTAACTATGAGCATTAATTATTATAATGATAAAAGATAATATTCTTGCTAACAACTAGGTGAATTGTGCTTGATATAAAATATTCGGCTCGTACACATGGTTACTTATAAGATATTCGTGTCTTGGAAATGACGTAAGCTAAAGAAATACTGGATATCCTAGAAAATATTGTATAGTAATCTTATTACTCGTAAATACTTGAATCCGCAAACTTCAAAACTCTCTATCGAGTTCTTTGAGTCATCGAATCTTGTTTCTTATGCCTGTCTGGTTCTAAGACTCGAGTAATTTATTTTCTATAACTTGATTCCTCCGGTTTCACGTTTGTAAAATATACTCTTGTATATCTGAATCAGTATCTTGGTTACATGTCTTGATATGCTAGAATCACGAAATCATGAATTATTCCATTAATAACACAAGTAAACATTGAAAGGTAGGGTTTAACTGACGCAACTCCTTGACTTGGGTTTCCTCTTGAATCCCTAATGGGAACAAAGAACCGGTCATAGTAAGCATAAATTTCTGAATCTCCTGAATCCGTACTTGAATCTGTCTGAATCATGAATCCTGCCCGTCAAACAAAAACACCTACACTTTCACTTGTTACAACTTATGTTATTACATGAATCACTTAGGTCCTGAGTGTCATAAGCAAATCTTGAAAACTAGGGTTTAGGTGGTGCATCGTCTTGTTTGCATGGTCGCGGTAAGCAGGAAATACTATTATTCTAGTAAGCCTTACACTTGGACTTGAGTGTGAACCATGCGCACCCACTATAAACACCTACGCATTTCATCGATTACAGCTTATGTAGTTGCAAAATAATGTTTAGGCTATACTGCAGAGTAGTCTAATAATTCTAGATATTTCTGCTTGTCTCACTTGCTTGTCTGTCTTGTTAGCTCTGCTTCATGAAAAGCGGTACACAAATATTCTGTTTCTCCTACTCGTATTTTATTTTGCTTTGCTCTTGTGTATTTCAATGTTCTGAGGCTTTTCCTTCTTGTTTTGGAATTTGCCTTAGCGTTCGTGTTTGCGTCGCCTGCTTCCTGAGGCCGATCTGCGTCAAGTTTCAGGTTTTGTGTTTATGTTTCATTTCTTTTACTGTCGGACATTTCTATTATGTAGTAATTACGATCAGCCATTTTCTCTTGTTTCATGGACAAACTGCTAGGCTAAATATTATAAGTACTAGAATTTGACATGTTTTGCATGTTCATTCATTTGCGATGTTGACTGCATAAATTTCTGTTCCAGAACTTGTATCATAAGTTTTTCTGCAAAAATGCATGTGCACCTGTTTCAAATTATCATGTTTTAAAGCTTCCGCAACAAAACAACCTGTTTTTACTCAAAAGTAACTCTTTTTAAACTATTTGTAGTATTTCTGTCTCCACCTTAGCAGGCATGGATTTCTTTTCGCTCATGCCTGTGGCATCACGGCCCGCCCCGAAGCGCACTCTGACTCTTGTCGAGACAGGTCGTGACATGTCACTAGGAGGAATGTTTTTTCTTACTCTTCAGTTGGGCTGACCCATTTTTGGGCTTATTATTACAAGGGTCACAGGTGAGTGTTGCGCCTAGGATAAGCATTTGCGGATCTCCATATTTATAGTTTGTTTCTCATTCAGTTGTTTTTCCTCCAATTGTTGCACTACTTCCCTTTCAGAAATTTAGTGTACTTCTATTGTTTAAGATTCTCAGTGTATCAGACATTATTTAGCATATCAGTATTTCAGATGTTCAGTTCAGTTCATTTCTAGTTGGCTCTGTGAAATTCAAAATTTGAGGTACAGTTTTACCCTTGGCTCCTCTTACTACTTCCGCTGTAAGTTTTCATTTAGCACTTTTCATTTTTGTCTGCTACATATCAATTTTATTACCGCTACTTGGTTTACTTATCACGGGGCCCGACCGGACTGCTGATTTATGGTAAAACTAGGTTGGGTTGTTACACAACACGTCTCTGGAAGTGGTGTGCTGTGATCAAGAATAATCATCGTGGTAACGTGATGATCTCTCAGAAGGGGCTCTAAAGGTGGATGTAGATAGACGCAGGATCCCCAAATAGAGGAGAGGAATGACGGCGATAACTAGACATGAAGGAACCTATAGACTCTACTACTTCGTATTAAAATAAAGCCCGAACCTGGGGCTCTGATACCAATTTGACGCAGGACGAATCTATAAGTGGCGAACTTACTATGTCATAACCCTAGATGTCAAGCAAACAATCACAAGCAAATGTAATAGAACCAGCAACAACCCTAAAATGCAAGAAAATTGCATACACACAATCCTACGACACAAACCTCAACCTAATGCAAATGTGAATGATACAATCATGCAAAGTGTTCCGACATGCAATTAATTAAACAACACTAATTTTGAAACTCGCGTATTTAATCACATGTAAGCATGAACATTCGAATTAAATAAGTGACAATTGCAAATTAATCAAGAGTGCATTAAAATTCAAAGCACATGACAAATTACGAGATACAAGCTATGAAAAGAGATGTAATCAAATTAATTTAAGCAATATATTACTAGCAATACAAGATATTCGTACAATGCGAAGAAATGAACACGAGAAATATAAAAGCTCACTAAGTAATTGATGTTGGTGGTGGTGGGGAAGACCCAAAGGAGGTGGTGGTTGTCCGGAATCATAGGTGCTGGCGTGCTGCAGTTTGGGGCTGATTTAGGACTGTTAAAGAAGATTGGAGGTTGTTTTAGGGGGGGGGGGGGGGGGGGGGGGGGGTGATAGCGGCTGGTAGGGTGGATTCTAAGTTATTAAAGGCGCAAGGCGCACCGAGGCGCAAAGGGGTCCTAGAGCCTAGACGCAAGGCGCAGGCGCGTGCCTGAGGCGTAAAAATGAATTGGGTGCTGATGTAGGGTAGGCTATGTGGGTGCATGACTAACATGCAACCCTAGGTGAAATGTCAGGGAAACAACTTGACAACTCTATACTACTATATGTAAGATGCAAGATCCGGCGGTGAGATCAAATTAAGCAATAAATATTTAAATCGCAAGAGATAATTTAAGCAAAAACAAAATAATACTTTTAGGCAAAACAAGTTTAGACTTTCCTTCGCATGGAGGGCCAAAGCAAAAGCACACAGCCAATAGTTCCTGCAAATCACAAAATAATCTAGAACAAACAACAATGATACTATAGATCCAAGTGAGGATGAAATCAAACAACATATATTAATAATGAGAACAAATATTCATACAACAATAACACTCACAAGATATGGGGGTTGCCAAAGCAATGGAGATGTCGGAGTCAAAAACACTTTGGCGGCGATCCGAGGTGGAACCGGTCGCAGAACGGCAACGAAGACGGCTGGATTTGACGGTGGGAAGCGGGATCGGACCGGAACGGGTAGATCCGGCTATGTGGAGGCGGATTTTGGCAGTGGGAGGGTGGATCCGGTGGTTTGGAAGAGGATCCGGGTTGTGGGAGGTAGATCAGAAGGTGGGGTGTCTGGATCTGGGCTGGAATGCCCAGATCTGGACAGGTCCGGTGATAGGAGGGGTGACGGTGGCTATAGAGGGTGGAGGTGTGGCGGCTGTTGTAGAGGGTGAGGAAGGGGGCGACGGTCGCAGTAGAGGGTGGGGAAGGGGGTGGCGGCCGCTGTAGAGGGTGAGGAAGGGGCGCCGGCTGCTGTAGAGGGTGGGGAAGAGGGCGGTGGCTGCTGTAGAGGGTGGGGAAGGGGCGGCGGCTATTGTTGGGGCGGTGGGAAGGGCGGCGGTTGCTGGGGTGTGGGGGAGAAGGGCGGCTGCTGCTATGGTGTTGGGAGACGGGGCGGTAGCTGTTGTTGGGGGCTATGGTATTGAGACGGCGTTAGAGGGGTTGGGAGTGGGGAAAATGTGGCTAGGGTTAGGTAGTGCCTTGGGGAGGAAGATAAGTGCCTAGGAGTCGTCGACGGAGTCGGCACCGTGGAGTGATCGTCGGATTTCGGGATTTCTATTCTCCAAAATCTGCAATGCCCCTCATACACGTATATTTATAATAAGGGATATTAGAGCATCCCACCATCGACGACTATGATTGGTCGGAGAAGGGGTAACTCGATTACATCAAAAATAACAATATAATATATGAAATCGTGTCAGAACAACGGGTCGGACGCATCCGTGGAGTCGAATCATCGATCCGAGTACGCCATATATGGTAGCCAATCGGCCACGAACGGGCCTAAAACTCGTCCTCCGCTGCGGGTCTGCATCTCCGCTCTGCATCACTCTCCCGGCTTGAAAGAATTCATCTCCTGATGAATAGAGATCGGAATTCTCTCGGTGCATGCCAGGTAAAACTTGATATGGTTCACCAGAGGTCGTCCAAGTATTGTCGATGGTAAAGTATCCTCGCCAATGGTACTCATGTGTCTGACTGACTGGCATGGCTATGCATGCATGAGCCACGATATCACTAATGCTTTCTATAGTCCACTGATGTGCTGGAAGTCCCGGTGCGATCACTGGTGCAGACGGTGAAGCCATAGGCAACTAAGTGGACTGGCTACAGGACTAAGGATGCGGAGGTGTGGGCTCTAAAGGATGTAGTGGTGTAGGCTCAAGAGGATCTCCACGAAATGAGTCCACGTGCTTGTGAGGCTTGTAGTACGGCGTTGTCCTCAACGTTAAATATGAGAATGATACTCAAGCTCGTCAGGATATCAAGATCATAAATATTTACTCCGATCCGTTTCATGATTGTGTAGGGATCCATTCGCCTAACGCTCAAGCTTTTAGCAGGCCTCTCACAGAGCCTCACAACGCAGATTCTCACCATCACCTGCTCATCTTCCTGAAATACCTGCTCTTGCCAGTGAACATCTTCGTGCGATTTATAAAATTTATCACTAATATTGATCCTCCGTCGGACCGACTCATGAAACACATGCAAACGATGAACAAACGACTCAACAAACACATGCAAATGATGAACAGTTGACTCAGCGGACTCATGCAAATGATGCAAATGATGCAAATGAAACACGACAGACACAATACAATCTAGAAGAAAATCTAATAATGACTGGGATGTCTCTAAAATGTGGTGGCCTATCAGGAGGTTCTTTCGGTGGAGAGTAGAAAAACACATCGAGTGTACGACGAGTATCCAAATGACCGCGTGAGACATCAACACTCAAATACGAGCTCGTAAAGAGCCAAATGCTCTCAGGGAACGTGACACATCAGGGGGCTCACCAAGAGGTATGTATGAAAAGTAATCGCGAATGCTATGACCACCTGAGTGAAAATCACATACATCGACTAGAAGACGTGACTCTAGAGTGTGACGAGTGTCCCTGAAAAGAAAGAACTCATCTGGTGTGGTGTCTCAAAACTCATCAAGAGTGCGATGAATCATAAGATATGCTCTCGAAATAACGGGAGTATGCTCAAGTGTATTAAGGAAAGTCCTACATACTTGATGCTCCACTCAAGACCCATTCTCAGGGGCAAGATCAAATGCAATAATGGGAGAGACGTCAATAAAACGATGCTCATAAATGAGTGGCTTACCTGAATCTCGTCCTCAGCAGGACGTGGGGGTTTATCAGGAGGCTCAACAGGGGACTCATCATAGAACCCGTCAACAGGGTCAAGATTCTCCAGATGAGTACCAACGTAAGAGGTAATGTCCTCATAAATGTGTGAGATAATCACTACGAGATCAACCCCAGGCTCTGGGCTCTCGGTCGTGATGTGACTCGGAGCAATGACAGGGGGGCATAGACCTACTCTCAAGAATGGGTCTGTAGGCGTGGTGTCAAGAAACGAGTCTATGGAAGGGGTGCTAACTAACTCAGTGCATGGCAGAAGAAGAGGTGTAGGTGAGGGACACAACACTATAGAATCAATAGGTCGCACAGACTCACTCTCAGTCGGGGTCACCTGAGAAGAGTCAGAAACAAAAGATAGATCACTCACCGGACTAAGCACCTCACTAGGGTGAGAAATCCGTATCAGGTATCATTTATGTTGTGTCTGACAGGGCAATGGTAGGCATCGTGGTGACCTCGGTATGTGAGGGACTCGTACTGCGGAGGTCAAAGTATGAATCAAATCGAGCAGCTCTTGCGGATCTCAAGGACTGTTCATGATGAAGGGCGAGCTGATATGTCTGCTCAAGGGACTTCGAGCTGTGATAAGCCAACTCAGTACGTATGTCAGATTGAAGTCCAAACCGAAATCGGGAAGTGGTCATAGTTGGATCCTCTCACATATCACTCCTCACAACTAACTCATCAAAACGATCCTTGTACTCAGCGACAGACATGGATCCTTGCAGAAGGGAAAATAATTGTTCGAGCAAACGCTCTGATACGATGGAGGCAAATACCTCTGACACAACATACGCTTCATATTCACCCAACTAGTGATCCGATGAAGACGATCTCGCTCGCGGGTCCTCTCAATACTAGACCAATACGCTCTCGCCTGATCTAGAAGCCTAAGTTTCGCAAACTTGATGCGCCGCTCACCGAATAACTCAAAATGATCGAGATAATACTTCATATCCACAAGCCAATAACTGAAAGACTCGGGACTCGATGAGCCGTCAAAAGAAGGGGCATCAGTACGAAACTGCCACTCGAGATCTCTCTCATAATCATCCCTCAGGTAATCGAGTCGCATTGAAGGATCAGCACGACCCACTCGCGTGCAGGAATATGAACGACGACAATCATCATACTGATCGTTTCTAGCATAGTGAGATCGTGTCGGTGGATCAACACGATCTCTAAAAGTGGTGTGCTGCGATCGAGAATAATCATCGTAGTGACGTGAGGATCTCTCAGAAAGGGGCTCTATGGGATCAGGTGTAAATAGAATCGGGATCCCCAAATAGAGGAGAGAGACGACGATGATAACTAGCCACAAATGAACCTAAAGACTCTATATGACCTACCACTACGTATATAAATGTGGCTCAAACTTTGGGCTCTGATACCAACTGATGTAGGGTAGGCTACGTGGGTGCGCGACTAACATGCAACCTTAGGTGAAATGTCGGGGAAACAACTTGACAACCCTAAACTACTATATGTAAGATGTAAGATCCGGCGGTGAGATCAAATTAAGCAATAAATATTTAAATCACAAGAGATAATTTAAGAAAAATAAAATAATTCTTTTAGACAAAACAAGTTTAGGCTTTCCTCCGCGTGGAGGGTCAAAACAAGAGTACGCAACGAATAGTTCCTGCAAATCACAAAATAATCTAGAACAAACGACAATGATACTATAGATCCAAGTGAAAATGAAATCACAGTACCATATATTAATAATGAAAACAAATATCCATACAACAATAACACTCACAAGATATGGGGGCTGTCCAAAGCAATGAAGATGTCGGAGTCGGAAACACTTTGGCGGCGATCCGAGGTGGAACCGGTGGCGAACGAAACAAAGACGGTTGGATTTGACGGTGGGAAGAGGGATCGGACCGGAACGGGTAGATCCAGCAATATGGAGGTGGATCCGGGCGGTTTGAGGGTGAATCCGACGGTTTGGAAGCGGATTCGTGCTGTGAGAGGTAGATCGGAAGGTGGGGTGGCTAGACTTGGGTTGGAATGCCTAGATATGGACAGATCCGGTGATAGGAGGGGCGGCGATGGCTGTAGAGGGTGGAGGGGGCGGCGGCAGTTGTAGAGGGTAGGGAAGGGGGCGACGGCTGATGTAGAGGGTGGGGAAGGGGGCGGCAGCTGCTGAAGAGGGTGGGGAAGGGGGCGACGGCTGCTGTAGAGGTTGGGGAAGGGGGCGGCGGGAAGGGCGGCGGCTGCTGGGGTGTGGGGGAGAAGGGGAGACAGCTGCTGTTGGGGGCTATGGAGATAGCAGTAGAGGAGTTGGAGTGGGGAAAAGGTGGCTAGGGATAGGTAGTACCTTGGGGAGGAAGATACGCACCTAGGAGTCGTCACCTAGGGTTCCACGGAGTCAGCACTGTGGAGTGATCGCCGGATTTCGGGATGTCTATTCTCCAAAATCTACAATGGCCTATAGCAGCCCTCATACACTCTTATTTATAATAAAGAGATATTAGGGCATCCCACCATCGACGATTATAATTGATCGGAGATAGGGTAGCCCGATTACATCAAAAGTAAAGCAAAGATAACAATATAATATATGAAATCGTGTCGAAACGACGGGCCGGACGCATCCGTGGAGTCGAATCATTGATCCCAGTACGCCATATATAGTAAGTAGCGAATCGGCCCTGAACGGGCCCAAAACTCGTCCTCCGTTGCGGGTCCGCTTCTCCGATCTGCATCAGGTGCTCAATTCACTGAAATTCAGCGAATCTGGCATCCAATTCAATTCACTGAAAATCAGTGAATTGGCGTCCAATTCCTCAGCCAGGCTTGGGCAGAATAGCAGAGCAAGTACGTAGTCATAGCAAGGAATGGAGCCGATAGGCGAACTTTTCAGTTGGGTAACCAATTCACTGAAAATCAGTGAATTTGATGCCCAAATGCGCCTCGGGTGCATCTGAGATCATGTTTTTGCCCACCTCCCAAAAAATTTCAGTAATCAGGTTGAAAAAAACACCTTGAAAGGCCCAGTCGCGCTTGTGGTGCGCCTGGGAGCTGGCAAGGCGCGCGCCTAGACGCGCCTGGGGCACCTCGCCCGCCTCTGCCTTGTAGAGGCGAGGGGTGCGCCAGGCGCCTCAGGCGCGACTAGGCGCGCGCCTTAATAGCTACCGTGGATTTCAGTGGGGGAGGGGCTAAGGAGGGCGGGAAAGGTGTTGGGGAGGAAATTAGAAGGCTGTGAGGTGGATGTCAGGCTGGTGGAAGCTGAAATAAGGCTGGAAGGGGGCTGGAAAAAGAGCTGGATGTTGTTTGAAGAGGTGAATTTGGTTCCTGGAGGGGAGGAGACTCGCGGCTGTAGCGGGTAGGTGCAGAAACAACCCTTGTTGGGCGGCGGTTAGAGCAGTGGATTAACAGGCAAGGTGGGAAGGTGTTGTGTGGCGGTTCAGGTGATGGAGTAGAGGCGGAGGAGGAGATTATTGGTGGGCGGCGGTTTGCCAGAATTGGCAGCGGGTTGAGGGAGAAGCAGGCTCGGCGGCTGTGTTGGGGGAATTCTGCACTGGCTTTGGAGGGAGTAGGGGCGGTGGCGGAAGGGGGGTTGCACCCCCGGAGGCGGATCCAGCGGCGTCGCACCGTGCGGTTGCTGGAATCGCACCAACGTGATCGAGCGGTTCCATCTTCAAAACCAACTTCTCGATCCCCTCTCAAACGACTGATCGTGTGATTTAAAGGGGGGGGGGGGGGGGGGGGGGGAGGGGGGGTTATGTTAAATTATCTGATGGACACGATCGCCCGACGGATAATTTAACGTAACTCTCAAAATAAAACAAAAAAAAAGAATATACATAAAATGGGAAAATTCAAGCCGGTCACAATCACGGGCTCCGATCGTCCATCTGACGATCCTAAATGTGTCAACCCAATAATTTCTCGCATGATGCGTGAACATCTCCATCACTTCCTTATCCCTTTTCAGCGATTATAGGAAGATAAAACTACAACTCAATTTAGGAAAAAGTATTAGGAATTGTTTCCTCTTTATCAAGGTTTGGATCAAATTGTTCGACATACAGAAATTCAAGAACCAAATCATTTCTTCTCGTCCACACAATCCAAACTTTCAAAAGTTAAAAGGAAGAACCAAAAACAATTGAAAAGAATATAATACAAACTAATTAATGTTACGAGCCTACTTCGGGGCTTCGTCGGAGGTGGCGGTGGAGGCGTGGATAGGGAGCCGAGCTCGACCCGCAGAGAATGTGAGGGGAGAGGAAGAATGAGATCCGTGCTCAACCCTAACCCTAGAGTTTGAGAGAGGAGAGGAGAACTCAAGAGAGAAATAGAACTATCATAATTTGATTGATTTTCCATACAATGACCCAAGGGATCTATTTAAAGACTTACAAAGTGGAATGGGTTTACATACCCAAAAATAAAGAGAAAACACGAAACGATAAAACACAACGGACTCGTACATCGACTCAATTAATAAAAGACACCTAACATGAATACATGACGACACTAATTAACGACCTAGATAACTGGTTGTGTGGGACCATAACAACTATCAACATGTGACCTTGAGTGTAGTTGAACAACTGCATGAGCATAGAATCCAAATATAATTATTGCATTATGTTGGAAGAGATGAAACTACTTATAGATGGACAAAACTTCAGTATGTGATGTAAGTTAGATCCTAAATTTTGTTAATAGTATATTTGTAACCAATTCATAAATTAAATTGCACAAATAAACTCAACAAGATACACAATTTAACGAAAAGTAAGGCTTCTCATTTTGTACATAATAAGGTATTCACACATGCATTTTTTACCCTCAACCCCACGGTGCATCAAAGTCCACCAAAGACGATTTGTCGGCATTCTAACGAAAACACTCACTATCAAATTCATTGAGACCATCTTTACTTCCACCATTTGTTTCAAACTACTACCATAGACATTCCAATTTCCTGCTATCAGCAGACCGCTAAACTACTATAATAAAGCCAATTTAGCACTTCCTTTACCTTTGCAAGCTCCAACACAATTTTCGCTGGCCACTATTGATTCTATTATCTTCTATTTAAGGTTGCAGATGTTGTATACCGGATTTATGTCGGTTTGAGTTCGAAATGATGTATGTCGGATTGCGGGAGATATATCAGGGATATTTCTAAATGTCGGGTTTCAATTTTACAATATATATAGTTATATATATTGTTATATATACACACATAATATTAGCATACTATTAAACAACTTCATTTACTAATTAGATGGTAATTATTTGGCTAATTAAGTGTAAACTAAAATTCAAATGATAAAAATCAACTACATTTTAATGGATGATTTTACAAAAAGAGTCTTAACACATTTGATAACAAATAGAAAAAGGTACAGCTTTTATACATAATATAAAAAGGGCAGCCCGGTGAACAAAGGCATCCCCGCGCAGCAAGGGTCCAGGGAAGGGTCCCACCACAAGGGTGAATTATAGCCAAACCTTATCATGCATATTTGCAAGAGGCTGCTTCCAGGACTCGAACCCGTGACAAGGTCACACGGTAACACCTCAACCGGTGTGCCAAGGCTCCACTTCTCTTTTATACATAATATAACTTCACAAATTCATATTAAAATGAAACTTTGATAATATTATAAAAATATCCAAAATAAAGTCATACATCAGTCTACTTAAAATTTGTGAGTGATCAAAAACATCTGCAACAAAAATTCGTAGAATCAAAGATGCAAAGAGGAAAAGCAGAAGATACCACGAAATTAGGGCAGCTGAAAAAAAAAAGTCACATTCCAGTGAACCTTCAGAAACCAGTTAAAGTCGCATTCGTAGAACCAAAGAGGCGGTGAGGAAAAGAAGGAGATAGCAGAGAACTAGTGCAAATGAAAAAAAAAAGATGCAAAGCATGTCTGCGCAGTGCGCACCAGTAAAGGCGCGGGAGAAATCTTTAAAAAACTCACAGTGTCGAGAAGATGAGCCGCATAGGAGAGCAAGATACTAGTTGAGAACAACAAAATCTCAATAGAAAGCACAAAAATCTTAAAAACCTCGCAATGCTGAGAAGATGCAACTGCAGAATAACACAATGTAGAACCAGTGAAATCAATGAAGCTTCAAAATAGAAGAACCAGAGCCCAAATGAGAGAATCACCAGAGACCCAGAGCTCAAAAATGAGTGAATTCACCAGAGAACAAAGCACAAGGAAGGAGAGAGTCAAGAACGACAATTGAAGATATGCAAAGAGAAAGAGAAATGAGGTGAGTTCAAGAAATATAATAGCCAGCCTCATTTTTCCTAATATAATAAACCGAAAGGCAATATCGCCCACGGTTTTCAAGCGATATATCGGGTAAAACCGATATATCACCCGTTATATTGAAAAATACTATTAAAAGTGCCAAAAAGCATTATTTTCTCCTCAAAACAGCCATGTCAGCCGAGATGCTACAAGCATGCTTCTAGCCTACCCATACTTGTTTCCAATCAGATCCCTTCTTCAAATAAGTACATGAGTAACATCTCACTTGCTCCTATATCATATTGATTATCTTGATTACTTGTCCTTAAGCTTATGGTTCAGTCATCTCACAGTAACCTTTTCCCTAAAAGCTAAAATTGCTTGTTATTTACAGTTCATTTTTATAAACTGTGTTTGTAATTCTATAGTATGGAAGAGCCGTTTCTATTTTCGGATTTATTCTATCAAACCATTAGAAGATTGTATTTCTTAATTTTTAGACCAACACTTGAGTTGATTATCACGTCGAGTCAATTACGTAATTAACTTAAGAATTGATAACAAGTACACTATGATTTAATTTTAGGATCCAGGTTTACATATGCATGAAGAGAAGAAAACTAATGAGCGCTTTAGAAGAGAACATATTAACACATAAGGATAATAAATCGAACTACATCTGAAGTTGAGCATGACCGAGGAGATGAATTAAGTGATACATGAGGAGAAGAAATTGAGTAAACGCTTGAGGAAAAGAAAATGAGGGTCTAAAAAGATCCCTCATTACCCAGGCACGACAACACAACTATTATGGCAATTTGATCTCCTGGGAAATAAAGAAGTAAACTGCCATGTACCATTCTGCACGTGAAATGATTTGAGAGAAAATTCACTCAGAAGAATTTGATTTACTTATAACTCGGTGTATGATTTTGTGAAGTGACAATCATGGTATGATCTAACATTGTCAACAATCTGATGTTTCATGAAAGAACAAAGAATATTGAAGTGCATTGTCCAAAATGATTACCATTCTTCACGTCATAGGATTAAAAAAGAACCTGACATTAGTACAAAGATTTGGGGTCTTTACCTTTTTCTAAATTACATATGATAGAACAAATTGATATACATGCTCTAACTTGAGAGCATGTGTTACGGACACGCATGCCGAGGAGACACCATGGCGGGTTTACACGCGCAGGAAGACATCCGTGGCTACAGGCCCGAGGGCCGAGATGGTGGTGGACGCATGATGGACGCATGATGGACGCAAAATGTTTTAATTCCTATTTTATTGTTTTAATTCCTTTTAATTATGTTATGTTTTGGACTGGTTATGCGCACCCCGGCAGTTATAAAGGGGTGTGGCATGGATTGTAAGGGCTCAACTTTGGATCTATGAATTTAGGGCTGCTCCCTAAGGTTTTCCTCTCTAATCCCCTCCTTCCTCTCCCTACCTCTGCCGGCTCCTCCCTTTTCCGGATTCCTCCTCCCTAGTTCGTAATAGCATGTCAGTGACACAGGATAGAATGTGTATGTGTAATCTAAACAAATGCAACCGTGGATGCGGTGTCGAGGAAATTGTTTCTACTATCCCTAGGATGATGTGTGTATGCAAAGAGTGATCTGACAATAAATCACAAATAATAATAAACACATTATACGCAGTATCACAAACAAAATGAAATTAATTGTAGCCAAGTGAGCAAGTTGAGCTTTCCTCCAATTAGAAGGTTGTTAGCCAAATACGCAAGCGAATAAGTCCTACAAACCACGATTAGTCTCAAAAACAAAAACACTAGCAAAGACAAAGCAATGCTAAATAATCCAGTATGTACAATAATGCTAAAAATAAAGAAATGGAGCAATTTTGAGGCAATTCGGACCACAAAAGAGGAATTTTCCGGAGCACACGGCTAGTGCCTTGCTCGTGCGGTACCAGAAGAAGGAACTGGCGTGTGGAAGATTCAGCCTAGCGCATGGATCAAATTGTTGTCTTTGGAGCGTTTCGGCAAGAGTACACGCCCCGACACATGTGATGTGTACCTTGGGCGTGTGTCATCATAATGAAAGCCGCCTCAGAATTTAACCTGCGATGCTTTTTCCCGGACTTATTTATGATGTTGGCGGATCACACGCCTAAACCACACGGAGTGTGCCTCTGGCATGCGATCTGTAAGTTTCAGAATCCGCTTCCTATAAATATTCAAACATGGGACCATGTTAAAAGGATAGTTGATTAAAGCTTAATACATCTATATACCACGTAATTTAGGAGTCCATGGAGAGAAAGTATCTTGTAAGCTTCATAGCCAAAAGGAGAGCTACAATGATTGTAAAGTTTCTTTTCTAGTTTTCTTTCAATCAATGTTTTATTCTTACTAAAAATGAATAAAAATTAAAATTATTACAAAAAAAATCTACATATGGGATGCACACGCCTAGATCACAGGCCATGTGGACTGCATGTGTGCCTTTGACAATGTTTTTCTCAAAAAGAGCACTTCATGTGTGCCTCTTCACATCGGGCGTGTGTTCTAAAATCACACTTATATATCAAAGGACACGCCATGTACTAAGAATTTCTAGAGAACTCATTGTTTGTATCCCGACCCACGTGATATGTGCTTCATTGAACACTTCGTGTGATCGTCTTACACGCCGAGTTTTGCATTTTGTTGTTCTCGTGCGCATACATTTTACAAGGAGGACACAGTGTGTGACTCATAGCACACGTCATGTGGCCATCTGCTTCAAATATAAAGTTCAGCGTGTGCTCCAGTCCTAGGACTTCCTTGGCCGAAATCACCATCTTTCCCCATCATTTTAAGCCGAAAACTCCTTTGATCTTCTATACCCTAGAGAACTACTTTGGACTGATTTCTTCATGCTTTCCAAAATCTAATCAAGGTTTTTCATTCTCATTTTTCTAATTTTTTACTATTCTGAAATTTTTTATTCCAAATCTTCTTTCAAAACCTTCAATTTTTTTTTCATTTCTTCTGATCTTTCATTCCACATATATATTTTTGCATTTCTTCTGAATTTTTCTACATTAGGTTTAACATGTGGCCTCGGACGCGAAATACCTTTTCAAAGTGAACTCGCCGCGAAATCGGTGAATTTTTCGCTGGCTCGGAACCGCCATCCGCTGCATCACTGCTTCATTTAATTGCGCCAGTCCACATTGACCGCTATCTCTAACTCAAAAAAAAACATTTGGAGATTTTTGAATGATTGATTGGGGAATCTTGGCCACTAACCTCGTCCTTGGTGTTGATGCATTGGTCGATTCCAATGGATGGTTCATGTTATTTTCTATAATAGAATCAATGTTTTGGAACCCACCATTGAATTCATAACTACATTCACTTTTGACCAGACCGCCACACCACCGATTGTTGAGTTCTATGTATTAGCACGCTGACACACTTTTACCTTAGAGGAGTTTTCAATTTTTCTTAGGTTTCTATGATGATGAATTTGTTAGATCGCCCGCTTATGCGGATTTACTTATAGACTTTCCACCTTCTATTCATCCGGCCTCTTATTGGCGTCAACTTAGTGTTGATCTATCGCTTTATGAGACCAAATGGTCGAAAGGATGTGCACTTCGAACATTTGAGCTTAGTTATGTCCACTACCTCCTCTCTTACACCCTTAGTGGGCAAGGAGATGGTCATGGTGTGGTAAGCCATTGTGATATTTTCTATTTATATTCCTTGCAAGAAACGGTTGGCATGGATTTAGGTTATATGGTAGCAAAATTCCTTTTGAAACCAAGCGGAGAGTCCACGGGTCGGCCTTATTTGTGGTGCCCCGTATATTACCCACTTGGTGAAGGGAATATGGATTTTTGACGATCTTCCACCTATGACCCCTTACGAGTTAGGTAAAATAAATTTTCCTGCCTCTCGAGTGAGTGCATCAGCCCTGCCGTCATCAAGGAGCCCGGTCAGCGGTCTCTTCCCGGGGCCTTAACCAAAAATATTTATATTTTACCTAGCGGGAAGCTTCCAGTGCACTGCGCCCTGTCCTAACCGGGCAGAAACAAAATTCATCGCGAGAAATAATTCATTGAGATAAGATGTTCATTGTTTATTACAGATACGCGAGATTTTAGGTCGTCGCCACTCTAAGTATTACTTGCATGTCTGCATTTTTAACGATCTTCCACCTATGTCCCCTTACGAGTTAGTTCCACCTGAGTTAGTTACTCTGGATGTAGGAGTGGAGGGAGGAAGGGATGCATCCCCCGAGCCACGCCCTATGGAGGACATTTCACATGAGCCCCGCCGCCTACATGTAGAGGAGGATATGGCGCTCTTCGATGCCCAATTTGACCGCATCGAGCAATAGCAAACCGCCACTGATGCCCGCTTTACCCGTCTTTCTTCCGAACTTGAGGAGGTGCACACTTCTCAGGATTGGTTGGAGGATGTGGTGACTGGTCTTTGTAATCACTTTTTCGTCTCTCCCACCTCCTACTACCCGCTAGCAGTGGCACCTCTCTAGGTACCATAGTTTCCATGGGCCATCTTAATTTTGATCATCATTTCCAGCTTTCTTGTTTTATTTCCTTTTGTATCTTTGAGCTTTTATAGTCTCTTTATTAATACAAATGACCACTTTTCTCCTTAGTATTGTATTGTGGCAGCACATTTTATTCAGGTACAATGGAAATGGCTGTCAGGATGATCGCTATAAAAATACAATAAAAGGGAAGTTTTGATATTTGTTTACTATTATACACATTGAGGGCAATGTCCTATTTAAGTATGGAGGCATGCTCTTGCAAGCTTTCTTTCACCCTATCACCTCAATTATTTTTCAAATTCTCTGATTTCATATTCAAAATACATAGTAACTATTTATCTATTATAGAAATGATAAAGAAAATTATCAAGCATCAAATTTCACTCTTCACATCTAATCATTAGCTTCTCTAAAGGAATCTTAACTCAAGAATGATGGATTAGTATATTTTTCCCTTAAATTTGATGTTTTGATAAATTGTGTGCTCTTTCTTTTTACTAATTGCTGTTGTTAGCTTAGAAAGAAAATTGATAAATTTATAATAACAATTAGTGAATTTTTGAATGATTTTTGATAATTTCAAGTTTTCCAAATCTCTCTTAAATTTTACTTGCACTTTTTGTAGTAATCTAGCTATTGAAGTCTAGAAGGGAATTCTGCTTGCCTATTATTTCATATTTGCATTTTTATACTAGAACTTGTTTTATATACTTTCGAAGTGAATTTTGTTATTAAGACAAATTTTGAGTATATGATCTTAGATCATCTTTATTTACAAGTTTGAGATTTTGTGCTTACCTATAACATTTTTCATAGAACCTTATACCATATTTTTGTTGATTAATCACATTATATTTTTTACCAAAGCCAAATATTTTGTATCCTATTTTTCACACTTATATTATATGAACACATTTTTTGAGTATATTGTTGGAATATGAAGTTTGAGGGGATAAATTTTTACCACACCGCTCTTAATTATTCATATGTGAGAATAATTACTTTTGTGGTAAAAAATAGTTATTATGAAAAAAAGGGACTAAAATATAAAGGAAATTTTTTATTCTACATTTATGAAAAAAAAATGAAAAATAAATCTCAAATATTTTCCTAGCACTCTTACAAATAAGTGTGGAGAAGGTACAAAAAAATGAAAGGAGAAACTTTCTATTTTCATAGCTCTTCTCTTGTGTTTTAAGTTATGATATACCTATTGAATTCCTTGATCCTCAAAATTTACGATCTTAATATTCAAGAGTAGAGAAAGTATAAAAGAATAAGCGTATGGTATTTGTTTTCAACATTATTTTGAAAATTTGGAATCAAACATATATAGGTCGGTTCTTGTGTTGGGTGGAGCCAATCCGAATAGATCCGCGTTGCACATCTACCTCCATCGATTTTATCTTCCATCACTTATGAGGACTGGCACACGCGTCTTCGCCATGCACCTCTCCTGATTCTCCGTAAGACTCTTCCTGAGTATCAGTTTTTATGGGCTAGCTGCTGAACGTCGGTAGAGTTACCGAAGGATGGCCGGAGCGGGGATGATGGTGGAGTAGAGTACTGTGAAGTCGGAACTCCGGCTGCCTAAGCGGGGTGTGCTCGGAGAGAGAGAGCTACCACAATCTCATACAAGACAAGGAAATAGACTAAACTTCTTTGATACTTTCTCATGACCCAAAGGATCCCTTAAAGAAGATTACATGAGGACATAAAAGTAAATAAGTCCTACACTTGAACTTACATAAAAGGACTTACATAAAATGAAGTATAAAAGATGCTACATTAAAAAATATAAAATAGCGACGGATAACAGCACAGGATTGGGACCAAAAGATCCCATGTTTCCTTGAAATTGAGCTTTCCCTCAAGATCGAGCTTGGCCCGGTTGGTGTGCTCATTGGGTTCCTTAACTTTGCGCCAGAACAATTCTTTGTTGTGTGAAATCAAACCAGATGCGTCATTAGAATGGGAGCTCATGTCGCGGTCACAGATGTCATGGCAGATGGTACTTCTGTCAGAGGGACTCAAAGGAGTAGGGAGGCTTGGTAGCCGCATGATAATGACTGTCTAATGTTGTGGACGATTAAGGAGAACCAATGATCCAGTGGAATGGGGATTACGATGGTCAGACGTGGTGGAGCCAGTAGGGTGGCACTCGTCAATGGAGTGGGGCTCAACACCGGAAGAGACTGTGGATGGAGTGGAGAGTGCTGGATGGAGGTGGCTTGCGCTTCTTGGGGCTGGGCTTCAGCGGCGACATGGGACGCTAGAATAAAGCGCATTTGATCCTGAAGTTTTATCAGATGGAGGAGAAATCACCAATGTTGTTAAATAATTTGAAATAATCAAATTATTTTTTTAAGAAATTAATAATCAATTACAATTGGGATGCAAGCAGTCTAGGTTAATTAACAGCACACGGGTCTCAAAACCGTGGCAGGCGAGGGTACAAGGTGAGTGAGTAGTGCATAGGGCTCGAGAAGTTGTCGATGTGCTCGAAACATGAGCCTAGTGGTTGCTTCTCTGCGTTCAGCAGAAAGGAAGGAAGAGAGGGCGGCTCGATACTTCTTTGTGTGCGTCCAGCAGGAAGGAGTCGTAAGATTTAGGAAAAGAGCAGGATGTGCGAGCGGGACTGCAGGAGGTCGCAGTGAGATAGGCGTAGACGATGATGTCGGTGCGCGTCGGTTTGTGGTAAGTGTCGACTCTCTTGATTGAAGCGGCGGGGCTTGCGCAGAGACGGAAAGGGAACGATGGAAGCTAGAAGTTCTTTGATGATCGAATCTGCAGTTTGCGAGGGAGTGGTTGCGGCTTTTGCTGCATATGATGAGGGATATGCTTCAGTTTCTTCTTCAAGTGGTGGTCGTCCCGAGAAAACCAGAGGGTTCGTCCCGTGAAAAACCAGATGAGCTTTAGTGACGCAGGACAAAAAGACACAGTGTGAAATAATCGGCAATGTCGGCGCGCTAATGCTACCCTACGTGGATGTACGTAATGTCGTAATGAACGCGAATGAACCCAATGTAATTTATGTATGCATGTTTTAAAATTAATCTGGAATTAACAATAACAATAAACTTATACACGGCTAGCAAATTTACACAGTGTTTACAATGATTTTCGTGCGCGTGAGCAAGTAAACACGTTCTTGTCACAAGTGGTGCTTTCAACTACAATTTGCACAAATAAGACTTATAGCACTAAAAGAAATTAAACAAGGGCACTAACGATCTCAAATACCCAAGCAAACATATAATATCCTCCAATATTTAACATGGAAAAACAAACAACACATTAAATGAATACTCACGTTGCATTGGAGATCCGGTGGCGACGGGTGTAGACAGGAAGCCGCTGCTAGGAGGGCGAGGGCTGCCGAATATGGTTCTGGATAATTTTGTGGTGGCGGATTGGGTCAAGGAAAACTAATTCATGTAATGGTGCGGCCTCAGATGTAAAAGGGTTTGTAGGGATTGCTGCTGGAGGGCTTGCGGAACTGACAGGGGAAGAAAATAGAATTAAAGACACTGGACAGGGACCAGGAGGATCTTCCTTGACTGGGAGAGGCTGGAAACAGGTTGTTCCGGTTATGCCATGGCTGAACAGAGGTGTTTTGCGGCAGTGGTGAGGCTGGACGATGGCGTAGGTCTTGCTGGAAGAAGGATCGATCGCATGGACGATGCGCAGCATACAACTGTGGAAGTTTCCGGCAGTTAGAGGGGTTTGTGGCTGGGGCTCGATATCTCTGGAGGAGGGGGAGTAGTGGAAATGGCGGCTTGCGGTTTACTGGAGACTCCACGGCAGGGAAGAAGGACAATACAGGGGGAAGAGAGCGTGGGGTTTGCTGGAGATGGACTCGCGTGGGTTTTAGGAGGTGATTAGGGCTGAACCTGGGAGGCTTCGATCAGACTGGAGGAAGAAGGGGGGCGGTTCCGTGCGGTTCCAGGCGAGGAAGATGAACAGGAACAGGAACCTGGCAGTTTCTGTTTTCGTGAATGGAGTGCGTGGAGGTTATTTCACGGGAGAAGAACAGGGGATGAACAGTAAAATAATTTAAAAAAAAATTTAATTCGCCGAGGCGTCGCACCCCGCGCTCGCGGCGTCGCACCACGAACATTGTCGGAATTCTGGAATCTCTCACAAAACTCAGCAACAATCTGAAAATGAGAGCATCCGCCCTATTTATAACGAGAGGAGGCGGTTGGGCACCCGGCGTGAACGACTATGATCGTTCGTTACGCACGTTGTCCTAAAACAATAAATACAACTCCAAAAAAAATATTAAAATACATATATAATGAAAGATGGCGCTCTGGACGCGCTCGCGGTCTCGGATCGCCGATCCGATCAATGCATCTCCGCCAAACCAGCAAAAACGGATCCCGCCGAGTGGTGGCCCGATCTCCGATCACGAACATGTGGCCGATCCCATCATTTAGTTTCTTCTTCGATTTCCTCTTACTATTTTTGGTGGTCTTCCTGTGAAAGTCATAGAGGGAAGGGACGAGGCCATTTTGTGGCAGCGGAATGTGGAGATGACTCTGATATCAAGTTGTTACGGGCTTGTCGTATAACGTCGATAGCGTTGCCGGATGATGGTCGGAGGCGGGAATGGTGGAGAAAGATATTGTGGAGGCAGAAGAGCGATTGATTAAGCGAGGTGTGCTCAGAAAGAGAGAGAGAGAGCTACCACAATCTCATATAAGACTAGGAAATATACTAAACTTCTTTGATACCTTCTCATGACCCAATGGGTCCTTTAAAAAAGATTACATAAGGGTATAAAAGTAAATAAGTTCTACATTTGGACTTACATAAAACAAACTGTAAAAGATGCGACAATAAAAAATATAAATAGCGAAGGATAACGAAACGGGATCGGGACCATAACACATTTTTTTATTTTTCTTATGAGTCGTGTATTTATGGGAAGCAACAACGCTTTGAACATTCAAATATTTGGTTATCACTGTTTTGCTACATTTATTGATGATCATTCTCATATGATATGAATGTATTTGCTTCGTGCATTCTAAAACTATTAATGTCTTTCGCCCCTTTTCGCAAAAAACTCACAACTAGTTCTCCACTACTATCAAAACTATTAAGATTAAGAATACCCGTGAATACCTAAGATAGGAGTTTCAGAAAACTTGTAATTCTTTGGGCATTATTCATCAAACTTACTATTCTTACACAGTAACAAATTAGTGTGACAGAGTAAAATAATTGTCATCTTCTTGAGGTGGCTAGGTCTCTCATGTTTCAAATGCATGTTCCAAAAAACTATTGGTATTATTTGATCAATATTGCATGACATTTAATCAATAGTATGACGTCGAATGTTTTTTTATTTTGCATCTCCTTTCACCATTCTTTTTCCGTCGACACTCCCCATTTTCTCTAACTTCTAGAGTTTCTGGGTGTATGTACTTTGCCCATCATCTTGATCCTCCTATAGATTAAATTGGTACCACGGACTACCAAAGTTGTCTTTATTGATTACTCTCGGACTCAAAAGGTGATGCAGGCGGTCAGGCCCCATGGCGCACCTGGAGCTGTTAGCATGGGCGCACCCATCTCCGCCTAGCCCCACCGACCACCACCCTAGCGCACCAGGGGGCCCACTTGAAGGCTTTAATCAGGACTGCAGTACGTACACCCCAACCCATGCTAACAGCCCTAGGTGCGCTAGGGAGTCTGACAGCCTGCATCAAAAAGGAAATGTATCTTATTCTTTGATTGATCAGAAGGTTGTGACAACTGTGAATGTTACATTCCTTGAGGATCAATCTTTCTTTTCCCATTTTATTCCACCAGCAAAACCACTTGATTTACCTCATCCTCGTGTGCTTGTTGATTGTACACCTGCATCTGTCATACCACCACCACTTCTGCCTCTCTCACTGCAAGTTTACACTCAGCATCATACTCGCCAAATGTTCCTAACCAGTCGCCCACTACTGATGTTGTTCCTGGTTCAGATGATTTGCCCATCACTCTATAAGAAAACATGTTTTTGTACTGCTCACTCGCTTTCTCATTACATTTCATTTCATCATATATATTGTCTATACATGGGTTTGCTTATTTATTTTCACTCCTTAGGCATAGGAGGCTCTACAACATCTGAGGTTGCGGGCTACTATGGATGAAGAAATTTAAGCCATATAGACCAATGGAACTTGGGAGCTAATGTCACTTTGCATGAACAGTCTCGTGTTGGTTGTAAATTTGCTTTCAATATACACCATCCAGACGGTTCTATTGAGCGCTTGAAGGCGAGTCTTGTTGTATGCGGATTCACTCATTAATATGACATTGATTATGAGGAGATTTTTTATCCCGTGGTCATGCTCAATATAGCTTAGCTATTGATCTCTTTAGCAGTCCATCGTCATTAGGGGTTGCATCAATTTGATATTAAAAATGTTTTCTTTAATGGAAATTTGATTGAAACGGTATATATGGAACAACCTCTTGGATATGCGACATGAGACTAAGGAGGAGTCTCTTATATGTCGCTTCTTCAAACCTGTTTATGAACTCAAGGAATCTCCTCGTGTGTGGTTTGACAAATTCAGTCAAGTGGTTTAGATTTTGGTTTTACTCGAAGCTTGATTCACTTCTTTCTTCACGCAATGTCATCAAGAAGTTATAATAATTCTTCTAGTTTATGTTAATGATATCATAATCATAATCATCGGTGATGATTTGACTAACATATTTATGACCAAAAAGTTATTGACTACTTACTTCCATACCAAGGGTTTGGGTCGTCTTCGATATTTTTTCAGTATTGAGGTAGTTCGTTGTCGGACTCGTACAATCCCAGCGAAAGAATTGTATTGATCTAGTATAGGATGCATGATACTTGGGTGTAGGTCAGCTGATACACCCATGAATATCAATCTTAAACTCTCTACTCATGAGTTTGTATCTTGTCCTTCTCTACCTAATCTCGAGTAGCGATGACTGTTCAACAAGCTTATCCATCTGATGGTAACTCAGTCGGACATCTCCTTTACTGTTGGTGTTGTTATCAGGTACATGCATACTCCTCGGAAGTCCCACCATCAATCTATAGAGCACATCCTTTGATATTTGAAGAATGTTTTTGGTCAAGGGCTTACGTATAGGACCTCATCCTACATGTCGTTGATTGCGTACTCTAATGTTGATTATGCATGCTCCATAGAAGATTGCAGGTCAACATGCAGGTTCTGCACCAATTTTTGGGGTAAACTGGTCACATAGAGAGCAAAAAACAATATGTTGGGTCTCGGCCATCCACCGAGACTGTGTAACACTCGATAGCCTATGCATGCTCATCTACAGAGCATCAAAAAAAAGGTCTTCTCTTAACATACTAGAGAAGGTCCACTAGAAATTTTAATAAACCACATCATAGTTATGTTCATCAAGAAAACCAAGAAGATGTGTCAGTGGCATCTTCGTATATTATGTCAAACAAAAAAAAGGGAAAAATCTTTCTTCACAATTTCGCCTATGGAAGAATGGTACAAAAACAGGCAAACAGATTAAACGTACCAACAAATATAAAATGCAAAAAAAAAACACAACCGAAATGTTTCAACAGCAAAACAGATATATTTGAAGAAGATGGATTAAAAAAATTTATACATACAAAAGTAAAATTTCTGAGTGACTGGGATATACCAAAAACGTAACAATCATTGAAATGATAATACCAGCTTGAGTAAAACAGTTACCTGCCAGTTTTATCAAATCCAAATCTAGCACCAAAATAAAACGCCACAGCAAGCAACCATGCATCACTATGGACAGCCACCAAAGCTAACCAGTCTTTTTCTTGCATTCCGTCTCTAGCAAAGTTAATGCCTAGAGCAGGTTCAGGAATCTCAGGTGGAACCTCCTCTGCAGGTAAATTAACTTCCCATTGTTCATTTGGATGCCCATAAAGGCACAAATTTTCTTTTTCTGCAAGATATATAAACAAATTGGAACAAGCAAAACAACATGAACTGAATAAAAAGGGGGAAAATACATTTACAATATATAAAAAACAAATAAAGAAGTTGACCTTTGAATATGATCAATAGGAGAAATTTAACTAAGATGGCATGCGGATATTCGTCCTAGTAAGGAAGCATTGCCTCCTATCATGAGCAAAAATGTTACGACGGATCTCATCCTAACATGGAAAAGCCTATCATGCACAAATAATATGAAAAAAAAGGGGGCAGCCCGGTGCACAAAGCATCCCCGCGCAGTGAGGGTCTGGGGAAGGGTCCCACCACGAGGGTGAAATGTAGATAAACCTTACCCTGCATTTTTGCAAGAGGCTGCTTCTAGGACTCGAACCCGTGACCTCAAGGTCACACGGCGACACCTTAACCGGTGCGCCAAGGCTCCCCTTCTCGCGAATAATATGAAAATAAAATCAAATGATAACACACACATCAAAGAACAACAAGATTTGTGGTTCGACCACCAAATAGATCAACATCCATGGGAGAGGAGAGAGAATCTTATTCACTGAATCACAAAAGCTGCAAAGATGTACAAATTTGTCCTTCCAAACTTTGTATCTTGCCTCGTCATCGCCAAGCTTACAGATGTCGGATGTCGGACTCATGTCGGTTTGGGTTTTTTATGTCGGATGTCGGATTGCGGGGGATATATCGGGGACATTTCAAAATGTCAGATTGTAATATTATATGTATATATATTATATATCATAATATTTTTTTAATTAGATGGTAATTATTTTATTTAATGAAGTATACACTAAAATTCATATTAGAAAATGAACTACTAACAAGTGTTTAATCAATTTGTAATAAATATGAAATGTTGCATACTTTCAAAATGTCGAAGTGTAACCAAAGGAGAGCTGCGAAGAAGACGAGAGCCAGAGGCGGAGATTAGGGCAAGCGAAGAAGACGAGAGCCCAGAGCATCATGAGGAGGACGCGAGGGAGATGAGGAGTCGTCGTGAGGGGCAAACGTAGTATAACTATATAAGTATATAAAAAAAACTGATTTAATTATAAAATTTAATAAAATAACTTATTAATTTCTAATGGCCGCCATATCCTGCCATAACCCGTCATAACCCGTTATAACCCGCCATAACGGGCCGACATGTCCGACATGTCGGCCGCAATACTGGAAAACGCCGGTTTCGTGATATGTGGCGATAACGTGTCGATTCCCCCTCAAAAATGACATGTCGGGCGACATGTCGGACATGTCGGACGACATCTACAAGCTTGGTCATCGCACAACCGCCTTTTTTCAGCGTCATGTCAAACAAGTTTCCACGGCTCTCTCTGCATATCCTCAGTAAATATCTATTACTTTCCTTCCTCACCATAGAGGATTTAAAGCCTTATTTGGCCTGGTGGATTCCACAGCGCGGATTCGGTGGAACATCACCGTAACTCTTACGCCCATTTGGCGGGACCACGGTCGTACGTTCGCCATCTGCATACGCGTGAATATGGAGGGGGTTGGTGATCATGATCGAATTATAGTGGATACACACTGCGTGAAATCCACTGCCCCAGATGGGGTCTAGGTCTCTCAAATCAAGATAGCAAACCTCTTTAATATATGATATCAAGATATAAGCAAATCAAGATATTGTTGCCTTTAAATATGCTCCAATAATTATCTTAACAAATCAAAGTCCTTGAAACAGTTTCAAATCTAATGTCGTACAA
This sequence comes from Dactylorhiza incarnata, assembly GCA_033032865.1. Taxonomy (NCBI): domain Eukaryota; kingdom Viridiplantae; phylum Streptophyta; class Magnoliopsida; order Asparagales; family Orchidaceae; genus Dactylorhiza; species Dactylorhiza incarnata. The sequence goes on from JAWHQI010000007.1 coordinate 10,027,313, forward strand.
AAAAATCATTAAACACAATCTTGAGAAACAAATCTGAACAAAGATATCATAAGACTTTGAATATGAAGAATCACATTAAAACACCACATATTCCATTCCATTTGATATACAACATAAATTTAGGTAGATATTGAGAATACAATACCACATTTGAAAACTCATGTAGCTTTACCCCCACCAAACACCTACAAGCAATTCATTTTGGATGGATGTAAAGGATCTAATATGGTATTAAAGCAAGCTAAACACAACTGCCTACTTGCACGCGACCCAATTAAAAAAATCCACGTGTTAGAGGTCAAAGAACTTACATGTGCAGTGCATGCTGAGAATATAATCTTATATTGGGAAACTCATACAGTTTTGAGAATAGATTTTAGGCCCACCAACTTACAACCAAATGATTTTAGTATAGTTCTAATAGCTGAGTATAGAGCTTCAAGTTTGTCAAGAAAGAGTTAGAATGCAAGCAAGCACGGCTCCTTCTTTTTGAAAGAAGTAGGCATGTTACGGATATGAAAGAACGGGGATACAATCACGAGGTATGCTCGTGCCAACTTCCGGAGGCTGGTTCCTCCTTGAAGTTCCTCTCCCAATGAGAGTTCAAAACCTGGAAGATAAAAGATGTCCTCTAACTCTCAAACCACCTCCTTATATATGGAGGGGGGCTCACATGCCAAAACCCTAAAGCAATATGAAATACAATATTAATACGCGCATGCGTACGCGTAACAATCCATCCCGCCAGAAAATCGACCTTGACCCCAAGGTCGAAGTACCGTCCGCCATCTAGTAGTAATGTGCCTGCTGGTGGGCCGCCGCAGAGGTGCCCGGATCTCTGTCTGGCGGTACATCCGTGAGTATAAGGGAGTCCAAGTCAGCCTTGCCGATCCCATCCAAATCATCCCCGATGAGGGCCCGGAACTCCTTGGCAGGGCAATTATGATTAGGCGAGTAAGGTTGCTTGCAGCGGTAGCACAGACCCTTGCTCCGCAAGTCATTGTACTCTTGATTGGAAAGACGGCGAGTAAGGTTGCTTGCAGCGGTAGCACAGACCCTTGCTCCGCAAGTCATTGTACTCTTCTTTGTATGTATTTGAACCATCTTAGTTGAGCTTCTCGCATCTTCTCTACAATTAGTGTCACTCCTATCTTATCATTCATACATAATTTTATTCAGTCTCGTGTGTCCACACATCCACCTAAGCATTTTCATCTCTGCACCTCCCATTTTTTGCTTATGCACATAATTCACTGTCAAACACTCATAATCGTAGAGCATCGCTGGTCTAATTGCAGTAGGGTAAAACTTGCCTTTAAGTTTTAATGGTACTTTACGATCACATAAGATCCCAGACACGCCTCTCCACTTCAACCGACCTATTTGAATTTTATGTATCACATCTTTATCTACACCTCCATCTTTTTGAACTATCGATCCCAGATATTTAAAGCACTCACTGCGAGAAATAGCTTGATCACCCAACTTAATGACGGAGTCATCCGTCCTTCTTGCACTACTAAATTTAAGCTCCATGTACTCCGTCTTTGTCCTGCTCGACCTAAAACCCTTCTTTTCTAAAGTGTCTCGCCAGGATTCAAATTTTGCATTTACACCATCGGGCGTCTCATCTCTCATCTACCAAAACAATATCATCTGCAAACAATAAACACCAAGGTATTGCTTGTTGGATATGTCCGGCGAGCTCATCTAAAACCCTTTTGTTTTATAGTAAAATTGTTGAAGGAAAAAAACCATAAAAATAATTTAAAGAAGAAAACCAATTAGCAGGAAACAAAGGAGACGAATTCTAGTAACAAGAAATGGTGGAAAGGAAATGTTCGCAATATATTTCTAATACAGCTTGATGGGTACAGTAAATTTTGGTGGGAGTAAAAAGTAAGATATATGGGTTTCTCTGGAAAAAGCCAAATGCTTTAGTCATAAAATTGAGAGACAGATTGGTATTCTAATAAACACAACATGTCAATCTACCAATGTGTAAATTTTGGTTGAAGAATAATATGACAAGCCGGGGAGAATGATGAGGATCAGTGAGACTTTTGGAGCGCGAGTTTATGGGCCCGTTCGGGACAAATTAGGCACTTGCTACATTGGCATCACCAATGAATGATCCGAGTGTGCAGTCACGTTCAGAGCAACGTTTCCATATTTCTATGCATTTTTATTTATTTTTAGAATTTTTATTTAGTGAGTTTCAGCATCCGTCTTGATCGTGTGATCTATTACGTTCACGATAGTTTCCCTATAGTGGTTTGTCTATTTAAACAAGTGTAGGGGTTGATCTGGAGGTTATCTCAGATTTTAGAGTCTTCTTTGCAAAGTCTTCCGGTCATACCACGGTGCCGACTCCGCAACTCTCTCTAGGTGTCGGCTCCTAGTTAATGTGTTTCCTTGTACTTTCCCTTGTAGTTTCCTACGTTACGAAAGACACGCCTCAAGCGCTAGGCGCTCGGGACGAGTAGCTCTACCAGCCTCTGCCAAGTAAAGGCAGGCGCGTCTTCGAATGCTTTGGTGTGGGTTAAGTAGATTATTTTCTAGTTGACAAAATGAATCCACGTACCCCTCCCCGAGCACGAAAACCTCATCAAACTCTCACCCAGGAGTCGATGTCTTCCCCTCTTCATCAAAGACCCCTCTTCACTGGAGCTTTCCCCACGCCGGAGAGTCCTATTCCTTGGAGATTATTCTTTGTCGGAGCTTTCCACTTGTCGGAGAGGCGAAGAGTCCTCCCTTTGAAAAAATTCTTCGTTGAAGCTTCTTCTTAATCAAAGCTTCCTCTATGTTGAAGCTGCCTCTAAACCAGAGTGACTGCTTCGTAGGAGTTTCCCAATCCAACGAAGTTTTTCATTTTTCGGGGCTTCTCTATTTGTCTTAGCTTACTCTGGTCAACATCCCACCTTATCCAGAGACTACGGTGCCTTCTCAATCATCTCCCTTATTCTTAGTTGGTCCATTCCGACATTCCCTCAATTTTGGGGGGGCATGTTTGTGTGCGCGACAATGTAAAACTGTTATAATTTCTTCAGTAAAGCAATTATAGACTCTAAAATTGATATCCTGAAGCAATTTCAGTAAATTAATACAGCTAAACAATAGTTTAAATTGTTTTCTAGTAGTCTAAAACTGTCAGACTACAGTTCAAGCAATTCCGGAAGAAGGAAAAGTTATGGGAGGTTTATATCAAACAGTGCAAAGGCTGATTTCAAACCATGACAAGCGGGATAAGATTATTGATCAGCTTTGTCTAGAAATATTGAATGGTTATTTGGAATGGAGTTTGCAATTAGACATCGAAAAATAAAGTCCCCGAGTAAATTTATGTTCATCATGTATGGTTAAACCGTAAATATTTACTACTGATAGCTGAATTGTGGTAATATTATGGACCTTCAACTCCAAATTTGCAAAGGTTTGTTACAAAGGTGTTTAGTCTCACTTGTAATGCTTCTGATGTGAACGTAATTAGAGTTTTTTTGAACATATAAGCAATTAAATATAATGGTTCATGGGTAGAATGGAAAAATAAAATCATGTTGATTAAGAAAATAAATAAGTTTTTGATGATGGGTATTTGACATGAGGTGCAACTACTAGAACCAGTGGAGTTGGAGAATGCCTATTAGATGCACTTATTATCTAAAGGCAAAAAAGTGCTTTCAACCAAGACAATGGACTATGGGAAGCCTTTTAAAAAAAGGGCTCCTATACCACTAGATCTTAGGGACTAGATGAAAAAGATGAATACAACAAAGAAGAAAAGATTACAATGAATTTAGAGAGGATGAATATTTAGATTTTTTCAGATGATGATTAGCTAATATTCGACAGGAGAGCAATAAGATATTTTCATTTTAAATGTTGTTTTCTCATTAAGCTTACTATTTCTTATTCATTTGTATTACATTGTTCATTGTTCACATTAATGATATACTATGGTAGATGTTTTATGATATGAATTATTTTGCATTTAGTATTGTTATCATATTACCTTATTTTTAAAAAAATTCATCTTGCTTTCACCAGGCATGCGCCAGTGGCTCCAGAAACCCTTTGTGCTCCTTGTGCCTTTAATAACAGAAGTAGCCACCGCTCCTCAATCCTTATTTCCAGTATCCTCCTCTCAATCGGTCACAACCCCACCTCTAAACAGCCATCCAACACTCCTTACAGCCTCCTCTCAATCGGTCACAACCCCACCTCTAAACAGCCATCCAACACTCCTTACAGCATGCCGACAGCCACCCCTTCTCCTATCAGTAAAACCGCACCCATCTTAGCTCTCTCCTCTACTCTGTCGCAGCCCTCGAACCCTCTCTCATTTGAAGTCAACGCCTCCAAAACCTCTAAAACAGACAGTCAACCCCTCCTAACCACTCCATAGTTCATATACAACAATTTCACCTTTCCCCAATCCCTTGTAGCTTAGTCGAGCCACCTTAGCCCCCCACTAACAATATCCAGTCCATCTCCAGCCCAACCCCCCCTAACAGTCCTCACACAACAAGTGTACTCCCTCCGTTAGCCACTGCCACTCCGACCACAGAACCTCCATCTCCTTGTCTCTTACATTCCCTATGCTTGTGAGTTCACTATTTTGGTTTCTTTTCCTTTGTCATTGTACAAATTGTGATATTGATATCATTATGAATGTTACAGCTTCTCGATTATTTCGGATTGTGATTACTCACTAATTTGTGTGTCTTATTCTAATTTCACATTTAAATTAAAACACTTCTATCAGAGGAAAGTTTATTTTGCTAGCTCTTAGAATTTTTCTAAACGCTTGTGCTAGACAGCTAGTTAGAGGTGCAAATTTAGCCGGGCAAGGTCTGTGCCCAGTAAGGTTTGGACCCGGTTAGGCCCGGACTGGGCAAGGACTGGGCCCCCATATTGTCCGCAAGCCCAGCCTGCAGCCCGGCCCGGGCTAGGCACTGGGCGAACTGGAGCCTGTCCTGGGCAAGACCCGGCCCGAAGCCCATTTTGTGTCCTGGCCCAAAATAAAAGAGCAGCACATGTGGTGCTGCCTGCAGCGGCAGCAGCACATGTGTTGCTGCTTTGATTAACCGCCTGGCATTGTGCCATGCGGCTAATAAAGTGATTCCCACCTAGACTAGCTAAGCCTAGGCAGGAATCTTTTAATGTTGTTATAATTTTATAATATAATAATTATATATAATAATAATAATATAATATATTATAATTAATATATAATAATTTGTATAAAGTTAAGGCCAAACGACTGTTTGGCCTTAATATAAAATATATATTTTTTTAAAATAATAAGGCCAAACGGCATGGTAGCCGTTTGGCCTTATTTTAAATAATAAAAAATTTAATCAAGAAATGTGAACGTTCATGAGACCGTTTGCAAGTTTTCCTTAATAATGCTCCTCACTCTATATAAGAGAGAGGAGATGAAGTTATAGTTTTTTTAAACTTTTAACTCTCTCTACTCTCTCCTCATTCTACTCAAATATTCGCTCTCTAGTTTTTATATTTGCACGCGTCGATGGCCTCTCACAATGAGGCAACCGCTTCTCAAGGCACAAATCCAAAGATCGAAATTGTGGAGCACAAGCATCGTGCGGAAGTATGGGAGCACTTCGACAAGATTCGCGTCAATGATGAGTTGAAAGCTAAATGTCGGCATTGCGCAAAATTACTCACAACAAAAGGCAACACAACACTAATGCGTCATTTGAAAGCTTGTTTGGACAACGATCAAGCTAGACAACGAGAGTCACAAATGAAGAATGTAATCATACGCGGATTACCCTTCAACCATTACGACAACGAGGACGAAACATCATACATACGCAACAATCTTCAACCAAAATATCATCAAGTAGAATGACTCTTAGAGCCGACAATATTTGAGGTATTCTCCATTTTGATACATTCAAGCCCTTACTAAATTGAATCGCGCAATTTTATCTTTTTCAATAGGCAAACTACGAGTGTTTTACAAGAGGTCACACATTCCAGAATTACTCTCACCAATATCGTTGAATTGTAAAGTTCCTATCATAACTTCACAATTTACTCGAAAAGGCACCTTTGATAGCTAAGGGACCAAATATTATTAAAGTCCAATAAATTGTCCTACAATTCTGATGTGAAATTTCATTTATTCATACTGCTCATTTTACTTAGAAATCTGTTATCCGAGAAGCTTGTCAAAAGCTGTCTTTTTGTAGGTATTACGGCTCCAAAGAGACTCTCTGCCCTCATCAGATTCAAGATGTTACAGGCTCACCACTTCCTCTTAACTCATCCATGATCCACGCAACGTATTGTATGAGTTTTGACTTTGATATCATTTGTAACGACCTAGTTCACATTTCATAATATTTAAGATATTGTCTGTCTTGGTTCACCTCAAGCTCATATTACTATCACTAGGTGTTTGTTTAATTGTAAAGTTTCTAATATAACTTTATAAGTTATTTTGAAAAGGTGTCACTGAAATAATGGGGTCTAAATATTACTTAATCACAATATTTTGTTCTCCAATTCTAATACGAGATTCAATTTATTCTTGCACCTATAAAATGTTATCCCAAACCCCTACTAGAACCTACATTTATTTAGGATTCATTGTCCCAAAGACACTCCCCTCCCTCCTCGAATTCGAAATGTTATAGGATCACCAACTTCCGTTTGTTTCATACTCAAACTAGGCATTGTACTACATGAAGTTTGTCATTGATACCATTTATAACAGCCCAACTGATAATATCTAAGGTATTATTCAGCTTTGCTTCAACCCAAATGATAGTAACCGGAACCTCAAGGTTTTATTTTTTTAAATAAATGTCTTACGAGTATTTCTCAGGAGATCACTCATCTTAAAATTATTCTCACCGAGGTCACTTAACTATGGAATTCCTAATAGAACTCCACTACTTGCTTTGAAAAGACGTCTCTAATAATTGAGGGCAGAAAACATTATTTAACTCCAGTAACTTTTCATATAACTCCAATGCTGGATTCAGTTCAGTCTAGAAGCTTGTTAAGAACTGTTTTGTTTAGGCTTCATTGTCTCAAAGACATTTCCTGTTCTGAACAGATTTGGAATATTACAGGCCCACCAATTTCCATCTTGTTCGCCCTCGAGCCACACATCATTATGCAAGAGGCATCTCCGACTTTGATACCATTTGCAACGACCCAACCAAATATTTGAGGTATTGTCCAATTTGATTCAACCTAACCCATACTAAGTTGAGCCTCATAGTTCTATCATTTTTCATATTGCGGGCTGAATCGTCCCCCTTCGTTCAATTTATAAAAACCTGGAGGGTGTTTGGTCAAGGGGTTAAGGCTTGTTTGATACTCCATATTTTCTACGGTGGCGAGATATGAAAGTGTTTGGGCAACCTCCATTTATTAGCTTCGGCACGGTGGGAAAGGACAAACGCTCCATTTTGAGCTTCATTTTTCATTGGAGACATTGGTACCATTCTCCCAAATGGAGCTCATATTTTTCTCAAGTTCTCACACATAAGTAAAAAAAATGAGAATAGTTATATAACTAGATCTCGGTGATCCTAAGATAACTAAGCAAAAGTCAAAAATCAAAACAACCTGGACAAACGTAAAAAAAAAAAGGTCGACCCGAAAAACTCAAAGAGTCCATCAAAGGAATAGGCAAAATCCCCTCAAGGGGGTGGAAGATTTATCCTTCACGAAAGCGCAGAGGTCGTTCATTTTTGTTCTTAGACCTCCAAAGACCTACCCTAGGGGGATGAGTAAAAAATTCATGTCAAGCGGGATCTATAAATGTCATCTTGCCTAGAACATTGTTGAATGTAAATTATAGACACTATGGTTGAGCATATTATTCGAAACTCGAAAGTCGCTCAAAATTGTTTGGATATTGAGTCGAATCGAAATTGGTTATAATTGATTAGACTCAATTTGAGTCGATTCAATTTGAATGAAAATTCATTTCGAGTCGATTCTACGTCTACCCTAAGTTGCTAAAAATATGATTTGAATCAGCTTAATTGATTAAAATATTAAGTATAACATATTATTATTTTAAAATTAAAAACATTAAAGTCTAAACCTAAACAAAAGGAGTAAAGTCTTAAAGGACTTCCTTTGCTCAATTTCAAGCTGGCTCAATTAAATTTTGGGCCGACTCTGAATAAAGAGAAAAAATGCTCAATTTCATGCCTACTCGATTCAATTTCAAGACGACTCAGAATCAAGCCATTTTGAGTCAAGTCGGCTCGACATGAAAATTTTGATTTCAAGTCAAGCCCAAATCACTCAAAATTAGCCCTATATGCATAAAGGTCATCACGAGTGTCTATCCACATTTATTACTGTTAGAACATATAAAAGCTCATGTATAAAAAGACCATTTTGGCCCTTTCCTCCTTAGCCTCCTTTAGTCCCACATTACCTATTCTCTCTTCTCTTCTTTTCTCCCTTGTCCTATTTAAGGACCTATTCTTCTTGTATTTAGTAAGTGAACATAATATAAGTGATTGTTTCTTTCCAAATAATGGTTTCCAACTATGTTCTTCTACATGGTATCAGAGGCAGGTTACTACCTTATTATTTCTGGTTGATGATTTGCTCCCGGCTCACCAGCTCTCCCACTCTTCAGCTCCCAGCTCCCACTCTCCCACTCGCCGGCTCCCACTCTCCCACTCGCCAACTCCTATTCTCCCACTCGCCAGCTCAACTATCCCACTCGCCAACTCCCACTCGCTAGCTCCCACTATCCCACTCGCCACCTCCCACTCTCCCACTTACCAGCTCTCCCTCTAGCCAAAGCTCCCTCTAGCCAGCTCCCACTCGGCAATGGGAACTGTTGCTGCCCCCACTTCTTCCACTCTTCTGGCTCTTGCTACCGCCCCCATTTCTGATCCTCGGGATGAACTCAGGATTACTACCATCTCCCTTGCCGGGAAGAAGAACTTTGTGGAACGGGTTCATTTCGTTCGTCGGGTCCTTCAGATTAAAGGTCTCCTTCGCCATCTTACCTGAGCCCCTTCTACTGACCCTACCGAGAATTGGATTCGCGATGATGGTCGCGTCCAATCTTGGCTTCTGAATTCCATGGAGGGTGAACCGTACCGGATGGCATGTATCATGACACTGCCAAAGCTATGTGGGATGAGCTTCATTCCCTATACTCTGGAAAAGATAGTCTCCAACACCTGTTTGACATCTTTCTTGCTCTACAGCAGTTTGACCTCGGGCTTGATGGGGATCTCACCTCTTATGTTGCCCAGTCCAAGACTCTTGTGGAGGACTGGATACAACATCAGCCCTCTACTATGGACCTTGCAACTCAACGGGCTCAGAAGGAAGTTGTTGGTATTGCCTTAATGATGGCCCGCGTTCCTCCTCATCTCCACAGTGTTCGGGCAAACATCCTCTCCTCTCCTACTATACCATATCTCTCTGATGTTTGCTCCATGTTGCTCAAGGTGACGCCACCTACTGCCTTTCCGACCCCTTCTCTTGTGCTCCTTCATCACGGTTTAGATCACAAACCCCCACCTTTTCCCTCTCGGGGTGGCCGCTCCAATACACGAGGGAGTGGTCGTGACAACCGTCATCGCCCTAAAGGTCTGAACACCCGTCTTTGCACCTTTTGTGGCCGGGATGGTCACACTGAAGCAGTATGTTATAGGAAACATGGGTTCCACCGCAACATGGTTCTTCCCTACCTCATGCCTCCACTGCTCGTGAGACTGCCTCTTCTCACCCTGACATTGATGCCTTAAGGGGAGAACTGCAGCAGCTGCGTGGTCTGATGTCCCTGCCATCTTCCTTTAGTTCTTCTGTCTCCCATACAGGTATCTCCTATTTCTCCCATAGCCCCTCCTGGATTTTGGATTCCGGTGCAACCAACCACATCACTCTTCAGAAGCCGGCTCTGTATTTGGACTCTCCATGTCCAAAGTTTATTACCGTGGCCAATGGCGGCACTACTCCTGTTACTGGTTGTGGCGATATGATGCTTACTCCAGCTATCCCGTTGAAATCTGTTCTTCATGTTCCAAACTCTCACTTTAATCTGCTTTCTGTCAGTCGTCTCATCAATGATCATGATTGTCTTATTACTTTTTCTTCCTCTACTTTTCCTATGCAGGATTGGCAGACTCGGAATATCATTGGTAGCGGACGGTTGTCTAACGGACACTATATCATGGATCCACCTGCTCCTGCGCTATCTTCCATCAGTTCTGTTGATTGGCACCGTCGCCTTGGTCATGCTCATCTTCCAATCCTTCAGAAGGCTCTGTCAGACTATCATTTCTCTTCTTTCGATTGTGAATCTTGTATCTATGGAAAATAGCATCGCTCTGTTTTTCCTTCTAGTTGTACTCGAAATATTGTCCCGTTTGATTTAGTGCATTCTGATATTTGGGAACCTTACAAAACTCCAAGTCTTTTTGATTATGGCAACTTTGTTACTTTTATTGATGATTACTCTCGCATGACATGGTTATATATGATGCATGATCGCTCTGAACTCCTGTCTATTTTCCGTTCCTTTGCAGCTGAAACCACCACCCAATTTTCTCGCAACATTAAAATTCTTCGCTCTGACAATGCCCGTAAATACACTAGTCATGACTTCCAACAGTTCTGCAGTTCCTTGGGGACTATTCACCAAACCTCATGTTCTTATACGACGCAACAAAATGGCGTCACTGAACGAAAGAATCGCCACCTTCTCAAAGTGGCCCGATCTCTCCTCTTTCAGATGCACGTCCCTACATACTACTGGAATTTTGTTATCTCCACCGCATGCTACCTTATCAACTGCATGCCCTTCTCGGTCCTCAACTTCTCAACCCCTTCTCTCTTTTATTCCCTAAGCGCGAACCATTTCCCTTAACTACACGGGTCTTTGGTTGTGTCTGCTTCGTCCATCATCATGGACCTCCAGTTGACAAATTAGCCCCACGTGCAACTCGCTTCATGTTCGTTGGATACTCCCGAACTCAAAAAGGCTACGTTTGTTATTCTCCCTCTACCCAAAAATTGATGACGCCTGCGGACGTTAATTTCCTTGAACAACAGTCTTTTCATGACACCGCACCCATGACACCGTCTTCCCCTCGTGATCTCCCACGTCCTGTTGTTCCTACCACATCCTCATTACCACCTCTTCTCCCAATACCTCATCCTCTCTATGTCTATTCTCGTCGCTCCCCTCGAACTAGTGCCTCGCAACAGCCCCTGCCGTCCACGGATGCTCCGCTGCCTGCTAATCCACCTGCACCTTCCACCGCGCATCCTCTTTCTAACTATGTCCCCTTACATCGGTTGTCTCCTGATTTGCAGAGGTTTGCGGCTTCTTTGTCTTCTATTTCACTTCCCTCTTCTGTGCAGGAAGCTCTTCAACATCCCAGGTGGCGGGCCGCCATGGATGAAGAAATGACGGCCCTCTGGGCGAACAACACATGGGACCTTATTCCCCCTCCACCTAACCAGTCCCTGGTTAGCTGGAAGTGGATCTTCACTGTCAAATATCATCCCGATGGGCAGGTATCGCCATAAGGCTCGTCTTGTAGCACGTGGATTCACTCAACAGCATGGTCTTGATTATGAGAAAACCTTCTCTCTGGTTGCCAAGCTCAACACTGTTCGCCTGCTCATATGTCTTGTGGTCCATCGACATTGGCCGCTACACCAGCTTGACATCAAGAATGTCTTCCTCAATGGTGATCTGATGGAAACGGATTATAAGGAACAACCTCCTGGTTATGCAACCACGGGGGAGTCCCTAGTTTGTCACCTGAAAAAATCCTTATACGACCTCAAACAGTCTCCCCGGGCATGGTTTGAGAAATTTAGTCAAGTGGTTCGTGAGTGTGGCTTTGCCCAAAGCTCAGCAGATTTCTCATTGTTTACCCGTCGACGTCCCTCCGGCACTGTTATTCTCTTGATCTATGTTGATGACATTCTTGTCACGGGAGATGACCTTGCTGGCATTGTTCACATCAAGAAGCATCTTGCCTCTCAATTTCACACCAAGGACCTAGGTCGGCTACGGTACTTCCTAGGGATTGAGATCGCTCGATGACCGGATGGTTTGGTTCTCTCTCAGCGGAAATATTGTCTTGATCTCCTCCATGATGCTGGCTACTCTGGGTGTAAACCTGTGGACACACCCATGGATACAAACCATCAACTGAGTTCTCACGGATCAGACTCAGATATGCTCCTTCCTAATTCAGAGTATTATCGGCGCCTCGTGGGCAAGCTTATCTATCTGACTGTCACACGTCCAGATATCTCTTTTGCGGTTGGTGTGGTCAGCCGCTTCATGCATGCTCCCCGGACTTCCCACCTTCAGGTCGTCGAACGAATTCTTAGATACTTAAAGAATGCTCCTGGACAAGGCCTGGTATACAAGCCTTCCACCTCTCTATCTCTTGTGGCATACTGTGATGCTAATTATGTTGGATCTCTCGATGATCGTCGCTCAACCAGCGGTTACTGCACATACTTTGGTGGAAATCTAATTACCTGGCGAAGCAAGAAGCAAACAGTGGTTGCTCGCTCCTCCGCTGAAGCTGAGTATCGTTCCATGGCCGCTGTCATCTCTAAACTCACATGGCTTAAGAGTCTCCTCACTGATTTAGGAGTCCAGCTTCCGGCTCCGGCAATTCTCTTTTGTGATAGTCAAGCTGCTATACATATTGCTGAAAATACTTTGTTTCACGAACGCACCAAACATATCGAGGTTGACTGCCACTTTGTCCGGGAAAAGGTTCGACTTCAAAAAGTTTGTCTTCGTCATGTTCCTGCTGCTGATCAAGTCTCTGATGTTCTTACAAAAGCTCTACCTCGCTCTCTGTACCAGAAGTGTCTTTCCAAGCTTGGTGACTACGACTTGTATGCTCCAGCTTGCGGGGGAGTGTTAGAACATATAAAAGCCCATGTATAAAAAGGCCCTTTTGGCCGCCCTTTTCCTCCTTAGCCTCCTTTAGTCCCACATTGTCTATTCTCTCTTCTCTTCCTTTCTCCCTTGTCCTATTTAAGGACCTATTCTTCTTGTATTAAGTAAGTGAACATAATATAATTGGTTGTTTCTTTTCCAAATAGTGGTTTCCAACTCTGTTCTTCTACAATTACCAAGCTTTCCAGGGATACCCAAGGCTGCACAATTATTACAACTTGTAAAAACAATAAATATATGTCAGGAATAAAGAGGGAGAACTTTTGTTGATCCTAAAAAACTTTTTTCCTTCTCGCAACCATTATAATCTTGGTTTCCAGAGAGAGCTTATTTTATGCTCATGGCTTAGCGGAGGGACAACCAAATACAAATTACTTTCACTTTCATTTCCATATCTCTCCAACTTGTGTCGTCATGGCTCAATAATCATTCATCCAAAGACTACAAGAATCTTTTGAGTTCTAGCGCACACCAAATAATTTATGCTTCAAAGTGTGATGTCATGACTCAATAATCATTCGACCAAAGACTACAGGAATCTCCTGAGTTCTAGAGGAACCCAAATAATTTATGCTTCATAGTGTGAATAGTAACTAGTAAGGATGTAAAATCTCATCGTTTTATAGTTTGAAAGATGGTTGTTGTTAGAGTCACAAAATTATATATTTTGTAGGAAAGCTCACCACTACATTTCAGTGTAGTACCATACTCTGACTTTACACTTAACCAAATAAGAAAAAAATCCATTTTTAACAACCAACCAAATGACTCTGAGTTTAAGTTTAGTGAGGTTTGAATTGATTTCGCTTCTATGTTCGCTAGGTTTGATTTGATTTTGCAAGCAACCAACCCACAAATTGAACTGAAAAGTATGGTTTGGTTTGATTTCACTCCAATTTTGGTATGCATGTATAAAGCTTCTTTTTTGTTGCTTTTATTTAAGAGCGCTATTATAGGCAGCCCAACTTTTGCTAGTGGCAGCCCAAAGTTAATTGTAGGCCGTGAATTTCTCCATGCAGATCAAATTATTATTGGCAGCCCAAAAAACAAAAACAAAACTCCTCTGGCGCCAGTCTCCTCCCACTCCTCCCTAGAAGCTGCTTCTAACACCGGCCGCCAGCTGCTCAAAACCTTTTCCCTCAGCTCTGTTTCCTCGTTGAGTAGGTGGGGAAGTATGGCCTTGGACTTCTCAGACTGCTCCCTTGTAATACCAGGATGCTTATATATCTTCTGGATGCTTATATATCTTCTGAAAGAAGGCTGCAGATGGTGAGAATTTGTACGATTGCTTGCTCCAACTGGTTGCGACTACCTGCATCTAAAACCTGAAACTCATTAAGGCTCCAAGAGCATTCTCTACCAATATAGATTTAAATTGCTTGCTCCAGCAGGAGCCATTAAGACTATTGCCAGCGAGGTCGATCACCTTCAACCCCATGCCAAATATAGCAGACGGGATGCTCTAGGTGAGCCCATTTCCGGCGAGGCGGAGCTCGGTGAGATTCGAGCAGTTGGCGAGGGAGGCGGAAATGTTGTCGCCCAGGAGAACGACGGTAGCCCAGACGAAAGCCAACTATCCGAAGGGGTAGGGTCGCGAAGAGGGTGAGCTTCTTGTCCCTCGAAGATAGTATCTCCAAATCTTCAGGGCAAACACCACAGCGGATAACTCCAAATTATGGATAGGATAATACTTCTCTGCTCTTTTAAGTTGTCTAGAAACATAAGCAATAATTTTCCCTCTCTGCATTAATACATATCCCAGTTCTTGAAAAAATGCATCACTGAAAATTTGGAGATCTTCAAACATCAGCAAAAATTGGTGTTGATACCAATAACTCCTTTAGCTTTTGGAAGCTTTCTTTGCACTTATCGCTTCATTCGAACTTCATTGCCTTCTATGTTAGACGGGTCAACGGAGTAGCATGACCCGGTTCATCATGTCCATAAATATTGTTGCAGCGTTGGTGACTCCAAACGGCATTGCTAAAAATTCAAAATGATCATATCTAGTGTAAAATGTCATTTTCTGGATATCTTCATTCTTCACCCTCAATTGATGGTAACCAGATTGTAAGTCAATTTTTGAAAAGACTGACGCACCTTGCAGTTGGTCAAACTAGTCATCAATCTTCAGTAATGGGTATCGATTTTTATTGATAATGTTCAACCCTCAATAATCGATACACATCCGCAGGCTTCCATCTTTTTTCATTACGAACAAAATTGGAGCACCCCCAAGATGAAGTGCAATTGCGGCGTAAACCGGTGAGAATTTCGAGAAAAGGATTACACTAGGAACGTCAAAATATATACAAATCAATATATCACATGCTGAAATCAACACTCGTATGAAAAAAGTACATTTTTTGCTAGAACCCATAAAAATTTGGCAAAACGAAGACCGGATTTAGAATCAAAACGTCGAAAATCCTAGAGTAGGTACATTCGCTTTTAAATTTTGACAAACATAGCGTATACAGAGGCCGGCGGCGGTGGAGCGAGGCGACGCCACGTGGTGCCTAGAAGCAACGCCTGCACTACTTCTTCAGCACGCCACATGGCGCCGCAAACCACGTGGCGCGCAGCAATGTGTCATGTGACGCCAGGCGGCGCGGCCATATGCATGGAGCGGCCACATGGCCGCCACGCGGCGCCATCATGCGCGGCATCCAAGCAAAGCGGCACGCGCTGAACCATATGGCCCGCCATGTAGCACCACCCGGAGTCCCAGCAAAGAGCAAGTTCATTTTTTGGCATTTATAAGAGTTCTAGAGCTCTGATTTGGCCTATTTTGATGGCGTTGGAAAGGTATTATAAATACGGATCCAATGAAAAATTCATATTACTTCAAATCCTTTTCAACTCAGGGACATCATCAAGTACGTCGATTCTAGCGCAACTAATCATATCTTCTGATTAGATGTGAAAGATCCAAGGACAACATGATGCAGAATGAAAGAAGGAGATAAAGGCTGTTGTAGAAGAACCACATTCTAAATTCCGAACAGATCATCTAATTCGATACATAAATGCTGGAAATACACCCGGATTTATGCTACGAAGCTATCCCTAGTCAGATCATAAACAACAAAGTTAAACAATTGATATGAAGGAGTCAAAGGGCGCACTGCAGCGGAGGCCACATGGGAGATTGAGGATAATATGAGGAAAAATATCCTTATATATTTTAAAATACCAAACGGAGCCAAAGTTCAGGCCGGAGCCAAATTTTAGGTAACATAGTACACAATTTAATTCAAAACGTCAAAATACCTAAAAGAATCAACATCTCATTTGCCAAAAACGAAGCTCGTGAGAAGAAGAAAAGTGCAAATTGGGGGTGAAACGACAAGAATTTTAAGAAAATGAGTCCACGGTTAGACTAAGAACGTCGAAATACCTACGAATTGATATATTATCGCCTAAATCAACACTAGATGAAAAAAATACGATTTTTTCTTATCAAAAATAACTCATTTATTATTTAGCACTTAAAGTACGCCGATGAGCCTAGCCAGAGGGCTCTCTACCTTTGCAGGCCAGATTGGACTAAACATCCTGCGAAGAGAGAGTCCGCCATATAGGAGTATCATTCTCATGATATGTCTTATAGAATAGGGTCAACCGCCCTCAGGGTCAACCGCCCTCAGATTGTTGGTGGCTAGAGTCATCAGATGGGATTGATACTCCCGAGATGTTCCACCACAAAATATAGGGAACCCAGGTAAAAGAGTCAAATACTAGGCTAACGTATTAGTACATATCATCACACAACATTATTTTAATATTTTTCATAATATTATGCCCTTCTTATCAGCTCATCTCAAATTATCGTTATTGATTTTACCCAAAACTGATCGAATATTCCGGATCAATTTGGTCTCAAAAAACCCCCTCATATGACCGATTTAATATTAATAATATCGATCAAATTACGAAAATTTCATATGCGTAATTATTCACCGGTTTTCTTAATAAGTTTGTACGATAATTTTCAAATTATGTACATGCTATCAATATGCATGCATTCTAAAAAATCAAGGACTCATTACCGCTTGAATACAAACGTCTCGGCCCTTAGTTACATCTAACGGATTATCGCAATTATTTTGATAGTATTTAGGCATAAGAATTACTAGTCGAGCCGTCGCAACATAAAAACTAGCGTAAGACATAAATACAGTATTTTTCGACCTACCACGATTTCGTCAATTGAATTTGAGTTAGTCAGTATTTTGACACTTTTAAATAAGTTAGGGCTTTGAATTCAAAAATAGAACTTGAGCAACACTTCGACACCAAATAAGGCTAAAATCCCTCTCTAGAACCTTTCCTGAAGCTTCCCCAAAATTTTGCAAGTGGTCCATTAAGACGCTAGCGTCAGCTCCATATTTGTAAACATGAGTGGCGGTCCCTTGAACGCTCATGAAAAACCTCTGTATTTTTTGAGCGGACAAAAGTACAATCTCCAAGAAATTCACAACCAAGAAGGTTTCAAATGTGGTTAAACTAGTAGTTGTCATGCTCTCACTTTTTGATCATCGAGCTTCATCAGTCTCTCATGTTGGAGCTCATTTTCAAGGTTATTCTCCTGGCATTATATAGGGATTAGGCATTTAATGTAATAGGTTTAAGACATGAATCGTCAATGACAGGAAAGTGGTCAAATTGTAATTGGGATGGTGGCTAGTGGTTGGAATCATATGTAGGGAAGTGGTGAGCAGACAATCTTAGGAAGTTAAAGCATGTGCCACATTGAGCAACGTGGAGGAGCTTAGCCAGTTTAACAAATAAATATTGGCAGATTAGTAGATGTCACGACTCACGTGTATGGTTGACTAACTCACATTTAGTCTGTTTTGGTTGAAAAAACAAATATATAATAATAAAATAATAAAATTGTAAGACATTAGTTTTAGGCAATATAATTCTAATACTAAAAATTGACTGTTGAACAACGTATTAAATGTTACATACATAAATAACATTTAACTAAAACCAAAGAAACAACAGTTAGTAGATTGAGGTATGCCATTTACTAAAACATTTAAGAGGGCAAAAAAAATCTTCTAGCTTCCCTTTTAGAAGCACTTTCTTTCCCATACAAAATCAATCAATTTACAATGATAAAATACGCCTAAAATAGTTTCAAAACCACAATAATTCCAAGTATCTGGTCTCAAAAACAACACTTGACATTGATGAACAGCTTCTGGTTGTCTAGTTACTTTTCATGATTAGTCCGTCATTAATTAAAAAACTCATTTTACATAAAATATTTCATCTTGCGTACTAAATGATACGAGCACAAAGGAGATTTTACTCATAATGTTCTGCTTGGAAAGAGCTCAATATATCAAAACATGGATTAAAAAAACCGCATGCATATATAGTACATATACCATATATTTTACTGTTAAAACCATTGAACATATTGTAACAATCGCGGACAGGTAAATCAAGTTTTAACTTTTAAGGCACTTTAAAAGAGTTACAATATGAAACCAATAACCTTTATGAATGCAAGACATCAATCAATCAGTTTTCAATGCATTTGATGGCCATCAAATTGACCTATTACCTATGTTGTTAAAGGCGCGTCTAAGGCTCAAGGCTCACCAGACTCAAAGGTTTGCACCTTCGTGCGCCTTTGGAGCATAAAAGATGCGTCTGAGTGAGATTTTTGCTATAAATTTTTTTCTTCAAAATAATGTAAGAATAAAATAATTTTTGCATGATTTTGTATTTGTTAAACATAACCGAACGTTGAAACTTAAATATAATGCAAGTGGCCACATTAATTCTATTTTTAAAGAGATATAAATGATAGTAATGAATGATTAATAAATAGAATAAACGAAGAATCTAATCAAGAAGATAAACTGATGTTTGATGTTGATTATTTAAAATGGATGTGGTCGTGTCTTGCCCTTGGCAGGTGCGCGCCTGCTCCTTAAGTATAGCCCTCGGCAGGCGCGCACCTGCCCCTTAAGTATAGCCCTCGACAGGCGCGCGCCTGCTCCTTAAGTATAGCCCTCGGCAGGCACGCGCCTGCTCCTTAAGTATAGCCCTCGGCAGGCGCGCGCCTGCTCCTTAAGTATAGCCCTCGGCAGGCGCGCGTCTGCTCCTTGAGTCTTGCGCCTAGGCTCCAAGACCCCTTTGCGTCTTGGTACGCCTTAAGCCTTTAATAACTAAGCCCATTACCACATTAGGCTAGTATTCAACTTAAAATTAAATGATCCCAATATGAATATATTATTTCGGTTCATTAAAAGCTTGAGCAGCTCTAGTATAGTGCAGGAATTACCATTCAATGTCTTATGTGTCGGCATAAAAAAAATTTAAACTTCATTCCATCTTCCCCAGATCAGAAAACGTTCTCTCGTTGGAAAACAATAACATAAAAATTAAACTGAAGAGCGTTAACAGAAGAAGTAAGGCAAAGAAAACCAGATATGCAAATAAAAAAGAAACCTTTTAAGTGGGCCAGATATACAAAATAAAGAAAGAAAGACCAAAATAAATAAGCCTAGTAACAGATGTCCTCACCGGGGTCGCACTGCTGGAAAAATTCCTCCACATCTACGTCAAGCAAAAAAAGGGATAGGTCAGGCTGCTTTCATAAATTACCCAAAAAAACATGAAACAAATGGATCGCATTATCCTCCCATCAGAAAAGGAAAAGTTCTATGAAGATAGGCGACATGATGAAGAAGAGAGCGCACCAGTGGTTAGGGCCTTGATAAGCGCGGTCCGCCGGGCCTTATAGTCTCGGAAAACTTCCTCTACCGTTCGCGGATTGTACTGCGGCGCACCGCCGTCCATTGTTCAGGCGCCGGTGACAGATAAAGTACTTCTATTGCCACCACTAAGGGCGCGAAGGCGAGAGAAGAATCGATTGTTCGAAAGGAGGGAAATAATCTTTTGACCAGGGAGAGCGCGTAGAAGAAAAGGGAAAGAGGGTATCGGATTTGGGAAGAGTCCGCCCTTTAAAGTGAAATTTGAACCTTGGATTTCGACATGGTGGGGTTTCTTTGGCGTTTTCTGTAAGATTGAGCGCAAAAATTATCCAATTATAATATAATTTAATAAGAAATATAATAATATAATACAAAAAAAAAATTTAGCTTAGCAAGCCTATATGTAGGGCTGATCAATATACCCGACGTAATTTTTAGTGCTCCCGCAAAGTAGGTTCCGAAACCCAATATATTAATAACATTATTGAGGAAAAAAATCAAAAATATTAAAAATTATATATTATTAAAGACTAGATAGCCGTATAAATTTAGGGTCAGTTTGGAGAGCTCTTGTTGATTGAACAGAGCTCTTTCAGAAGTTCTTTTGAAAAGTTGCAAACTGTTTGGAGAGCTGCCGCCTGCGATCAGGAAGAAGCGAAAACCTATCACGCGAGAGAGGGAGCGATTTTACGGGAGCAGAAGCGGGTGAGCGATGGATTATCCAAAAGACCTAAAAACGCCGGATATTAAGGAGCGTGTTTTTAAAAACGCCCAAAACAAACGCCGAATTAGCAGCTCTGCATGATGGAAAATAGTTTTTCCATCCCCCAGAGATGGGCCAAACAGACCCTTAGGCTATGGTGGTAGCGGTCGTGAGAACGAGACCTTTCCTAAGGAATTTCGTCAACTTTTATATTCAAAACTAGTTTTTTTATTGGTGGTCATTATCACCATTGTCATGTCAAACATACATTCTATAATTTTGCCATTTTTGTTCAGACTCACCGGAGCAAATACATCGCGCCAACGCTCCATTTGGCACGATGCTAGTTGTCGCGAACGCGGTGGTTATGAACTGTCGTTCGTGAACATCCGACCTCACCTAAGGAACCCCATTCATTTTTATATCCAAAACTAGCCTTTTATTCTTGGTGACTGTCGTGACCGTTGTCATGTCAAACGTACATTCTATGGCGGTGGCTTTTTGTTCAAATTCATCTGAGCAAAAACGCCGCTGTGTTTTTCGTTGCCACGCCGACAGTCGAGATCGCGAGCCGGAGTCCCGGATCGGTTCTAGCACTGCAAACAGTAGCCACTGCCATTCCCAGACTGTGTCGCAGCAGTGGGCAGCGGAGCGGACGATAGTTATTATGATTAGGATGCAGCAATCATATTGACTTATCTATGACTACATTTATACAGGTAAAAAAAAAGTATAGTTCGATTAACAGGATATTTAGCATTACAAAATATTCTCATAATTTATATCCATTATTCCATTTGTTATACCACCCGTAAAGGCTTTGGAGTGCGTCTAAAGGAAACCCCGCTTAAGAAAGGTGGGGGCAACGGACAACGCACAATCACTTGAGTTGAAAAGACCGAGCCCGCCATTCCCGCCGCCATCCGCCAGAGTCAAGGCGCGCACGGAGCAAACCGCAGGTGCATGCACCACCGCGTGCACGGTAGCACGCAGTAGCACGCGGGCATCACCCCCCATCGCGGGGAAGCGGCCCGGCCGTGCCCCGACTGCACCCCTCAAGGGGCGCGGCTCCCACCACCCCCCTTTAGGGGTGCGGCCCCAGCCGCACCCCTTGGGGGGTGCGGCCCCAGCCGCACCCCCCTTTAGGGGTGCGGCCCCAGCCGCACCCCCCTTTAGGGGTGCGGCCCCAGCCGCACCCCCCTTTAGGGGTGCGGCCCAGCCGCACCCCTCAAGGGGTGCGGCCCTAGCCGCACCCCGCAAGGGAGTGCGGCCCAAGCCGCACCCCCCTTGAGGGGTGCGGCCAAACCGCACCCCCTTGGGGTGCGGCCTAGCCGCATCCCCCCGGGGTGCGGCCTAGCCGCATCCCCCCGGGGTGCGGCCCAACCGCGCCGCCCTTAGGGTGCGGTCAGGCCTCCTCCCCGCACTTTCTCCACAGGGGGAGGCTCGTAGGGGACCCCGCCGTATTCACGCCCCCTCGTCGGGCGCGTCGGACCCCAACTCCCCTTTGGGGGACAACTTCCCGTTCCACCGTTCGCTCAGAACGCCTCCGCGCTTACGCGCGCTCAGAACACTGCTAAGCGCGCTCAGAGCGCTTCCATGTTCGTTGCGCGCTCAGAACGCTTCTGAGCGCGCTCAGAACGCCTCTAAGCGCGTTCAAAGCGCTTCCATGTTCGTTACACGCTCGGAGCACTTTAGCTCTCACGCGCGCTCAGAACGCTTCCGAACACGTTCGGGAGCGTTCTCACTTTTTGTCTTTCCGACTGTCTCACTTTTCGTCTTTCAGGCTTCTCACTTTTCAGGAACGGCCAGTCGCCTTTTTCGCCTCCAACAGAACTGCCCGAACTGCCCGAGCCGTCGAAGCTGCCCGAAGGGCAAGGTGGTCATTTACGAAAAATGGCGATCCGTGTGCCCCGAATCGGAAAATATGATTCGTCCACCGAGCATTTATGGAAACTGCAAACGGCAAAATTACCGGACCGCCCCCGGCCAAAGCTATAAAAGGACCCCCAAGGCTTCATTTGAGAGGACCTTGACTTCTGGACCCGGGAGAGCTCCTTGCAGACTTTTGCGGAATTCTCCTTCGGCGCTTGAAGATCTCCTTCGTGGACTTGAAGATCTTCATCATCCCGAAAGGCGACTAGCTTTCTCACTTCCGAAAGGCGACTAGCATTCTCAGAAGGAAAAGGCGACTAGCCTTCTCACTTCCGAAAGGCGACTAGCATTCTCAGAAGAAAAAGGCGACTAGCCTTCTCACTTCCGAAAGGCGACTAGCATTCCCAGAAGGAAAAGGCGACTAGCCTTCTCACTTCCGAAAGGCGACTAGCATTCTCAAAAGGAAAAGGCGACTAGCCTTCTCACTTCCGAAAGGCGACTAGCATTCTCAGAAGGAAAAGGCGACTAGCATTCTCAGAAGGGAAAAGACTTAGTTTTTCCGAGAGGTGGCCTGTCACCCTCGGAGCTCGTTCTCTCTCTCTCTCCAAAAATTGTAACGAGCAGCGGCCTGTCGCGCTCAAGTTCTAGTTTCCAAGTTGTAACCCCCAGAAGATAGTGAAGTTTGGTCGGCACAGCTCCGGCCGCGTGGTTTTTTACCCTTTCTGGGTTTTCCACGTTAAAAAGTCTCTGTGTACTCAGCAAATCTCTAATTGACTGTTTGCGCGCTTAGTTCGCTCACGAGCTAAGGTGGTTCAAGTGAACCGGTCTACCACGAGCCCTAAGCGTTCTGCAACAGTTTGGCGCCGTCTGTGGGAAACTTTCCCGAAAAACTCTTCGAGAGCCAATTGCCATGGCAAGAAAGAGTGCTCGCATTACTGAAGGATCGATGCCGGAAGGACGCGTCGACCCAGCTCCCTCCCACTCACTTATCAATGCACCTCCCGCGGAGGAGGCGCTGTCTGCACCTGCAGCAGGTTTGGAGGTGCGCATGCAGCAGATCGAAGAACATCAAGCTGAGATGTTGGCCCTCGTGAGGAATCTTGGGGCTCCTCAAGTTCCGAACCAACCACCAGCTTTGAACGCACCGCCGCCCCCGGCTCTGAATCATGCCCCGAACGGGGAGGCTGTCCAAGAAGACGAAGCTTCAGAAGGATTCTCCAATGCGGTAAGTACCGCTCACCTTGGTCCACCAGCTGGAGGCCCAGAAGCTGATCACCGCCGCCACCACCACGGAAGAGCTGCCCCCGAGCAAGCAGTGGAAAGAGCTACGCGGGAAGAGATACGCAACATGATAAAGGAAGAGTATGCCCAAGCGGGACGACGCGCCGCTCTCCGCCCGCCGTCCCGCGCATCATGACTCCCCGCTATCACCTCAAGTCTTAGCCCATCCAATTCCTAATGGCTTCAAGCTTCCCAACATCGAGACGTTCGACGGGACGGACGACTCATTGGAACATGTCAATCACTTCACCACCATCATGAGGATTTACAGCGCCCCAGATCAGCTCCTCTGTCAGGTGTTCCCGGCAACCTTGAAGGGGCAAGCGCGCACTTGGTTCCACTCCCTGCCGAATGGGGCTATCAACAACTTCGCAGAAATGGCGCAGCAGTTCGTGGACCAATTCATCGCCAACTGCAGAATTGTCCGAGATCCCTCCCATCTCTCAGGGATCCGCCAAAACGACGGAGAAACACTCAAAGATTTCTTCCGACGCTTCACTACGGAGGCTCGACAGATCCCAGGAGTCGATCCCGAGCTCTTACGGGGAGTCTTCCTTGGAGGACTCCGCCCAAGTGGCTTTTACTCAGCTCTAATGAGAGAGACCGTACCAAGCTACCCTGACCTCGTTCAGCGAGTCGAGGCCCAGATAGCAGCAGATGAGGCAATCGAAGCGCACCGCCAGCAGTTCGAGGGGAGCTCGAAGAGGAAGAAAGAGGAGTCGCTGCCGCAGACAACTCCCAATAAGAAAAGCAAGCATTACGACAACTCCAGTAGAGACCGAGGATCTCGCCAACATCAGGACTACACTCCCCTGAACACTACCAGGACTAACGTACTGTACGCATTCAAAGACAACCAGACGCTCCGCAAGCCCAGACCCCTCGCTAAAAACTCAGGGGACCAGACAAAATATTGTGAGTTCCATCGTGGACAAGGACATGACACGGAAAATTGCTCCAAGCTTAAGGATGAAATCGAGCAACTCGTCAAACAAGGCCTACTGGGGAAATTCCTACGAGACTAGGCGACTATTCGGCTAGCAGGAGATCAGCTAGCGGCTTGTCAAGAAGTACTTGGAGGCAACCCTTAAGTCAGTCATCTCGGGAGAACGCTTCACACCTATTAGCGGGGCTCTACTCGCGCCACTGAAATGTTCTATCAACTTTGTTTCTATAAAAACTTTGCGTAAATTACCACTACGACTAAGAGTTTTTAAAGTTCTATTTCACGCATGTCATATCTTGCGCCATCGAAACTACGTAAAGACGTCCACTCGCTAATGAACAGCACCTGCCTCAAGGCAGTGCGCTAATGAACAGCACCTGCCTCAATGCAGTGCGCTAATGAACAGCACCTGCCTCAAGGCAGTGCGCTAATGAACAGCACCTGCCTCGAGGCAGTGCGCTAATGAACAACACCTGCCTCGAGGCAGTGCCCTAATGAACAGCACCTGCCTTCAGGCAGTGCGCTAATGAACAGCACCTGCCTCGAGGCAGTGCGCTAATAAACAGCACCTGCCTCGAGGCAGTGCGCTAATGAACAGCGCCTGCCTTCAGGCAGTGCGCTAATGAACATCGCCTGCCTCGAGGCAGTGCGCTAATGAACAGCACCTGCCTCCGGGCAGTGCGCTAAAGAACAGCAACTGCCTCCAGGTAGTGCGCTAACTAACGGGGCCCTGCCCCGGGGGCTTTGCACCGCCGTCGATTGAAGGTTCGCCCTTCTCCTCCGCCGTCGAGTCCCGGTGACGTAGGGGTCTGCCCCCCTTGCGTTCACCCACGATTTGAATACACCCGCTATTCACCGGCCATGCCGCGAGCACAGACTCGTGCAAAAAGCCGCGAGCACAGACTCGTGCAAAAAGCCGCGAGCACAGACTCGCGCAAAAAAGCCGCAAGCACAGACTTGCGCAAGCTAATTTTCTATTATATAAAAGCCGCGGGCTCAGAACCGCGGAAATTCATCTATTATTTTGCTGACAGACATCAATGCTAGGCAGAAGGCCAAGCAACAATCTCAGAAAGCCGACGCCCTTCGCTGGCCATCTTAAAATGTCTTCCCTCAGTCAACGCTCTGTCAGCAACTAGGGTAGCAGGACCATCAGAGGGCTATCACGACCCAGCACAGTGCGAAAAATGCCTGACCAGGACAAAGAAACAAAGTCAACCACACTTACCCCCGACGGCAACTCCTACCCAAGGCACCACAAAGAGAGCAATGATCAAAGCCGCCACAGAAAAATTAAAACCTCCGAACTCCTCGCACCGAAACTCGGACTCCGAAGGTTTGAGGGGCTTATGTTATACCACCCGTAAAGGCCTTGGGGTGCGTCTAAAGGAAACCCCGCTTAAGAAAGGTGGGGGCAACGAACAACGCACAATCGCTTGAGTTGAAAAGACCGAGCCCGCCATTCCCTCCATTCCCGCCGCCATCCGCCAGAGTCAAGGCGCGCATGGAGCAAACCGCAGGTGCATGCACCACCGCGTGCACGGTAGCACGCAGTAGCACGCGAGCATCACCCCCCATCGCGGGGAAGCGGCCCGGCCGTGCCCCGGCTGCACCCCTCAAGGGGCGCGGCTACAGCCGCACCCCTTGGGGGGTGCGGCCCGGGCCGCACCCCCCTTGAGGGGTGCGGCCCGGGCCGCACCCCTCAAGGGGTGCGGCCCGAGCCGCACCTCCCTTGAGGGGTGCGGCCCCAGCCGCACCCCTTGGGGGGTGCGGCCCCAGCCGCACCCCCCTTTAGGGGTGCGGCCCAGCCGCACCCCTCAAGGGGTGCGGCCCCAGCCGCACCCCCCTTGAGGGGTGCGGCCAAACCGCACCCCCTTTGGGTGCGGCCTAGCCGCATCCCCCTGGGGTGCGGCCTAGCCGCACCCCCCCGGGGTGCGGCCTAGCCGCATCCCCCCGGGGTGCGGCCCAACCGTGCCGCCCTTAGGGTGCGGTCAGGCCTCCTCCCCGCACTTTCTCCACAGGGGGAGGCTCGTAGGGGACCCCGCCGTATTCACGCCCCCTCGTCGGGCGTGTCGGACCCCAATTCCCCTTTGGGGGACAACTTCCCGTTCCACCGTTCGCTCAGAACGCCTCCGCGCTCACGCGCCCTCAGAACGCCTCCAAGCGCGTTCAGAACGCCTCCGCGCTTACGCGCGCTCAGAACACTGCTAAGCGCGCTCAGAGCGCTTCCATGTTCGTTGCGCGCTCAGAACGCTTCTGAGCGCGCTCAGAACGCCTCCGCGCTCAGAACGCCTCTGCGCTCACGAGCGCTCAGAACGCCTCTAAGCGCGTTCAAAGCGCTTCCATGTTCGTTACACGCTCGGAGCACTTTAGCTCTCACGCGCGCTCAGAACGCTTCCGAACACGTTCGGGAGCGTTCTCACTTTTTGTCTTTCCACTGTCTCACTTTTCGTCTTTCAGGCTTCTCACTTTTTGTCTTTCAGGCTTCTCACTTTTCAGGAACGGCCAGTCGCATTTTTCACCTCCAACAGAACTTCCCGAACTGCCCGAGCCGTCCAAGCTGCCCGAAGGGCAAGGTGGTCATTTACGAAAAATGGCGATCCGTGTGCCTCGAATCGGAAAATATGATTCGTCCACCGAGCATTTATGGAAACTGCAAATGACAAAATTACCGGACCGCCCCCGGCCAAAGCTATAAAAGGACCCCCAAGGCTTCATTTGAGAGGACCTTGACTTCTGGACCCGGGAGAGCTCCTTGCAGACTTTTGCGGAATTCTCCTTCGGCGCTTGAAGATCTCCTTCGTGGACTTGAAGATCTTCATCATCCCGAAAGGCGACTAGCCTTCTCACTTCCGAAAGGCGACTAGCATTCTCAGAAGGAAAAGGCGACTAGCCTTCTCACTTCCGAAAGGCGACTAGCATTCTCAGAAGAAAAAGGCAACTAGCATTCTCACTTCCGAAAGACGACTAGCATTCTCAGAAGGAAAAGGCGATTAGCCTTCTCACTTCCGAAAGGCGACTAGCATTCTCAGAAGAAAAAGGCGACTAGCCTTCTCACTTCCGA
Organism: Dactylorhiza incarnata; assembly: GCA_033032865.1. NCBI lineage: Eukaryota > Viridiplantae > Streptophyta > Magnoliopsida > Asparagales > Orchidaceae > Dactylorhiza > Dactylorhiza incarnata. Next base: position 10,054,883 of record JAWHQI010000007.1, read on the forward strand.
AAGGCGACTAGCATTCTCAGAAGGAAAAGGCGACTAGCCGTCTCACTTCCGAAAGGCGACTAGCATTCTCAGAAGGGAAAAAGACTTAGTTTTTCCGAGAGGTGGCCTGTCACCCTCGGAGCTCGTTCTCTCTCTCTCTCTCCAAAAATTGTAACGAGCAGCGGCCTGTCGCGCTCAAGTTCTAGTTTCCAAGTTGTAACCCCCAGAAAATAGTGAAGTTTGGTCGGCACAGCTCCGGCCGCGTGGTTTTTTACCCTTTTCGGGTTTTCCACGTTAAAAAGTCCATGTGTACTCAGCAAATCTCTAATTGACTGTTTGCGCGCTTAGTTCGCTCACGAGCTAAGGTGGTTCAAGTGAACCGGTCTACCACGAGCCCTAAGCGTTCTGCAACACCATTACTTATTAATAAGAGATAATAATTGAAATAAAATAGCAAGAGTAAAATAAATCAAACTAAAAAAAATAACACAACATAAATTGAAATATAAAATTATAAGCATATGAGCAAAAATATATTAAAGATTATGTTGAAATTAATTTAGAAATATATAAGCTATCTTTACTATATTATAAGAGAAAATTTTGCTTTGGTGGAACATTCAAAATTGTCAATTATAGTCTTATTGTTTTAATCTAATGACTTGACATATATCATAATATTTCAAAAAAAAATTAAATATAACGTTCATTCAATTAAATACACTATATCCTCAAGTTAAAAGTAATAATGAACATCAATAAAACCAAAAAAGGTTTTAGGAGAGCTTTTATATCTACTACGGTAGGTTGTCATTAGGCATGTTAATTTTTTTAGAGTTGATTTACAAAAGTGATGATGAAAACCTATCAAGTTGATTTAAAAAATAGTGATGAAAAAGTAATAATAAATGTATCAAGATAAAGATTTTCTTAACAGAGATTAAAAAAAAATTGTGTATAATAATTTTTTATATTTATTAATTATAGTATGTTTATTTTAAGCTACAATATTAATTAATTGATAGGAGCAAATACTCGTATCTATTGCGGTCGTGGTACTGCCGCAGTTGGTCGTATGGGCGTAGCCCCGGGACCGTCGCTCGTAAAATATAAATGAAAACTTTGCATATGACAATTGAAGTACTAGCATTATCTTCTGAATATAATGCACAACATGCTAACTGATGGGGTCCTCCATTTATAGGAATTTCAGGTTGCAAATAGTCGTGCGGAATTCTCATGTCTCTCAATAACCCAGTGGGGGCCATGGAGGGAACCGCTCAAACCGCCACGCACGCAACTAGCGTGCCCGATCCCCCCCCCCCCCCCCCCCCCCCCCCCCCCCCCCCCCCCCCCCCCCCCCCCCCCCCCCCGCCACCGGCCGCGGCCGGCCTCCCGATCAGCCGCCGCCGCCCTCGCGACCGCACGCACGCGGCCGCCAGGGCCCATAGCTGGCCTCCACACCAACCGCCACCATGCCTCGCGCGCGGCCGCGGCCGGCCTGAAGCTCTAAAAAGAAGCTCCCTGAAGCTCTAAAAAGAAGTTTGGCGTCGTCTATGGGAATAAGTTCCATGAAGCTCTAAAAACTCTGAAGACAGTATCCGTCACGCAGCGATACTCGCCACTAGCGGCTATGGCAAAAAGAAGTGCCCACACAACCGAAGGATCGGTCCCCAAAGGACGTGTCGATCCCGCTCCTTCCTATTCCCTCATCAAATGCACCTCGACTGGAGGAGACAGTAATCACGCATGTGACTGCATTAGCAGGGCGCGTCCACCAGATGGAACAGCAGTAGGCGGAAATGTTGGCTCTCCTAAGGATCCTTAGAGCTGCTCAGGCTCCCGTGCCCCCCCCCCCCCCCCAAGTCATTCTGCCTCCTCCACCACCAGACTGCATCCCAGAGAACAACTGAGAAGATGACTCTGAGGAATTTCTTGGAAGTAGCTAGCACCGCGCATCCCGCCCGCCTGGCCAGGGCCACCGAAGTCGCCCTGCAGCACCGATGTAAGACCCTCTTTTTTTTGCATTTAAACCGGGTCTTACCGCCCAGAATCGCCGTCTTGCGGCGAGACCATTACACCTGATGGTCACCGCCACAATACGCCGATCCTGCCGGCTAATCAACATCGTCCAGGCCAACAACAATTCATAGTAACGGAAGCAAATAGAAGCAACAAGTCCACAATTCACAATAAGTATCTAAATTACATGTTTACAATGTCCACGATGAGAATTAAAGTAAAAGAGAGCTAAACGAATAAGGGCTTATGCCCAGTACATGTTTAAGTAATGCTACAACACTCTCTCTCTACATCTATGCGGAAGCCATCAATTCTGCCTTCAAACATCTGTAGCTGCTGCTGCGACGACGTGTAGAGGTTGACGTGCTCCATCCCATCTTCTTATCCTGTCTCCTAAACGGGGTCCTGCTGCTCCAGTACATCATCCCTAAAATGATAAGGTCCACTGACCGTTAGTCTAAAAGACTCAGCATATTCCTCACCGCCTCCACCCGCGACTCCTAGGCACCGTGCGGGAGGAAGAAGCGGAGGACAAACAAGGGGTGATTCAAGAAGCAGGTGACAAATGGTAAAACTATCAATGTATATAATTACAGAACATTAATGGTAACGATTCTACGCTAGCAGAGTAAAGTATGACAACAATATGTACAAGACGATGCACTATAAGAAGCAAGTATAATAGACAAGAGCAGCTACAAAAGTAACCTTAACTTATATGCACACACAAAGACACATAAGCTAAGGGATCTGGCAAGCAATAAACTCATCGTATAAAAGAGTCCACACTGATTTACACGATGAGGTATCTGATTAAGCAATATGTAAAAGGCAATGTAATATAAGAAGCAATTAAATACGAGCATCTACGAAAGTAACCTTAACTTATATGCACACACAAAGGCACATAAGCTAAGGGATCTGTAAAGTATAAACTCATCGTATAAAAGAGCCCACACTGATTTATACGATGAGGTCTCTATTTCTGCAGAAATGCTATGCTATGATATGCAATGCAATGGTGCAATGTTTGTATTAATATCTCATACACATGCAACTCACCCACACGACTCTGTACGTACAGACCTTTAGTTCCCACTTTTCGGAGGTAGCTAACCTCTCGGGCACCTCCCGTCGTGGTCAAACGATGGCAGAGGAGCGGGCGTCTCCTCACCTAGGTGGGTAAGTCACACTACCAGACCTAGGCCCAAACGTACGCTGTGATACCGGTACCCGGTACTCACGAACTCCTGCGTACTAAACTGAATTGGCCAGGTAGGGTTTAGGGGATTCGTCCCGTCAGACGCACAGTAAGACAACCTGGCCCCAATAAAACCACTAGCACTGCCGAGTCAATGAATTGCTGTCGGTGTGACGACTAAGACAGAACCGAAGACCCACCACATCTTACGCACCAGTAACATGTATTAGTTATTTACTACTGAGCCTCCAGCTCACATATTTACATCGACATTTATAAAGTAGAGCCTACCGCTCGCCAGGCTATACCAGCCTTATATTTAAACTACGAGCATACCGCTCGCTAGACTATACTGGTCTTATGTTTAGACTACGAGCCTACCGCTTGCCAGACTACACTAGTCTTATACATAAAATACGAGCTTACCGCTCGCTAGACTACACTAGTCTTATATTTAAACTACGAGCCCACCGCTCGCTAGACTACACTAGTCCTTCCTTATAACCCGAGCCTACCGCTCGCAGGACTATCTCAGTCCTTCCTTATAACCCGAGCCTACCGCTCGCAGGACTTTCCCAGTCCTTCCTTATAACCCGAGCCTACCGCTCGCAGGACTATCACAGTCCTTCCTTATAACTCGAGCTTACCGCTCGCAGGACTATCCCAGTCCTTCCTTATAACCCGAGCCTACCGCTCGTAGGACTATCCCAGTCCTTCCTTATAACCCGAGCCTACCGCTCGCAGGACTATCCCAGTCCTTCCTTATAACCCGAGCCTACCGCTCGCAGGACTATCACAGTCCTTCCTTATAACCCGAGCCTACCGCTCGCAGGACTATCACAGTCCTTCCTTATAACCCGAGCCTACCGCTCGTCGGACTATACAAGTCCATTCTTATAACCCGAGCCTACCGCTCGCCGGACTATCCCAGTCCATCCTTATAACCCGAGCCTACCGCTCGCCGGACTATCCCAGTCCATTCTTATAACCCGAGCCTACCGCTCGCCGGACTATCCCAGTCCATTCTTATAACCCGAGCCTACCGCTCGCCGGACTATCCCAGTCCATCCTTATAACCCGAGCCTACCGCTCGCCGGACTAGACCCGCTGCGCCACTCTGAGTATTTACCTTAAGGTGGCTCACCCGGCTAAGGGCAGTTCTACTTTCACTTAATCACTTAGTACTGTTGAGTTGTGTGTGGGGCCCTTGACAAGGTCTAACTTCCTTTTCTTATCATTGTAAAAGCCTACACTTATAGCTTGCTAAACGCACCCCACTCCGTACTTCCCAAGTTGGCCTTAGAGATGCTCTCCCTAATAGTTTGAGTCTTTATTCAAGGAGTTAATAACTCTACGTGTGAAGGTCAGTGGTGGTCTAAATCATATAAATCAGCTTTACTATTCGCAGTCCAAAATGATAGGAGACGAGCCGGAACTGATTTATGCAACGACTGTCAACTAATGACCTTATAAATTCTGATAAATTCACCGTGTCATAATATTGATCTAAATACACCAGATCCTAAGTCTCATATTATTCCAAGAAGTATTTACCCTTAATTATCATTTATTACATTTGGGGGGTGCGTATAAGGATTTACACTACGAGTGCTATGTTGAGGCTTCAATAAAATCTACAACCTCAGAGGGTGAGGTACCTCATCCTCACCAACTCACAACCATAGCTTCAAGGGCACACAATGGGGCAAATGGCCCAAATCACCTTTTTCCCCTTGTTACTAAAAGCAACCCAACTTCCCTACACCCTTGAGTCCAAGCTTCAACTTGAAGGTTCAGAGAATTCCACTCATGCACATGAGTTGAATCCTTTACTAGAAATGGTTGTTACCATGTCTAAGGCATGGACAAATCTTCGAGGTATTTGTATGAGTCCAAATCACTAAACCCACCATATGCACTTTTGTACACGTCTCACTAGATGTGACCTAAAAGGAGCTACACCTAACCAAAAGACATGATATCAGTGGCATTCTAAAGGTAACATAAAGGGTACACTATTCATGTTGGTTACAATATTCAGAAATGTATTTAACCTAGGTGTAGATAACATACAAGTGATGTACAAGACATTTAACTTAACAATTACAGATTGTATATGTCTCACTAGAAATAGTATAGAAGGAGCTATACTTAGCCAAATGACATGAAGTCAGTGGCATTTGAAAGGTAACTTCAAACTCTACAATATTTATGTTGGTTACAAATCCCAGTGAGCTTGGACCCTATGAACATATTCCAAGGGTAATTAGATCATGGTGGAGGTCATATGGGGCTAATTAGGACCTAAAGGGTATAATTGGTAATTTGGGCAAATTGGTAATTTGCCCAATTTCCTCAAAATTGGCTTACACCAAGGGTCCAATGTGGGGCCATTAGACTCCCTAAGCGGCCCAAGTGTGTTTGGGGTGATCAATTTGATCACAATGGGTCAATTGAAGTTCAATTTAAGTTTTTAGTACTTTTAGGTCAATTTGGGGCTTTTTAGTAATTGGCCAAATTTCCCCCAAATTGATGGCCCTATGATGGGGATTTTGGGTCCATTAGGTCCCCTAAGGAGGTTGCCATATGAGGGTGGGTCCAATTTGATCATTTGGAGTTCAAATGCCCTTAATCATGGAGGTTTGACCTAGGATAGCTCAAGGTTGACTTTTAGTCAATTTGACCAATTTGGTTGACCCCAAGGGTCCTTAGTGGCCTACTCACCTCCTTGGATAGTCATAGGGGTCATGATGAGGTTATGTTGACTTATTGGAGTCTTTTGGTCACCTCTGGGCTAGGGCAACATTATTTGCTAACTGCACACCAATGTGTATTTCTTCTTAATTTATGGAAACCACGGGGCCTCCTTGCCCCATTTTGGTCTCTTAGAACAATGTCATGACCTTGTTATGACCAGATGCATCTTAGGGGTCTAGTTATTTTGGGGATGTTACAACCGATGCCAGAGGGAAGGCGACCTCTAGAACCTCGTGGGAAGGCTTACCAGAAAAGAGATAAGAGAACAGATAGCAGACGAATACGACCAGGTCAGCTGGCGAGCCATGTTCGTGCACCGCCCCATCCGGAATGGCTCGCCACTAGCGCGCGAAATTTTGGCACATCCAATTCCGGTCAGATTCAAGCATCCGAGCATCGAGTCATGCGATGGGAAAGAGGACCCCCTAGAGCACGTGAACCACTTCTCTACCATTCTCAGGATCTACAACGCCCTTAACCAACTGCTCTGTCTGGTGTTCCCGGCCACACTAAAGGACCGAGCCAGAACCCAGTTCCATTCTCTTCGGGAAGGGACCATCAAGAACTTCGCCAAGCTAATTGAGCATTTCCTCGATCAATTCATCGCTAACTGGAGGATAATAAAGGACCCCTCCCATCTCTCAGGGATTCATCAAAGTGAAGGGGAACCCTTAAGGAATTCTTCCGTCGATTTACTTCCGAACCTCGACAGATCCTCGGGGTAGATCCCGAACTTCTGTGAGGAGTTCCTAGAAGGACTCCAGTCGAGCGTATTCTACTCCGCCCTAATGAGGGAAACGCTCCATAGCTACCCTGACCTTGTGCACATTGTCGAAGTGTATATCTTGGTCGACGAGGCTATCATGGCCCACCGACAGTTGTTCGAAGGAGGAACGAAGAGGAAAAGAGAAGACCCTACTAGGAGTGTGCACCTCTCAATACCTCTCGCACAAACATACTCTATGCAATCCAAGACAACCAAACGCTTCAAAGGCCGCGAGAGCTCCCACCAAACAAGGGACCGATCGAAGTACTGTGAATTCCACCGAGGGACGAGACACACCACTGAGGAGTACACAAAGATCAATGATGAAATCGAATGCCTCATCTGACAGGGCATCCTTGGAAGGTTCTTGCAAGACTAAACTCGTAACCTGCCAACACATGCAAGGAGAGAACAGTCGTGTGCGCACCAGGACGTGTGTGGGGGCAGACAGATAGTTGTGACAATAAAAACCATTGTCGGCTCCCCCTTCGCCACCATTAACTCCATCGCTCAACATAGCATGGGGCAAAAGGACCAGAACGCACAGCCCGCAGAGGCGATTAGTTATGGGGAAGAGGATCTAAAAGGTTGTTCGTACCGCACCAGGGCCCGCTGGTTATCAGCGTGGAAATTGGCGACCCCAGCTTCTGCGTCAAGCGAATACTAGTGGATAACGGTAGCTCAATTAACGTCGTGTTCATGCCTGCCCTCCACAACATGTAGATTCCAAAGGAAAAGCTCCAGCCAGCCTTGGGACTGGTTTACAGCTTTAACGACGGGCCCGTCCCAGTGGAGTTCCCGAAGCAAGTCACCCACAGTGTGCAGTTCGTGGTTGTGGAGTCAGAGTCCCCCTACAATGCGATCTTCGGTCGTCCCCTCCTGGCAGCATTCGTGGTTATCCCCTCCATCCCACACCTTGCAATGAAGTTTGTCACTCCAGCAGGGATTAGGGTCGTCTGGGGGGACCAGGAAGCAGCATGCTCGTGCTATCTGCAACAAATACAGCCCGGACAGGGAACAACGCCATATACCGGCATGACCAGGGACACCACCAAGACGCAATAGGTGAACGGATCAGGAGGATCCTAGAAGACATAACTCGAGGAAAAGCTATGAATCGGGATTGAGAGCCCTATTATATTCCAGATTCATCTATTTTACTTTTATTTTGTTGTTTGTAGCTAAGAACCACTATTACTCTAAAGTCGCAACTCTGCACTTGCGCACGCATATTTGCTTGTTTCAATTAATATGCTTTATTTTCTCTTAACTCTACCATCGCAGGAACACCTTGGGGCCAGTCCCCAGGACCGCGCACTATCCCGGCTCGAAGCGTCCACCCACATAGTAGGTCCCACGGTTCGAAGCGTCCGCCCTTCACCGGAATTTCGGGGCCAATCCCCCAATGGACTCCCACTGCCGCGACTCGAAGTTCCGCTCTTCGCACCCGCAGTAGGTCAGACGTCGCAAGTGCCTACCCCCCTCATGGCGCCAGCGGTTTAAAGTGTTTGCCCTTCACCGTCTCTCTGAGGCCAGCCCCTGGTGACCTCTCACTATCGCAGCTTGAATTTTTGCTCTTCGCCCCCACAGTAGGTCACGACACCATCAGGGCCAGCCCCCCTTACGGTCGCCGAGGTTCAATGGTCCTCCCTTCACAGCCATAACCAGGTACACGCAGCACGGTGGCCTTGACTTCACTACCACGACTCGAAGCGTCTTCCCTTCGCACTCGTAGTAGGTTACGACATCGTCAGGGTCTTGTCCCCGCGCCTCGCGCCCAGGTTCGAAGGTCCGTCCTTCACCGCCATAACCAAAGACAACTCGCAACACGGTGGCCTTGACCTCACTACCACGGCCCGAAACGACTGCCCTTCGCCCATGTAACAGGTTATGACATCGTCAGGGTCTCGACCCCCTACCTCACGGCCGCGGATCGAAGGCCCGCCCTTCTCCCTCGCTGTATGTCGCGCCACAGCGAAGGACAACCCGCAACACTGTGGCATTTACCTCTCACTACCACATCTTGAAGCGTCCACCCTTCGCCCTTGTAGTACGTTACGACATCGTCCGTGTCTAGTCTCTACGATGTTGGCATCTAAAATGCAAGTTGAAAAACAAAACTAAGTCGCGCATAAAATAACAATGCCGACACCACAAGAACAAGTCATTACTCAGGTAATACCACAGGCTGGAACAATCCAAAAACAGCTAAACAATCAACAGAAGGCATTCAAAGCGCTTTTCCCTTGCACCGCCACTGCTTCCGCGTACCTCCTACCGTGCCCCATCGTTTAACTCCATAATTGTCGTCGTGAACCGTTCATGCGCGCAATCAAGCAGAAAGTTCCCACTCTCCTTTCGCTCCGGCTCCAGACTTCAGGAACATTGGCAGACAAATGATGGGGTCCTCCTCCATTTATAGGAATTCCATGCTACAAATAGATTGACTTCCCATGTCCCTCACTAACCTAGTGGGGCCATGGAGGGAACCGCTAAAACTGCCACGCGCGTGATTCAAGCGCTTGAACCTCCGCGCCTAACACCGTCGTGCCAACCTCCAGCGGTCGGCCTCCCGATCGTCCGTCGCCGCCCCTCGCGACTGCACGCATGCGGCCGTGAGGGCCCACAGTCGGCCTCCCGGTCAACCTCCACCGCACCTAGTGTAATGCCCCAAATTTAATAAAATAGGCTTGGTGTGCGCATAGCTTATTTTGGGGTGCGAATAAAGGTTTGGGTTGTGGATAGCCTTGGTCTAGGGTTTTATAAAACCTTAACTTTCCACCCTCCCCCTCTCATTTTTTTGATACTCCTCTTTCGCGTGGAGCGGTTGGAACCCGCAACCCCCCCCCCCCCCCCCCCCCGATCTCCCCTCTCTGTTGTCGGCCTGGAGGAGAAGCCCCTCTCCCGACCCCCTCTCTCGAGCTCTCCCTTCCACCTCTCCCTCTCTCTCTCTCTCTCGTCGGCTTAGAGGAGGAAGACACGAGCCCTCTCTGCTCTCCCCCTTCCCGTCGGCCTGGTGCACGGCTGAGCCCGACCTCCCTCTCATGTTGTCCGACCAAGAGGAATTAGGTTCGGGCATGCACGTATTGGAGGATGTCGTCCGAAGGAGTTGGTGGGGACCAACTAGGGTTCGGTTAGGGATCGCGGAAAGTGGTCATTTTGGAGCTCGGGCCGGTGTGCAGAAACAAAATTCGTGGTGATCAAACTATGGCTCTGAAACACGCATTAAGGGTAACGACTTTTCTTCTTGGGCAGGTGAAGCCCTTATTTAGCATACTTGCATGGAAGCCCCTCTCCACCGACAGGTGGGGGAAGGGTGCCCTCTAACGGGTCGATGTATACATCCCCGTGATTATTTGCATTAGTGTCCGGAAGCGCGAGTATGGATTAGGCATGCTGTGTGAAACCCATCCGTACATGTTGGTCTGGATTGGTGATGTTCTAGGGTTCTGAGAGAAGACTCCGTGGAATTTATATGTCTGGAATTTGGGGGTCTGCACGGAGATGCAGTCAGTACTGGAGGTGTGCTCCAGGAAACACTTTAGTGTTTGCACGGGATCGTTGGATCGTTGACATTAGTTCACGGGGAAATTTTGTTGTGTTTATGTGAAGCCCGTCTCTCGGGGACCGTTAGGCTAGTGTGTGGAGTTATGCGCCTAGGGTGCCCAACTTAGGTGGATGCGAGTGCCACCCTTGTTATATAACAAATAGTTATGTAGGTGGTAACAGGCAAGGGGAGATTGACCCGCGTCGTGTGTGTTGGGTACGGCGATTTGAGCAACGAGCTTGGCTGAACTGTACCTGCCCTTTGTGGTGTAGTTCGACTACCTAAGGAATCTGGTGTGTTGCTGTAGACATAGGAGAGAGTCGAGGACCTTGGGTCACGGTTAGCGAATTCTCAATTTTGGACCATCCAGGAATGAGGATGGTGGTGGGACCCGAGGAAATCCGGTACACCGTTAAGGTGCCCTGAGTGCACGAGACGTTGGGCCGGTCGAGCCAACATTTGTGATAATTGGTGCTTAAATGACACATTATGGCTCTATGTGATTATGCTAATTTGATTGCAGGGAAGAAACACCTCCACCCCGAGAAATGGGTGAGGTCATTAAAATTTGGTCAGCTATGCTGACCGTTTCTTTGTTTGTCACCGCTTGGTGGAATGTTCTTATGCAGGAGCAGGTGAGCCGAGCGGAAAATAGCGGGCTGAAACCCTTTTGCTGAGCCGGCCCTTGAAGGCCCAAGTGTTTTGTTTAGCTTTTTCATGTGTTGTCGGCTGATGAGTCCCAATTATATACACATTTATGGACTCATCAGGGCCGGTTATCTAGTCAAAGCACTACTCTTTAGACATATTTTCATTCATATTTGATAGCCGTCTATTATTCCACGCTAAGTGCACTTCTAGGCTCGTTTTTGTGTATTTTCATGTTTATCATTCTTATTGTCTTTCATGATGTGTTATGTGCCACTTTCAGTGGTTTTGATTATTGTTTATGCTAGCTGGAACAGTGGTCGTGCAGGTGTTCCCGGTACAAATCTGTACAGGAACACTGCGCACGATCACTGGTTCTATTGCGCACGACCACTGGTCGTGCGCCACTGATCGTGCGCACTTAACCCCTTAAATCTGAGTTCTGTCTTGACCAACGCACGACCACTTACGATAGTGCGCACGACCACTGGTCGTGTGCCAATGGTCGTGCGAACATTTTATTTTATAAATCTTTGCTTTGTAGGCTCCGCCCAACCAGCGCGCACGACCGCAGAATGCCAGCGCGCACGATCACTGATCGTGCGCCAATGACCGTGCACACTATTTTGACAGCGCTTATTTAAAGCCCTGTCCACGAAATTAGGTCGGATCGATCATTTGGCTCCGCCCAGCTCTGCCGTTTCTGCCATTTCCGCAGGTATTCCGCCCCTTTTGGCCTCCTCCATCATCCTCAAGCTCCAAGGAGAGAGATTTAGCCCTACATCCACCAATATCCAAGGAGAAGGAAGCTTGATCGTGCGACCGGATCGTGACACGAAGAAGACGGGCCATTGGAAGGTAGTGACAGCCTTCTCTACCCCGGACGCAGTTGAGGACCGAGCTTGGACGCGGATTGACAACCCTGCGATTCCAACCGTGAATCTTCGAGAAGGCTTCAGATTGGGTCGATTTCATGCTCTCTCTCTCTCTCTCTCTCTCTCTCTCTCTTTGTATTGGTAGTTGTAAATGTTAGATCTCTTATCTGTTGATGATGTGCACTATGAACCATGCTTTATAATGTTTATTTCATTGTTAAGAAATTATATTGTTCATATGTGTGTATGAGGTGCGCCCCCATCTATTTTCCATCCACCACTCCATCCACTACGTTTGTGTGCCACACTAGCAATTGCTAGTGGCGTGCTTATTGACGAGGTGCTTGCGACCCTCACTCTGCCGGTGCGACTCACTCCATCCGCAAGCCTACTCGTCCATCCGCCTAGTGAAACGTGGCATAGCGGCCCATGCAATCCATTCGCCTCACGAAACAGTGCGCCCAATGCCTGCACAGTTCGATTCCGCACTCACCACTCCATCCGCCTTCCTACTCGTCCATCCGCCCTTGCGAAGTAGTGCGTTCAAGGCCTACATAGTTTTCCATCCCGCCTGGCGAAGCATTGCATAGCGGCATTGCATAGGAGTAGTTGTAGTTGTTTTCTTTTATTTTCCACAATCCAAATCACCCCCTTTTCAGCAATCCATCGGTCCTAAACAACTTCGATCTCAAGTCCTTCCTCAAAAGTAAACTCCACCTTACTGTGTTCCTTCGAGATCGATACTTGGGGATTCTTTCCCACATTTTATATTACTTAAACGATCGGTACACTGCCGTTTCATACCGCAGTCTCGCTACCGCCTATAGCGGTGTGCTAGATTTGCGCATCATCGGCCTGCGTGTCGAAGTATGCAAAACACTTTATTTGGTTAAACATTACTGATGTAAGGCCTTAAGGCCAAACGATTTGGTGTATGCATGTCTTTTCATTCCTGGTTTCCTTATTATAGTGGACATTCCTTGTTGGGTGATTATTTCAACTCCTTAAATTCTTCCGCTAAAACACAACTCTGTGTTAGGATGCATTTTTAGAATACAAGAATGTATGGTCTCATTTAGTAATGCGTCCGTTTGTCCGTTTAATATGGTGTGGGGCCCCGGCCGGACCTTCTGATATATTACATGTGACGGATGTGGGTGTTACAATTTGGTATCAGATTTTGGTCTCGTTTCCTTCTTTGAATTCGTGGTGTAATTCTTGTAAGGGGTGGTGAGCACACATGTGTGTTGTCGTTATAACGTGAAAAGAGCCCATGAATATCCAATTAGGAATGAAAAACACACTTGGAACATACTAAAAACAGTGTTTGCGGAACCTAAGCGTTCTTTTGTTTGTTGTTTGCTATGTTTATTAGTCACTAAATTGCGTGTTACGCAACCATAAGTGATAAGGAGTGGTGGAGAGCAGTCTCAAGCTCAACAATCTGCAGAGAGTAATGCTCTTGATAATGTGTCTACACCTCCTCCTTCTGCGGAAACTATTCACTTGGTTACGGAAGCAGTGTTTGCTATGATCAACGCGCAGCCACGAGAGCAAGTGCACCCTGTGGTGACCCCCCGTGCAGGCTGTCGTAGTGGAGCCGGTGGCAATGAGGCAAGTGCCTAATGAGCCTTTGCGGCAAAGCGAGCAACAAAAAAAGCAGATGAAGCATGTGATGAGCTTCAATTCTCCTACATTTTTCGGAGTGGAATCACCGACTCAGGTCGAAGGCTGGCTCTCGCGTATAAAGAGAACCATGACGGCGACAGAGACGTATGAAGAACAGAAGGTGACCATAACCACTTTCCTACTGGATGGAGAGTCAAGACTATGGTGGGATGAGGTGGAGTTGCATCAGCTTGCTGGCAGAAAGCTATATGACGTTTCAATTGAAGAGTTCTCGAGATTGTTTCTGGTCAGGTACCTCACTTCCACGCAGAGAATTGCATTGGAGAACCAGTTTCAGCGTTTGACCCAGGGGGAAGGTTCCGTTGACGATTATTTGCATGAATTCACAAGGTTGGGGCGGTACACGGGCTTCACGTTTGTAGACGAGGAGTGAAAGACCAACAGATTCTATGAAAGATTGCAGGATGACCCGAGGTTGCTTCTCTCAGGCCCGATGACGCAGTGCTTTCAGGTTTTGGTAAACACTGCCCGATCTTTGGATCAGGATATGAGGAGAGTGCAAAGTAAGAAGGACTTGGCTGTGAAGAAGCCAGAGTACAAGGTGCCGACCTCTTCGAAGTTGGAGCACCGTAATCGGTGGAAGAAGGCTAGGTCTTCTGGACCAGCTCCTACTGTTTCTGGAGCTACTACGGGTCGAGGTCCACTTACGTGTTATGCTTGTGGCAAGGTGGTGCACTTCACCCGAGAGTGCCACAGTGGCCCACCGAGGACTGAGAAGAAGACATGAGCGTCTTATGCTGAAAAAGGGGAAAGCGGTGGAGTCAACGACTTCCCATTATACTCCTACACAGCCTCGAGTCTACAACCTTGGCCAACAGGAGGCAATAAAATAAAATAATGTGGTGACATGTTTTGTCCTAATTTTGGACCATTCGGCGAGAGCACTGTTCGATACAGACGCTTCTCATTCCTTTCTATCCAAGGACTTCGTGTTGTGTATCGGAGTGCCTTCCTTTTAGCAACTAATAGATATGATGTTTTGCTGTCTAACAAATGCTTGATGTGTGCGTATATGACCTGCTGTGTTTGAGTGCAAATAGGGAATCATGATTTTGGGTTAAAAGCATCTGACTGCTGATATCCGAGTTCAACGTGATCTTTGGCATGGACTGGCTCTCGGAGCAGCATGCTTGTATTGACTGCAACTCGAAGGAAATCACACTAGGACAGGATACTGGGTGCGGGACTATATTCGCTGGTATGCGAGGATCGAGCAAGATGTTGATATTTGCTCTCCAAGTGGTCAAAGCAGTTCAGAAGGGCGCAAAGCTATTCTTCACGCTATTGGAGGTTGTAGAGCCAAAGTCCCGTTTGAGTGACATTCATATCATGTAAGAGTTCGCGGATGTATTCCCTAAGGATCTCCTTGGGATTCCAAATCAGTGAGAGATCGACTTCCCTATTGATCTGGTGCCATGTGCAAAACTTGTGGCTCGTGCACCATATAGAGTGGCGCCAAAGGAGATGGCAGAATTGAAGGTTCAGTTGCAGGAATTGCTAGAGCAGGGCTACATACATCCAAGTGGTTCCCCTTGGAGTGTGACGGTTCTCTTTGTGAAAAAGAAGGACGAGAGTCTGCGCTTGTGCATTGACTATCGAGAGCTGAACAAGATGACATAGAAGAACAAGTATCCGATTCCGAGAATCGACGATTTGTTTGATCAGTTGGCTGGATCAACTGTCTACTCGAAGCTGGATTTGAAGTCCGGTTACTATCAGTTGAGTATAAGGGAGAGAGATATTCCCAAGACATCGTTTGGTACACGCTATGGTCAGTATGAGTTTACCGTGATGCCGTTCGGGTTGACAAATGCACCATCAGTATCCATGGATTTGATGAACAGGACCTTTCGGGAGTATCTGAACCGATTTGTGATCGTCTTCATAGATGACATATTGGTGTACTCGCAGTCGGAGGAGGATCATGTGAACCATTTGAGGTTGGTTTTGCACACCTTGAGGAGGAGTCGACTTTATGCCAAATTCTCTAAGTGCGAGTTTTGGCTATCGTCCGTGGCGTTTCTCGGTCATGCCATTAGTGGAGCGGGTATTGCTGTGGATCAGGCGAAGATAGTTGTTATATGGGAGTGGCCCGCGTTGACTATAGTGGCGGAAGTCTGGAGTTTCCTGGGACTTGTCGGCTACTATAGGCGATTTGTGAGAACTTCCCGTGGATAGCTTTACCTCTCACTACCTTGACGAGAAAAGATCAAAAGTTTGTGTGGTCGCCAGAGTGCGCACGAGCTTTTGAGAAACTGAAGAGTCGTCTAACTACAACGCCTATTTTGTGTTCGCCCTGTGGTATGGACGACTATGAGATATATAACGATGCCTCAGGGAGCGACTTAGGCTGCGTCCTCCTGCAGTTTGAAAAGGTTATAGCGTACGGATCGCGCCAGCTGAAGGTGCATGAGAGAAATTATCCAGTCCACGACTTGGAGTTAATGGCAGTGATATTCTCCCTGAAGCTATGATGACATTATTTATATGGCGTGAAGGTCAACATCTTTACGGATCATAAGTGCCTTAAGTACCTGTTGAACCAGAAGGAGTTGAACATGCGACAAAGAAGGTGGATGGAATTCCTCGGGGATTACACCTTCGAGATACATTACATCGGGAAGGGGAACGGGGTCATTAATGCTTTGAGTCGCATAATTCCAACACGAGCAAACTAGTTGCGCATGCATGATGAACGTTTAATCCAGGAGTTGGAAGTCATGGGTATTACTTGTGTTGACAGGAGTGCTAGTGCAAACGCATGCCAGAACTGGACGGAGGTGCAGTGTGACCTCGCGGACAGAGTTCGGAGAGCATTGGAGCTCGATGAGAGCATGAAGCACTATGCAGCGGAAGGGCCAAAAATCTCGTTTGAAGACGGTCTTCTGCGGAAAGGTGATCGTTTGTGCGTCCCAAAGTCTGGCACTTTACGGGAGGAGTTGATGTATGAGGCTCACAATACCAAGTACTCAATCCACCTGGGGAGCACAAAGATGTACAAGGACATGAAGACATTGTTCTGGTGGCCAGGTATGAAGAAGGGCATAGCCCTATATGTGGCAAAATGTCAAACGTGCGCTCTAGTGAAGGCCGAGTGTCAACGACCAGGAGGTTTCCTGAAATCGTTGTCAATCCCGGAGTGGACATTTGATGATATTTCTATGGATTTTGTGCACGGTTTGCCAAAATTGCTGCAGAAAAATGGCTCTGTCTGGGTGTTTGTGGATCGGTTGACTAAAGTTGCGCACTTTATCCCAAATCAGAGAAGCAATCCAGTGGAGAAGCTAGCAAAGCTGTATGTGGAGAACATCGTTCGATTACATGGCGTCCCTCGCAGCATAGTTAGCGACCGTGATGGGTGGTTTACATCCGGTGATTGGAGGCACGTTCATTGGTTACTGGGCACAAAACTCAAGTTTAGCACCGCCTTCCATCCGCAAACGGATGGGCAGACTGAGAGGACAAATCAGACGATGGAGGATATGCTGCGAATGTGCGTTTTGGATTTCAAACAGCGTTGGGAAGATCACCTGTAAATGGTGGAGTTTGCATATAACAACAGTTATCAGGCGAGCATTCAGATGGCTCTATACGAAGCGTTATATGGTAGGAGGTGTCGTACTCCTTTAGCATGGGCGGAGACCGGTGATACCAAGCGCTGAAGTGCAAAGATATTGTTGATGTGAATGAGTCGGTACAGACCATTCGAGAGCGGTTGTTAACTGCCCAAGACCGCCAGGCGAAGTATTACAATGCCAAGCACTGAAACATTGAGTTTGCGGTCGGAGATTGGGTGTACTTGAAGATAAAAACTTTCAAGGGAGTGTCAAGAGTCTGATGCTTAAAGAAGCCGAGTCTGAGATATTTAGGGCCTTTCGATATCACCGAGCGCATCGGCGAGGCAACTTATCGGTTGGCTTTGTCGACGGAGCTGAGTGGGTTGCACGACGTCTTTCATATCTCTGTGTTGAGGAAGGCGGTGCGGGAGCCCGATCCTGTGTTGGAGGCCAATAGTGTGTCGGTGGATAGTGACCTATCTACCAAGGTGACTCTAATTTGCATCATCGATATCGACATACGATAGTTGCCGAAAAAGGTTATCAAGATTGTGAGAGACCGTCGGGACAATTGTGGCCGTGAGGAGCTCTCTTGGGAGCCCGAAGAGGTCATGCGTGAGGAGTACCCCGATCTATTTTACTCAGGTATGACAAATTTCATTTTGTTATTTGTGTTTTAAATTTCGGGAAGAAATTTCGTTGAGGGGGAGAGAATTGTAACAACCCAAATTTAATAAAACAAGGCTTGGTGTGCGCATAACTTATTTTGTGCGCATAACTTATTATGGTTTTATAAAACCTAAACTTTCCCGCTCCCCCTCTCATTTTCCCGATCCTCCTATTTCACGTGGAGCGGCTGGAACCAACAACCCCCCGATCTCCCTTCTCTTCCATCGGCCTGGAGGAGAAGCCCCTCTCCCGACCCTCTCCCGAGCTCTCCCTTTCACCTCTCCCTCTCTCTCTCATCGACTTAGAGGAGGAAGACCCGAGCCCTCTCTTATCTCCCCCTTCTCGTCGGCCTGGTGCACGGCTGAGCCCGATCTCCCTCTCCTCTTGGCAGACCAAGAGGAATTAGGTTTGGTCTTGAGCGTGTTGGAAGAGGCCGTCCGGAGGAGTTGGTGGGGACCAACTAGGGTTCGGCTATGGATCGCGACAAGTGGCCGTTTTGGAGCTCGGACCGATGTGCGGAAACCAAATCCGTGGTGATCAACCTATGGCTCTGAAATGCGCGTCAAGGATAACGATTTTTCTTCTTGGGCAGGTGAAGCCCTTATTTAGCATACTTGCATGGAAGCCCCTCTCCACCGACAGGCGGGGTAAGGGTGCCCTCCGATGGGTCGATGTATACATCCCCGCGATTAATTGCATTAGTGTCCAGAAGCGCGAGTACGGATTAGATATGCTGTGTGAAGCCCATTCAGACATGTTGGTCTAGATTGGTGATGTTCTGGGGTTCCCAGAGAAGACTCTGTGGAATTTGTATGTTTGGAATCTGGGGGTCTGCACGGATCTGCAATTAGTATTGGAGGTGTGCTCCAGGAAACACCCTAGTGTTTGTACGGGATCATTGGATCGTTGACATTAGTTCCCGGGGAACTTTTGTTGTGTTTATGCGAAGCCCGTCTCTCGGAGACCGTTGGGCTAGTATGTGGAGTTGTGCGCCTAGGGTGCCCAACTTAGGTGGTCGTGAGTGCCACCCTTGTTACATAACAAATGGTTATATAGGTGGTAACAAGCAAGGGGAGGCTGACCCGCGTCGTGCGTGTTGGGTACGACGACTTGAGCAACGAGCTTGGTTGAACTGTACCTGCCCTATGTGGTGTAGTTCGACTACCTAAGGAATCTGGTGTGTTGCTGCAGACATAGGAGAGGGTCGAGGACCTTGGGTCACAGTTAGCGAATACTCAATTTTGGGCCATC
Source organism: Dactylorhiza incarnata (assembly GCA_033032865.1). Classification (NCBI taxonomy): domain Eukaryota; kingdom Viridiplantae; phylum Streptophyta; class Magnoliopsida; order Asparagales; family Orchidaceae; genus Dactylorhiza; species Dactylorhiza incarnata. The sequence goes on from JAWHQI010000007.1 coordinate 10,073,844, forward strand.
CAGTTTAGGACTGAGGATGGTGGTGGGACACGGGAAAATCCGGTACACCGTTAAGGTGCCCTGAGTGCACGAGACGTTGGGTCGGTCGAGCCAACGTTTGTGATGATTGGTGCTTAAATGACACATACTGGTTCTATGTGATTATGCTAATTTGCTTGCAGGGAAGAAGCACCACCACCCCGAGAAAGGGGTGAGGTCGTTATAATTTGGTCAGCTATGCTGACCGTTGCTTTGTTTGTCACCGCTTGGTGGAATGTTCTTATGCAAGAGCAGGTGAGCCGAGCGGGAAATAGCGGGCTAAAGCCCTTTTGCTGAGCCAACCCTTGAAGACACAAGTATTTTGTTTAGCTTTTTCATGTGTTGTCGGTCTGCGTGTCGAAGTATGCAAAACACTTTATTTGGTTAAACATTATTGATGTAAGGCCTTAAGACCAAACAATTTGGTGTATGTCTTTTCATTCCTGGTTTCCTTATTATAATGGACATTCCTTGTTGGATGACTATTTCAACTCCTTAAATTCTTCCGCTAGAACGCAACTCTGTGTTAGGATGCATTTTTAGAATAAAAGAATGTATGGTCTCATTTAGTAATGCGTATGTCTGTCCGTTTAATATGGTGTGAGCCCTGACCGGACCTTCTGTTATATTACTTGTGACAGATGGGGGTGTTACACCTAGCGCGCGGCCACGAAGGGCCGCGACCGCCCGCTGCCATGCCACGTGGCCACCCGCCGCCGTGCCTCGCGACCGCACGCATGCGCTCGCGAAGGGTCGTGGCCGCCTCCCGTCCGGCCTCCGTCGCGCCTCGCGGTCGTGAGGGGTTGCGGCAGGCCCCGACCGCCCACCGCGACCTCACCCCCGACCGGCACCTTGGCCGGTCGGCTCTCACCAAAACCGAACCCCCCTTAGGGGGTGGGGGGGGGGGAGTGACCGGCCGCCAGGTCGGCCACCCGCCGCCCGGTGTCGGGCGGTCGTACCCTCGTCGTCAGTCGGCCCCCTCACCGCCGTCGACTGGTTCTCCTCTAATCGGACCGTTGTCCGCCGCGTAATCTCCACCGTCCGATCGCCGATTAACCACCTCGTAACCACCCGTCATGGGAGGGTGCGCATAATCGAATTTAATATTCAGTGTGCGTATAGCGAGCCTGCTAAAAATACGTGTCATGAATAATAAGAAAGCTGTCTGCAAATAGTTTATAAAGTGGTTATGGCCTGCAGAAAACCTTGGAACCACTATAACCACCTCATCACCTATAAATAGGACCTCAGGGTCCTCCTTCATTCCATCTTCTCCTCCTCAGACTCCGCCTCCTACTTACGTGAGAGCTCCTCAAGGAACCCCTTGAAGATCTCCTTCGCCTTCGAAGACTCCTTCGAAGATCTTCGAGCGCCTTGCAGATTCTTCGTAGGTCTTCTTCCTCCCTTAAGTGCTCCTGCGCACATTCTGCTCCATACACCACAACAAGCTCCCCGCGCGCACATCAACCAGCATTCCGCATATGACGCGCTCAACGCTCACGACGCCCTCAACTCAGCCGGAAACCCTCTTGTCAGCAACAAGTACACCGCTCCAGATTCCTCAGCGCACCACAAAAGCCAAGCCGCAGACGTCAAGACACGCAAAGAGCGCTCCCTCAGCTTCCGAGCACCAGCAGAAGACAACAAAGCATCCACTGTAGCAATGAAAAGACTCGGCTTCGTGAGTGGTGACTTGTCACCCACCGAACCCATCCCTCTATCCCCCGATAATTATAACGAGGAGTGGTCTGTCACTCTCGCTTTCTCTGCAAAGCATTGTACAAAACCAACAAATATTGAAGTTTGGTCGGCATAACCCCGACCGTGTGATTTTTCACCTCTTTCCGAGGTTTTTCATGTTAAAAAAAGTCTCTTGTAAGTCGTCTCTTTTTCATTGACTGTTTGCACGCTCGACTGCTCCCGGGCTAAGACGGTGCAATCTAGACCGATCTGCAGGAGTGTCAAGTTGGCCGAAACACTAACTATATAATAAATGAAGTCAATTGGTGATTTTATTTAGTTAGTAATATATAAAATTCTTATAATATTATTCTATTACTTATAAATTTTTTTCCATAAAATACCCTTTCTTAAATCGTAAACGGCTCATTTCATTTTTTTTGTCTTTTTTTCTACTATATACAAACCAATTTAAAACTTCTCTTCCCCCTCTCCAAATAAACATTAATCTCATTCAGCCCTAGCTGCTCCCCGCGTGCCTCGCGATACCCCTCCCGATCCCGTCTCTCGTGCTCACGCCTAGGTCGCCGACGGCCAAATGGCGCCTGGAAAATCTCCGTCGTCCACTCCAGGCACCTTCTTCCATGCCCCTCCATGTCTGCCGCCCGCGATGAGGCCGAGCATGTCATGTTCGGCGCTCTTGACACCCTATTTCGCAACACCTACGCGGCATGGGTTGCAGCACCGGCATCATCACTGTCTACCTTGCCCGCGACCTTCTCCAGGTCCATTGGAATACCTACGTCGTCGTCAGCACGGAGAACATCACCTAGAATTGGTATTTCGGCAACCGCAAATCCATGCTCATGGCAACCGCAAATCCATGCTCATCCCTAACTGCCTATTCCGCGTAGGCGGAGCCGCCGTCCTGCTCTCCAATCGCTCTGCTGACCGCCGCCGCTCAAAATATAGACTCATCGACGCCGTGCGCACCCACCGATGCGCAGATGACAAGGCCTTCCGCTGTGTGTATCAGGAGCAGGACGACGATCACAAGGTTGTAGTCTATCTCTCCAAGGACCTCATGACTAGCGTCGGAGGTGCCCCGAAGACCAACATCACCACCCTTGGCCCCCTCGTCCTCCCCATCAACGATCTGCCATCATGACTCTTTTCATTTTTATTTTTACATTGGTCTGCATATAACAATTTTATCTACATAGTCGATTTTGTATTAATATGATTTGTATATAACAATGATTTGTATATATCTAAACATGATCTATATATAAGTATAACAATGCCCTTATTAAAATACCCTCTCTCAAGTTAGAGAATATCACTCTTCATCTTCTATAGAGTATAATATAATAAATAAATGAAAAAACAAAGTAAAATTAATAAATGAAATAAATTAATAAAATAAATAAAATAGATTTTTGAACTAGACGACACCATGTGGGGGCTGAAGTTACTGCCTGTCATATTTTGTGCATTGAAGACTTTGTTCATTAATTTAGGCAGTAGCTAATATATTGCACAATTTTTGCAAAAAATTGACGGTGAGAAAAAAGTGAGGGGGGAATTAAAGTGAGTGGAGAAATTATTTCACATGTTAGAAATGTAAATGTATACTTGCATAAATAATAATGAGTCGGAGGCATAACGGGTACGAACGGATACGGGGATATCCGTCACCCGTTATCACTTGGGTTTGTCTATATAAACCCCCTAAGGGCAACGGAGAGTGCATTTCCACTTAGATGAGCCTCTGGATGCTTCAAGCAAACTTCTAACAATCTCGAAAACCATTCTGACGAAGTTCAGTTGGTTGTTGATGAGGATTTCTGCCGCGATTACCGGCTGAACTGTCTGTCCTCCAGTCTGGCAAAGACATACATCAAGATGAAGTCAGCAAAGGAGATCTGGGACGCTCTGGAGGAGCACTTCAGGCAAGAGGAGGATCTGTCCAAGGCACACTTGGTGGATAAGTTCAACTCCTTCACTTTCGACGAGGAGAAAGTCGAAATTCGAAAACCTAGTCGATTCTTTACATAGTGAGTCCATTTCTTTGCCAGATAATTTTGTTGTTGGCACTATTGTATTTAAATTGCCTTCCACGTGGTATAATTTCAAAACTGAATTGTATCGCAAGAAGATGCAGGTGGGTCTAAACGAACTCAAGCGGTTTATACGCATTGAGGACGAAAATAGGATTCGACACGCCTTAGAAGTTGTTAGCAAGCAGAAGTTTGCTGCTAACATGATTTCAAACTCTAAGCGCGTGCTGAACCCTAGGAAGTCAAAATCCAACCCTAGTAGCTCCCAGGTTGCAGGCCCCAGTAAACACATTAAAAAGTTTAAGGGAAAGTGTTTTAACTGCAACAAGTGGCGACACAGTGCATCTGATTGCCGGTTTCCTCGCAAGGAAAAGAGCAAAGCACCACAAGAAGACAACCAAGCTAATATGATTAGCCTCACTGTGCCATCCAACTTTGTCGCCATGGTTGGAAACGAGAAGGCCAGTACTGAGTGATACCATGACTCGGGGGCAACGTGCTACGTTTGCAACAACTCTACTCTGATGACAGGACTCACTGATGCGAGAGAAATGGTGACCATTGCAAACGGTGAGACAGCTGACGTTCTGAAGGTGGGGAATGCGACGCTACTGCTCTCCTCAGGTAAAACTTTAACTTTAAAGAATGTTAAGTTTATTTCTTTACTAACTGCTAACTTAGTGTCTATTAGTTTACTTTGTGATGCTGGTATGTCTTTTAATTTTTGTAGCGGTAGAGTAACACTGTCAGTTAACTCACACTATTTTGGATGTGCCTACGTCCAAAATAGGATGCACAGACTAAGTCTAGCAAACGAAATAGTTCAACAAATTCAAACAAACTTAGTTAGCCCTAAGACTCTACATGAGAGACTAGGACACGTCAACTATAGGAAAATTTTTCAAATTGCTAGAACTCACCAAATAGCTTTAGACACTACAGTCAAAACTGATAAATGTGAAGTGTGTGCTCAGACTAAAATCACTAGGAAACCTTTTATTGCGGTTACTAGGAGCACAATGTAACACCCCCATCCGTTAAGAAGCATATGACAGAAGGTCCGGCCGGGGCCCCACGCCATATCCAACAAAACGAACGGGAACTTCACAATACGGAATATCATTCAACTCTAAATAACGAACCTAACACAGAGCATTCTTTGCGGAAGCAAAAGAGAGAGACAAGATATATAAACCACCAAAACCCGAACCCGGGTATGTCCACTTCTAATAATAGGAATAAAAGGTTTTACACAATAAAAGAGGCACGACAGCCTTACAATTTACCAACATCGGCGCGCATGCCGGCCATACATGAAAAACAAAAGAACATCAAAAGGCCTTCAAGGGCCGCAGCAGCACAAGGGCTTCAGCCCGCTATGAGCCCGCTATGTTCCCGCTCAGTCTAGCATCTGTACAACAAGCCCACCAAAAACGGTGGTAAAACAGGGCAACGGTCAGCTAAAGCTGACCAAATTATAACGACCCCACCCCTTTGAGGGGGTGACAGTCCTAACCATCCCTGCAAAACAACCTCAACAGCATATATATATATATATAAGAGTGCGACTAGCAAAGCCCACAACAGTTCATACATATGCAACAATCACAAACGTGGGAATGGCCTCCACGTCTCGTGCTCTCAGGCACTCTTTGGTGTACTCCGCCTTCCACCACCATCCACTCTTGATGGCTTTGCCCTTCGAGGCTAAAGTCGGTGGCCTGAATACCAGGGCTCTCCCGTACTTTAATTGTGAACATCCCGTAGTCCGAAGACCCTTTCCCATTGCTTCCCGACATGCTGTACGAGCCTTACTAATCAGGTGCTGCAATGGTGCGGTTTCAGGTTCGCCAAATGCCCGTTGTTCACAGCTCTCGTTGTACAACACGAAGAGCGGGTATGGCGTTCCCTCAGCCCAGGTATTCTCAATTAGCCGGCTCTACGGGCTGCTAAGTCATCCGCCAGGACACCCTCACAGGTCGGGCACACAGGCCTCAGGTCCTCTCAACAGGTGGGCACAACAACATCACCAGAACTCAGTCTGGGAGCTACCGCCCGGCGATAACGTTACCGCCGGCGGTAGTGAACATAAACTCCATTTCTGTTTCTAACTTCGGGTGCTTCCCGGGGCACACCCCCAAGCATTGCTGCGCATGCAGTAGCACCCTCTAGTCCTACGAAATAGTATAACAACATGGAGCTTTCCCCCGGCACACACAATATCAAAAGCATCACCAATCCGGACGAACCGTCTCGGATGGGCTTCACACAATGCGCCTACACCCATTTTACGCATGGACTCTACATGTATGCAAGATTTGACGGGGATAGCACGAATCGACCCGTCGGAGGCCACGACCTCACCCTTTTGGGAAGGGGCCTCAACGATGCACGAAAAAGGACTAGGACACGTCCAAATGAGGGTAGAATAGATCGTTACCCTTAGACGTCGTTTCTGAACCATAGCTTGATTTTTGGTACGGATGGAAAGGACCGCACCAGGCTGTTCTCCGTGGATCTGTAAACGGCTCGCGAATCGGAGCTTCGGAGCTCAGTCAATGGTGGAAGACAACTTCTTCTTCCTCCTTGGCTTTCCTATTTCTCAAGCTTGAAGAGGGATAAGTCTTAGAAATAATGAAAATATCTCCTCTGGTCAAGGTTTAAGGAATCCCGGGATTAATCCCAGCCCTCAGATCCAAGAACATAAGGACTTGACGGCCACGATTTCAAATCACGGACCTGTATCGCGCGCTAGCGCCGGCGCTAGCGCCGGCGCTAGCGCTAGCGCCTGCGCTAGCTTCCGACTCGACGTAGCGTCTGTCGACGCTCAACATCCGTCTCGACGCCTGACAACCGTCGAGATGGCTAGCGCCAGGCGGTAGCACTACCGCGTGCGCTAGCTCCCATCTCGATGCTAGCGGCTTCCGTCTCGACGCTAGCAAGCGTCGAGATGGCTAGCGCCAGGCGGTAGCACTACCGCCTGCGCTAGCTCCCAGCAGCCCAAATCTGCTTCGAAGTTTGGGGTGTTACAACTCTCCCCTCCTTATAAAAATTTCGTCCCGAAATTTGTAAAAACAAGCATATATATACAAAAAGGTCTTTACAAAAAGGGGAAAAAAGAGAGATAAACGTCACCGAAACAGCTCGGGGAACTCCTCCATCACGGCCTGCCCACTCTCCCATGAGAGTTCCTCGCGACCGCAGTTGTCCCAACGGACCTTTACCATACGGATCGCCCTGTTCCGCAACTGACGCACCTCAGCATCCTCGATGCTAACGGGCATGATCGCCGTCTTAAGCCCACTATCCACGGGCACCTGATCCGCCGCGACCACATGCGTAGGCTCTAGCACTGTCTTCCGCAACACGGAGATGTGGAATACATCGTGTAGCCCGCTCAGTTCCGCCGATAGTGCAAGCCTATAAGCCGCCTCGCCGACGCTCTCGATGATCTCAAACGGTCCAAGGTATCTCGGACTCAGCTTTTTCAAGCGTCGAATCCTGGATACACCCTTGAACGGTCTGATCTTCAAGTAAACCCAATCGCCAACGGCGAACTGGACGTAGCGGTGCTTCGCATTATAGTACTTCGCTTGCCTATCCTGCGCAACCAAAAGCCTCTCCCGGATCATACGCACCGTCGAAGTCGCCTCTTCGACGTCTTTCCTCTTGAAGAGCTTCGTCTCGCCCGTTTCCGCCCAAGCTAAGGGAGTGCGACACTTCCTGCCATAGAGGGCCTCGAAAGGCGCCATCTGAATACTCGCCTGGTAGCTGTTGTTGTACACGAACTCAACAAGAAAGAGGTGATCTTCCCACCCCTTGCCGAAATCCAGGACGCACATCCGGAGCATGTCTTCCATCGTCCTATTGGTACGCTCAGTTTGGTCATCCGTCTGAGGATGAAAGGCCGTGCTAAACTGCAGCTTCATACCCAATAGATGGTTGACTAGCCTCCAGTCGCTCGAAGTAAAGCGTCCATCTCGATCATTGACGATGCTACGGGGCACACCGTGCAGTCGTACTACTGTATCAACATACAGCTTCGCTAACTTCTCCACCGAGTCATCCCTCCGGTTGGGGATAAAGTGCGCCACCTTCGTCAGCCGGTCTACGACTACCCAGATGGCATCGTTCCCGCACTGCGATCTCGGCAGCCCATGCACAAAATCCATGGAAACGTCATCGAATTTCCACTCCGGAACCGGTAATGACTTCAAAAAGCCACCGGGCTTCTGACATTCCGCCTTCACTAGCGCACAAGTGTGGCACTTGGCCACGTAGTAAGCGATGTCCCTCTTCATACCCGGCCACCAGAAAAGGACCTTCATGTCCTTGTACATCTTCGTGCTCCCCGGATGAACTGAATACCTGGTACGATGCGCCTCGTACATCAACTCATCGCGCAGCTCACCCACCTTGGGGACGCACAAACGGTCGCCTCTCCATAGCAACCCGTCACGCACCTGAAACTGGGCATCCGGCCCACCACCAGCCTCCTCCGCATGGCGCTTTAAACTCGGATCGAGTTCCAAAGCCTGCCGGACTCTATCTGCGAGGTCGTACTGTACCTCAGTCCAACTCAAACAGGCACCGGCACTGCTCCGCTTCTCCACGCAAGAAATACCCAAGGCCTCCAGGTCACGTATCAGGTGCTCATCATACATCTGAATCCAGTTGGCCTGCGCTGGAGCCCTGCGACTGAGTGCATCTGCGACAACATTCCCCTTCCCGGGAGTATAGTGGATCTCGAAGGTGTAGTCCCCAAGGAACTCCATCCACCTCTGCTGCCGCATATTCAGCCCCTTCTGCGTCAGAAGGTACTTCAGGCTCTTATGGTCCGTGAAGATGTCGATCTTCAAGCCATACACATAATGCCGCCAAAGCTTCAGGGCAAATATCACGGCCGCCAACTCAAAGTCGTGGACCGGATAGTTCCGCTCGTGCACCTTCAGCTGGCGAGAGCCGTACGCTATTACCTTGCCATGCTGCTGCAGAACACAGCCAAGGCCGCTCCCAGAAGCGTCGGTGTAGATCTCGTAGCCTTCCGTGCTGCAAGGCAAACATAAGATCCGAGCCGTGGTAAGCCGCCGCTTCAACTCCTCGAAGGCCTGCGCACACGCGGGCGCCCAAATAAACTCCTGCATCTTCCGTGTCAGCGTCGTAAGAGGCAACGTGATCCGAGAGAAGTTCTCCATGAAGCGCCTGTAATAGCCGGCCAGCCCGAGAAAGCTACGGACCTCCGCTACAGTAGAAAGAACAGGCCACTCCCTGATGGCCGCAACCTTCACCGGATCTACCGCCACACCTTCTCCACTAACCACATGGCCTAAGAACGCCACGGAAGGTAGCCATAACTCGCACTTCGAGAACTTGGCATACAACTGGTTTCACCTCAGAACCTCCAAGACTACTCGCAGGTGATCACCGTGCTCCTCCTCGGACTGAGAGTAGACCAGTATGTCGTTAAGGAAGACGACCACAAACTGGTCGAGGTACTCTCGGAAAGTCCGGTGCATCAAGTCCATAAACACCGAAGGCGCATTAGACAGCCCAAACGGCATCACGGTGAACTCATACTGCCCGTACCTTGTACTGAAGGCAGTCTTCGGGATGTCGCACTCCCTGATCCGTACCTGATAATAGCCAGACTTCAAGTCCAGCTTCGAGTATACTGTCGAACCAACGAGCTGGTCGAACAAGTCGTCTATCCTCGGAAGAGGATACTTGTTCTTCTCGGTCAGCTTGTTCAGCTCCCGATAATCGATGCAAAGCCGCAGGCTACCGTCCTTCTTTTTGACAAAGAGGACCGGTGCACTCCAAGGTGAGGAACTCGAAAGCACGTAGCCCTGCTCAAGCAGCTCCTGCAACTGCAGCTTCAACTTCGCCAACTCCTTCGGAGCCATACGATACGGCGAGCGGGCCACAGGCTTAGCGCCTGGCACCAACTCAATCGTGAAATCTATCTCCCGCTGCGGTGGAGCACCGGGGAGATCGCTCGGGAACACATCGGGGAACTCTGAAACTACCGGAACATCCACTAGGCTGGGCCTCGGCGTTGAAGCCTCCACTAGAGCAAAGAATAACTCTGCTCCCTGACGCACTGCCTTGGACACCTGGAGAGCAGACATCAGCATCTTGCTCGATCCACGCATGCCCGAAAAGACCGTCTCACGATCGGCACACTGCCCAAACCTCACCTCCTTGGTGGTGCAATCGATGCATGCACGCTGTTCTGACAGCCAGTCCATGCCGAAGATTACATCGAACTCAACCAGGGGGAGTAACGATGCTTTCAGGTCATACTCCTGACTTCCAACTAGGACCTTCACGCAGCAACTCCTCTCCACATGCATCGAATATCCATTCGGCAGTAGGACCTCCAGTCCATCTGCAGAAGCAATCGACGGCGCACCAATACATTGGACGAAGTCCGACGACAAGGAGTGCGAAGCTCCAGTATCGAAAAGCGCTCTCGCGGGAACGCCTAAAACATTTACAAAGCCTACGCCGCCAAACAAAGTTAGCATGAACACTAAAACAGGTATATAAAACAGTAAAGACTGTATCTTAAATTATACCTGTCACGACGTCCTTGGCTTTGATAGCCTCCTGCTGACCAAGACTGAAGACTCTCGGCTGCGGGGGAGCCATACGGGAGGCAGTGGACTCAGCCGCATTCCCCTTCTCAGAATAAGATGGCCCAGTCTTCTTCTCTGACCTTGGAAGCCCACTGCGGCAATCTCGAGAGAAATGGCCAGGCTTGCCACAAGTAAAACAAATAAGAGGGCCACGTCCAGACGACGCGCCCGAAGCAGAGGGAGCTGGCCCAGATAATCGAGCCTTCTTCCAGCGGTTCAACCTCCGTAACTTCGCCTCATTCGGCGCCTTGCCCTCCGGCACTGCCTCGACCACAGCCACCTTGCCCTTCTCCCTGAGCATGTCCTGTTCAAGCGCTCGGGCTGAACCAACGAGGGTCGTGAAACCCTGCATCAACGGCCCTGTCAGAAGGTACCGCAACTCACTACGCAAGCCTCCGTAGAACCTGTTCACCCTTCTCCCCTCATCATCGAAAGAAGTTCCAGCGTAACGCCCGAGGCGGGTGAACTCGTACAGGTAGTCATCAACCAGTCTATTACCCTGCGTCAGAGCCAGAAACTGGTTCTCCATCACGATCTGCTGCGACGGAGGCACATACCTTGCCAGGAAGATTCTCGAGAACTCTTCCATCGGCACATCAACCAGTCGCCTTCCCCCAAACTGACGCCTCTCTACCTCATCCCACCACTGCCTGGCTTACTTTTCCAACAAGAAAGTAGCGAAGGTCACTTTCTGCGCTTCATCCGACTGTGTCGCTGTCAGAATTCGCTCCACATGCGACAGCCAGCCCTCGGCCTCAGCTGGGGATTCAACCCCGGTAAACGGAGGAGGTCGAAATCCCAGGAAGTGCTTCAGCTGTTGCTCAGCAGCACGCCTCACGGGGACTTGCTCCGCTCTTAGTGGCTCTGGGGGAACTTCCTGCACCGGGGGTTGACCTTGCCTTCCAGGCTGGCCATTCAACGCAGCTAGAACGGCTTCTGTAACTAGCCGAACCATCTCAGCAGACGGAGGTGTAGGAGCCTCAGCAGACCCGCTACTCTCAACCACGTCACGGGGACACGACGGTCCCGCTGCACTTCGAGTGCCCTACACAAGTGCATCACACAGTTAGGCGACAGCACAGTCGCAACTAACAACAAAAGGAACACTCAGGTTCCAAAATCACGCAATAATTGTTGGTTTGTTGTTACATTTTATTCCTAAGTGGACATTTTTGAGTTTATTTTATGTCTCTGCGGTAGCGCACACACGTGCTCACCACCCCTTAAAAAAATTCGTCCACGAATTCCTTAGAAGGACACGGAACCCTAGAAGCTGATACCAATTTTGTAACACCCTCATCCGTTAAGAAGCATATGACAGAAGGTCCGGCCGGGGCCCCACGCCATGTACAACAAAACGAACGGGAACGTCACAATAAGGAATATCATTCAACTCTAAATAACGAACTTAACATAGAGCATTCTTTGCGGAAGCAAAAGAGAGAGACAAGATATATAAACCACCAAAACCCGAACCCGGGTATGTCCACTTCTAATAATAGGAATAAAAGGTTTTACACAACAAAAGAGGCACGACAGCCTTACAATTTACCAACATCGGCGCGCAGGCCGGCCATACATGAAAAACAAAAGAACATCAAAAGGCCTTCAAGGGACGCAGCAGCACAAGGGCTTCAGCCCGCTATGAGTCCGCTATGTTCCCGCTCGGTCCAGCACCTGTACAACAAGCCCACCAAAAATGGTGGTAAAATAGGGCAACGGTCAGCTAAAGCTGACCAAATTATAACGACCCCACCCCTTCGAGGGGGTGGCAGTCCTAACCATCCCTGCAAAACAACCTCAGCAGCATATATATATATATATATATATATATATATATATATAAGAGTGCGACTAGCAAAGCCCACAACAGTTCATACATATGCAACAATCACAAACATGGGAATGACCTCCACGTCTCGTGCTCTCAGGCACTCTTTGGTGTACTCCGCCTTCCACCACCATCCACTCTTGATGGCTTTGCCCTTCGAGGCTAAAGTCGATGGCCCGAATACCAGGGCTCTCCCGTACTTTAATTGTGAACATCCCGTAGTCCGAAGACCCTTTCCCATTGCTTCCCGACATGCTGTACGAGCCTTACTAATCAGGTGCTACAATGGTGCGGTTTCAGGTTCGCCAAATGCCCGTTGTTCACAGCTCTCGTTGTACAACACGAAGAGCGGGTATGGCGTTCCCTCAGCCCAGGTATTCTCAATTAGCCGGCTCTACGGGCCGCTAAGTCATCCACCAGGATACCCTCACAGGTCGGGCACACAGGCCTCAGGTCCTCTTAACAGGTGGGCACAACAACATCACCAGAACTCAGTCTGGGAGCTACCGCCCGGCGATAACGCTACCGCCAGCGGGAGTGAACAGAAACTCCATTTCTGTTTCTAACTTCGGGTGCTTCCCGGGGCACACCCCCAGGCGTTGCTGCGCATGCAGTAGCACCCTCTAGTCCTACGAAACAGTATAACAACACAGAGCTTTCCCCCGGCACGCACAATATCAAAAGCATCACCAATCCGGACTAACCGTCTCAGATGGGCTTCACACAACGCGCCTACGCCCATTTTACGCATGGACTCTACATGTATGCAAGATTTGACGAGGATAGCACGAATCGACCCGTCGGAGGCCACGACCTCACCCTTTTGGGAAGGGGCCTCAACGATGCACGGAAAAGGACTAGGACACGTCCAAATGAGGGTAGAAGAGATCGTTACCCTTAGACGTCGTTTCTGAACCATAACTTGATTTTTGGTACGGATGGAAAGGACCGCACCGGGCTGTTCTCCGTGGATCTGTAAACGGCTCGCGAATCGGAGCTTCGGAGCTCCGTCAATGGTGGAAGACAACTTCTTCTTCCTCCTTGGCTTTCCTCTTTCTCAAGCTTGAAGAGGGATAAGGCTTAGAAATAATGAAAATATCTCCTCTGGTCAAGGTTTAAGGAATCCCGGGATTAATCCCAGCCCTCGGATCCAAGAACATAAGGACTTGACAGCCACAATTTCAAATCACGGACCTGTATCGCGCGCTAGCGCCGGCGCTAGCGCTAGCGCCTGCGCTAGCTTCCGACTCGACGTAGCGTCTGTCGACGCTCAACATCCGTCTCGACGTCTGGCAACCGTCGAGATGGCTAGCGCTAGGCGGTAGCACTACCGCCTGCGCTAGCTCCCATCTCGACGCTAGCGGCTTCCATCTCGACGCTAGCAAGCGTCGAGATGGCTAGCGCCAGGCGGTAGCACTACCGCCTGCGCTAGCTCCCAGCAGCCCAAATCTGCTTCGAAGTTTGGGGTGTTACACACAACACCCTTAGAACTGATACATTCCGACATATGTGACTTCAAAAGCTTTGTCACTAGAGGAGGCATGAAGTATTTGATGACCTTTATAGATGATTGTTCTAGGTTTTGTCGCTTTATCTTCTTAAAACTAAAGACGAAGCGTTTGAAATTTTTTGTATTTTTAAAACCAGGGTAGAAAACCAACTTGACATGAAAATCAAGAGATTTAGAAGTGATAGAGGAGGAGAATATATGTCCAGTGAGTTCAAATGTTTTCTTGCCCAACATGGAATTATTGCAGAAACCACTGCTCCTTACTCACCCCAGTCTAACGACATAGCTGAGCGTAAAAATTGGACGTTAACATAAATGTTAAACTCTATGCTCTTGACTACAGGCATGTCTTCCGCTTATTAGGGAGAAGCAGTCTTAACTGCAAACCACATTCTAAACAAAGTTCCTCATGCTAAGTTAGAGGTTACACCCTACGAGCTTTGGTTTAAGAGACCCCCGTCTTTTACTAGACTTAAGACCTGGGGCTGTATAGCCTATGTCAGGGTTCCTAACCCTAGACGGTCTAAGATTGGACCTAGGACCAATACATGTGTCTACCTAGGTTGTGCTGAGGATAGTGCTGCAGATATATTCTTAGATATTTCTAATAATGTCATTATAGAATCTAGGGATGCAGTGTTCTTTGAAGATAAGTTCCTCAAGGATAAGAACATGTCTCTCCCAGGTATGCAAGTAACTATTACTGAAACAGATCCTGGATAAATACCGAGCACTTCTTGTTCCGTTCTCATGTACAACTCTGGCCTAGAATCTAGGAGAACTTCTGTTAGAGAGCGAACTCCCAGAACCTTCGGTTGTGACTTTGTCACTTGCCACGTTGAGGCTGATCCATCCACCTTTCAGGAAGCGATGAGATCCAGAGATTCCCTACTCTGGAAAGAAGCTATTGATGAAGAGATGAATTCTCTACTTCAGAATAACACCTGGACGTTGGTTGATAAGCCAAAAGGGCTAAACCTGTAGGATGTAAGTGGATTCTGAAAAAGAAACTGAATCATGATGGTAGCGTAGCTAAGTATAAAGCACGCCTGGTGGCTAAAGATTTCACACAAGTAAGCGGAGTAGATTACTTTGATGTCTACTCACCCGTGTGTCACTTAGCAACAATTAGGGTCCTCCTTGCTATTGCGTCTATTGAGAACTTTGTTGTTCATCAAATGGATGTTAAGACTACGTTCTTGAATGGAGATCTGACCGAAGAGATCTACATGCATGAGTCAACCTGATGGTTTCATTGTAGACGGTCACGAAACAAAGGTCTGTAAATTACTTAAATCTTTATACGGACTAAAATAAGCACCGAAATTATGACATGAGAAGTTTGACTATAGTGTAAAGAACATGAGATTCATGTCGAGTCTCTCGGATAAATGTATGTACATACGTAATAGATCGGATAAAGTCGCCATAATATGCTTGTACGTAGATGATATGCTCATTCTAGGGTCTGATCAATCCGAAGTGGATGACGTTAAGTCAGACTTAATAAAATAATTTAGCATAAAAGACCTAGGTGTAGCTAATACTATACTAGGCATGCAAGTGAGCTTTGGGAAGAATGACATCTCCATAAGTCAAAGCCACTACATAAAGTCCATGTTGGACACGTGGGGATACAGTGACAGTAGAGCATTTGAGACTCCATACGACTACACTAACCGTCTAAAGCCCAATGGAGGAGCTACGGTTAGACAGTTAGACTACTCTAAAATGATTGGTAGTCTCATGTATGTTATGGTCTGCACTAGACCTGACATAGCCTTTACGGTTGGCATGTTATGCAGATTCACTAGTAATCCTGTCCAAGAACATTGAAACGCCTTAGATAGGTTAATGTGGTACTTAAAGCACACCAAAAAGTATGCTTTATTGTACTCTGGACATCCTTCAGTTCTTGAAGGATATTCTGATGCATCATGGTGCTCAGAATTAAACGACAGCAAGTCCACTAGTGAGTTCGTATTCACACTAGGAGGAGCAGTTGTAGCCTGGAAGTCCAAGAGGCAATCCTGTATTGCTCTCTCTTCTATGGAATCCGAACTCTACGCTCTTGTTGTAGCAGGAGAAGAAGCAGAGTGGTTAAGAGATTTGGTGATGGACATTCCACTGACGAGCCTGAAAGTGAGTTCTGTTGCAGTTTATTGCGACAATCAGGCTACTAAAACGATTGCTACGAACACTTTGTTCAATGGCAAAAGAAGGAACCTCAGGCTGAAACAATCCTTGTTGACCTCACTCACAAGTCAAGGGATTATGACCCTGATTGATGCGAGATCGAAAGATAATGTTGCAGACACCTTAACCAAAGGCCTGAATAGAGCTCTCACAATAAAAACATCAGGGAAGATGAGACTAAAGTTCATAGAAATATGAAACTTTCCTCCGTTGCTTATGTTTTGAAAATGAGAACCTATATAGTCGCAACATTCAAGCATCTAATAACAGACTGAAAACCCCAAATAATTTCTTGATGAAAACCCAAGATGGCTAGATGCCTGTTATTCCACATTTGATAACTAAGCATCTTTCTCATTGTAAGTTGATTCGAAAATTATTCAACTGGGAATAGAAAGTCGTTGTAGTCGGTTAATCTAACATTAATGATCATATGCACATTATTCCACACCTGATAATGTTGCAAACGTCGGTGTGCCAAATCATTCCACATTTGATGATGAGGTACATTATGGTCACTAATGAGTAAGATAACAATTAATGGTTAATTTACAAATCAACATTAGGCTGGTTCCTGCTAGACCAGATAGAGATGCTGACAGTGTTACTCCACCATTGCTACAAGTACTAAGCTCATTCAGGTAGAGCTAGTTTACTTTAAATGTTACTACATATATTTTATGAATTCATAGAGTTCTAACTAATGAAATTCCTTGCAGGCTATGATGAAGTTGAAGGATAGAAAGTGATCTTTGATATGGATGTTGATGATCTACTACTAGATGAGTAGAATTGTTATACGTTTTATCCATTACTATTTTGTATTTCAAACTTTTCCTTAGTACTGCACTTATATTTGGATGTTTGTTTTTAAACAAAACTCCTACTATGTTTGATAGTGTGTTTCTCTTTCTAAGGAAATGTGTTCAGTCTGAATTTTAGTAGTTACTGCTTTCTCGCACTTTGACGTGTATATGTTATTTATCGCAAATATATGAGGAGATTGTAAATGTATATTTGCATAAATCATAACGGGTCGGAGGCATAACGGGTACGAACGGATACGTGGATATCCGTCACCCGTTACCACTTGGGTTTGTCTATATAAACCCCCTAGGGGCAACGAAGAGTGCATTTCCACTTAGATGAGCCTCCGAATGCTTCGAGCAAACTTCTAACAAGAAATAGAATTAGCAATGTTATTCATCCTATGAAAAGGTAAATACTTACACATAGCCATGTATAGAAGGCAATGTAAGACTACATAAATAGAAAAGACTAAGACTTCGTTTGGGGGGACTTATTTTCACCGGTCAAGCGGTCACGACCGCATGAACCGGACCTTAATTAAGGTCCGGTTTATGCGGTCGTGACCGCTTGACCGGAGAAAATAAGTCCCCCCAAATGAAGCCTAAGCCTCCGGTGGGTTTGAATGTGTGTTTGACATGACAACGGTTATGACCGCTACCAAGAAAAGAATACTAGTTTTGAATATAAAAGTGAATGAAGTTTCTTAGGTGAGGTCGCGCGTTCACGAACGACGTGTCGCAATCATCACGTTCACAACCGCTACCGCCGTGCCAAACGAAGCCTATGACTATAATTTTGTGGTAAGATGATGTAATGGGGATGACCACAAGGTTAATTATATCTATCATTGGATCTTTTAAAAAACTAAATATTTTTAAAATAAAAACAAATTGTTTATTTAAATGTTTTTTAATAAAAATATTAAACTAAAAATTTAATAAAGATGGATGTTTGAACCCGATATCAAAAGAGTTCCACAAACACTATTTATTAATTACAATAAATAACTTTTAATAAATTTTCAAATGTATGTATGCACATGATGCATGTAACATTGGTAATATTGTGGTTGTCTCTCGTTGTTTACAAGTGACGCGGGAGATCAAGTATATAGTCGTGATTGAACGAGAGTCCCACGTGCACTGTCCATAGGATGTAGGTGGTTCGGTTTGGACCCAAACTGAAACTGAACCGACAACCTAAAGTTATCAGTAGGTCCAAACCGAACCCGGTCGATTCACTTCATAATCGGTTCCGTTTTTGATTGTTTTTTGGCGTTTCAGTTCCAATTTTTTGTATGTTCTTTAAAATTTTTCAATTTTTATGATTGAAAACCAATTATATAATTTGACAACACTATCAATACCGTCGTTATTCTCCGCTCCACATTATTAGTCCTACTTTTTTCTCCACACATTTAATGGGCGGTAGTCGTAATGATTGAAATGTGTATTATGATATAAAGGATAATTATTGGTAGTTAGTTGATAAATTGGGGAGCTATTGGATTATGCTATGAGAGGAAGGGAGAAATTGTTTGGTCCGGGAACTGGACCATGAAAACGGTCCGGATATAAAAGTAAAAGTGTTCTCGCGGTTCTCGCGGAAACCTTTTTTCATCCCGCGCATTTCCCCTACTATTCGTTCCACCCGGTGTTCTTCCCCTTTCTCCTAGTTCCGGCCACCACCTTCGTTCCCATTCATCTGTCTTCCGGCGACCCGCGCAGCTTTCTTTTTATCGTTCTTCCGGCTACCTGCGCATCGCTCTCCTTATTCCGACGAAGAGCGACCTCGGCTCCAACTCTGTAATCTCTTCCGGCGAACAGTTAGCTTTCGTTCCTCCGGCCACCTGGAACCAAGCGATTTCGTCATCTACGAGCATGGATGCAAGCACATAAACTGTAGAGAAGAATATTCCGGCAGATAATGTGAGTGAATATCGACCTAATAATTTCAGTTTCGTATGTATGATAGATCTGTAATGTTCACTTTGTAGTTCCCGTGATAATGTCGAAAAAATTTAAGCATACTGTTGACTAAGGCGATTGTGTTATATCCAGTCAGATTTGTTTTAATTTAAGCATACTGTGTTGTTATCCGGTCGGATATTGTTGACTTAGGCGAATGTGTGTGTAAAATCCAGTCGGATTTTTTTAATGTAAGCTTACTGTATTGTATTCCGGTCGGATAATGTTGACCGGGATTTGACCTTATCAGAAATTAACTTGTCAATTAATTCTTAATTGTAGGTGAATGACGTTGTTGTTTTTCCGACCGTGCACTCTGATGAGGAAGCCTACAATATGTACAAGGAGTACGCTCGCAAAGTCGGATTCAGTGTGCGCAAAGAACATATCTACTACTGGACACACACTCGGATTGTGAAGGCGAGGGAGTTTACATGCGCGAAAGCTGGTCTTAAACGATTGAATCCGGAGAACGATGCGCAAAGAAAATTCCGCAAACTTGATACTCGTACAGGATGCTTGGCTTGCTTGCATTTCGCTGCCGATAAAGAAGGAAAGAATTGGGAGGTGGTTAAATTCGTAGAGGAACACAATCACACCCTCGCTCCAGAAAATGATAGTCATATGCTGAGATCTCATCGGGACATTTCTGATATTCAAAGAGGTCTTTTGAAGAGTATGACCGGTGCTGGTATCAAAACGATTCAAGCATTCAACTACATGGCTGATGAGGTGGGTGGATACGAAAATATCGGTTTTTGTAAAACAGATGCATACAATTATGTACAACGAGAACGAAGAGCCTTAATAGAAAGTGGGGATGCCAATAGTTTGCTGAAAATTTTTAAGGAAAGACAAACAGAAGATAACATGTTTTCCTATGATGTCCAAGCAGACGAGTTAGGACGTCTGACTAGTTTTTGCTGGATGGATGGTCAGAGCAAGGTTGATTATGATGCCTTCGAGGATGTTATTATTTTTGATACCACTTATCGGTTGAATAAATATAACTTGGCTTGCGCTCCGTTTATTGGGATAAACCATCACTGGCAAAATGTCTTTGTTGGTGGAGCCTTTGTTGCGGAGGAAACCATTGAATCGTTCATTTGGGTTTTTGAAACCTTCTTAAGATTTGTCGGTGGCAAGCAACCACAAACTATTTTTACAGATCAAGATCAGGCGATGGCCGTTGCAATTGGGAGGGTTTTTACTAGCACGCGACACCGCCTTTGTCAGTGGCATATTTCCAAGAAAGCTCCTACGAAGGTTCCATCCTTTAACAGTGATAAGGGTGTCAGATCTTTATTCTACCATTGCATGAGCAAATGTGATGATGTGGCCGAGTTTGACTCATGTTGGAGTGGGATGATTTCAAGAGGCAACTTGAAGGACAACAGATGGCTTTCGGATTTGCACAAAATCAGAAATAGATGGTCCACTGCATTTAATAAAGACGTTGTAGACCTTGGAATTCTGTCTACCCAAAGAAGTGAATCTGCAAACAATGTTTTACATGGATGCGCAAAACCAACAAGTTCTCTTGTTGAGTGTTATATGGGAATGGAGAAGATGATTTCATCTTGGCGCAAATCTGAACATGATGAAGATTTCAAGTGCAAACATGGGACAATCACTTTGAAATTCAAAAATTGTCCTTTATTAAGGCAAGCATCCAAAGTATACACAAGAAAAATGCTTGCCGTATTCGAACAGATTTTTATGGATGGAGCTATTAGTGTGTGCATTAGTGAAGAAGTTCGATACGAGGATGATAATGTTTTATATGTCACTAGACATTGTGACGCGATTGTGGAGGACAAGCAATGGGTAGTTAAACTTAACTCTAACACATTTGATGCCATGTGCTCTTGCAAGGGTTTTGAGACAAGAGGAATGTTGTGCAAACACATCTTATGTGTCTACAAAGCTAAGAATGTGAAACAAATAAATTCTTGTTATCTACTAAAAAGATTCACTCTAGCGGCCAAAAAAGAATTGTACCTTCCCAAGAACACAATCATGAAAGATGTTCAACCCAGCATGGTGTTTAGAAACCATCTTTCTACGGTTCACTTATGACTTAGCTCAAATAGTTGATACGTGTCATCCGGCTCAACAACATGTTTTGGCTGCCTTGACTGAATTGAGGAGAAGCACGGAAGATATTGTTGACATACATGCGGGGTTGAAGAAAGGAGTGAGTAAAGAAAAAGTTCAGAGTACTAGCATATTGAAGGATCCAAAAGGTGCACGTCCTAAAGGAGTGTCAAATGCTCGATTGAAGGGCTTTTTCGAAAAACCAGCAAAGAAGCAAAGTTAGTTACCATTTATACATTTGATTTGTAAGATTATTTTGCATATGCTTCCGACTATGTTTAATATAAACAATGTGCTAACTAATGCAGGAATAAAAAAGGAGCCTAAATCTAACGCAGGACCATTGGATGAAGAACCAATTGAGTTCGACTTTATGGGAATTGCCAAGATCGAGAGAAGCCCCGACCACGTGTCCCCCAATGTAATTAGTGATGGGATTGATGAAGTGTCATTGTCCGCGACATATAATTTCTGTGGGTTGCCCGATGTGCTTCTTAGTTGAACTTTTGGTGGTTTTATCTCGGATGACATATAATGTATTTTTTCATTGCTATGTTCAGCAAATTAAGGGAGTAGGGACTATTAAATTGCAGACCGAGAATATTCAAATAAGGTATACATATGATGTAGATATGTTCCCTCCTCAATTGCAGTCTCCAATTGCAGACCGAGAATATTCATATAATTACTACCAACTTGCTAAGTGTAGGACATGTAATATTATAGACAGTGATGGAAATCTTGTAGTCTCAGCCATTATGACAAAAACATACAAACTACAAAACCATAGAAATGGTAGAAGGCTTATCTAAAATTACTATGCATCAAAACCCAAACCCTTGAAACAAAAACTAAAAAACCTACAGATTAATAACACAGTCATCTATTGTGTTGCGGTAAAAACTTCGATCATTTCTACGGCAATTTCAGCTCTAAACTTTGGCATATTATTTTGCCAATCATCTAAATTCTCCCAGCTAATTGACTTCTTCCCCTTCGCCGCCACAACCTCCATGTACTTCAGAACATATACTCCGCAGTCATCGCCTCCTGTTTGAGTGGGTGCTCCCTCCACAATGCGTATGTTCCATTCGTTAATCCCAGCAGGTAGTGCATCACTCCTATCTTCATACAGTCCCGTAATCTGTGAAAAAACATGAGTTAGATAAAATAATTACAAATTAGATGAAATGTCATTTGCAGGAACATATATAAGAAAATATACCAATGATTGCAGTGAAACTTGATGCATCTTGTTCGGCATCGAATCATAAAAAAACCATTCTTTTTCACGTAAATTGCAAATTAACAATGCCCAATGAGCCGGCAGGTGCACATGCAAGAATATATACTCTGCTGCTGCGACATTTTGGGGTGTAATATGGGATAACAAAGGCTCATAGGGGACATTCCTGCACTTCCAATTCTGCAAGATTACAACGGTTAAAGTATTAAATAGGGAACATTCGACTTAAAAAAAATAAGATAAACAAACATTTCTATGTATGAATGTTACCGGATATGAGGGGGACACATAAATAAATTTCTGCCATGAACGAGGCGATTTGGTCCTTCGATGATGTAATACCACGGCAAACGCATCGATGTGTATGTCCATAAGCCATCCGTTGCGTAGCAGGTCTTCCATCGCCGATCTAGTCAAAGTTGTATTCCCCCTTTCGAATACGTACTCACTAGAGAAGAGAACATAAGAGTAGTTTCAATGAAAATACCAAAGTATAGAAGAAGCAATTTCATGAAAATCATTTTGTTTGGTGCAGTTGGGAGCCTGAAGATTAAAATTGCAAGCAAATGAATATCAACACAATAAAACTATAGTAAAAAAGCAAGCAAATGAATACCTAGCACTGTAGCGGCTTAACGTAGAGTCTATGAGGTCTCTTGACACTATCGTCAAATGAGACCGTCCAGGGAATTTTATTTCTTCTTTCCGATTCCCCACCTCTTCATCGTTAGCACGTCTTCTTTTGCGGTGTTTAGAAATAGGGGTAGATTCACTAACAGTAATTGTTTCTTTGGATGACTTTTTTGGCGTGCAAACGGCTGACGTAACAATCGGTGCCGGTGGTGTGGGGGTAGTTGATTGATGATCATGATGTGATGACAACGATTTAATCAAGGCACGAAGGGCATCAAAATTCTCACGGACCTCAGCCATAATTCTTTCCTCAGATCTTTTTATCTCTGCACGAATAAAATTCTTTAATTTTTTTTCTTGTTCCTTCTTCTGCGTCTCTTTCTTCATCTTATCTTTCAACAATCTACTCCTCTCCCTATCTACCAACACCTCTTTCGCTTTTCCAGCATCTTTCTTCATCGGCCTCATCTTCAACACCTCCTCAAAAGAGGAGTCCGACTCCTCTGGACCAAGCACATGTTGCTCCTCCGCACTTAAAAAAACAAACAACGGTCTCACCTACACATTAAATGGGTTGTTCACAACATCAGCTAATTAGTACTTAAGTCTACACAAAATAAATCAAAGAACAAAAAACTACCTTTTTCTTTAAAAATAACATGGTCGGTATATCTTCACAGAACTTAAACGAAAAACCGGCTTTGGCGGCCCATCGACACAACCGGGGCGTAGCCATCTCATCTACCGGTACTTGGATGTGTGTGTGTTCAAAAAACCAAACCTATACGATTGTAAACCGTAAAAGTTATAATAATTATCAAACAACATAAAAGGTATTAAACATGTAAAGAACTTACCACAAGAATAATTGAGCATCCTTCTAGGTAGCCCAAACTGGCAGGTTCTTTTTGGGTACAGCTCTTTCTATACAAATCCTCAAATTGTTTATGCAGAAAAGTATGTACAGCCTTCGGCCAATTATATCTTCTAAACTCAACTACCCCACCAAACTTTTCCAGGCAGACTGGAAGTCTAAGAGACTTCAACGGAAATAAAAATCGGCAAAGTAAATAGTTGACCAGTGCATCAACTCTTTGCATTTCTATATCAGTACTAGGCTCCTCTATATTAGCTAATTCATGCAATTCTGTTTCTACTTCAGCTATAGACACATTAGAGAGTGGAGATCTATTGAAGTCATAGTCTTCTCCGCTATTGGGTAGGCCAAGTATAAGTGCCACCTCATTAACTGACATTTTGATATAATATTGGCCTAGGAGAAAAGCGCTTTTCTCCGGCCTATATAACCTAATGAGACGGTAAAGTAGAGGAATATTTTGGGGGATGTCTGGGAGGGTAAAGAAATGCATTACAGAGCAGTTAATTAATATATCCCTTGATTCCTCTGATAGAACATCCAACAAAGGTTGTGCTCTTTTCTTAAAAGTGGAAATGACACACCTAGTGTTCAGATAGGTCCCTGTTGGTTGGTCTCCCATCAGCAAATGCAAACACATAAACAAAAACTGTGATCCAGGATATTTCCGGCCGGAAATACGAAAAAATGTAAATGCTAAAGGTTCTGATACAGGATTTATCCGACCGGATCTATAGAAACTGAGGCAAAAAAAATTGCACAAACCGTATTATAATCTACTTTTACAAGCATGACAGCAGATCTTGAGAAATTATAACCGGTTCCAACAATATGGATTTCCAAAATAGCAAACAGTTCTAAGGGGAGTGGGCATTTACAATCAGTGCAACAAAATGGATACTCATAAATGCTATTGTTCACAACCAATATGGAAATAAAGAACCACGTAGGTGCCGTAGAAGATCAGCAAAAACCCTAGCCTTCACGGATGTCAGTCGCCGTCGAAGAAACCCTAGCCTTCACGGATGTCAGTCGCCGTCGAAGCAACCCTAGCCCGCGAATGCCCCGTCACTGATTTGCGTCCGTCGCCGATCTGCGTCACCGTCGAAGCCGTCACTGATCGTTGTCGCTGCGCCCAACGAGAGGAAGGAGCAGTTTTCCCTACCCGGAACGTTCGTTGTGCCCGACGAGAGGAAGGAGGAGCAATTTTCGTTACCCGGAGCGTTTTTGAAATGAGGGTTTCGAATTAATAACGACGGGAGGGGTTTTCGAAATAAAGAGAAAAAGCCAAGCTTTTATATCCGGACCGTTTTCACGGTCCGGTTCCCGGACCAAACAATTTCTCGGAAGGATTTCTCCACTTGAGACAATATATACAATTCAGGACTAGTTATGTGCACTAATGTTTGATCATTAATTAAATTGTTAATAGTTATGTAACACTTAAATGTACTACTTATAGTTTATTAGAGGTACTAATTATTTTATAAGACATTTGTGTGTGGCTGCATCGTCAAATCATTGTTTTATTGTACATTGATTGGTGCTTGATTTGGGGACAACTAATAGTCATGTATGTGTACACTGATATATGGAATATTATCGAGATTAGACTTACTGTTGGACTTCTACTAATCTATGTATAGTGCTGACCGGACCCTTGGTAAAAATGGTGACATAACTATGTAGAGATCCCTCCTCTTAGAAGCTAAAATACAAAAATTCTGAATAATGAAAGCATGGATTGTGTTAGATTTGAAGTGAGCTAGCAACAACGCTAGCTCAGCTTCGAGAAGACCTCCTCCCTTGCCTATAAATAGGAGGGATAGACCCCCTCTAAGAAGACATTCAGATAGTGGCGAGTATCATCAACTTTGAGCGAGTTTGAGATACCAGAGTGCCACCTAGCGAGCAGCGAACGCGGAGTCAGTTCGGCTAACGACCTAGAGAGAGTTTCTTTCTCGCGAGATAGCGCCGACGTTAGTGGTTAGCGCCTGCGGTAGCGAGAGGAGGAAGCGAAGAGTAGCGAGCTTCCGAGTAGCGAGATTGCGAGTAGCGAGCTTCGGAGATAGCGCCCGGCGCTAGTGGCTAGCGCCCGCGGTAGCGAGTATCACCTACTTGGTGTGCTCCGGAGGAGAAGCGGACACTGTCCGTGACCAGTTTCTTTACTACTATTGACTGTTGTGAATCAAGTTGGATGCAACTTGTTTTCAGCCCCGTTCATTTGTAACTAGCTGCCAAACTTTATTAATTGTGAAAGTTTGTGTTCATCCCTTGGTGTCCTTATTCCCTTGTTGGTTGACGTGTTCTTCCGACCTTAAATATTTCACATGGTATCAGAGGGATAGTGGGAACAAAAACTGAGAAACTAAGATGGACAAGCTGAAGATGATGGCGGCGAAGGGCCTCGTGAGTGGCCTGCCTCATCTCTCTTCTTACGGCGACGGTCATGTGTGTGATGGCTGCCAATATGGAAAGTCACATCGACTTCCATTTGATAAATCGGAGACCAGGTGTAAGACACCTCTTGAGTGCATACATGCTGATGTTATGGGGTCGTGCGCCACCCTTGCTTATGGAGGCAATAAGTACGCGCTGGTTTTGGTGGACGACTACACCCGCTATACGTGGGTATACTTTCTGAGAGAGAAGTCAGAAGTATTCGAGAAGTTCCAAGAGTGGAAGGAACTTGTGGAAGGGAGGCTGAACCGCAGAGTGAAGAAGCTGAGAAGCGATAATGGAGGGGAGTTTACCACCAATGCGTTTGCTTCGTTCTGCAGGAGGTTCGACATTCGGCGGGAGCTCTCTTGCGCTTACACCCCTCAGCAGAGTAGGGTGGTAGAGAGGAAGATCCACCATCTAGTGGAGACTACCAGGAGTTGGCTACATGCCAAGAGCATTCCCAAGGCCTTATGGGCAGAGGGAATGACATTTGCTACCCATGTGATCAATCGACTATCACTGAGTCCCAACAGGATGGTGTCTCCACACCAGCTCATGTTCGGAGAGAAGCCAAATGTGGGTCACATGAGAGTATTTAGTTCTACCTGCTTCGTGCACATCCCGGACGCTCAGAGAACCAAGTTGGAGCCGAAAGCGAGGAAGCGTGTCTTCATCGACTACGATGAGCGGAAGAAGGGATGGAAGTGCATGGATCCGCAGACCCACAAGTTCGTCGTCTCGCGCGATGTAGTATTTGACAAACTGATCTCGTATCAGGGAGTCTCTTCTGTGGTGCTGCCGGAGATTGGAGATTCTAGCAGAAGAGAAGAGAGTGTCACTGAGGACTCTACTGTGGAACTGGAGGTGTCTCCAAGTGCCCCATCGCCTTCTGGCTCAGGGGGAGCTTCTGGCTCAGGGGGAGCTTCGAGCTCTAGAAGCAGGGAGAGCACTGCTTCAAGAGGAGTTCAGAGAGGAGCTCAAGCGGAGGAGTCTACCGGAGTGGTAGATAGTGGCCAAGCCTTGAAGAGGTCGGAGCGGACCATCATCCCGCCTGCTCGTTACAAGGAGGGGAGCTTCGTGAGTTTGGTCTCTTGCTTCTTCACAGGACCACTCGACGATAGGGAACCTGTCTGCTTTGGGGATGCAGCTGGCATCAAGGAGTGAGACGCGACCATGATTGAGGAGATGGAGGCCCTAGAGAAGAATGAAACATGGGACCTTGTTCCCATGGTGGAGGGGGCATCAAACCTGTTACCTGCAAATGGGTGTACATGGTTAAGAGGACAGTGGATGGAGAAGTAGAGCGATAGAAGGCGGGCTTGTCGCTCGGGGCTTCTCACAAACCTACGGAGAGGACTACGAGGAGACATTTAGACTTGCCGCGAAGATGATGTCGGTGAGGACGGTCATCGCTCTGGCGGCGTGCCGAGGATGGAAGCTGTGGCAGCTTGATGTGAAGAATGCATTCCTGTACAGAGAAATTGACAATGACATATTCATGGTGCAACCACCTGGATACGTGTCCAAGTCACAGCCACATCACATCTACAAGCTGAAGAAGGCCCTCTACGGGTTGAAACAGGCGCCGAGAGCCTGGTATGGGAAGATTGCGGAGTACCTGCAGTTCTGCGGTTATGATGCCTCAGACTCAGACTCTAGCATGTTCGTGAAGAAGAATGGAGGTCTTCACGTGTTGGTGCTGCTGTACGTCGACGACATGATCGTGACAGGGAACACCCCTGAGGAGGTCGTGACGCTGAGACAGAAGCTCTCCATACGTTTCGAGATGAAGGATCTTGGTGAACTGCACCATTTCCTTGGCCTTCAAGTTGAGAAGAGAATAGGCGGGTTGTACGTTTCCCAGAGGGCTTATGCTGAGAAGATCGTCGAGAGATTCAGTATAAAGGAGGGGAAGAGCTGTTCCTTTCCACTGTAGGCTGGGCTGAAGCTTCGGAAGGAAGAAGGGAGGATTCTTCCTGATCCGAAGATCTTTCGGGCACTGATGGGGAGTCTAATCTACCTGATTATCACGAGGCCGGACATCGCCTTTGCTGTCGGCCGAGTTAGTCGGTATATGCAAGAGCCGCAGAAGCCTCATCTGGAGGCAGCTAAAGGGATTCTGAAGTATGTGAAGGGAACCCTTGAGATGGGGTTATCCTATGGAGAGAAGTCTGACTTCAAGCTGCATGGGTACACAGATGCAGAATACGGTGGTGACGCTGATGATCGCAACTCGACATCAGGTTACGTGTTTTTGTGTGGAGCTGCTGCTATCTCGTGGTGTAGCAAGAAGTAGGACTCTATTTCCCTTTCTACAACGGAGGCCGAGTACAAGGCGTCGTCCTTAGCAGCTCAGGAGTGTGTCTGGCTAAGGAGACTAGTGGAGGATGTAGACGAGGAGGTCAGCGGACCTACTCTGCTTCACGGGGACAATGAGAGTGCCTTGAAACTGGTAACCAACCCAGTGTGTCATGCAAGGACCAAACACATAGAGATCGAGCATCACTTCATCAGAGAGAAGGTGCTGGGTGGATTGATCGCAGTGGAGCATGTGCGGAGTGAAGACAACCTTGCAGATATATTCACGAAGCCCCTATCTGCGGGGCCGTTCCGGAGGCTTCGCTCGTTGCTTGGAGTTGTTCCCGGAGCTCACTTCAAGGGGGAGTGTTAGATTTGAAGTGAGATAGCGTCAGCGCTAGTGCTAGCGCCAACGCTAGCTCAGCTTTGAGAAGACCTCATCCCTTGCCTATAAATAGGAGGGGTAGACCCCCTCTAAGAAGAGATTCAAATAGTGGCGAGTATCATCAACTTTGAGCGAGTTTGAGATACCAGAGTGCCACCTAGCGAGCAGCGAACTCGGAGTCAGTTCGGCTAGCGACCTAGAGAGAGTTCCTTACTCGCGAGATAGCGCCGACGTTAGTGGTTAGCGCCTGCGGTAGCGAGAAGAGGAGGAAGCGAAGAGTAGCGAGCTTCCGAGTATCGAGATTGCGAGTAGCGAGCTTCAGAGATAGTGCCCGGCGCTAGTGGCTAGAGCCCGCGGTAGCGAGTAGCGGGTATCACCTACTTGGTGTGCTCCGGAGGAGAAGCGGACACTGTCCGTGACCAGTTTATTTACTACTATTGACTGTTGTGAATCAAGTTGGATGCAACTTGTTTTCAGCCCTGTTCATTTGTAACTAGCTGTCAAGCTTTATTAATTGTGAAAGTTTGTGTTCATACATTGATGTCTTTATTCCCTTGTTGGTTGACATGTTCTTCCGACTTAAATATTTCACAGATTGGATTGCAGCAATTTGGATAGCTTGGATTGCAGCAATTTGGATAGCTTGGATTGCAGCAATTTGGATGGCTTGGATTGCAACAATTCGCACTATAACAACACGAATATAACAAAAACAACACTCAAGCATTTATCCCACCATATATAGTGGGGTCGGCTATATGGATCCTTTGTCGCCATTGCGCCCTATCTTTAATCATAGCCTCACTAATGCCTAAGTACATCATATCTTTCCTTATAGTTTCATTCCAAGTCTTTTTTGGTCTACCCCTCCCACGTTTAACCTATCTAGTGACTAAACACCCACAATGCCTAACATGTGCCTCTAATGGTCTCCTATGTACATGTCCAAACCATCTTAAACGAGCTTCTCACATCTTCTCTACAATTGGCCCCACTCCTATCTTATCCCTCATTCCAAATTTTATCCATTCTCGTGTGACCAAATATACACCTAAGCATTCTCATCTCCGCAACTCCCATTTTTTGCTCATGTACACCATTCACTGCTCAACACTCGGAACCGTAGAACATTGCTGGTCTAATTGTAGTATGGTAAAACTTGTCTTTAAGTTTTAATGGTACTTTACGATCACATAAGATCCCAGACGCGCCTCTCTACTTCAACCAACCTGCTTGGATTCAATGTATCACATCTTTATCCACACCTACATCCTTTTGAATTATCGATCCCAGATATTTAAAGCACTCATTGCGGGAAATATCTTGGTCACCCAATTTAATGACGGAGTCATCCGACCTTTTTGCACTACTAAATTTAAGCTCTATATACTCTGACTTTGTCCTGCTCAACATAAAACCCTTCTTTTCTAAGTGACTCGCCAAGATTCAAGTTTCGCGTTTACACCCTCGCTCGTCTCATCGACCAAAACAATATCATTTGCAAATAATAAACACCAAGGTATTGCTTGTTGGATATGTCCGGTGAGCTCATCTAAGATAAGGATAAATAGATGAATGCTTAAAGCTGACCCTTGATGTCAGCCAACAACGATAGAAAATTCCTGTGTTAATCCTCCAGGTGTCCTCACCCTGGTCACTGAATTTGTATACATATCTTTGATTACGTCAATGTATGATACATTTACACTTTTCTTTTCTAAGACTCTCCACAAGACCTCTCTTGGAACCCTATCGTAAGACTTCTCCAGATCACCAAGATTCTTTTCTACCGCACGAATATGAAATTATAAAAAAATTTTGAGTCATTGAAATAGTTGGTTCAGTTTGGTTGGAAATTGGAAATCGATCCAAACCGATATAGGGTCGGTTTTCCCATGCTTCAAATTGAACCAACACCAAACAAAATAGTTTAGTTCCAAATCGGTGTGGTTCCAAAACCGGTGTGGTTTGGTCGGTTTGGATGGTTTTTAGTTTTCGCTCCTCACACCTAATTGCCACACTTGTGTGTGTGTGTGTGTGTGTGTGTATTTGTGTGTGTGTGTATGTTTGTCTGTCTGTGTGTGTCTGTGAGTGGGGTTGTGTGTCTGTGTGGTTGTGTGTTTGTATGTGGTTGTGTGTTTGTATGTGGTTGTGTGTTTGTATGTGGTTGTGTGTCTGTATGTGGTTGTGTCTGTATGTGTGTGATTGTGTGTGTCTGTATGTGGTTGTGTGTGTATGTATGTGGTTGCGTGTGTCTGTATGCGGTTGTGTCTGTATGTGTGGTTGTGTGTGTATCTCTATATTAGCAGTCATGCACGAGACTTCAATTGTGCTTTTTTTGAATCTTGCAAATAATTCAATTTAAATAGAAGGGTAAAATTGGAATAATGAGTGTTACCCCAAAAGACTTCTCTTCTTTTATAGATAGTGAAAGTTCGGAGATGGATCTGAATATTACTTTATAGAAAAGAGAAAAAAGACAGTGAAGCTATATTTATAAGTTACACGCAAACATTCAACCAAATTGCAAAGAAAAATAAGATAAAAGATAAGGAGTGAAAAATTGAAACAGAGAATATAGAAAATAAAATAAATAGGTAGATCTAAGCTATAAAGAGCATTCAACAACAACAAAAACAAAGATTTTTTTTATAAAGGTCTCCCAAAATTTGGGTACTCTTTTCCACAATCCCGTGGGACAGCGCTGCCTTCAGAAGGCCAATCAAAGCCTTTTTTTTCTCTGAAGTCCCAAGAATCCTATGAGACTTTTCGACTAGAGACCCAGAACCCAATGAGTCTTTATCAACTGCAGGCTCTAAACCACAACACAAATATTTTAAAGAGAAATCTTATAATGCTTTTAACAGTAGTGAAAGAGAGAAGAGAAGGTTGGGAGATACATAGTTTACATTACAAGTTTGAAGAAAAGAAAGATACATAGTTTACATTACAAGGGGGAGTAGATACTTACAACAATAGAGTTAGGAGGTGAGAAGAGAAATTGCTCCACATTCAGGGAGATTGCTCAGAATATAGAGAGTGTTTTCTCTCTCTGCTTCATCCCTCATTTCCATTTCTTCATTATTTTACTATGTCGTTTGATCTGTATTCTCTATACTTTGTTTTTCAAGTCCTCCATCTTCTTTAATAGTCACCTCAGATTGAAGAGGGTTCAAGGAGATGCCTCTTGTCTTCTTATAGTCTCCGCCCGAGTCCCAAAGAGATATGGATGGCAGGAAGTAGTTTCAACTTTTTGTCTTTGTAACGACTCTTTCTAGAGTCTCAACAAATCTTCAGCTCAGTCAACAAACAATGAGTCTTGGTTAGTCGGCGATCGTTGAGCTCTGTTCAGCGATCGGCGAGTGCAGATTCTTCCTTATGTGAGTGCTGAAGAAGGGATGACTCAGTCGATGATTGGCTTCAGCTTCGATCAACGAACGACGATCTTTGACTAGTTTGGGAGTGCTACAACTAAGAACGATTGTCTGAGATCCATTCTCCGATCGGTGGTCAGCGAAGGAGTTCCTAATTGGCAACTGCTCGATCGATCGGTGATCTTCAACAACTTCCTTTAGACTTCTTCCTTCTGCTTCAGGGTGACGTCCTCCGAAGCAAGAGCTACTAACTTTTCTAGGTTCCTTATCATCAATCATATAAGGTTTTGTACCATCAAATCCAATGTTTTTTTCCCAACCGATAGTGCACACACGCACGCACGCACGCACGCGCACACACACACACACACACACACACACACACACACACACACACACACACACACACACACACACACACACACACACACACACACACACACACACACACACACACACACACACACGCGCACGGGTATTCCTGCTTACGACTTATTTGTCCATGCAAATGCTTCGTTTATGCCTTACTACTTTGGGGGCGCATAGTTCCTTCTATGCGCGAGAACGCAAACACCTCAATAATAGCGGTGGAGAGGGTCTGGTAAAGTCCACATCGCTATTTTAAATACAAATATATTTTAAAAACAAAAATAAAGGCCGCTGTTATGGGCATACAAGACTAATGATAGACCAAAATAAAAAGCCAAAGTGATTTGTGAACCCGTAAAAGCTCGGTCTGCCCATAACCGTTCTTGCAGTTTTCTTTACAACATGGTTTGCCCATAGCCATTATGGGTTTGCCCAAATAAATCATCAAAAAAGGGACGTGTGTGAGAGAGGAAGAGGAGGATAAAGCTTGAACTTTATTAAATGACTGCTCCCGCCTATCTCACCCCTCTCTCTGTCCCCTTCCGCGGCCTCACCCGCCCATGGAGCTTTGAATGAAAAAAGAAGTGAGCACCCTCTTTCTCCTCCTCTTCTCACACCCTCTCTTTATCACTGTAAAAGCCCTTGAAGGAGTAGGGATTTACAACCTACTAAAATTTATTTCCCACTTCCCCTCTCCCCTCCCCTGCCCTCTCAAAGGAAGGCGCCCTCTCAAAGGAAGGCGTTCAACACGCCTTCCTTTGAGAACACATAGCAAGTCGATAACATGTTGTGGCAAGGGACTTAAAGCAAAAGATGAGGAAAGAATCGATTAACTCATAACAAAGATGTAGTTATCAAACACATAACAAGTCAATAATCTTTCGACGCACGATTTCTCATGCGTCGATTTCTTCACACTTTCATGCGTTATTTTTGTACCCGTTTTGCCTTGTTAAATTTTAAGTTAAAAATTTAATTATTTCTATATACTATAAAATTTGTTTAATATTTATGATACTCTTATATAAAAGGTTTTCCAGAAACAAAATAGTAAAAATGTTTTACAGACACTCATACGTTCTTAACAGTTTTTCTCAATTATGTTCTTGTGATTTTGCTCTTACTCTCTTTATGTTTCCTTCATCAAGTGGAAGTTCGGGTGCTCTGTGCTTTTTCGGTGTCCATGTATATCCGAGTTTTTTGGTATCTAGTCTGACATTGTACCTTAGAGGAGTGAGCATTAGTTGAAAGCTCTGTCAGAGAGTGGTGCAACTTCTTTAAGATAGTGATCACACACCATACCCAAATACGATTCTTAATCTCTTTATTTAAAAGTTTTTCTTCATCTTGTTGTTTTCAAAAATCCATATATGATAATATAACAGTTTTTCAAAATGGAAAAAAATATATTATTTTGAGAATATATTATAAATATTCCAACAAAACCCCCTTTATCCCCATGATCCCAATTAAGCAGGGGCGGATCCAGGAATTTTGACTAGGGGGGCCCAATCAAAAGGTGAAGCAATTTTTATTTTAATATAGTGTATTAAATATAAAATCAAAGCGGGTTGGTTGAAGTGGAGAGACGCGTCAGGGATCTTATGTGATCGTAAAGTACCATTAAAACTTAAAGTCAAGTTTTACCGTACTGCAATTAGACCAGTGATGCTCTATGGTTCTGAGTGTTGGGCAGTGAATTGTGTACATGAGCAAAAAATGGGAGTTGCGGAGATGAGAATGCTTAGGTGTATGTGTGGACACACGAGACTGGTTAAAATTAGGAATGAATGTATCAGCGATAAGACAGGAGTAGCACCAATTGCAGAGAAGATGCGAGAAGCTCGACTAAGATGGTAGAAGCTCGACAAAGGATCCATATAGCCGACCCCACTATAGTGGGATAAAGGCTTGAGTGTTGTTGTTGTTTGTAATGTATTAAATATAAAAATACATTTTTGATAAAAAACCCCCTCTATTTTTAATAAACAAAAATGAGATAAACAATCATATAGATGTTATTTCAATATACAAATTACAATTACAAAGAAAAATTGATCAAACAATAATGAATTTGTTGCAATAAAAAAAACTGAGCATAAAGAAATCAACAGAGTTGATGACCTGAGCTTTATTAAATTTTCTACTATACCTGATTATGCTTGTAACAAGTAGTTCTACAAGGCCGACAGAACATGGGTCGGTGGAGCTATACTGGGTCGCGGTGGTAGTGCGTCCGTGATAGAAAAATGCGAGCCGATTGATGGGTTGACACAATTTCCCAAAAGGGGTTGAGCTCGATGGAACGAGCAACGGGTAGCTCATGAAGAAACGACAGCTCTTCCCCGTGCGGTCAGCAAGAACGGCACACGCGAGTGATTGAGCGGATTCGATCAACAAGGATCTGTGAAATATTTTGTAGTCGGAAGAACACGTCAACCAACGGGAGAATAAGGACACCAAATAGATGAACACAATCTTTCACAATAATAACTCTGGCAGCTAGTTACAAACAAACAAGGCTGAATACAAGTTGCATCCAACTTGATTCACAATAGCCAATAGTAGGAAAGACTTTGGTCACGGACAAGGTCCGCTTCTCCTCCGGAGCACACCGCACAGGTGATACTCGCTCCAATACTCGCTCCTCGCTACCGCCGGCGGTATCGCTAGCGCCGGGCGTTAGCTCTGCTACCCGCAAGCTCGCTGCTCGCACTCCAAGCTTCTCGCGTGCTCGCCATGCATTGCTTCCTCGCTACTCGCTACCGCGAGCGCTAGCCACTAGCGTCGGACGCTATCTCCCGAGTAGGTACTCGCCTCCTTCCTTCTCTACTCGCTAACGCAGGCGATATCCGCTATCGCCGGCGCTATCTCCCGAGTAGGTAACTCGCCTCGCGAACTTGCTCCAAGTTCGATGCTCGCCTGGTGGCGCTCTGGTATCTCTAACTCGCTCTAAGTTGAGGATACTCGCCAGTTCCAGAATCGATACTCTTTAGGGGGGGTACCCCTCTATTTATAGGCAAAACAAGGGGGTGACGAGTAGGAGCTAGCGCTGGCGCTAGCGCTAGCGCTGGCACTAGATCACTTCAATTCTAACACTCCCCCTTGAAGTGAGCTCCGGGAACAACTCCAAGCAACGAGCGAAGCCTCCGGAACGGCCCCGCAGATAGGGGCTTCGTGAATATATCCGCAAGGTTGTCTTCACTCCGCACATGCTCCACAGCGATCAAGCCACCCAGCACCTTCTCTCTGATGAAGTGATGCTCGATCTCAATGTTCTTGGTCCTTGCATGACATACTGGATTGGTTACCAGTTTCAATGCACTCTCATTGTCCCCGCGTAGCACAATAGGTCCGCTGACCTCCTCGTCCACATCCTCCACTAGTCTCCTTAGCCAGACACACTCCTGAGCTGCTAAGGACGACGCCTTGTACTCGACCTCCGTGGTAGAAAGGGAAATAGAGTCCTGCTTCTTGCTACACCACGAGATAGCAACTGCTTCACACAAGAACACGTAACCTGATGTCGACTTGCGATCATCAGCATCACCTCCGTAATCTGCATCCGTGTACCCATGCAGCTTGAAGTCAGACTTCTCTTCATAGGACAACCCCATCTCAAGGGTTCCCTTCACGTACTTCAGTATCCCCTTGGCTGCCTCCAGATGAGGCTTCCGTGGCTCCTGCATATACCGACTAACTCTGCCGACAGCAAAGGCGATGTCCGGCCTCGTGATAGTCAGGTAGATAAGACTCCCCATCAGTGCCCGAAAGATCTTCAGATCAGGAAGAATTCTCCCTTCTTCCTTCTGAAGCTTCAGCCCAGCCTCCAGTGGAACGGAACTGCTCTTCCCC
This sequence comes from Dactylorhiza incarnata, assembly GCA_033032865.1. Classification (NCBI taxonomy): domain Eukaryota; kingdom Viridiplantae; phylum Streptophyta; class Magnoliopsida; order Asparagales; family Orchidaceae; genus Dactylorhiza; species Dactylorhiza incarnata. The sequence continues at coordinate 10,110,130 of JAWHQI010000007.1, forward strand.
TCCTTCATGCCGAATCTTTCGACGATCCTCTCGGCATACGCCCTCTGGGAAACATACAGTCCGTCTCTTCTCTTCTCAACTTGGAGGCCAAGGAAATGGTGCAGTTCACCAAGATCCTTCATCTCGAATCGTATGGAAAGCTGCTGTCTCAGCGCCGCGACCTCCTCAGGGTTGTTCCCTGTCACGATCATGTCGTCGACGTATAGCAGCACCAGCACGTGAAGACATCCACTCTTCTTCACGAACATGCTGGAGTCTGAGTCTGAGGCATCGTAGCCGCAGAATTGCAAGAACACCGCAATCTTCCCATACCAGGCTCTCGGCGCCTGTTTTAACCCGTAAAGGGCCTTCTTCAGCTTGCAGACATGACGTGACGGAGACTTGGACACGTATCCAGGTGGTTGCACCATGAATATGTCCTTGTCTATCTCTCCATACAGGAATGCGTTCTTCACATCAAGCTGCCACAACTTCCAACCTCGGCACGCCGCCAGAGCGATGATCGTCCTCACCGACGTCATCTTTGCGACAGGACTAAATGTCTCCTCGTAGTCCTCTCTGTAGGTTTGTGAGAAGCCCCGAGCGACAAGCCTTGCCTTGTACCGCTCCACTTCTCCATCAGCTCTCTTCTTAACCTTGTACACTCATTTGCAGGTGACAGGTTTGATGCCCTCCACCATGGGAACCAGGTCCCATGTCTCATTCTTCTCTAGGGCCTCCATCTCCTCGATCATGGCCGCATCCCACTCCTTGATGCCAGCTGCATCCTCAAAGCAGGCAGGTTCCCTCTCATCGAGTGGTCCTGCGAAGAAGCAGGAAACAAAACTCACGAAGTTCCCCTTCTTATAGCGAGCAGGCGGAACGATGGTTCGCTTCGACCTCCTCAAGGCTTGGCCACTATCTACCACTCTGGTAGACTCCTCTGCTTGAGCTCCTCTCTGAACTCCTCCTGAAGCGGTGCTCTCCCTGCTTCTTGAGTTCGTAGCTCCCCTTGAGCCAGAAGCTCCTCCTGAGCCAGATGCTCCTCCTGAGCCAGAAGCTCCTCCTGAGCCAGATGGCGATGGAGCACTGGGAGATAGCGCCAACTCCACAGTAGGGTCCTCAGTGACCCACTCTTCTTCCCTGCTCGATTCTCCACTCTCCGGCAGCTCCACTGAAGAGACTCCCTGGTATGAAACCAGTTCGTCAAACACTACGTCGCGCGAGACGACGAACTTGTGGGTCTGCGGATCCATGCACTTCCACCCCTTCTTTCGCTCATCGTAGCCGATGAAGATACACTTCCTCGCTTTCGGCTCCAACTTGGTTCTCTGAGCGTCCGGGACGTGCACAAAGCAGGTAGAACCGAACACCTTCATGTGACCCACATTAGGCTTCTCCCCGAACATGAGCTGGTGTGGAGACACCATCCTGTTAGGACTCAGAGGTAGCCGGTTGATCACATGAGTAGCACACGCCATTCCCTCCGCCCATAAGGCCTTGGGAATGCTCTTGGCATGTAGCCAACTCCTGGTAGTCTCCATCAGATGGCGGATCTTCCTCTCTGCCACCCCATTCTGCTGAGGGGTGTGAGCGCAGGAGAGCTCCCGCCGAATGCCGAACCTCCTGCAGAAAGAAGCAAACTCATTGGAGGTAAACTCCCCTCCATTGTCGCTTCTCAGCTTCTTCACTCTGCGGTTCAGCCTCCCCTCCACAAGCTCCTTCCACTTTAGGAACTTGTTGAATACTTCTGACTTCTCTCTCAGAAAGTATACCCACGTATAGCGGGTGTAATCATCCACCAGAACCAACGCATACTTATTGCCTCCATAAGTAAGGGTGGCGCACGACCCCATAACGTCAGCATGTACGCACTCAAGAGGTGCCTTACACCTGGTCTCCGACTTGTCAAATGAAAGTCGATGTGACTTTCCATATTGGCATCCATCGCACACATGGCCGTCGCCGTAGGAAGAGAGATGAGGTAGACCACTCACTAGGCCCTTTGCCGCCATCATCTTCAGCTTGTCCATCCCCACATGACCCAGCCTCTCATGCCAGATCACAGCGCTGTCGTTTGTCTTCAGCTTGTCCACGTAGGCATTTGCAGACAGAACATACAAATCCTTCACCCTTCTCCCCGTGAGCGTGACGTCAGCATCGACAGACGATAGGTTCTTCAGGAACTTCACCTCCTTCGGTCCAAACAGTACGTGGTATCCATCATCCACTGCGTTAGCCACCGAAAAGAGGTTCTTCTTCATGCCAGGCACGTGATACACACTCTTCAGTGTCACTGGCTTCTCTTCACTCCCAAGGGACACCTTCCCTTCTCGCTCCACGGGATGTACCGTATCATCCGTAGTGATGATAGCATCCGTTCCTTCATACGCTTCCAAGGAGTCGAACTTGGACATATCTCCAGTGAGATGATGCCCGCAACCGGAATCCACTATCCAGTCGTTCTCGAGGTTGATGGAGGCTAAGACATCGACTGACGTTGCCGTCATCTCTGCCAGGAAACAATTGTCCCCCTCTCACCGCCCTGGTGACCTCCACCTCTTCCTCCACCTCTCTGGTGATCTCCCTCCTTGTTAGCATCATGACCGGCCTTTAGATTGGACCGGCAGTCCTTTGCCATATGCCCGTACTTCTTACAGGCAAAGCAAAGGGAACTTCCCTTCTCATCACGCGCAGGGAGGAACTTCCCCCCATCTCCCTGAGAGGACGTTGAAGGTCCATCTCCAGAGTTCTTCTTTCTCTTGTCCCAGGATCTCCTCTTTCCTGAGAACAAGGCCTCGCCATCTCCACCTGAAATGGATACTCCCACCATCTGCTTCGCCAAGCTCTCCCGTGACGATAGCAGGTTCTCTAGCTCTAGAAGGGAGGGCTGAGTAGCCCATCCTTGCACGGAAGTAACGAAGGGGACATACTCCTTCCTCAAGCCTCGGAGTATGTGCCGCTTCAACTTCGCCTCTGAGATTGGCTCTTCAGGATCCAAGGCCGAGATCTCCCCGCATAGGTTCTTCACCTTCAGGAAGAAGGTGGATATCGCCATCTCGCCTTGAGTCGACCTCGCCAACTCATTCTCCAGGAATTGTAGCCGCGCCACATTCTTCTTGCTGAATAACCCATCGAGGGCTATCCAGATCGCAGACGCTGACTTGCAACCTATGATGTGGTCGAACAAGTCAGGCGATATGACTCTCTTCAAGGTGAACTCCGTCTTGGCGTTGGTCTTCCACCAAGCTCTTACAGCTGGACCATTATCTCCGACAGCTACTACTTCCTCTTGCTCCCCACCACCAACAACCTCCCAGAGATCCTCTCCAAGAAGGTAGCTCTCCATACAAGACATCCACTTCTTGTAGTTGGTTTGAGTAAGCAGCTCAATTCCAAGTCCCCTAGCATACCCTCCTCCGCCGTCCATCTTGGTTGCTTCGTCCTTGTTCCCACTATCCCTCTGATACCATGTGAAATATTTTGTAGTCGGAAGAACACGTCAACCAACGGGAGAATAAGGACACCAAATAGATGAACACAATCTTTCACAATAATAACTATGGCAGCTAGTTACAAACAAACAAGGCTGAATACAAGTTGCATCCAACTTGATTCACAACAGCCAATAGTAGGAAAGACTTTGGTCACGGACAAGGTCCGCTTGTCCTCCGGAGCACACCGCACAGGTGATACTTGCTCCAATACTCGCTCCTCGCTACCGCCGGCGGTATCGCTAGCGCCGGGCGTTAGCTCTGCTACCCGCAAGCTCGCTGCTCGCACTCCAAGCTTCTCGCGTGCTCGCCACGCTTTGCTTCCTCGCTACTCGCTACCGCGAGCGCTAGCCACTAGCGCCGGGCGCTATCTCCCGAGTAGGTACTTGCCTCCTTCCTTCTCTACTCGCTAACGCAGGCGGTATCCGCTATCGCTGGCGCTATCTCCCGAGTAGGTAACTCGCCTCGCGAACTTGCTCAAAGTTCGATGCTCGCCGGGTGGCGCTCTGGTATCTCTAACTCGCTCTAAGTTGAGGATACTCGCCAGTTCCAGAATCGATACTCTTTAGGGGGGGTACCCCTCTATTTATAGGCAAAACAAGGGGGGTGGCGAGTAGGAGCTAGCGCTGACGCTAGCTCACTTCAATTCTAACCGGATCTCGTGAGTAGCGAGCATGAGTCGCTGGGCGCCGAAAGGGGAGATTGATGGAGGCTTCAGCTGTGGCTGAGGACGACAGGACCACGACAGGATGAAAACAGAATGACGAGCGTTGTTGCTTTCCCTTGACAAATGTGTCATTTACCAAATAGATGTCTTTGTCGACGACGATAAGGATCGTGGAGGCGCAGGAGATGGCAGATGCAGGGAACGGACACGTCGACCATGCTGGGAGGCGTCGACGTTCTTGTTGTAGACGACGTAAATGTTTTTGTGATCGTCTACTGACATAGAGGCCGCTGCACGCTTGCGGGAATCGAAGCAGGGCGGATCAAAATGACAGCTGCTTCGTAGAAGGCGGGGTCAATCATCATTTTCCTCTCGTAAAAATAAATGAAAATCTCCATCTTCTCGGAGATATTTCTCCCTCGTTCAGACAAATTTCCTAATATTTTTGCAAAATTCTTGGGGGGGGGGGGCCGGGCCCCCGTCAGCCCCTCCTTAGATCCTCCCCTGATCCCAAGCAATATATGGTGATAACATGGGGCATAACTCTTCAAGGTCACACCCAGGTACATGCCAGAGAACAATTTCTTGTGAAAAATTATAGCTTTCTTGATTTATCGAAAAAAAAAATTATGTATTGATTTCTCCTCAGTGCAATTAGTGAAATTCAAATACAAAAGCGGTGTTGGAATCCTTTCAAAAAACACACAAGATGGATCCTTTAATCACAATTTTTCATGAATTTTTGATGTGACTCCAATTTCGCCAAAATCAACATTTCAAAGCTGATTCTCGGAGATCCAATGATCGGATTGAGCAGCGTGCAGGGGAACATTCTTGAGAGCGGAGCATGGAGGTGTGTTCTGGAGAGTGGTGCGCGAGGGTGCATTATATACACACAAGGGCGTGTTCTGAAGAGCGGAGCGCATGGGAATGTTCTAAAGAGTAGAGCGCGAGGAACCTTTCTTGAGAGCAGAGCGCATGAGTGTATTCTAGAGAGAGGAGCACGCGAGCACATTCTGGAGAGCAAGGTGTGGGGCATATTATGGAGTGCGAAGTGTGGGGGAACGATCTAGAGAGAGAAACACGGGGGAGTGTTCTGGAGAGCAATGCGCAGTGGCAGTTCTTGAGAGCGGAACTAGATGAGCGTTCCCGAGAGTTGCGCGGATGAATAAGAATGCTCGGTTCATGTCATTGGATTACCATTTTGACGAGTGGACAACTTGCACCCTCAGGCAAATGTGAGCACCCTGGTCAGGTCCGCCAGAGTCGAGCAGCGACGACGGTGGTCTCCTTGCTTGAAAAACAAAAGTTCTTGAAACTCGACGAAAATTTCAGAGAAGCCCAATCTCGTTGCCACGAATTCACTGTTGGCGACAGTTTCTTGATCGGGGGGTTTGAATGCCGACAATCATCGGCAGGATGCTACTTTCCATGAAATGGCCACCCCCAAATCTCCACTAAAACTTTTGATTGATCTATCTTGTTTGCTTTTCCAAGAGGAGTTCAATGCCATTTTCAAATCAAAGTTTCATTAAGTGGTTGGGGATATAAGGGCTTCCAAAGATTCTTGATAAAAACTTTATTGCAGTGATTTTAAGGAATGAGGCGGAAAGAGGAAGAAAAGGTTCACCCACACCCATAAGGACTTGGGGAGATCCTCTTTATGTCGTTCGGAGGCCTCATTCGTTGAATCAGCCTGGTTCGATTCATCTTACGTGCGCTCATCTTCGACGATCTCTTTGAGGATCAAACAAACTCAAAATTGTGCTACTTTGGACTCGTTAAAATTGCCTTGGAAGTAGTTAGGAAACACGATCTTTTGGGTCATAATAATAATAGTAGTAGCAATAATAACAATAAAACGTGGTATATGAGGTTCAAGTAGGGTGACTCCAAATTCCATTCTTTATTGAAGGGGAATATGGGACCACTTAAAAGGGCACAAAGTGCATTGGAAAAGGGATCACACTAAGGCTTTGTTTGGGATAGTGGTGGTGGTGGGAAAAGTTCTACTCCCACCGCTACAATTGTTTTAGAGGCGTTTGATTTCCTTGTGGTAGGAAAAGTGTTTGTGCCAAAAAAGTGTTTTGGGAACTTTTTGAAAAGCAGTGAATCATCCCACTTTCAAAAAAGATAAAAGGAGCTCTCATGCTTGGTGCACGAACTACGCACGACGGTACCTCCACCGCTTGCAATCCCTTGAGTACAATGGAGATCGAGAACAACCAGAGTATTGTGCTAGGGGACTCTGAGCGGCGAGAGTACTATCGTGCAGAGCCCGTGCGCCTAAGAGCAGACGAACATTCACAAAAGTACAATCATGGCCCGAGTACTATCATCGTCGTGAATTTTTTTTTGGTGCGTCCGACGCTCACAGAGAAGTGTGCGCCAATAAATAGTCCCCTCTTTTAGGTGGGTTCCACACTCATTTCCTCGTTTCGCCTTACAATTCCGCCCGACTGCTAGGGTTGTGAAACATCGGCGATTCCTCCTCCTTGCCCCAGTGATCGAACCTCCCATTCCGGTGATAATAATGTTGGCGATGGTTCCATTACGATCTAAAACTACGTAAATGCAGCAAAAATCAGTCGACGGAACTCCAGCCCACCTTCAACATTGATTCGCAAAAAAAGTTACTGGCAGGAATTTCCTTCCTTTGAAGACGAAGAAGACGATCCAGGGTATTCTTACTGCATTTTTGAGCTACCAGTTTATTTTTCTCTGGTGATGCTTACTTTCATGTTTATTTACTTTGGATCAAAGTTAATCTTCAATTTATTAAGTTATGATCGAGTTAATTTGTGACCATTATTCATCCCACTAATCTGGTAATATTCTGATTACGGTCGTAATTTCTCAAGTACTATCGTATGTTACTCTAGCAATGTGCACGTTAAGATCGTTGTTTTTGAAAAACGATCGTAAATTGTCAATTGCGCTCGCTTGGTGTCAATTACTGTCACCATTTTGAGTTGATATTTGGTGATTTTTCTTGTTTAGTATTTTAATTTTGATATGGGGGTTTGATTTAAATTATGCAGATAACTCATAGTAATAATCTTTATAGTCATTGTGCTATATCATCATTCACAAAGCATGCACAACCTTTACTGAAAGTCCTGAAAGATGATTCGAAAGCTGAACTTAAAAATGCCGGATTGTAACCTTTGTTTTATACTCCCAATATTCCTCAAAATATTCTTTTGTTGCATTTCTTGTTGATGTCGCACTCTAGAGAAAGGAAAGCATTTTTATTGGATAAGTATTACGTGAAGTTTACTATCAATCAAGTTGCATTAATTCTAGGACTACATAACCAAGTGCAAGATTTTGATTTTAAGAGACTTCCACTTACGAATGTGGTGATTAAAGATTTGGTAAAGGAATTAATGGACCATGCAAATGAAGATTGGTCTACGACATTGGAGAGTCGTAGATTGGATTCCTTGGTTAGATATGTGCTAGTTGTATTCTTTTTTTCTGTTGAAGAGTTTGAAAATATCTAAGTGTTTGAAGAATTTTCAAGGAATGAAAGAGTTTAGAAAACATAACTGGCCCAAGGCCATCCACTGGTTCTTGCATTCCCAGTTTGATCATAAATTTAGCAAAGTTGTTGCCGAGAAACATGATTCCCACCTCGGCTATATCAAAGGATTCCCCGTCCTGGTAGTTGTAAGAATTTCCCTAATATTTTTCAAACTTGTATTTAACTTTTCTTGTTAAAGTATCAATATTATTTCATGCCACAGGTTTGGTTCTTTGAGCATACATTCACTCAAATTCCTTTGTATGATATTGCAAGACCACGATCTTCGATGGTCTAACAAGAGAAGTTGTAGTGTCAAGTTCTGCTCAGGTTTACCCTATAGACTGGACAAGCCTAATATAATAAGTTTTACTGTTATATGATATTGCAATTCTACATTTACCAAATTTTTTTTTTTCAGTGATTCAATTATCTTCGAAAGTGGCAACATTGTATTGTCCCGAGAGGGAATCAATGACCTCCATGGTGAAGGTTGGGTGAGTGATACCCATTTAAATACGTTTACGTACGAGCTCAATATCAAAAAAGCAAAATCACCAAGGAGCATGAAAAGCTTTCTATACGTCTCACCCGACCATACAGTAAACACATTAATTAACTTGTTTGTCAAATTTTAGCATATTGTTGTGATTATTCTTTATTATTTCCTTATGTTTTTCATTGTGCAGTATTTTACAAAAAATTCAATTCCAAATAGTCAACGCTTTGTTGAACATGTAACCCCTTTGTCTGTTGGTGTCGTCGACTATATTTTAATGTTATGCCACCTCAGTAGCCATTGAGTGCTTATGGTGTGCAATTTTGTTAATGAAACATGAGATTTCTATGACTCCCTTCTGAACCCCATACATCTCAAGACAATGGGGAGTTGGTATCATTCATTGTCTCACATTACAACATTACAACATCTCTTGCATATGCATTAATGATTGTATTACTGTTTTCGTGGATACAATTTCATTATGAAGATGCTGAAGAAGCTTTGCCGACGGATATTGTTTCGTGGCGAATAAATAATGTCCCAAAAGTCCCAACACAAACAAATAGTTTTGATTCCAGGATATTTGTCATGAGATACATGGAAACAGTTTTGAAGAAAATAGAGATTCAATGGAAGGAATGCAAAAGATGGCAGAAGGACATGCCCAAATATAGAGCTGAAGTAGTCAGTAGGATTTTCCAGGCCTACTGGAACAATATTATGAAAAATGTGTGATTTGATAATATTAGTCCTGTCATTGTAGTATTTAATTTTCTATTATGCAAAAAAAAACTATACTTCTTTTGTTACTGCCGTAATTCTTTTGTTACAACGGTAAATGGAGGCTGTTACGATCGCTTCTTGTTATGCTAGTCATTATAGTTTTGTAAATTATTTTGTTACAGTTGTGAATTCGTGATTACAGTCATAAATAGCTTGTTACTATCGTATTATATCAATTACTACAGTCGTGATTACAAAATAACAGCCGTCATTCATTACTTATAAACGCAAATGATAAATTAGAGAAGCACATGTGAATTACATCAGTAGATTCAATGGTTCTTACATAAACAAATCACCCCTTAAAAATATCCGAAATGCTTGAAAAATTGAACTAGCTATCGAAACAGAAATCATCATTAAGGTCAAAGTATGGAGTGACCGTTGTAGACATTGGGGTGTGAAGTCTGTCTCAAACAAATTATCCATGAAGTTCAACTCCTTAGCTTTCAATTGAACGTCATCCACAATAGTATGTTTTCCCTTTGAATCATTTCTTGAATGATTTCAGTTATTAATCACCTCAAATAAAATATAAATTAAAAAATAAGTATTAGAGTATTACTAGGTTTCTTTGTTGGTTTCTCCCAATAATTTTTCATGTGCATTGGATTAGACTTTGGGCCAGGTGCATTGAAGGTGGATCTTTCATTCCTTTGTTCTTTTGATTTTCATCAGGTAAACCCTTTTTAAGTTTCTCATCAGAATCTACTAACTCTTCGGCTTTCTTTCCAACGCTTGTTCATGGAAGTTAGGACATATTCCATAGCAATCAACTGTCCTAAGTCCTACAAAACATTAAATGACCAAGAAATTAAATGCATCAGATATATTTTTAAGCAACTGTATCGACTAAGAAATTAAATGCATCAACTGTCCTAATCCCTACTCCAGTCACATTTTTAAGCAAGCTTGCCTGAACATTAGAAATACTGCGATGAGACCTCAACGAATGGTTGTCACTTTTTGAGGTTAGTGAGTGATTATGTTCCTCAACGAACTTTGACACGTATCAATTCTTACCATTTTATCTACAGTAAAGAATTTGGATGCCAAACATCCAGTTCGACTATCCAACTTACGATATTTTCTCATCACATCCTCTGATGTCTTTAAATTTTTAAGTCCAGCATTCGAGCAACTATACCATCGTCCTTTTATGATGTTAGTATGAGTCCAAAATACAATATGATGTTTCCGCACACTGAATCTCAATCTATGACATAATTGCAATAAATTGTGTATGTCTCCAACTCAGATTGAACAATTGGAAAAGCAATAACTTGCTGTAGGAATAGACAAATAATATGGATTTAATTACACATGTCTGACATAATCATGCATTACAGCTTCAACTTACTGGTCACAATGAAATTGCCGTAGTTTATATAACAATTACTACCGAATTCAAAAATTACTATACCCTGTAGAAATTATGGTCATAAAAGTACATTACGACTGCAATTATACTGGAAAGTAAGTAATTACGGTCGTAATTGCTATTGCCCGTTATATTATAGAAGATAAACCGGAAAGTTTTTATTATGAAAATATACAAGGAGAGTTGTTCACTTACATCGTCTGGCTTACTGGAAGTTTTCTCAACATCAGCCATATAACTTAATGATTTTTCGGATATTGTATATTACAAGGAGGAATCGCCGCTATTTCACAACCCTAGCAGTCGGGCGGATCGTAAGGCGAACGAGGAAATGAGGATGAACCCCACCAAAAAGAGGGGTCTATTTATTGAAGCGCACAGCTCTATGTGCGTCTGGGAGCACCAATTTTTCACTCATACTATTAAATAAGAAAAGCACACTTCATGACAACGTTCACTTTCACTCGTACTATTAAATAAGGAAAGCACACGCGCAAGACAACGTGCACCAACTGGTGGCTACGACAGTTGAAGCACCACCGTCAAAATAGTTACTTTTCAATTTAATTAATTAAAATAAATCAAATGCTTAGCCGTAGGAAAAACCGAGGAGACAGAGCTATGTTTTTTTTTTCTAGTAGATAATTATTAATAATTAAAAATAGGAGAAGAGAGAAAGAAATACAATTAAGCAAAAGTAGAGCTTTTCATATGGGACCTGTCTCTCAACCCGAGCAGCTCGGTTTTGGGCTATCCGTGTGGCTCTATTCCGGTGGCAATTATTTCGAGCCGGGCGGCGAATGAAGATCCTTCTCTTCAGTGGGCAATGAAGCCGCACCTGAACTTTCATTTTCCACCAGAAGAAAGAATGCCAAATAGGCGGGGTTTGAATGATTTTGAAAGATTGGGGAGGTCCCTCTAATTAGTTAGTAATTATTCCCAAAAAATTATAATACCAACAAAAGAGTAGTCATGGCAGGCACAAGAATTTCAGTAGCATTTCATGCGCAGAAATGCTATGATGCATGTAAAATTGGCCGGACGACAAAGTTTGAACAGACTGAAATGAAACCGAGGGGGAAAAAGAAAAAGAAAAGAAAAAGGGAACCCTTTTACTGAATATATATATATACCAGAATCTTTCATTGCAAATATTCTAACATTTGTTACACAAGCATATGGGACTATTCATGCGGAAAAAAGCTAATAATTTCATCACCTTTCATGAGGCTAGAAGTTGGCCGTCCAGTTTAGGCGGCCGAGCTGGGTCTGCTGAAATGCCCCGACCTGGCCTCCGGCAGCCATGCCCACCGGAGGTGGAACCTGCTGGTGAACGAGGTGGTGAGGGCCGGCTATCGAAGCCGGCTGAGGCGTGTGATACATGCCCGGGTATTGCATAGGGGGCGGTTGTGCGGCGGCAGCTACAGAATTAAACGAGGTATGACCACTAGCAGCGGCGGCGGCCTGGGCGGAGACAAAAGCTGTTGGATGAGCTCCGTGTCCTGATATGTTGTAATATGGCGTCTGAAGGCCCGCGAGTTCCCTGGGGTTCTGCATCCACATATCTGCGGCATCAGCCTACAAAAGTAGCAGCAATATCAGCATGATGCATATAAGAATGATCATATGCATTAAAAACGACAAAGACACTTGGAGGCACTTCTGACCATTTTTCAGAGTCAACTTTTGTGAATTCTCAATCTCAACTCATGTTCTTAGATATCAATTAAGTTTTTTTAGAAATGGCAGCATAATTTCTTTTTAAAAATTCTATCTTTTGTTTAGCAAACACCTGGGAGAGAGTGCTGGGGACGGACGACATTGAACAATTAGAACCAGCAAGGTCTGAAATAAAAATTGTTGAGAGTTATTATATTTAAGTCTATGTGTTTAGTCCCACACCGGCTAGCGGTGTTTTGTGTCTTGTTGTATTGCTATATAATACCCCCTTTGTGGAAGAATAAAATACACCTTATATTTCTATTCTCTTGATTTCTTACATGGTATCAGAGCATTTCGATCTGAAAACCTAAATAGAATTTTTTTTCGCTCTGCTCATCCCGCGACCTACCCCCGACCTCTATTCCGTTTTCCGCGTGCGCTGCTAGGCCTCCTGCGGCTCCTCCTTCCCCTCGCTCCCGTCGATGGGATCGTTCCTTGATTCCAAGGACGGGAGCGGGCCTCTGTCTCGTCGGCTGCGTGCGGCTCTTCCGCTACTTCTTCACTGAAGATCTGCCGCTGCTTCTCCCGCTGGCGCTGCTTCTCCCGCAGCTATCGATATGCCGCTGTCTGCTACTCCAACCTCTCGTCTTCTCCCGTCGAGCTCCTCTGCCGATCGACGATCCCGTCGAGCGCTCTTCTCGTCCTTCGATCCCGTCGCCAGGGGGAGCGACTTCTGCTCTCGTTCTCATCGACGGAGGGACCTCCCTTCTCCTCTCTCGATCCAGTTGCCAGAGGGAGCTGCTACTGCGCCTATTCCTCTCCTTCTCCGGCTACTTCTCCGGCCTTGTCGCCCTGTGCCGCTGCTGTCCCGCCGCTGCTCTTCTTCTCCGGCCCGACAGCCCTCTCGCTGTTGCTGCTGCTTCTTCTCCGGCCCGACAGCCCTCTTGCTGTTGCGGCTGCTTCTTCTCCGGCCCGGCAGCCCTCTTTTTGCCGCTGCCCTTCTACTTCCGGTGTTGCCGGCTGCTCTCGTCTTGCCGCTGGAGCTTCTTCTCCCGACTGCTGTGTCGCTGCTGCTATGCCGTGCCGTCTCCAATTTTTTTTAAAAGTGTCGCTGTAGTTTTTTTGTGTTTAGTTATTGTGTTGGTAGTGTCGTCTAGTCGTGTGCTATGGACGATGGTTTCCGTGCTGCTGCTCTTTGGGTGCCGAGCTCTTCTCTTCCTCCCTTCTCACTCGCCGCTGCTTGAGCCTTTTTTTGCTCGCCGCTGCTTGAGCACTCTGCTCGCAACCGCTTGAGCCTTCTGCTCGCAGCTGGCTTGTGCTTTGCTCGCTGCATCTCGGATCGTGGTCTTGCCGACAACCGTTATCCATAGTTGTCTTTCGTTTTATGTGTTATTCTGATTGTCTTCGTTTGTGTCTCCATGCGAGTCTATGCCTTCTTGCACGTGTTCCACGTGAGGGGGAGTGTTTATGATAACGGCGACTCGGATGCCTCTTTCCTGACTCCTGCCTTAGTCACACACGGCCTCTATGTTGTGTCTCCCCATCTTTTTCTTTGATGTTAGGTAGGTGTGGTTTGGCCTTTGTTGGTTGACCTGGTTTCAGCTCCGGGAGCATCCAGTATGCTCATGGTCGGTTTGTGGACCAACGTTGTGTGGCCTTTGCCCGGTTGAAGTATCCCCGGTGACACACGGTTGGGCCTCGGTGGCTGGTGTTTTGTCCCACGTTGCCAACCACCATTTACTTTTTCTTTTATGTTGTGTTCAAGCTGAAGGGTTCCCCTTCAGCTTGAGGGGGAGTGTTGAGAGTTATTATATTTAAGTCTGTGTTTAGTCCCACACCGGCTAGCGGTGTTTTGTGTCTTGTTGTATTGCTATATAATACCCCCCTTTGTGGAAGAATAAAATACAACTTATATTTCCATTCTCTTGATTTCTTACAAAAATAATTGTTTACTTTATGACTGCAAGAAGAATACTACTCAGACAATGTAACTTGATAATGTTTCACATTAACAGTATGGAAGAGGATTGGTTTTATATAACGTCAGAAGAGGGAGAAAAAAAAAACTTGAAAGTTTAGAACCTATAAAAATAATTTGAAAATGCTAAACATCAAAATCAGCAGAGCGATCAAATGTAGGAAATCAGTAAATTTGCAGCTGAAAGCACGGTGCAGTTTCTAGGTTTTGTTGGAAAAAATATGATTTCAGTCCCTGAAAATCATGCAAAAAGTCGTTTAGAGACTTCTTTCAAAAAAGGTGACAATATTGAGGGAGACTAACCGATCAGATTTAGATTTAAAGACTGTTCGAATGATAATCTTTTAAAATGGTACAAAAACAATAGAATTGAAGAGGACGACAGAGAGGGATTGCGAAGATTAGATGAAAGAGCGCCTCAAAGAAGAGAGCCAGAGAGGCAAAAAATGGTAAGAAAGGAGTAGGAAGTTGCCTTCATGGCTAGGAGAAGGGAGGAGAGAATCGACAATAAGGAAAAAAAAGTTCGGGGAGAATCATTATTCAATTCATCAATCATCTGCTTGATTGACAATAACATGAACCCTATTTATACCAAAAATGCCTTGGGCGAAAATTATAAAGCAAGCCCTGAACAAATAAAGCCAAGTGATATAAAATAACTGACAAAACATAATGAATTCAACACAAATACTTTACCTGTTGATTTGGAACATAAAGGTTGTTGTCCTTGAACTTGATCCTCGCCATATCCTCGAGCCCCGTCGGGCCTCCTATGGGGCTAGGGGTACCAATTGCAAAAGCAGCCGGGCTGGAGTAATTTCCATAAGCAGTGGGGCTCCCTGTGGGCAAGGGTTTATACTGGGAGGGGGGATACTTAATTCCACCAGTGGGTAAATGTGAAGTCCCTCCGGGCATCAGAACGTAGCTGCTGCCGGCCGAGGGGTGGGCATAAGCCGGATTGCTCGAGTAGTTCGGCATAGCCATGGGAGGGCCGTACAATGGCGAAAGGATGTGGCGATAAGGCATGAAATTTGGGTAGTGGGAGATATGAATTTGTGGGTAGATTTGTGTCATTGCCTGCTGCTGTTGCTGTGATGCTTGTTGCTGCTGCTGCTGCTGCTGAGTAATGGTAGCTGTTGTCAAAGAGTTCATATTTGCTGCGTGCAAATTGAGAATCTGCAGCCGAAAAGAGCACAGAAAATGTGTCAGACATCTATATAAATACTCATCCACAGAAACATACAGTGATGTCTGGACAACATGGACAAGCTGGCTGTTCAACTTAACTTATCATTCATATTGGTTTAGCTCTTGTTTCCTTCCATATTCATATTTACTAAAAAGTCACCTTAACCAAATTTCAAATTGCACTCTTCTCCTGTGCTCTGGATTGGGTGATTATCACAAATTCAGGCATGACACTGTATAATTATTTGATATAGGGAAATGCATCAAAACAAGTGAAAAATTTCGATACCATAAAAGAGAAAGGGAGGATTGATAATGACTAGATGAAATCGAAGAACTTTCATATTTTTGCATACATACACACTCAAGATAATAGTCATTTTGGTCAAAGTCTGATGATAACCATCTTTCTTGATATTTATGAAGAAAAGTAAAGTACATATAATATGGAAAGAGCAGAGTGATAACTGATAAAAGAGTAGACAATGTGAGACGAAATATATACAAGAATAAACTCTCCTGCAAGCTAGAGCATCTACATTGGTCATGCCTAGTTTAAAAGAAAAAAACAAGAGAAAATAGGTTGAGATACATATTGAATACAATTTTTTTCACTTTCACATCTATGATAAAGTGGAAATGCATCCCCATTTCTTTAATCCATTAATTGAAAGATTAAATTAGCAGCAACATGAATCCCATCACTGTTGTCGCAGTAGAGAGTGAATTGGGACGTAGGAGAAACTCATAGTTCTAGAAGAAGAGAATTGAGCTAAATCAACAAAAGAAAATTTGTGTTATTGCTCAATATTCAACCTCAATAGGCAAACATGCCACAAACTTCTAATAGATTTTCAATCATCAATAGAACCAACAAAGTCAACATCAACATAGGTTGTAAATGACAATGTTGAAGTCAACAGACTCTGCATATATTGACTCATGGTACTCACCGTAAATGAAATATATCTAGTCAGGTAACTGTGAGATAGATGAACTTCACAACTATGCGTATATAATGACCTGAATCAACTAGAGTAGATAGACAGTTACATAAGTTAGGACAATTTGATAGTAGACTCCATTGGTGCATCCATCTCGGTTAGAAGATCACAAGTGTAATTACATTGGAGAGTTCCAATTTCCATGAACTCCTTAGTATCTTAATGCTAACAATAGCAAATATATACAAATACTTTGTATGAAAATATGAGGATAAGTGTGTTTTGACTTTAAAGATTCTAGTTGTATTATCCTTTGTAATAGTGATATTATCCACAGACATTTAGAATAACCATGCAATGAGCACATCTATGAGTAAAGAGAGGTGTGTTGAAATTACTCCTGATGAGGTCAATCTACTGTACAACAGTGCTAAATCTGTTAAACCAAGCTCTTGATGACTTCTTTAACTCATATAAATATTTTCTTCAAGAGACGGACCATAGACTCCCTTGATCGTGAAAAGACGAGAAATTGTTGCATGAAGATAGTCTTAGAAAGTACACCATTAAGGAAGTCATTCTTCACATCCAACTGATGAAAAGGCCATCCCCTAGAAACTGTTATCGGTAAAAGAACTTGAACAATCATTAATTTACCACAAGTGAGAAAAAAAATATAAAACAACCAATATGTTAAGTAAACCTCTTTGTCTATAAGACGAGCCTTAGGCAATCTAAAACCCTGTCAAAATTTTGCTTAACAAAAATACCCATTTACAACCAACTATTTTTTTACATGAGGCAAGGGAACCAACATCCATGTTTGGTTTGATTTCAGTGTGGTCATTTACGCTAACATAGCAGCATGCCAACATCAACATAGCAGCATGCCAACCAGGATTACAAAGAGCCTCCTAGATAGAGGACGGAATAGAGACGACGACCAAAGATGAAACATAATGTTAAGCAGAGGATGAGAGGTGATGATAATGCACAAAATGAGAGATCGAATGAGCTATACATAAACGTTTACCTTTAAAGCAATGTTATAACCAAACCTAGAATGGATATTAGCAGTCCAAAACTATTTCAAGGCTATTAGGTGTTTCTTTTCATTCCCATAAACTCGGTATTGGCAAACCCCTATTGGAAAACCCCCTCCAACTATTTTTTTACATGAGGCAAGGGAACCAACAACGATGTTTGGTTTGATTTCAGTGTGGTCAATTACGCTAACATAGCAGCATGCCCACATCAACATAGCAGCATGCCAACCGGGATTACAAAGAGCCTCCTCGATAGAGGACGGAATAAAGACGACGACCAAAGATGAAACATAATGTTGAGCAGAAGATGAGAAATGATGATAATGCACAAAATGAGAGATCGAATGAACTATACATAAACGTTTACCTTTAGAGCAATGTTATAACCAAACCTATAATGGATATTAGCAGCCCAAAACTATTCAAGGCTATTAGGTGTTTCTTTTCATTCCCATAAACTCGCTATTGGCAAACCCCCTCCACTGTTATAGATAAAGTTGTCACGGTTTCGGTTTAGTTCTGGTTCTACTAAGACCGTGAACCGAATCGCTAA
The DNA here is from genome assembly GCA_033032865.1 of Dactylorhiza incarnata. Lineage (NCBI taxonomy): Eukaryota > Viridiplantae > Streptophyta > Magnoliopsida > Asparagales > Orchidaceae > Dactylorhiza > Dactylorhiza incarnata. The sequence continues at coordinate 10,127,833 of JAWHQI010000007.1, forward strand.
GGTAACGGTTCTTCAAATTAGAACAAAAACCTTATTTGGTTTGACCGGTTCCGGTTACAGTTCCAGCATAATTTTTGGAACCATCGTGTCAACAGTTCCGGTTCAACAAGAATCAAAACCAAACCGACCACTAACAGTTTGCTCTGGTTCAAAGATTATTATCTCTTTAAAAAAACATATTTGAAAAGGAAATTGAAATTCAAATGGTTTGAGTAATAATTTCATGATTTCTTAATTCTAAATATGTTAAAATTGAACTAATACAGATATGCATGCAATAATATCTTATTGACGCACTGAATAGAAAAAGAATGAGTAATATTGTATGATTACAATAAACCTGATCCAAAAAATTAACTAATATAAAATGATCATTAGCATGATGGACAACAAGTAACACTGTAACACTCGATGCTCAGCAAAAATAGTCGCTTTACCGAAGTAGTTGAGGAATGACAAGCATAAGCATGCACAAAGTAGAGAATATAATCATCAACAAAATTAAATAACCACCAAATACCATCTTTGTATGTTGGCAGGGTCCATCACTGAGTACGTCTGCATTCAGACGAAGCGGGAATCGGACGGCTGATATAGGTATAGTCGTATAGATAATAAATATATATTATTAATATTATAAATAATAATAATAATATATATATATTATAAAGAATAATAATAATAAACGGATTGCGGTTCGGTTCTGCTGAAACCCGATATCTAGCCTACCTTTGAATGGCGCTCTGGACCCCCTTCCACTGGTGATAAAATGTCCCTTCATTTCCAGCCGCGGCTCAGCTGGTGATGAGAGCTTGCCGAAGAGCTCTTTATCAAGGAGGTCGGGGGATCGAGCCCCGGCCTCAACAACCTATCGGCCCTGTGGTGGGGCCGGGGATGGGTTGGGGTGTACGGTCCGCGGGACCTGATAAGGCTCATCGGGTGGACTCCCGGTGGGACCCCTGGGCCGTGGTGGGACGCCAGGTATCCAGGGTGGAGGCGGGTGGTGATGCCCGTCCTGCATCACCAACTTACTTCCGTGCACTTCTAGAGACATGACTTCCCTGGACCCAGTCCTCCTGCGAGCGCAAAAGCTCACCTCCACTATTGATGTATTTGAGAGGTCTCTTCGCACTTTGATGGTCATTTCGGGAGGGAGATGTCCTCTCCGTGCACTAAGATGCCTTCATAAGTGTTTGCATTGCGCAAGGCATTGATGGTGTTCTTGCGAGGCTCGGCGTGCGATGTTGTGCTATATGGACCATGAAGGAAGATGAACGGAAAATTTTGAATTGCAGGAAAAAGTGTAATTTTTGAAATAAGATATGTATCTAGAGGAAAGAAGATGCAGATTTAAGGACAAGAGCTACATTTGTTTGAACTAAGGATTAGGTTTCGATCATGAGGTTTGGTCCATGGAAGATTTAGTTTTGGTAGAAAAGACATTATTTTTGATAACTTTAACTTGCAAATTCTACCGTATGGCGGCACTTCCTGTACCTATCTTTGTGATTGTCGCTACATTCTGTCCGCTCCACTAGAGAAGTCCATATTTGTAATTTTGTATAATCATCAGTTTTGTGTCTGAGCAAACATTGCTCTTTCTAGTTGGAAAAAATTCCTTTCAAATCCACAAATTTAACATTTTGATTTGCTAATAACAAAAAAGTTTGTGAATAGCCATTTGATGAAAAAGTGATTTGCAATTAGTAATGATTTGCCTATAGCTATTTCGGGTTTACATATAACATACCCTTTCTTAATACAATAGGAAGATTCACAACTAAAGGCAAGACCCATGGGATGACAAAAAAGGTAAGTACTAAAGGACCTGCAGAGAAGTTATCAGCAATATCCCGTGCCTATGTGTAACAGGAGTAGGAAGACGCTTAGTGAGATAAAGATAATAGTGGCGCACACCACAACAAACACTAATATGATCGGGATACGGTTCAGGAAGGGTGTCACAACTCGTGTCAGGAAACATAGAAGAGGTATCTCAGGAGCAATGAGATTAGGTGCATGTGGTCCAAAACAAATTTGATCGTCAGAAATGTAACATCTTGAGATGTAGAATGATCATGTTACACGGCAATTACCGAACGGGTGCTAGGGCACGGGAGGAAATCTGGGTCACCCGCTCCCTACTATTTCATTCCAATAATAAGATAGTTCAAAGATGCTTACAAGACTTGGACACCTCTTTTATATACTAGGAGGGTCGACCACTCATACATAGAAAATAAATTGTGACAGAGAAATCACGCTCTAATAACCCTTTCATTTTGGCACTGTGGAGGAAGCGATCCACTGAGTCCACTTGCGGGGTTGCTCGTTATCGAAATAATGTAAGTACCGACACAACGGCTGAGGACCTCGGCCTTCTCGTCGGTCTGTGAGTGATAGGTTGCGTTGAAATGAAGCTCGGTATCCTGTTGGTGAAACATCTCAAGCCAGAAGGGACTCATAAACACCGAGTCATGATCATTGACAATGGAGCGGAGAAAATCGTGCAGGCGAACCACCTCCCCTATGAAAACACGGGCAATAGAGCTAGTCATGCATGGATACTTGCTAGGTATGAAGTGCCCGTGTTTGGAGAGGCGATCCAAGACGAACATGAGGCAATCGTAGTGTTGAGAGTGAGGTAGCCGAGTGATGAAGTCCATGGTGATGTCCTTCCAAACTGTGTTGGGTACCGGAAGGGGTTTAAGCAACCAGGCTAGAGCAAGGGTTTGATACTTGTCCTTTTGATAGGTCAGGCAGTTTGCTATGAACATCTGCACCACTCGCACCATGCCAACACCAATAAAGGTTGGTGTTTAAGTTCTGATAGGTAAGGTATGTGCCCAAGTGTCCTGTAATGGAGGTGGCATGAAACAAATGGACCAGCAGTTGATCGCGATGATGTAGTTGTTCACCTGCGAGGCAAAATGGAAGATGAGACTCAAGGTCTCACCGGAAGTTAGGGATCATGGAGGCGTAGTGCGGGTCTCGTCGTACCTCAATTGGGATGGCGCCAACATCAAGCAACCGTGAGTGGGAGATGTCCAACAGGGTACCATTGACTTCCTTGTGGAAGAGAGCATCAGCAGAGGCGTTCACTAACTCTCTTTGTACTCGATAGAAAAGTTGTAATCCAATAGTTTGGCGATCCATAATGGTTGGAAGGGAGTTGTCACCTTTTGACCCCAGAGGTGGTACAGACTATGGTGATCAGTACGAACCACGAAATGGAGGCCAAGCAGATAAGGCCATCAGTGTTGGGCGGCCAAAATTAGGACCAGCAGCCCGTTATTGTAAACTGAGACAGCATGTCGACGATCTGTAAAGGATTTGCTGAAGTAGGCGATGGGGAGGCCCTCCTACATGAGTCGGGCTCCACTCGAACAACACCCCCTTCTTGAGGAGGTTGATAAAAAGTCATAAGCGCGCCATAGTTGCGAATGAAGCAGCTATAATATCCCGTGAGGCCCAGAAAGACTCGCACTGCTCTAGTGCGTGATGGTGTCTCCCACTGGAAGATGGTCGTTATCTTGGCCAGGTCCATGGCTAACCCGAAAACGAAGATGGTGCGGCTTAAGTAGTCAATCACTGTCTGTCCAAGGAGGCATTTCTTCTGATGCGCCACGAATTGATGGTCCGCAAACAACTGAAGCATAGTCGCCAAGTGGACAAGATGGATCTACCAAGAGGAGATGTAAACCAATATGTTACGAAGGTGGGGGTGGAAGATGTTATTCATGGTAGATTGGAATGTTGTCAGCGTGTTAGGCAAACCAAATGGCATGACTAAGAACTCGTAATGATCTTCATGGGTGCGAAAAGCCGTCATGGGTATGTCCCTTGCCCGGGCACGGTTTTGATGATAGCCTGACAGAAGATCCTGCTTGGAGAAGTAGGTCGCCCCTCTGTAGCTCGTCCAAAAGCTCCCGGATATTTGTCAGGGATTGTGAGCTTGTTCAGCTCATGACAGTACACGTAAAACCGCAAACTGTCTCCCTTCTTCCGCACCAGAAGGACCAAGCTAGAGAAATAGCTTGCACTCGGCTGGATGCTTCATGCACATAACATCTCCTCCACCATCGTCTCCATGAAGGCATTTTGATCATGGTCATAACGGTATGGAAAAACGGAGAGTGGGGACACGCAGGACTAAAGGATGATGGGATGGTTCGAGGATCGGTTCTGAGGAAGTCTGTGGGGGTGGAGACGAGGGGCACAGGTTTGTCCAAAAGGAGCTAAATATATCTGTGTGGGAGGACCGTCGACAGGGGCGAGTCATCCCCAATATGACATAGTAGGGTGTGAAACTCAGGATTAACAATCTTAAGGATGGAGCAAGAGCCAGCTGGTGAACGAGCCAAGGAGGGGTCCCCGTGCAGAAGGTGGGAGGCGCTTGGTGTCTCAAAAGCCATCGTGAGTCGATCTCAATTATACTTGATGTTGCCCAGAGGACGTAGCTAGGACATCCCGAGTATTGGCACGAGCAACAATGATGCGCCAAGCAGAGACTAAAAGAGGCAGAATCGAACTGGGAGGGGACGACGGGATGGAGTCCACGGGATGAGCGAGAGCTGAAACGCGCACATGGGAGGCATTGAACAAAGGCAGGCAAACCAAATGCTACACGATGATCACCTAACGGGTGCTAGAGGCACAAAAGGTACGTTGGGCCGTCCTCTTCCTCCTATTTCATTCTAATAATAAGTTTGTTCAAAAATGCTTACAAGACTTAGATACCATGTTGATACTAGGCGGGTCTACCACATACATAGAAAATAAATTGCGAATACAATCCAATAACCCTCTCATTCTGGAACCGAGGTAAAAGCTCATGCACGCCGTGAGTACACCGCACGTATCGCTGACCGGGAGTGAAACCGCTCATGCTCCTATCAGATCATAACAAATTTAACCTCTTTGGGACTATAATGTCCTATAAACAGTCGTGTGCTTTAAAACCGGTCCGAACCGGTCCGGGCGAGACCGGACCGGGTCGGACCGGTTCGAGACCGGTCGTCTCTAGGACCGGTCCGGTCCCGGGCCGGTCCTAGAGGTCTCGACGGTCCCGTTTTCTTGGAGCTAGACCGGTCCAAGATCGGGACCGATAAAAGACCGGTCCAGACCGGTCTTTTACCGGTCCCAGACTGGGACCGGTCTAGCTCCAACAGTCCAACCAACGGCTCTTTAAGAGCCGTTATTAACAACGGCTCTTAAAGAGCCGTTGTATTCAAGCAGGCCGGCAGCAATGCTGCCGGCCTGCTTGAATGGACAGCCTAGGGCCTAGGCTGTCCAGCCTAGGCCCTAGGCTGTCATTTCTTTTTTTTTTAAATTTTTTTTATTTATTTAAAACCCCTCACCCGCCCACTTTTCCCCCCTCTCTCTCTCTCCTCCACTCTCTCCCCTCCACTCTCTCCCCTCCACTCTCTCTCATTCTCTCTCACACTCTCTCTCACACTCTCTCTCACTCACTCACTCTCATCAAATGGCCTCCTCCTCATCCGCGCCGGCGTCCTCGTCTGCGTCTGTCGCGCACGAAATTTTGGAGCACCACCACAAAGCGCCAATATGGGAGAAGTTTGACAAAGTGCGGGTCGACGGCGAAATAAAGGCGAAGTGCAAATCTTGCGGGAAGCTAATGGCCGCTGCCAGCAGCAACACCACCCTCGCGCGACATTCGAAATCATGTCTTGCCAAACAAGCTCCGGAGTCCACTCAAGCTCAACTTTCGTCGACCGGGCACATTTGGACGTACGATCAAGGTCGCCAACGGCAGCGACAAATGCAAACTGTCGTCAAAAAAGGTCTCCCATTCAACTTCTACGACGACAGCGAAATGACGTCGTACTTTCACGAAGAACTCCAACCCAAATATCAGCAAGTAAGTCGCACTACCACTAGACGCGATGCTTTAGCCGCGTACCTGCAAGCAAAACAAGATTTAATAAATTTTTTTGAAACATTCGACGGTCGCGTTAGCTTAACGAGCGACGTTTGGACTAGCGGTTTAGTAGACGGTCATTCTTATATTTGCATTACGTGTCACTGGATCGACCCAGATAATTGGGAGTTAAATAAACGTATAATTTGTTTCCAAGGGTTTGAATATCCGCACACCGGTAAAGCAATTTATCAGGTTGTTAGTAATACAATTAGGGAATTCAAAATTAAAGAAAAAATTATGAATATAGCTTTCGATAACGCGTCAAATAATGGGATGGCCGTCAAATATTTAATTTCGGATTTGCATCCTATGTTAGAAGGAATTTTTTTTCATACGCGCTGCGTTTGTCACGTACTAAATTTAATTGTGCAAGATAGTTTAGATTTTATGAAAGATTATGTTAGTAAAATCAAGACGATGTTACGAGTTATTTATAGTTCCAAAAAGAAAAAACAAGATTTCAAAAAATTTGTAATTTCGCAAGGTAAAAATTTTTTAGGTCCATCGTATGATATGCCCATACGATGGAACTCCACATATAAAATGCTAAAACGGGCTTTGTCACAAAAAACTTTACTAATTGAATTTTATAATAGTGTAGAAACACATGATTTATGTGAGTCGGACTGGGCCGTACTCGAAGATTACGTTAATTTATTAGAAAGTTTTTATCGGGCAACAAATATTTTATCTGGAGTTTACTATCCTACTAGCTCACTAGTTATTGAAAACATATTATTAATTTCAGAAACCTTTAAAAATTACAAAACAAACGAAATGTGGCGGCCGTTAATATTAATAATGGAGGAAAATTTTTTGAAATATTACAAAGATATGCCTTCTATGTTTTCTTGTGCCGCGGCTTTGAACCCTTTAATGGGTGTAGACGGGGTAGAAAATTTTATAGAAGAAATTAATCGTAATTTAGATTTAGACGAATCCTGCAGTTTTTCTATTAATATTAGCGTTGCGAAATTTAATTCTGATTTTACTCGTCTTTATAATTTTTATGATCATATGTATGGAGCGCGTCCTCGCGAAGAAACAACCCAGCCAAAAACAAAAGACGCTTTAAAAAATAAAATGTTAGAATTAGCATCTAGGAAAAAACAACGAACGTCAAGCACTTTAAATGAATTAGGATTATATAGCAAAACACAGTTTCAAGATTATATGACCGCACACGAAATTGAAAACTTTGACATTTTGAAATTGTGGAAATCTAAAACAAACGTTTATCCTATTTTGGCCTTAATGGCCCGTGATTTACTAACAGTCCAAGCTAGTACAGTAGCTTCGGAGTCTGCGTTTTCTTTGAGTGGCAGGATTCTGAACGAGCGGAGAAGCCGGTTGACCGAGACGTCTTTGCAGATTTGCATTTGCTACAAGGATCATTTGGATGCTCTAAGGAGGAGACAACATGTTTCGTCAATCGAAAATAGCGAGGAAGAACTTGAAGACGAAATAAGCAACTTAAGCCTGGGCAGTACTACCGAGGAATAAACGAGCAAAATGTAATTTCATTTTCTTATTTAGTTATTAAATGTATTTTTTTAATGAAATGCAATTAGATAAAATTTTATTTTGTTTCTTTGTAAATTGCAATTTTTTTAATTTGTAAATTGAAATTTCAATTTGTATTTTTGTATTTTTAATTAATTGTAATATTTTTGTTTAAATTTTTATAAAATATGCAGTTTTTTTATTTGTTCTTTTTTTTTCAAATAACAAATTTTTAATTAAAAAACAAATTTTTTTCCTATCTTTTAAAACCGGTCCGGGACCGGTTAGGACCGGCTCAGACCGGTCAACCGGTCCCGGACGGTCCTCCTCAAAAGGAGGAAAACCGGTCCCGGACCGGGACCGATTTCGGTTAAACCGGTCCGGGACCGGTAGCCAAAAAGACCGGTCCCCCCTGGGACCGGTTCAGGACCGGACCGACGGTCCTTTTGCGCAGGACTGCCTATAAACATCATTCATTGAGCATGGGGATTTAGTTTATCCCATAGTGGAGAAAGGTTGTTTGTATTGAGGCATCAAAAAATTCTAGACTAAGGGGAATTGACTATGCTTAGGATAAATCATAGAAGACATACAATTGATGTAAAAACATGTTGATGGCCAAGAAGACAGGAAAATGTGGAGTGTTGATGTTTTGTGAGGATGCAAGAGTAGAAAAATTTTCTTTTTATAAAAAAGTGAGCATACTAGTTTTAAGGCCATGACAAATATAAATAGGCATCATCTACTAATGACCTGAGGTCCACACCTGGACAACGAACTAAATTATGGGGAGACATGGTCATTTGGAGAAGCAAGAAGAATTCAAATATAGATGGTAATAGTGCCGAACACAAATTTGAACTTTACTGAGAAACTTGTAAAGTAAAATGGCCAAAAAGGTTATTGACGGGGATCAATCATCACTCATCACTCATCACATGTGGGCCGTTGCCCAATGGGGCCCGCGCGTATCTATTCTCGCAGGAGGCGTTGATCGGATCATCGTTTGGACGATCCGAGTCCACGGTTGCGTCTGGAGCACCGTTTGTACATTTATATGTGGTTTCTTTTTATTTTTTCTATGTATCATTAAGTGAGATCAGACATTTATCGTGTACGATCAATCATAGTCATCCATGATGAGTGCTCTGGGATGTTTTATTATAAATAGGAGAAAATAAATCAGGTTTGATTTCATTGCAGATTTTAGAGGTTTCTTCTCCCGCTGCTATCCACTGCTCTCCAACACCGCCAACCACCTCCATCCCCACTCCAGTCGTCGGCCACCTTTAAATCCGTGGTCTTAAGTCTTGTTGTATTCCTTCCAGCCGAAACCCTCCAGGGATTCCTCAAGACCGGCTGGCCACTCTTCCTCCCTCGCACCACTAGCCAACCCCTCACCGCCCCTTTCCCTCCCCTCCACCTCATTTCCCCTCCCTCCCAACTCTCTAGATAGTTGTCGTCATCCCCCAACATCCACATTGCCCCAGGCACAAGCCACACCCCTGCCTTCTATTCCAGCAAGCCTCTGCACTGATTTCAGCCCTCATCCAGCCTCTACCGGCCACCACAGGCACCGTCTAGTCAACTCACCACCTCTGCAAGCATTGAATCTCCACCTATCCAACATCAGCTTCCCTTTTTCCTTGTGAGTATTAATTGTTTGGTGTTTTGTGTCTCTATATTGTATGGATTGAGATTTCTCATATGTTTTGGAATGATAATTTGTTAATGCACTTGTTTCTTGATTGTTTTACGGGGCTTATTCGCTTCTTTAGCATTTAAAACCAAGGCACACGCGTGGAAGAAATTTATACCCGCTTGCTCATAAAATTAAGTTACGTCTTGCCTTTTGTGATAATCAATGTGGTTTAATTTCTAATTACTATTTTAATAAGATATCAGATCGTCTATTTATTGCATACATCAACCTACAATAACGAGAGTTTGATTTCTTCAGCACTACACCTAGGGTTGCATTGTTTAGGTCACACTGTCACAACCAACCTTGCGTCAATTATTAAAAGAATTGAATACACAAATATGAATCATAGAAATTGTTCTGTGATACAGAGGTTAAATTACCATTGCCCACAATCAAGCACAGTAAGTTTGAAGCAAACATACTAAGCAAATAGGCACATTATCAAAAAAGAAGATGTGGTGATTCGTATGGCCTATGTTCATATTGAAAGATATCCTACGGGCTTTATAGCCCAATTTTGATACACTTTTGTGACAAGCTAGGACTGATTAATATCTATTCACCAACTTGATTTGAGTGTGGAAACCATGATACATACAGGATCGTATATAAGTGATTCACATAGGAAAAATCTCCTTGATTTAGCAGGGAGTATTCATTATTAAGAGAATTTTTCTAATATTTTTGTTTGGAGTAGACTGTAATTCTCCTAGATTTCGAACTTCCTTTCTATTATTTTTGAGGTATAAAACCAGTCCTATGCTGACCAAAGAATACAATTTAGAAAACGTATTCCTCTTCTTATTTGTTTATCAGAACACTCAGGGGCTTTGAATTCAAGAGATAAAAGTAACATGAATATGCATAATAATAATAATAAATGACGAGTTGCAAGTCTACCTCGGCCGGAGAAGCTAAGCAATGCCCACGAGCATTATCTTCCAAGGTTGTTTGGAAAAATGGAGTAACATAACTTGCCTCAGTGCCATAAGGCTGCTTTAAACAAGAGGAAGGGTTTAGTAGTTAGACCAGTAAACCCATTTACAAATGCGCCAAAATTTAAGCTAATGAAGTTAAAATATAACATCCAGTCATAAGAACCAGTCTTTTGCTGGATTTGTTTTATTTGATTAGCAGACTAATACTAAAGATGAGATACTATACTCACCGAAAAATTAGGTATGCTAGGAATTTCATGCAATCTTTGTGGTTGTTGGGAACTGTATGGAGGGCTATGACTTCGGACTAACCCAATATCTGCGTAGTTCTCAATATTTTGAGGGTTCAAAGACTCAATGTTTTGGGAAGAAGGTCGTTCCAAATCTTCAGCTGATGCAGGGGAGACAGACCTTGAAGTCCCTGCTTGATAATCAACATATACAACTTCAGCAGAAGTCTCTTCATTTGGTCCTTCTGGAACAGATGCTGAATTGCTGATACAAGAAAAGTTAATGTTAGCATATCAACCACAGTATCCTAAGGCATTTCAATGAAAATTGTGTGCAGTGTCATCACATAAAAAAGGAACACGCTTAAAAAGAGTCTTGCTGCGAAAAATATGGATGCTAATAGTACTCGAAAGGCTAAAATTTTATCCCAGACATCCGTTCTTTCTGTATTAATGACAGCTCCATGTTACTAAAGATTCATTTAGATTCTTGATTACTTGATGATCATCACACACTAAGTAACCACATTGTCCACTTGGTCTTCTTTGATGGTAGGAGCAGGAGTTATGCATCTGCTTTTAGTTCACCAGCCTTAGTTACCTTTTTGGAAACATCTAGTCTGTTTGAAGTAACACATCACCTACAAAGCAAAAATACTTAAAAATGTTTGGCGCATCGGCTCAAGCTCGTATCGGATACGGGAAAAGCCTGGAAACGCGTTTACGAAACACCAGAAATGCACTATTTAAATAAAAAAATTAATTAGGAATCACGTATCCCGCTTGCAAGATACACGATTCCCGTATTTCACCGTCACGCGGCATAGTTATTCATTTCACGGTCACGCGGCATAGTTATTTCACGGTCACGCGGCATAGTTATTTCACGGTCACGTGGGATAGTAATTTAGGTTACGAAACCCTTCTTTTTTCTTTGTGCGCCTGAAGCCCTCTCCTCTCCCGCATCAGTCTTTCACGCCGTCGATAGAGTTCTCCTCCGAAGCCGAAAGCTCCCCTCTCTACGTCGAAAGCCCGTCGAACCTCTCCTTTCCTCTCTTGCTGCTCTTCATGCGCCCATCGAAGAGTTCTCCTCCGCTGAAACCCACCTCTCTGGTGAGTTCTCCTCCGCTGAAACCCTTCTTTTTTCCTTTTGCATTTTATTTCTTCTTCATCTTCTTCTTCTTCCTCCTCTTCTTTTCATTTCAGTTTTTTTAGTTTCACCTTTTTATAGAGTGATTTTTCTAGAGTTGTATCTGCATGTATGCTTGATGATCTTCTTACTGATAGTTTCTGGATTTTTATTTCAGTTATAACTATAAGCCATTAAGCTACTTTCAATTTCGCATAATTTTTAGTCATTAACATTATTATACTCAAAATGGCTTTTGTAATATGTTAAACTCTTTTAGTAGTTATAAACAGATATAAGTTTTCTAGGCAATATTTGAGAGGGTTCTCATCTATGCTCATGCTCATGGGCCGTATTTATCTTTGTGATCTATAGAAATTGGTTACATTAGGTAAAAACTAAAGAAATAGTAATATTTATGTCAAGTTTATGGTTATTAATAGAGAGCAATCTCACAAGAATGGTAGTGATTGTCTGATTGAGAGCAATTTGTGATCATGTTGCAAATGTAATCATTTTTTGCTTATATATGTTTCAATGTCCAAACAATTGTTAAAAATATAAGCCACTGTGCTTGTGATTGGAGACATGATGCACCTCCGAAGATGTCAATATTGTGCAGGATATGTATCTTTAATAGTAGACACTTCACTATTGTTATTCCCTTATTAGCATGGTATTTTGATTAATGGTCAACAATCTATCGAGAATGTATCAACGATGTTTGTTCAAGCAATTTTCTAATAGGGATGCATGCACATTATAGTTTGAGATGCATGTTAATTAGGGTTGTATTGGGATCCCGGATCAGTTGTGGAGAAATAATTATGGCTGATGAGGGTTAGTTTGCATAGTGATAAAAAAAGCTAATGGTATTATAAGATCAATTTTTTGTAACATAGTCGAAGTTTTGCGGAGGATCCAAATAGAGTTGCTCCTCAGAAAGATATTATAGTGAACAATGGCTAGTGGAGGATCCAAATAGAGTTTGCTCCTCATAAAGATTCGGAAGTTAGCAAGGAAATGATTAAATGCTTGAAAAAGTATTTTCCAAGCTTAATGGAGTGCAATGTGGTCGCAAAGGAGTATGCGGAATACATTGACAAATCTGGGGATTTTTAACGACTATGATTCAATTAAAAATCTTTATCTCCAAGGTTATCAGGATCACGATCCGGATCATAAAATCTGACGATCCTACGATCCAAATTTTATATGCCGATCTGAATCTTAACCAAAATCTAAATCGGCACCTCTACGTCTGGGATCACGATCCGGATCGTAGGATCGTTAGGATTGCGATCCCGACCCGATTCTACCGGTCCAGCCAAAGAGAACTAGAATCGTGTCCAACCCTATCCCGATCCCATTCAACTGGTCCAACGCCCATACACCATCGCTTAACCCTATCCCAATCCTGACCCCCATACCCCATCGCAGAATCATATCTTGTCGCTTTACCTTATCTCACATGTTGACTGCCGACTGCAAACAGAGGCCAAGGGCGACGTCTTCGATCGCTTCCAGTCCATAAAACGTCTTCCTTTTCCTTATCGAGTTCCATTTCATGTAGTGTCGGTGTCTTCTCTTCCATTCCAACGTATGAGCAATCCAGTGACCAGCAATCTAATGGCTTTCTGATTCCAAGCCGACGTTTTCTCTTCATTTTAACGAACGAGCAATCCAGCAGCTAGCAATCAAACAGCTAGAAATCCAACATACGAGCAATTCAGGCTTCCTACTTCCAGCGTACGAGCAATCCAACAATCCATGCCTGTCTTCCTGCTTCCAACAATTCATCGGTCCAGATTCGTTTTTATTGGTAATAGTCATTGTACGTCCTACCTGAAACTGAAAGTGAAGTTAGAACGATATAATCTTTTTGATTTAATTATTTTTTGATATAATTATTCACATACTGCTCAATTTAATAATTTTTTTGTTAATTGAGCATGTAATTGGATGATACAAAATTCAATTTTATATTTTTAGTCTTAATTTATGAATGTTGTAGGATATTGCGTTCCTCGATCCGATCCAATCCAGCCTTGATATGATCTCAACTAGTATCTCGATCATGGAAACCAAGGTTATCTCTTAGATCCAAAGAGTTGGTGGATAAATCATGGCTCGCAAGCCCCTTCACTTCAAACAATAGCATTTAAGCTATTAGTATAACCATCATCTTTTTCAAGTGCCGAGAGAAATTGGAGTACTTACTCCTTTATCCATTCAATGAAAAGGAATATAATGACACCACAACGTGCGGAACATTTAATAAGTATACATAGCAATCTTCGACTTCTTTCTATAAGAGATCAAAAATACAATGAAAGAGAGTCTATATTGTGGGATATTGCGGGCAATGGCTTTGAGTCATTCGAAGATGTAGGTACACTTGAGATAGCTAATCTATCGCTTGATGAACCAAGGTTGAAGCTCTCGATTGTTGAAGAAAATGATGAAGTTGATACTCTTAGAGAGAATGTTTAATTTTTAAACTTGATATTTTACATGGGAATGTAAAGAAGCATTGATCAATTGATGTAACGATGTGGACATGTGGAATATTGGTCTTTATAGTATTTGTTTCCTTGAATCTTATCGATGTTTTTATAACATTATATGAAATGTTATTTATAACATTATATGAAATGCCAATGATGTATAATATAAGTTTGAAGTCCCGATTTTCATATGTATTGTCTATATTGTAGTCTTATTAAATTCTTTTTCGTTACAATTCAATATATGTACATTTAGTTTGTTAGTTGTCTTATTTTTATATTAATTAACACTTATATTAAAATAATTAATTTTTTTAAAACATTTCTTGTACCCTTATTTTAAAAAAATTATGTTTCTGTATCCGTTTCGTATCATATCATGTATCATGTTTCCATCCCCGTGCTACATAGCACATCACTAGGTCTGCCCAAACACCAGAACTACAATTGCAGCAGGACATCAATGTATAAATCCCATAGTACTATGATATTCTGATTTTGATCCCTTTGATATTTCCATGTCTCATGTGAAATTACTAATATATTTTAGCTTAAAAATGAATGACAGTGGAGTAACTGGTATCCTTTTTGCTTTTAACAATGCATTGTATTCGATATATTTTCACATTTGCAGGAGGCTTTAGCTAAGTGAATAAAATATGAAAGAGTGGGATTCAGTATTTAAGTACTAGGATGAGTTGTTAGAATTAACTCTTTCCATCTGCTGATCTCTGTTTTAACTAAGACCTGGATTTGGACAATGATTTTGCCTTACACATTGTAATATCTGGCTTTTCCATATACCCCCTGTGGGATGAATAAAACTTACAACAAATATTTTATGTATTGTGTGCTAAACTTTTTTTGCATATGCCCATGAGTGCCTTCGATTGATGAAGACCCCTATTCTAGCTCCCAACAAAAGGGATATAGATGTTATGATCCCGTTGTCATATGGCTTCATGTATCTTGTCATTTTATTTTTCTTAGGAGCATGTCATATTATGCTTAACACACCGTATTATGTTCTGCCTTGATCTCCTATTTGTATACCTCCATCCATGCCTTAAGAGCTTGTTTTTCTTGACACTGAGACATGCACGTTTACATTACCTGCTCCACATACTTCATCCGACCCACCTTCACCACCTGATTCATGTATCTTGTCATTTTATTTTTCTTAGGAGCATGTCATATTATGCTTAACACACCGTATTATGTTCTGCCTTGATCTCCTATTTGTATACCTCCATCCATGCCTTAGGAGCTTGTTTTTCTTGACACTGAGACATGCACGTTTACATTACCTGCTCCACATACTTCATCCGACCCACCTTCACCACCTGATTCACCTGCGTTTTCTTTGATCCTCTAGCAATACTCACTTTCCACTTTTATCGTAATGTTTATCAACATTCTACAATGACTGTCATTGCTCCACCCGTCCCTGTTGATCCTTTTACTACCATTATTCCACCCCAAAATTGCTCTACTTCTAAGTATCACCCTCTTGAATTTGTTCACTACTCTGACTCTTGTACTGTAGTCCTTTCTTGGCACTAGAACTAGTCGCTCGGAGCCCCAAAGATACCAGGAAGTGTTTACCATACCTGAGTGACAGACAACTACTGAGAATGGTTAAGAGCCATTACATGTACTCGTGCATTGGAACAAATACCCTTACTCATTGACACATCCCATCAGTTGCAAGTTATTGCACAAGATCAAGATTTTGGTTGATGGCACCACTGATATATACAATGTCTGATTAGTTATTAGAGATATTCTTCAACAGTATGAAATTGAGTATAACGAGACATTCACCCATATTGCAAAGATGTCTACTTTGCAGACTATGTTTGTTGTTGCATTTGTTCATTCCTAGGCTAAGCTTTAGATGGATGTGATGAATGCCCTTCATGGTGAGGAATAATGGCATGTTCTCCGTGACGAGGCATTCATCCCTATCACGAACGCAATTACTACCAAATGTTCTTTATACTATAGTGAGTTATTTCCATAGGAAAAAAATGATCTACGCATTGTCTTCTTTATCATCGTCTCATTTATGGTAAAACCAAGCTTGTAGATGTCGGCCGACATGTCGCCCGACATGTCATTTTTGAGGGGGAGTCAACACTTTTCCACCACATTTGGCAAATCTGGTGTTTTCCAGTATTAGGGCCGACATGTCGGACATGTCGGCCCAATATTGCGGCTAATGGCGGGTTATGGCGGTATACTAATATTATATATATTAGTTTAATAAATTTATTTTTTTATTTAACCGCTCAACGCCTCGTTTCACATTCCGCCAGTATCGTGCCCTAATCGCTCTCTCTCGCTCTCGTCTTCTTCGCGGCTTTCGTCTTCTTCTCGACACTTGCTCTCTGGTTCTCTGGTGAATCTCGCATCTGGGCACTGGTTCTCTGGCTCTCTGGTAATTCTCGCATCTGGGCACTGGTGATTCCGTCTGCCGTCTTCTTCTTTGGCTCTCTGGCTCATCCCTCGGCACACTATGAGTATTATATTCCTCTATTTCTCTGGCTCTCTGGCTCATCCCTCGACATACTGTTAGGTTTATCTCTCTTCATCTCTTCCTCTTTGTTTCTCTCTTCTCTCTTCCTCTATTTCTCAGCACTGTGGCTCACTGGTTCCTCTATTTCTCGGCATTGTGGCTCTCTGGTTCCTTTATTTCTCAGCATTGCGGCTCTATGATTCCTCTATTTCTCGGCATTGTGGACATGTGGCTGGGTTCCTCTATTTCTTTAGTTTGTGGCTCTATGCAGTCGGCTGGCAATGTGGCTTTATGCAGTCAGTTGGCATTGTGCTTGGGTGGCAGTCGGTTGGTTGTGGTTGTGCTGGACTTGGGACTTTTTGGCATTGTGGTTCTCTTTCTCTATTTCTCTCTTCCCTCTTCTTCTACGATTGCGGCATTGTGGCATTGTGATATTGTGGCATTTGTTATTTTTCATTGCAACATATGATGTGAAAAAACTATTCAGCTATACACTTAGGTTTCAACATTATTTTTGCAACAAATGATGAGGATTTTTTAGATACTCTTGCCCTATTTAAACTACTTGTTTGTTATTGTAGTTTATATTGAATAATGGACATTGTGGCTGCTGGACAATTGATGTTATCGTAGGCAAGAGGTTATTTTGGATTTTGGAATAATGAATATCGTTGTTTTTTACGTGATGCAAATATGCAATATATAATATTTCTGATGTTGCAAAATTAATGTTGAGCCTTAGGTTATTAGACTGATCAGTAATCATTGATGAATGATAACATCAATTTTGCGGGAATCTATATTTAAAAATATTCACTGATGTTGCCTTTATTTTAATTTATTCAAAATTATTTAAAAAAAATTGTGTAGAATGCATTCATCAGAAGGTTCTAGCAAGATTCCTAGCGCTTCTTCCATAGTAGGTCGAGATCCGTGTTGGGCATTTGGTGAGAAGGTGACTCCAAATGACACCAATCGGATACGATGCATATATTTCAAGCAATTTGTGAATGGTAGAATTACACGCTTGAAGCATCACTTGGCGGGGTCGCGGGGATAAAGGGGCAACGTTAAGGCATGCTCAACGGTACTATCTGATGTTAAAGAAAAGGTTGAGGGATATTTAAACACTGCACAAGCAACCAAATAGTCTAAGACTGAAAGGTTGCAAACAACTTTGGAAGATGTAGTTGTTGGAGGGGATAGTGACAAAGAAGAAGCCTCGCAAAGGAGTCTTTATGCAGGGGTAGGTACTAAAGTACCGATGGATCAATTTGTCCAACTCCAACCCACCGAGAGCAGCAAAGTGGTACAAACCACAATTGATAGTAAGTATAAAAAAAGCTAGAGATGACGCATGCTTATATATTGTTAGGTGGGTATACGAGACAGGCATTCCTTTCAATGCCTTGTATGCTACATCCTTCCAACATGCGTTGCATGCAGTTGGGCAATGTGGACCAGGGATGAAGGGGCCAATCCCATATGAGATGAGGGAGAAATTCTTGAAGATGGAGGTTCAACGGATGAATGAGATGCTAAGTACATTCACTCAAACATGTAGGGTGCATGATTGCAGTATTCTTACAGATGCATTGACAGATAGAAAGGGAAGAAGCTTCATGAACATAGTGGTGCACACTATTGCTGGGGTGGCATTTTGACTATCCAAGAATGTGTCCTCATCCACACATGATGGAAAATTTATTTTTGATTTTGTGGATGAGGCGATTGCCAGCCCAGATGGCCCAAGAGAGGAAAATTTAATACAAGTGGTGACAGATTATGCATCCAATAACATGGCAGCATCAAGGTTGATGGCTTTGAAGAGGCCAAAGCTCTTTGGACTTCATGCCCCATTGGTGAAAGTCCTCAGAAGAGCTGATGGGGACACACCATCAATGAGATGATTGTATGGTGATATAAAGAAGGCTAGAGAGGAGGTTGTTGTTGCTCTTGAGTTTAAGGAAAGTAAATATCTCCACATGTGAAAGTTAATAGATAAAAGAGTAGAGACTAAGATGAGCAACCCTCTACATCAAACAGGTTATTTACTGAATCCCTTCTTCTACTTCCCAAATAGGAAAGAGATAGATGAAGACCCAAAGTTCATGGGTGGGTTTATTGACTGCCTCACTAGAATGTACTCTCATGGCATTCCTATGCAAGATGCTGTTACTGTTGAGGTTGAAATTTATCAGCTAGAGCAAGGAGCATTTTCCCGGGACATAGCAAAGAGGTAAAGAGTACTGCCAGGGTTTAATCCAGGTATATTTTCACCAAACAATTGTTGGACTATTTTTTTACTGAGCTGCTAATAATTTGTTATTTTTTCATAAGCTCATTCATGGAACTTTTATGCAATTGAAACTCCAAATTTGATAAAAATGGTCATGAGAATCTTGAGTTTGACAACTAGTTCCTCCGGTTGCGAAAAAAATTGAAGCACTTTTGAGATGATAATTTACTTGTAAATATATATTTTAAAATGATATTTCAATAATATTTTAAGATGATAATAATTTTTAATGTTTATATCATATTTAGATTCATTCCAAGAAGAGGAATAGACTAGAAAACAAAAGATTGAATGATCTCGTATTTGTGAAATTCAATTCTAAGCCGAAGTCTAAATATTCTGATCTATCTCGAGACCCATTGTCTGCAAAGAATATTGATGAAGGAAAAGTTACTGAGTGGTTAGCGGATCCTGCTGATGATGTTGGAGATGATGATGATGACGAAGTGTTTCCTGGAGAAGGGTTGACTTGGACTCAGATTGGTGACATGGTTGATATTGTTGTGAGTTCTAGGAGATGTGCAAGACCGGCTTTAAAACAGGCATGTACGACAAAACCGAAAGGAAAACGACATATGTCAGAGAGGGATGTGGATGATGATTCACTAGTGTTTTACATTTCTGAGGGCTACCAAACTGATGAAAAATCATGATGTTATTTAGGTGAGTTGTATTAAGTTAATTCTTTTCGTCATGTTCATTAATCTTTATTCTTTAATAAAGTTGTTAGTTCTTACTCAAATGTTCGTTCATTGATTTCAGGAAAAAAATATTGTTGATTTATATAAGAGTAACAGATTTTGTGGAGCATTAACATTTTGGTAATAAGCTGAGGTACGACTATACTTTCTAGTTTAAATGTTTAATACTTTAATATGATTTTGTGATGTTGTATTATATTATTACATGATTGAAGGTATGCAACATTTCATATTTATAATAAATTGATTAAACACTTGTTAGTAGTTTAATTTTCTCATATGAATTTTAGTTTAAACTAATTACCATCTAATTAAAAAATATATTATGATATATATAATATATATAATATTACAATCCCACATTTTGAAATGTCCCCGATATATCTCTCGCAATCCGACATCCGACATAAAAAATCCAAACCGACATGAGTCTGACATCCGACATCTGCAAGTTTGGGTAAAACATATCTTTTAATTAATGCAAATGATATCTCTTAATAGAATATGTGACTATTTTCTCCTAGTCACTTTGCAAATTAGAAGATAGTTATACTCATAATTGAATTCTCTGCAATTGTGAGTGACTTCATAAACATATTCATGGATGCCAATGTTACGATCATATTCAGTAAAATACTACAACTTCGAATTGAATCATAAACAAAATACTCCTATAATATCTTCCTCTTTTTTATTTTTGGACATGGTGGGCCATCGCAATAGAATGCAAGGACCTTAAATTCTATCACGATTTTTATCGCACTTGACAACATAATTTTAGAGACAAATAACGAAAAACCAATTTCGTATTAATAATCAGGATGCTGAAAAGCTTGAAAAAGCATAATTTGTCAAAATTGAGGTTAAGCACGAAAAACCAACCAACGGTGTAATATCATGAGTCCGATGAGGGAGGAGATTGTTTTGGGGGCAGTGAATCTCAGACAAAGCAACTCCTGGAAAGCTTCTAGGATGACAGGTTTCTAAGTGAAAGGAGATGAAAGAATGAACTGAATTTCATATTCGAATTGAAGAGAAAGTTGTTGGGCTTAAGTAATAATTCAGAACCATAAAGATCAAATACGCTTTTTCGGAACAACTGGTAGAGTTATGTTGGAAACTCCATAGTTAAGCGAGCTCCGGGGGAATAGTCCTGTGATGGGTGACCTCCTAGGAAATGCTCGTATGATATATGTGGAAAAGGGCAAAACCATGTGGTTCAACTAAGAATAGGATGAGTTGAACCAAAACGGACAATATTTCTGATATTGTAAGGGTTTGAAAGTTTATCAGAGTCAGATCTCCTGTAGTGCGCTCGTGGAACTACGGCTTCAATGATATTTTGTAAGAGACTTGCAAACATGAAAATAGTTTGAGAGATTCTACCGGTTTAACTTTACAAGAGTTAACATCATAATAATTGGATTCGGTTATCTTACTAAGATCTAAATTATATGGTGTGTCTAAATAATTTTGATTCTTATGCAAATCATGAAATTGGAAGTAGTTGGTTCTTTGATCATCGTTTTATAAAGTGCTGCTTTTTATCTAGGGTACAAGTAAATTTGATCCAATATAATGTTGAAACTTTTCCTGTATCTTACAACAGGTTCAAACACAAAACATATAAATGCTTTACTAAATTAACATTAAGAGCAAAGGACAATAAAAATATTCCCAAGCTAAATCAAGATGGACACTGAAATTGTAGATGAAAAATCATATAACATTGAAAAAAAGGCATATAACATTAAAACACATGATCTAAAATAAGATAAGCATATAACATTAGAAGGTTTACTTAGTGACGGAGAAATGAATACAACCTGACAGAAGGTGTCACATCCGACTGTTCTGCACTATCAATTGATTGTTGAGTGGACAGGAACTCTTTGCTAGACTCTGATCCATCACCAAAACTGCCAAATGTTAACTTTATAAACTCAGCTTCTGGTACTCGAAGATGCTGAGGAATAATGACATGCTGTTCTCCATGAACATTGACATGAGAAAGCTTAGTTGACAGGTCAGTAGCATCCACCAGGTTTGAGGAGAGCTCATTTTCATTAGAAGATGGAAGAGCAGAAGATGCTTCAATTGCACAAGAGCTTTCAGTTTTCAGCTTTTGAATTTTAGGCTTCCACTCCATATTGGGCGGCATGGCTGGACAAACTGATTACCATTAACTTATTGAAGTGTACAAACCAACTCAAGATGGCCTAGTCATAAACAAATTTCCTTACATAGAACATTCTCCAACATGAAACAACATGCTCCCCAGAATGAAAATATAATTACAAAACACATAAAACTATTTAAATACAAAACGATAGAAATAAAATATTTTCTTACACTTCTGCATGTATATAAATATGTTGATATCATGAATAGAACCGATTCACGAATATTTATTTTTGTTTCCTAGAATTCATGCATACAAAGTGTTACAATTTGACATGGATGACTAACAGTGTACTACCACTTTATTGCTGCAAACTTCTACGAATTGAGTATATTTTTCAATATAATATAGGCATTACAATACATTTTATTATGATATTGGGTAAGACATGAATACCCACCCCAAAACACGTAAAGTTTGTCATCAATAAAAGCAATATTCAAGTAGGAATGGAAAATAACTGTTGATCTACTCCTGAAGTGTTAGAGTCGTGACCAGAGCTTCACGGAAACCAGAGGGGGAAGAAAATAGCAGGATACACAATTAAAATCCAAAGCTTCCACACAGTCCTTGCCCAAACAATTACAAAGTTCTCCGTACCTAAAAGAAAAGCAACTACTTCGCTTGTATATGTGATACACAAAATCCCACTATATCTTCTTAACACAATAATTCCCAAGAACTATATCTCGGCCTATTGCACTTAACGACTAATGTCGGTGTCTGTCGTCCTCGAATAAATCAGTAGGATCGAGGGTCTTGATGTCGTCCAATATAAGACCTTACAATATTTATATAGGACCCGGAAATATAAGAAAGACAATAAAGCCCCCAACGGGGAAAATACAATAATACGACTTGAACAATAATAAGACTAATCTCAACTCTCCCCCTCAAGTCGGACGGAAGATGTCAGTCATCCCAAGTTTTTGAATATCGTCAGAAAACACATCACTTCCCAAGCTTTTGGTGAACACATCCGCCAGTTGATCTTTGGAATGGACAAAAGGTGTGACCACGGTCTTTTTATCCAAGTGGTCTTTGATAAAGTGTCGATCAACCTCCACATGCTTTGCCATGTCATGTTGGACTTGGTTATGATTTATACTAATGACTGCTTTATTATCACAAAATAAGGAAAAAGGACAGGCCCCGGACAAACCCAGATCCTGTAATATAGTACGCAACCATAGGCCCTCACAAAGGCCTTGTGACATAGCACGATATTCTGCCTCAACACTAGATCTGACCACCACATTCTGCTTCTTATTACGCCAAGTCACCAGGTTTCCACCGACAAAGGAACAATATCCGGTTGTGGACTTTCGGTCATCACGACATCCAGCCCAATCAGCATCAATGAACACTTCAATCTTCAAGTGGTTGTTTTTTTAGAACAAGAGGCCACGACCAGGGGCTTTCTTCAAATATCTTAACACACGATATGTTGCCTCTTGATGTCTGATCCTGGGAGCGTGTATATATCTACTCAAAATTCCAACCGCATAGGTGATGTCAAGACGTATGCGGGATATGTATGAGTTTCCCAACCAATCTCTGATAGCGCGAAACATCTGTTTGGTCACCATCACCATCTTCCCCAATCCCATGATTTGCTTCCATATGAGTGTTCGCAGGAACACAACCAAGCATCCCAGTCTCCTTCAAGAGATCTAAGATATACTTACGTTGGGATATGAAAATTCTCTGAGTAGATCTAGCGACCTCAATACCAAGAAAGTAACGTAATCTTCCCAAATCTTTCACTTCAAATTCAGCAGATAAGAGGGACTTGAGATTCGCAATCTCGTCTGTATCATTTCCAGTGATCACAATGTCATCCACATAGACAATGAGGACCACAACCCTCTGATTGCATCGTCGGACAAACATAGTGTGATCAGACTGAGTCTGCTTGTATCCAAATTTGAACATAGCCGTGAGAAATTTTCCAAACCACGCCATAGGAGATTGTTTTAGGGCGTATAAGGATCTCCTCAGGCGGCAGACAAGACCTTCATCCCCTTTCTTTATAACTCCAGGAGGGAATTTCATGTACACCTCCTTATCAAGCTCACCATGGAGAAACGCATTCTTCACATCGAGTTGATGGAGATCCGAGCCCATGCAAGCAGCGCACAATAGCAATACCCGAATGGAGTCCATCTTTGTCACAGGAGCAAAGGTCTCTTGGTAGTCTACTCCCTGAGTTTGAGTGTAACCTTGAGCAACCAGACGTGCCTTGTATCGTTCAACCTTACCTTCTTGGTTCTGCTTAACAGAGAAGACCCACCGTGAACCAATGGCTTCTTGTCAGGAGGAAGGGAAGAAATATCTCATGTGTGGTTCTTGTCCAAGGCAGACATTTCCTCTTTCATCGCCTGAGTCCATACCGGTATACCCAAAGCTTCCTGCCATATTTTAGGAATAACAACCAAGGAAAGAGAATAAACAAAGGCTTGATGGGTTGGAGTAAGATGACGGTAAGCCACATGATTAGAAATAAGTTGTTGAGTACAAGGAGCTTTACCTTTCAACAATGCAAGTGGGACATGTAGATCAGCATCATCAGAATTTGAGCCTGAAGTGGGCACTGGTAGAGGTGGAACTCTAGTAGCCTGAGTACCTAAGAGCGACGGTGGTATACGTGAGGAAAAAGGGAGATCGGAAGAGAGATCAGAGGATCGGGCAAAGGAACCGGTGACGGTGGTGGAGTGGAATCATTATCACGTGGTGGGGCGGAAGGAAGAAGGGATGAGGAACATCAGTGGAATCATTATCACCACTACTCTCCCCCTGACGTAGAGAGTGAGTCGAAAGCAAAAAATAGGATTCCCCCTCCCTGAAGGTAACATCCATAATACAAAACGTACGCCTGGAGGGGGGGGGGGGGGGGGGGGGGGGGGGGGGGGGGGGGGGGGATGGTAACATCGATACCCTTTCGTGGTGAAGTAACCAAGGAAAACACAACGGAGAGCCCGAGGGTCAAGTTTGTCTCGGTGAGGTTGATGGATATGCACAAAACAGACACATCCGAAGACACGGGGTGCCAGATGAGTGGTATGGATAACGGTCATGGTGGAGAGACGGGTGAGAGGAGTGGCATAGCCGAGGATACGGGAAGGGAGATAGTTGATCAGGTGAGCAGCAGTGAGCACAACATCACTCCAATAGGACTTAGAAAAGTGCATAGTGGCAAGAAGGCATCGAGCAACGTCAAGCATGTGCCGGTTTTTTCATTCGATAACCCCATTTTGGGTGGAGGTGTGAACACAAGTAGTCTGATGGATGATACCATGACGTGAAGAACAAACTGCCATTAACAGAAATAACAGTAGGAAAGAGGGAAAGAGGGAACGTGAAGAACGGTAGGACGAGGAATAGTCGGGGAACAAGAAATGTGTCCTTTGCCTGCAATGGGGGACAAACTGCCATTAGCAGAAATAACCTTGTCCTTACCAGACAAAGGAGTATAGGAAAAAAAACCTCAGGAAGAGCCACTCATGTGGTGGGTGGCACCAGAATCGATCACCCACTTAGAAGAGGAAGCAGTGGCAGCATGAGCACTTGGCATAACAACAGTGGCAAGAGAAGTAGGAGCACCGGGGGACGGATCTGACTGAGAGTGAAGCAGACGGCGAAAAACATCCAACTCATGAGCAGTGAGCTGACCGGGGGAAGAACGGGATGTCTTATCATAGACATCAACAGAGTAAGCATCATCATGGGGCCGAGAACCACCCTGTCTATGGCCCCCACGCCCAGGTCCACGACCATGATCACGAGGGGCAAGGTGAGGGTGAAGTTTGAAACACACCTCCCGAGTATGTCCCTTACGACAACAATAATCACAAATAGGCACGGAGGATCCAGGACTGGGAACATAGCTGCGACCCACACTAGTCAGAGCGGAACGATCAGGAGGTGTGCAATAACACTGAGAGACTTCCGGCGGTCTTCATCACCAAAAACCATACTGAATGCCTCCTGAAGTGACGGGAGAGGGGAGCGGTGAAGGATACGTGTCGACACCATATCAGACTCCATGTTCAAGCTCATCAAGAACACATGGAGATGAAAGCGGTCCTCCCATTGTTTCAGCTGAACAACATCCGCGGTACAGGTAGGAGAAAAATGTGCAAAGTAGTCCAATTCTTGATATAGACGCTCGAACTCTGAGAACGACGACACAGACATAGAGCCTTGCCGCAACTCCAAAATGCGCCGGGTAGGCTCATAAACCTGAATGGAGCTACCAATTTGGGAGTATGTTTCCCGTGCTCAAGTACAGATCTCGTAAGCTGAGTCCATCAATATATAACTCGAATAGACCTTGGGAGACATCGAATGCAAGAGCCAGGAGACCACCAGAGAGTTTTCAGTGTCCGAACGCTTCCATGAGGGGTCAGTCTTGAGGGGCTCCTTAGTTGTCACATCAATGTAACCAAACATCTGGTGGCTGCGAATGACGTGTTGAGCAGCGCGAGACCACTCGAGATAGTTTGTGTCATCCAAAGTTACCGTGGTAATCTTCAGAGAGCCAGAGTGTCCATGAGGTCGTTGAGGATCACTCATCTGTGGATGTATCACATCCGGAGAAGATGCAGAAGAATCAACATCACCCATATCGACAAGGAGAATCTACGAGAACTCAAGAAGCAAAAGCGAGCAAGGCACAACTGTGAATGTCGTCAGAGGCAATCGACAACGGAAAGAAAAGGTATCCAACGGTGCAGAGGGATGATCCAACACCGAGAAAGCAAGGTGCGACTGCAGAAGGCAGCAGGCGACGACACCGGTGCCAATCGATGGAAGGGACGCAACTGCGGCGGCCACAGAAGCAGCAGAAGGGGGGTGAGGGAGAAAAACGCCGCAACAAACTTTGCTACGCAGGAAGCATTCGATCGGCCCTGCAGCAGAACGATCGGCCTTGAAGCAGTTGGCGAGAACGAAGAATCAGGGAGGGAGGAGTATCGGTCAGTCTGGATGCATCATCAAAGGACGGCGGCGGACGACCTTTTCAGCAACCGGCAGAGGCGAGAGATCCGCCTGGCAGCTGCATGGAGGAGAACGGGAGCGAGCAGAACTGGAGAGGCGACGAGATCGAGCCGCAGGCGGAGACGACGGGATCGAATGGAAGTTGCTCAGTTACGCACGGCGGCTAGGGTTCTCTTGCTCTAATACCAAGTTGAATAGCACAATAATAATGTGTCCAATACAAGACCTTACAATACTTATATAGGACCCAGAAATATAAGAAAGACAATAAAGCCCCCAAAGGGGCAAATACAATAATACGACTTGAACAATAATAAGACTAATCTCAACTCTCACCTCATCCCGAGTGGCCTTCTCTGTGTGGGGTGCAGGTCAATAGTTGTAACAATACTTCTTGAAGAAAAATTGGCCTCATCCCTAAGGACAAGTAGAGGGAGCTGGTCATAAAAATCGCCTTTGCTCATTCAGGTGGCATTGGGGTAGGAAAGCCTTTGCATTGGATCAACAGCTAGGGAACTTGAAAGTGTCTGTGTGAACCATCTAGTAGATAGAGCAGACTTTGACTCAGAAAATGCATATTGTGCTCGTAGCAAGGTCGGAGCGGAGTGTCGCCTTGACAAGATGATTGTTGACAACACATTTCAGTTGAGATATATGAAAAAGAGCAGAATGAGGTTGTGGGCCAACCAACAACAGTAAGCCATGACACAAATGCTCACAAATAGAAAAAGTGTCATAGAAAGGAACACCGAGTTTCAGTTGGATCCATGTAGCCACCATAGATAGTCTATGTTGGAGTAGTTTGACGAATATTTAATCCTTGAGTGTGGAAGAAAGGCCTCAGTGGTGCTTATTGGTTTGAGGACTCGTATTTTGAACCCAATGTATGCTAAACTTTTCTCACAAGACATCATCGGGAAGTATGACACCATGACATGTAACTAGGGATTGGTGGAGGTCGTCGTCGCACATACACAATTACGTACAGGGTAGTCTTGTTGCTGAGTGAAAGTGTTATAAGAGTACTCTGTCCACGATATCCGAGTGGCCCAATGATGAGGATGGTTGGAAGCAAAACAATGGAGATATATTTTGATGTTGCGATTGAGGACAGTCATTTGGCCATCCGTTTGTGGGTGATACACGGGGCACATTCATAACTTGATCTAGGTCTTGAATAGCTCTTGAATCGCCTTTGCTCATTCATGGTGGTAATTATTGATAGGAGAGTGAATCACAACTTCTTCAACTACTTGCTCATCTCTCTCCAATCCTCGTAGTGTGCATAACTAGCATCCATGTGTATCTTGGAGAAGACCGCGGATCCTTTTCAACCTGCCTGTGTGACTTGGTACTCATGACGATGGGCACCCACTCGTTCACGGTAGTCTTCCATATGTTTACATTGGGTGGTGTGGACGCCATCCCGTGCTTTACATGATTACAAACCTTGGTTGAAATTCATGTTAGTTGGTCCAAGTGAATTTGATATTTTGTGTAAAGTTCCAACCACCTCAACGACGATGTCTTGCTATACCGTTCCACAACAACCCTCAGCTCCCTCCTCATAATGGATCCAGACTTCTCCACTATCCTTCTGTCGATTGCTATTACAATACTCACACCATGGCTTCACTAGTAGCACCATAAGCTCAATATCCTTCAGTTTTAGGCAACTCCCAAGCCTTCCTCCTTTGCTACCATTGGTAAATCACATACAATTTCAGTCAGACATCACCGGTTCCGTCCACACAGTTGTGATCACGCTCAAAAGGATGAGATTGAGCACTTGGGGACATCATTCAACTTAATTTGGTCCTTTCATCTGCCCAATCTTTCTAGTGCATAAGAGATACAATAGATGGAGGCTTTGTGTGGCCAATCGCAAACTGAATCAAGCTACAACTCGGAATCAATATCATATTCCGGTCATTCAAGAGATGTTTAATGAACTATAGTGGGAGCATTACTTCCTCAAACTCGACCTCCAATCTTTCTACTATCAAATTCGTATTCACATGTACTGCACAACTATACGACGAAGATGACAATGCGGACCCATGATGGAAATTACGTGTTTTTGGTCATTCCCTTCGGCTTTATCAATATGCCCATCACTTTTGAGTCAACCATGAATGTTGTATTCCGACCCCACCTGCACGTGCGTTTAAATGGCATTCTTGTCTACAACACTTCTTGGCAGATTTGTTTTTGATGTTCTTAGCCCTATTGGCACAACATCGGTTTAGTGTGAATCACCAGAAATGCCTCATTGGCTACAAACAGATCAAATACCTATGTGATATCTGATAATCGTGTCATGTAGTGTCTTGTCCTATAGTGGGGTCTCCATCTATATAAGGAGACCCTTAGGTGAGTAATTTTTAATCTTTGGAGTCTTAGTGTCTTGGGCTCTCTTTGGAGAGAGGAGTGCTTTGGAGGACCCAGCCTCCCGGTGTTTGGCGAGAGCTGGTCTCTAGATTGTATCATTCGCGTTTACTTTTATGCATTGCAAAATCGCGTTCCTGTTTTTAGATCTTAATACAGTTAGCCCGTATCAATTGGTCAAACCTGCTACTCTTTTAGGGTTTTCGCCGAAACCATAATTGGATCTGAATCCCTACTCAAATCTGCCACGCTCGATTCCTTCGTCGCCAACGCCGCTCGATCCAACGATTCCGCGTCGTCGATGCTTGTACTAGCGTCGCTTTTCTCGCCCAACACGCCATTGACTTCTGTTTCTGTGCGCATTCGCGACTCAGCACGACAGCTACAACGACTTTGACGGAAGCCCTCGCCTTCCGCTGCTCGGCTTGATTGTCTCTTCCGAGACTTCGACGACTCCTTCCCCGTCGACCTGCACAGTCACCGTTTCCAGAAACCTGGTGTCTCTCATGCATCGTCGACTTCCACGATTCGAGAGATCCCATGCCTACGTCTGTGACCACACACATCAGACGACGCTTCCAGCGGCATCCGACGATTCCAACGTGATTCTTCCCTTCTTCTCTCGTGCTTCCAGTGCGCCTCCGGCCCCCGATAAGTGCATATGCATTAAAATAACAGAAAAAAACAAACTACAAAGCAACCTGCCGGACCCTCCTCTTCTCCAGTCGTGTACGCCGCACCTCCAGTGTCCCGCCAACACTCCTGCAGCATTCCAGTAGCCACTCCTCATCCTCGCTACCTTCCTGCCACCCAGCACCGCCTTCTGTCGTGTCGGGCCGCCCCTCTTGCGGCTCCTGCAACATTCCAGCAGCCTTCCTGCAACTCCTGCAGCATTTCGCCGCTTCTCGCCGCTACGGCTAGCCTCCGTCCATGCTCGTGACTCGTTCAATGGCCCTCTATGCCGACGAGAACGCCTCATCCTCCCTTGAATCTCATCACTTGGATCAACTCGAAGCTAGAGAGCTCGCGTCCACGGAGGTAAACCACCCACCGGCCCCTCCGCCTCCACCACCGCAAACCCTTTAGCCCATCCTAGATTACATGGGGTTTCTCCACCCCGCTGCGGACATCCACCCGACAATCTTCGTCGGATCGAGATTCATGTGTTCGACAGCACCGACCCTCTCGGTTGGATTGCCTGCGTCGAGCAGTTCTTCGACCTTCAATAAACCCCCGCCAACCAGAAGGTTCCATTGGCCACTATCTAAATGGAGGGTTTGGCGCTCCATTGGGTGCGTTGGACGCGCCAACAAGTTCCTGACCTCTCCTGGCCTACGTTGACGGAGGAACTCCTCTGCCACTATGACGCCCGCCATGAGGGCAATGCCTATGAGTGTCACAGCTCCGTGTGCATTGTGACCACTTACATTGAAGAGTTCATAGAGGTCGCCACACACGTGCCCGGTCTATCACCTGACAACTACCTGGGATACTTCCTTGGGGGTCTACAACCCCACCTTCGGGGGCGCTTCCGGCTCCACAACTCGATGAATCTTTCCCTCTCCATGGAGCAAGCATGCTGTCTCGACGAGGAACTTTATACCACCCAGTTGTCTTCCTCGGCTCGTACATCCCACAAGCCGCTGACGTTGAAACCCCCGCCGTCTCCTGCCCGCTTGGATCACATGTGCCCTCCTGTGCCCCCGCTGCTAGGCCCGCCTCCGCCAGCCCCGCCTCCATTGACGCCTCGATGACCCTTTATCGTGTCATGTAGTTTCTTGTCCTGTAGTGGGACCTCCATCTATATAATGTGCCCCTTAGTGTCTTGGGCTCTCTTTGGAGAGTGGAGTGTTTTGGAGGACCCAGTCTCCGGGTGCTTAGCGAGAGCTTGTCTCTCGATTGTATCTTTCATGTTTACTTTTATGCATTGCAAAATCGGGTTCCTGTTTTTTGACCTTTGATACGGCTAACCCGTATCAATATCATCTTCAACTTGGGTGGGTGGGTGGTGGGTGGGGCTGGGGGCCCTTCCCTGGTCATAGGCATCCTTGATTGTTCTATACCCACCACAGTTTGAGGCATCATTGGCTTTCCAGAACTCCCAGGGTACTATTGGAAGGTTCATCCGCGATTATGATGACCTCGCACTCCTACCCCAAGGTTATAGATATTGGATGTCAGGTTCATGTTAGTTTGAATTTGAAGTGTCAAATATCAGATTGTGTTATGAACTAGCAAGAAGAAAGGGGGGAAATAGAGGAAACTAGAGAGGAAGGAGAAATTAGGGTTAGGGTTTGAGGGGGAAGAGAGGGAATACCTGAATAGTTCTTTGATAATCCTCCTCCAAGCAGTCCCCGGGCTATAAATACCCGGGGGAAAGAGGGGGCCGGCCGGCCCCCCCAAGTGGGGCTGAACCGGAGTGGTTCAGCCCCAATCTGGCCGGTTTATTGAGTGGGGGCTGAACCGGATGGTTCAGCCCCGTTGTCTTGCGCCCGCCCTTTGGTTCGCCGCGAGTACTTATGTCCCGAGAACCCAAGCGGGTGTTGGGGCATAACATTCCCCTCCCCATCAAGCACCAGCTTGCCCTCAAGGTGGAAATCTGGGAACCGCTCGCGGAACTCTAACAAGTCAACCCACGAGTTGTGCACTGCATTCATATGCTTCCATTTGACAAGCACTGCTGGCCGATATTCTGTGCCCGACTTCTTCCACTTGGTCAACAAAATGGCCTCTGGTGATGGCCGCAACTCGCCACTGCTGGTCGCCTGGGGAAGGAAAGGACTGGCCTGAACGGAAGCCCCGAGCTTCTTCTTCAAAACAGAGACATGAAATGTCGGGTGGATGCGAGACCCCGACGGAAGATCCAAGGTGTAGGCGACTGGTCCCACACGACGCAGAATGCGGAACGGCCCGTAGTAACGCGGGACGAGTTTCTGATTTGTCCTCCGAGAGACCGACAACTGGCGATAAGGTTGGAGCTTGAGGAAGACCTCATCGCCCACCGCGAATTCCCGCTCGATGCGGTGTTTGTCTGCCTGTGCCTTCATGCGGTCCTGAGCGACCCGCAGATTGTCCCGTAGTAAGGCTAAGGTGCGATCCCGGTCCTGAAGTGTCCGCTCCACAGCTGGAAGAGCGGTGTTGGTGGGCTCATAAGAACTCAACGTAGGAGGAGGGCGGCTGTATACCACCTCGAAGGGGGTGAGCTTGCTAGCTGTGTGGAAAGACGTGTTGTAGCAGTACTCCGCCCAATGTAACCATCGGGTCCACGTGCGTGGCTCGTCCATCACAAAGCATCGTAAGTAAGTCTCCACTCCCCTGTTGAGGACCTCCGTCTGACTGTCCGTCTGGGGATGGTGGGTTGTGCTCATGCGTAGCGTAGTACCCCGTAACCGAAAGAGCTCCTTCCAAAAACTGCTGACAAAAACCGGATCCCTGTCAGAAATGATGGAGTACGGAATCCCATGGAGGCGCACAATCTCCCGCGCAAATAACTCTGCAACTGTCTCCCCGGAGTACGGATGGCTCAAGGGAAGGAAATGACCATGGAGAGCTTGCCTACCGCCACCAGGATGACGATCTTGCCTTGGGACTTGGGTAGTCCGTCAATGAAGTCCATGGAAATGGTGTCCCAAATCTGGTGCGGAATCTCTAGCGGGGTGAGAAGCCCGACTGGTGATGTGGTCTCGTACTTCTGCCACTGGCAGATCTCACACTCCCGCACAAATTGCTGGACATCGCGGCGCATCCCCTTCCAGAAGACATTCGCCCTGAGCCGTTGAAGTGTCCGCAGAATCCCAGCATGGCCGCCTGTGGGGGAGGCGTGAAACTCATGCATCATCGCCGTCCGCCATGGCGACGCGGAGGGAATGACTACTCTGCCCTGAAAGTAAAGCCGCTGGCCCTGAAGGTGATAGCCCGGCTCTGTAGCCTGACCCTGCTGTAGTGCCTCAATAATAGTGCGTAGCTCGGGATCCTGGAGTACATCTGCCTGTATCTCGTCCAAGGTGGTGATCACCGGCCCCGACACGTGAGAGAGAGCTTTCAGGTAGGCGGGAGAGTGCGTCGGCAACCACATTGTCTTTGCCCTGCTTGTACACGATCTCGTAATCGTAACCCATCAGCTTGGTCAATCACTTTTGCTGCAGTGGGGAAGCCAACCGCTGCTCAAGGAAGTGCTTCAAACTTTGGTGGTCCGTGCGGACCTGGAAGTGCTGTCCCAGAAGATAGGGCCGCCACATTTCGACCGCATGGATAATGGCCAGCATCTCCTTCTCGTACGTCGAAAGTCCCAACGTCCGATGGGCCAAGGCCTTGCTGAAGTATGCGAGCGGACGGCCCTCCTGCATCAAGACTGCCCCGAGGCCGACGCCCGAAGCATCAGTCTCCACCACAAACTCCTTGGCGAAATCCGGCAGCGCTAACACCGGCGTAGTAGTCATGGCCTGCTTCAAGGCCCGGAAGGCCTCGTCCGCCTCGGTGCTCCACTGGAACGCATCCTTCTGCAACAGCTGGGTAAGAGGTTGAGCGATCTTGCCATAGTCCTTCACAAAATGGCGGTAGTACCCCGTCAAGCCGAGGAAGTCGCGCAAGGCTCGCACCGTCGTGGGCTGGGGCCACGTCACCATACTAGCAATCTTCTGTGGGTCCGCCTCGACCCCATGGGCCGAAACTAGGTGCCCCAGGTACTCGACCTCCCTCTGTCCGAACGAGCACTTGGACCGTTTGGCGTATAGCTGGTGCTCCCGCAGTATGGTGAGGACATATCGAACGTGCTCCAAATGGTCGTCCCAAGTCCTGCTATATATTAGTATATCATCAAAAAATACCAGGACATACCGGCGAAGAAGAGGCCGGAAGATCTTGTTCATCACCGCCTGGAAGGTGGAGGGAGCGTTGGCCAACCCGAACGGCATCACCAAGAACTCATAGTGACCGTCGTAGGTGCGAAACGCCGTCTTGTGGACATACTCTTCCTTCATTCAAATTTGATGGTAACCGGACCGGAGGTCCAGTTTGGTGAACAGACTTGCTCCATGCAGCTCATCCAGCAACTCTTCAATCATTGGAATGGGAAACTTGTCTCTGATAGTGGAGCTATTCAGCCCCCGGTAGTCGACGCAGAATCGCCACGAGCCGTCCTTCTTCTTGACCAATATGATCGGAGAAGAGAACGCGTTGGTACTGGGCCGAATGATGCCTGTCGCCAGCATCTCCCGCACGCTGCGCTCGATCTCTGCCTTCTGAATGTACGGGTAGCGGTAGGGACGGATATTGGTGGGGTCCGTCCCCGTCTTCACCTGTATCTGGTGGTCTCGGAAACGCGACGGGGGAAGAGTGCGTGGCTCCAGGAAGACATCCTCGAACTGTGTTAAAAGGAGTTGTATCTGGTCAGGCTCCGCCAGCGTATCAGACCCCTCGACATCCACCCCGAGTATCATGGCCATCATGCTACACTGCTCCTCCAGTCTCTGAAGGCTCCGAAGCGAGATCTCCTTGAGGGGGGAAGATCGTATGCCGTGTAAGCAGTAATCCGTCCCCTGTTGCGTGAACTCCAGTGTCATGCGGTCCCAGTCCGTGGTCACCCGCCTCAGTTGGCGGATCCATTGCACCCCAAGTACCATATCGGATCCCCTAATCAGAAGGAGGTAGATGTCGGTGCGGCACACATATCCTGGAAGATGTATCTCCACGCCCTTCAGTGCCCCTTCGCACCTCAGCTTGCTGCCATCCGCGACCATAACCTGGAAAGTCGTGTCCCTGTCGACTGGATGCCCTGCCTTCAGCGCCACCTCAGGATTGATGAAGTTATGGGTGCTCCCACTATCGATGAGGATGGTTACCCTTTCCTTGCCAATCCTGCCCTTGATCCGCATAGTGAGTGCCACACACCCCTCCATGGCCTGTAGCGAAACTACAAACTCCGCCTCCATGGCCAAATTCAACCCCTCCTCGTCCTCGAGGCTCGGGGAATCCTCCTCCTCGTCCTCCTCGCGCAGCATGAAGACTTGCACCTTTTGGCAGCGGTGCCCCGGCGCGTACTTCTCGTCGCAGTTGAAACACAATCCCTTCTCCTTTCTGGCTTGTAGCTCGGGCCAAGTGAGTCGCGTCACGGTCGGTCGAGCTGCCGGTGGCTGCTCCCTTCTACCTGCTGCTGGAGCGGTCGGGACCCTTGGTGGGGCCCGGTTTTTCTGACGGTTGAAGCGCTCCTCTTGTATGCGAGCCAGACTGATGGCATGACTAAGACTGCGCGGCATGTACGGATGGACCTCATCCCTCAAATGGTCCCGCAAGCCGGATATGAAACAGCTGAGGAGCGTCTTCTCCTCCCAATTGACCCGATTTGCCAGTTTCTCAAAGTTTGCCCGGTACTCCATCACCGTACCCTTCTGACGGAGTTTCTGTACCGTGGCTTCCACATCCTCATAATCCAACGGCCCAAAGCGTGCCACGAACCCTTCCACAAAGTTGGTCCATGTTGCGTATCCGTAGGCCCGTATGAACCACTGAGCCCACTGGTATGCGTCGTCTTCCAGATGGAAGGACGCCAACTGCACCCACTGGTCATCTCGAATTTCCTGGTAAGTGAAAAACAACTCCGTCTTCTGCACCCATTCCAAAGCATCCCCGCCGCTAGGGAAATTCATGCGAGTTATCTTCGGAGGCATGTACGGTCATTGTTGCATATCCCTATGTCTCCCGTTGGCCTCCGGTCCGTGCTGTGGTCGGCCGTAAGGGTCATGGAGATTCGCTCCCCCATGGCCGTTGCCCCATTGTTGTCCTTCGCCTTAAAATCCCTGCCTGGGAGGTTGCTCGTGCCATGTTTCGTCGTTTCCGAACCTCATCGGCCCTCCAACGTGTTGTGGCGTAGGTAGGAGGCCCATTCCTCCTCTGAAAATGGCGTCGACAGCCCTTGGTGGTCGATAGGGGGCTGTTGGGGCCTCCCGGCCCCTCCACGGGGCAGCCCCGGCCCTCTCCTGGGCGGCGGAAGGGCCGCCTGGCCCGCTAACTGGCTGCACAGCCGGGTGCGGCTGCTGCTGGGCGGCTTAGGCCGGCGGCTGGCGGGGGGGATAGCGGCCCCCCGGCCGGCTACGGCCGGCCGGGGTCCCCTCCGGGCCCGTCGCCCAGCCTGCCTGGCTGTGCGGAGCCCCGGCCCAGGCAGGGGTCGATCCGGCGCCGGCTGGCTCCGTGCGGCCCAGATCGGTCCCGATCCCGCCAGGGAGGGTCACGCCTGGTCCCTCCGTTGTTTGCCGGCGGCGCAATGTGTGACGCCTCCGCCTCGAAATCGCTGCCCGGAACCGCTTTCCCTTTCAAGGACTGCATCAACAACGCCTTGATCTCCTCCATGCGTCCATCCATGCGTTCCTCCATTTTTTTGTGGACGTTTTCACGTGATCTTCGATTGCCGCCACCGAATCCGCCAACCCTACGTAGTTCTTCTCTAGGGTTGTCAATCGTGCGGTTTTCGCCTCCGAGCATGTCACCATGGTCGCAGGAAGGTTGCTCTGATACCAAATGTTATGAACTAGCAAGAAGAAAGGGGAGAAATAGAGGAAACTAGAGAGGAATGAGAGATTAGGGTTAGGGTTTGAGGGGGAAGAGAGGGAATACCTGAATAGTTCTTTGATAATCCTCCTCCAAGCAGCCCCCGGGCTATAAATACCCAGGGGAAAGAGGGGTCGGCCGCCCCCCCCCCCCAAGTGGGGCTGAACCGGAGTGGTTCAGCCCCAATCTGGCCGGTTTATTGAGTGGGGGATGAACCCGATGGTTCAGCCTCGTTGTCTTGCGCCCGCCCTTTGGTTCGCCGCGAGTACTTATGTCCCGAGAACCCAAGCGGGTGTGGGGGCATAACAGATTGCGGGAGATATATCAGAGACATTTTAAAATGTACAATTTTAATATTTTAATACATATATATATTATACCTACAATTATACACATTTATTTTTATACGGAATATTTTTTTATTACTGTATAATCCACCATTGGAGACCTTGGAGCTCGGTTTGAAGAACTGAGGCTGGAAGCGCGAAGAGCTCCTTCTTTTGATCATCCTCCGCCTAACCATTCAAGTTTTCCATGACGCCGAGGAAGAATTCAAGGGTAGCAATCTCTTCCTTCAGTCTTAGGACAGTTTGCATATTTCAATTATAATCTCTTGCATTAGGAGAGTCTCCTCTCACTAATTAATGGGGAGTATGAACACCTTTGGTTCGTTAGAACCCAGGTGCGTGAGATTGCAACCTCGACATACTTTGCATTAGAGATCTAATGTTCATTCCGGATTAGGCTTGGTGTGTGAAGCCTATTCGTGGTCATATGCCTGAATTAGTGATGATGTTGTGACGTTTGCATTTAGGATTATCCTAGTTTGCGTGTCGGAGAATACTCCATGATAAACATCATATCAGTTGGGAAAAAACCCTAAACCCTAAACTCAACAAATTATTTATAAGTGGTTTTGTTTTCTAGGATAATTATCCATGTTGTATAGTAAGGATAATTTGGTCATTAGAAGTCCTAGGAAGTCAGTCTAGTCAAAGGCAGAAAAAAACATTTTGAAATCTAAAAAAAATCAGCCAAGACATAGTTGCGTCGAATAGAAGTTAACGCAATGTTGACTAGAAGTCGACGTATCTCTGACTGACAGTCGGCGTATACTCTGAAGAGAAGTCGACGCATCTCCAGACTTCAGTGCAAAGATCGACGCATGCGTCGATAAGTAATCGACGTAACATCGATTACTCAGTCAGATTGACAGAGTTTTATTATGAAGCAGAATTCGACGCATTTTTAGTTAGAACTCGACGCAGCGTCGAATACTCTCTCAGAAAAGAAATTTCTGAAGATTTATTTAGAGTTATTCAACGAATGTGATTATTGAATCTATTCAAATTTGAAGAGTTGTTAGAAGAAGACATAAGGAAATAACTTTCTACATAATTACTTAAGGAATATTTGAAAGAAATTTGAATGTAATGGACGGGATTTCTGAAGCCTATTTTAAAAAGATTTTATCAGAGATTATTTCATTCCTTCTGAAGACAGACAACAAGAGGAAAGATTTCAAACTGACAGAGACATAAAAAGATACTCAAATTTGAAGAAGGAAAAAAGACTCTCTCTCTCTCGACACGAAATTGCTGACAGAGGATTCAAGTCTGAAGACAACTTTTCTCTTCTTATCTTAACCTCTATCTTTCTCTTTCACTTCTTCCAACCGTGAAAAGAGTTTTTAGAATCTCTCTTTCAAAGGAATCATTTTGTGGTTCATGATCTTCTTATCAAAAGATCTTGTTGTTTGGTTAGATCACCTTATCAAAAGATCAGACTGTGTGGTTCTTAGAGTTTCCTTATCAAAAGACTCAGTTACTGGTTCTAAGAGTCTCCTTACCAAAAGACTCAGGCACTGGGATAGTGGATTCCTACCAAAGTGGTAGAAGAGTGGAGTACCCAGATTTTGGGGAACCACTATAGCTTTTGTGTGATCTGTGTTGTGGCTCTTTTTCTATGCTTGTTTCTTATTTTATTTCCTGCATCTACTTGTGTTGTGATATATTTAATTCTGGTTGTGAAATTTGTGGATGATAATCTGAATCTGGTAAAGATTTTGATAAATAAATTTAAATCTCTATTCACCCCCTCTAGAGAATTCTCAGAGTATAACTGTTCCCATTCAATATCGAATGTTGGGATTTAGTATTTTGGGAGATTTTGGATATCCCTGGGATAGCCCTATGGTGATAGCTTTCAGAACAGCAAAGTGAGGTTTCCACGATGCGAAGATAATTAGAATATATTTACTACCCGTCGCCCATGAGGATGTATGTTATGGTTGAATTAATTGAATGTTATAATAGCAAAATTGGGATTAATATGCGCGTTGTAAATTTGGACATGGAGATCACTCTAAACCTCATGTCGCGGGATTTATCACGGAGATGAACCAAGTCCTCCTAACATAAAATTGGACATGAAGATGGACTTAGACCTCTTATCGTGAAGCTTGATGTGGAGATGAACCTAGAACACATGTCGAGTACGTATTCCATGTGTATGTCATGAGAGCACGTGAATATGCCATCATGAGTACCCACAACTCTCTTGATGTGTGAATGAATTGTCGACGAGACCAGATTTCGCACAGTGTGAACCTTTAGTTGTGCGTGATTATATTGATTGAATGATTTATTATAATAGTTACAGGTAATTTTAAATGCTCTAGAGGGTACTCACAAACACTATCTTGGATATGTGACTACTAGGGAGATCTTTGCTCGAGTTTTTTCACGTCCCTACAACTACTGTTTACATCATATTTATAGGCGAAGGGAGCTTTCCAGCGGACATCTGTTTAAAAAAACGGGCATTTACAAAATGAGTTTAAGTACATAAAGGGAATAGGGCCTGCAAATATGTTTGGATGGTCTGGGAGTCCCCCTCTAATGGTATGCGAGTACTCCTGATGGATGGCGAGTACTCTTGATGATTGGCGAGTTCTCTTCCACCTTATGAATCGGCCCGATGATAGCCAGTACAACGAAACTTGGACAAACAGAATCTCCGCATTTTTTTAAATCTTGGATGAGATTTCGAAAAAATTAGTGCCTGTGAGTTTCGTCCAAACATAAATGCCCAGCGCATCCCTCTCTCTCTCTCTCTCTTTATATATAAGCCGATCATTTGGTTGAAGTATCACCACTAACGACGGCATGATTCCCTCTGATAGGAGTGCGACTACTCCTGAAGAATATGGCGGGTGGAAAATTTTCATCCTTGGTTGATCTCCATGCTTACCATCTGGCGAAGACCGAGAAGAAGAAACTACTTTCTCCCATGGTGGGAGAATCCGAAGTGACTGTGAGTACGCCTGCCACATCTCCGCTGATCGACATCACTGCATCTGCTTCTGCCAGAGTGAGAAACCCTTTTGTTTGCGAGTCCGCGACATTACCCGCGGTCTCTTCTAGTATTTCGGATAACACATTTTTAAGCGTTATGTTGATTTGGATCCTCCGAGGGATGGCTTTTCCGACCTCTTTGGTGATGACGATAATGTAGAAGAGATTTCGAAAGTGTCTGCAATTCCTGGAACTAAGGAAGCTCTGAGGCTTGCAGGGGCTTGGACAATGTCCCAGGAAAGCCATTTTGTTGGATGATCTTGTCAACATTTTTGTGGAGACTATCAAGAGTGAGAGCTCTAAAAAAAGAGTTCTGCAAAATCTCCCCTTCAGAAATCCCATAAGGTTGGACGCGAGTCCAAGAAAGTTGTTGAGGATGCGGCGAGAAAGCTGGCAGAGGCGGCAGTGGCTTCCGCTCATTTGGCAAAAGAGAAGGCCGCAAAGGCTATATATGATGATGAGGAGACCGTGAGAGCTATGAAAGAGCTCGAGAAGTTGGCGAAGAAGGAGACTGAGGAGCCTAAGAGGAAGGCAACGAGGAAAAAGGAGGAAGAGGCTGCGAGGAAGGCATCGACTGAAAAAGAGGAGGCAGCGAGGAGGGCCGCAAAGGAAAAAGGTTGTGGCGAAGAAATTGGAGGAAGAGGCTGTGAGGAGGGTGGTGAAGGTGTAGGAGGAGGCAGCAAGGAAGTTAGAGGAGACTGCGAGAAGGGCAACAGAGGAGAAGGAAGACGCTACGAGAAGGGTTGTCGAGGATGCGAGGAAGGTTGCCGAGAAGGATGCGAGGAAGAAGAGACATGATAAGGAGAAGAGGAAAGTCGAGGAGGTAGCCTGAGATGAGGCTGCTACGGCGAAGGCTATAAGGGACAAGGCCGACGCGGAGCTCGTTATGGTTGTTGCCACCAAGTCCAAGGAGACCCAGGAGGCGGCAAAATCTAAAGCCGCTTGACGTAAGTCTCTGCAACTCCAGGACGAGCAGAGGAGGAAGGAAGAAGTCGATGAAGCTCGTCGGGTGAGCGAGATCGAGAGCAAGAGGCTTGCGATCTTGCTTTCGCAGTGCCAGAGCTGAAAAGGCACTCTGGATTCTCAAAATAAGCTCCCGCAAAAGAGGAGTGGCATTTTCGCCGAGGAGGAAGACGAGAACCTCACAGGGGAGGACTTAAAGAGATGCCCACTTGACAAAGAAGCCGATGAAAAGAGAAAACTCGTTGCCGATGAGGCTGTCCATCAACAAAAGCTGGCCCAACTAGGGGAATCGTCGAGAGCTGAGAAGGATGTCCCTCCCGGCGTTGGAGGCGATCTCGCACGAGAATCTGCGAGTACTGCTGGTGAGCTAATACTTTTTTATTTCAGTTGTGTTTTGGCGATTACTGACACTTTTCCACTGATTTTTGCAACGTAGCTGCGTATATGAGTCTGGGTGAAGCCCCAGTGAGTTCTGTCGGACAATGATCAACTGCGGCAGCGAGTTCAAGGCATAGAGAGGGAGTTGAAGCAGCACTAAGATGAGATTGCACGCCTTTAGAGTGGTGAAATCCCTTGTGGATATGCAATCGCATCCTCCCCTTCTCCTTGTTCCTAGGTCAGTCAGTACTCCTGCAGATGTGCGGAGTTTTGTTGAGAGGGATGTTGGGAGGCTCCATGGGTTGATCGCCCAATCTCATCATCATAAAGCACATCAGAATGTGATTATCTCGCAAATAACAGAGATCATTGCCCATATGGGGCGAGAATAATTCCTGTTGAATTTTTTAATGCGAAAAAGCAATAAAACTTTGAATTTTCATTATGAGAACTCTTTTACTTTTTTATTTGTCGATCTATTCTCGGTGATGGCTGCGAACTTCCTGGAATGTTTGTGTTGAATGGTCGTAAATAGGTATTCGCTAACATGTTCTCATGTGGTTGCGAGTTCATTTGTCTGACGTTTCGTTTTACGATACCGTCTTTCCAGAAATACGTTTTGTTATTTCATTTTACGCGCTACTCGGATTTTGAAGACATACAAGTGTTGGCGAGCTTCAGAATGGCCGATAAGAAGTCGCAGAAGGAAAAATTTTCGAGTAAAAAAGGCCAGGGATTGCTGAGCGGTTCATCAAAAATTCATTCAAACCACAGAATGCGACCCTGGTGGGGTTGACGACGACATTATGGCTAGCGAGTCCAATTGTGGAGGGGCGAAAAGAAGGGTGTCATGTGAATAAAGGATCTGGGAGGAAACGACGCGAAGGACGACGGCAATTCAAAGGCTTGAGGCTTCTTTATGATCGTTGATGGCAATTTCTGAGCATCTGGTTCTTTGTCAACAGCAGCAAATGGTGTATGAGAATGTCAACACACCACTATCTGTGGGGCACGAGGGATGGCTTGAGGGAAGCTTGTGTAGGGGAAGTATGTCCTATTTTAGGACATAAGGCAAGGATCGAAAACCACTTGTGGTCAAGGTATCGATTGAATGTACGATGGTTGTCTGCTTGATCTCCTC
Organism: Dactylorhiza incarnata; assembly: GCA_033032865.1. Lineage (NCBI taxonomy): Eukaryota > Viridiplantae > Streptophyta > Magnoliopsida > Asparagales > Orchidaceae > Dactylorhiza > Dactylorhiza incarnata. Next base: position 10,170,255 of record JAWHQI010000007.1, read on the forward strand.
TGGTTTGTCTTGCTTGTGCACCTCTTTATTGACGATCGCAAATCATGGATTGTATGGATCTGTCTGTGAAGTTTTAAAGGTGGTGTTGATGGCTGATAGAGGAAGTACGGTTACCACTGCACACTGTCTATTGAAAATTCATGCATGAACGCTAATTTATAATATAATATATTTAAATTATATTTTATTATCTTACTAAATAAATATATAACTTTATTACTAATATTGAAAAGAAATGATATGGTAAAAGTGGAAAGGTAAGAATGATGAATTTCATTGACATATAATATTGAAAATATGTTGAAGGAGAAAATGTATGTGGAGCCTCGAAGCTAGATCTACCCCCAAAAAAGGGAACGAGAGCAATAAAGAACCCTCCACACACTCGAAAACATATAGGCTCCTCTCAAAGAAATGATAATTTTGTGTCTCATTCCCTTAATCATAAGGTTGTAGAGATACTTGGAGATCGCTAATGAATGTTCGCCACTTCACTTCGATTAACTTATGCGTCTTATGACCAAGATAACTCTGTAGTTTACAAGATAAACTTAAACAGTTGTCAGCTTATTAGAATTAATGTATCCACTAGCGTTTACGGTCTATCGGGAGATGAGATGGGGAAGAGCCTCCTGGGGAGCTCTGCCGAGATGAAGTCATCTAAGATAGAAAACAACTCGCGCAAAATTCAATTAGCCTAAAATCCACCTCGGCAGGGGCCCCGCGAATATGCGGTAGTCGAGAGTGTGTTGATTTTAAGTCTAGTCTGGGACTACGGCGCGACATTCAGCTCGCCTAAAATTCACCTTGGCAGGGGCCTCGTGGACATATAACATCAAAGAGTGTGTTGATTCCAAGTCCAATCTAGGACTGCGATGCGACATTCAACTTACCTAAAATCCACCTCGCTAGGGTCGGCGGACATTCAACAACCTTGAGTGTGTTGATTCTAAGTCCAGTTTGAGACAGTGACGAGACATTCAGCTCGCATAAAATTCACCTCGCTATGGGTCCTACGGACATGTGGTAGTAGGGAATGTCTTGATTCCAAATCTAGTCTGGGACGGCGACGCGGCATTCAGTTCGCCTAAAATTCATCTCGTCAGGGGCCCCGCGACAGTTGAGAGTGTGTTGATTCTAGGTCCAGTTTGAGCAACGACGAGACATTCAGCTCTCCTAAAATCTACTTATCCATGGTCCTTGCGGTAGCCGGGAGTGTGTTGATTTCAAGTCCAGTCTAGGACCACGATGCGAAATTCAGCTTATCAAAAATCCACCTCGTTGGGGGGCCCACGTCTTGGAGTTATTGTTGTATATTTGTATACTGGAGTTATTGTATTATATTTGTATTTATACATGTAATATTCTTTTGCCTATTTAATGGATTTCTCTCCTCATTTGGAGATTGAGAGCTTTCATTATTTTCTCCTACATGGTATCAGAGGAAACCTAGGGTTCCCCTCGGCTTCCCGTTCCCGCATCGTCATTCCTCGCCATTTCCAGTATCAACGATCTAGCCTCGTCGACGATCCAGCCTCGTCGACGATCCATCCTCGTCGATCCAGTCTCGCGATCGTTTCCTGTTCCCACATCGATGACCGACGCCTGTTTCCTGTTCCAGCATCGCGACCGACGCTTGTTCCCCGATCGACGCCGACGCCTGTTCCCGCATCTTCGATCCACGTCGTCGCTTCTTCCAGACCAGCCTCGACGATCGACGCCGGTCCTGCGACTGTTCCAGGCCGCATCGACGATCGGCGCCCGCCTGTTCCAGCCTCCCGCATCGACGATTGTTCCAGTGCTTCGTCAGGTTCCCGGAGCCGTTTTTCTTTTCGATCCTCGATCTCCTTTGTGGGAGGGATCTCGGTGTTTCTTTCCTCTTGGTTCATGGCTTCTACGGATACCTACGAATCCTCCTTGAGGCGGATTACTAGCATCCTTCTGGATGAGCGGAACTATTCTTCTTGGGCTACATCGATGAAGGTGGCCCTTGCTGGTCGAAATAAACTTTCTTGGTTGACTGGCGGCCCTCCACAGCCTCCTGATGACAAGAAAGATGATTTGGTCAAGTGGTCCACGGAGAAATTCATGGTTCTTGGCTGGATCCAGTGCTCGATGGAGCCTCGTATCTTCGGCCAGTTCATGCGTTTTGAAGACATCGCCGAACTTTGGTCCGCCCTTCAGTGCACCTTCGGGCACACACATGTTGATGCCCAGATTTTTGGTGTCTTTCAGGATATTGCTTCCACTACTCAGGGGGAGCGGTCTGTTCAGGAGTACTTCACCTACCTTCAGGATCATTTTCTGGAACTCAACGATCTGGAGCCTCTTAGTGCCCTGAAATCTCCTGAGGATGTCACCCTTATCCGGCAACAGCGACATCGTCGGGAGACCTATCAGTTCTTGATGGGGCTTCGCCCCGAGTATGAGTCCACACGTGCTCAGATTGTGGGCATGTCTCCTTTGCCAGATCTTCTTGAGGCCTACTCCATTGTCTCTGAGCATGAGAAACGCCTGCAGCGTCACTCATGCCTCTCTGGCGTGCGTACGACTTCCTCGCTCCCTACTGAGCAAATGGTTCTTGCTGCTTCTTCTCGTCCTCCTGTTTCTGGCTCTCGGAGACGTGGAGGTCGTGGTTCTTCTACACAGTCTGGGGGACGTGGCTCCTCCGGTGGCCATGGCTCTACGGGTCCGCCTGGCCCTTGCTCTCATTGTGGGTGTCTCTATCATGACCGCAGTCGTTGCTATCAGCTCTTTCCACACCTCCGGGATTCTGATCGTACTTCGTCTGGTGCTCTGCGCTCTACCGTTGCTACTGCCGAGTCTTTTGATACCGTCGAGCGTCCCTCGGGAGTCACTTCTTCGGATTTCAGTCACCTGTTGGCCCAGTTTCAGCAGTTCCAGCAATCTCAGTCCTCCACTGCTGCTTCTGCCTCTCCTAGCTCTTCATCCTCAGGTACTTTGTTTGCTTGCTATGCGACCACGATTGACCAGGGTTCGTCACCCTGGGTGATTGATTCTGGTGCCACCGACCATATGACTGGTACGTCTTCCTTCCTGCGCCAGGTTGCTCCTTGCTCCCACCGGGATGTGCGCCTTGCTGATGGCTCGTTTACTCCTGTCCTCAGCGAGGGCACTGTCTCTCTCTTCCTCTCTTTCCCTTGACTCTGTTCTTCTTGTACCTCGCATGGCTCTCAACTTTTTATCTGTTAGTAGTATTACTCGTGCGTTGAACTGCTCAGTCACTTTCTACCCTGATCATTGTGTTTTTCAGGACCTGCGATCCAGGAGGACTTTTGGTACGGGGATTGAGAAGAATGGGATGTACCATCTGGTGATGCCTCCCCCCACTGTTGCTACCACCACCACTGTTGCTTCTGCTTCGTCATCGAGTTTGCTTTGGCACGCCCTCCTCGGTCATGCTAGCGCTCCTCGGATGTTATCTGTTTGCCCAGATGTGTCTTTCTCTTTTCCTTTTCATTGTGATGTTTGCGAATTGTCAAAACACACTCGCAGTACCTATGTATCTTCTGTTAGTCGTGCTACTTCTTGTTTTGAGTTAATACATTATGATGTTTGGGGCTCTGCCCCTATTGTTTCTTTTGATGGCTTTTCGTATTTTGTCACCTTTATTGATGACTATTCTCGCTGTTTATGGGTTTATCTTCTGAAACGTAAATCTGACGTTCTTTCTGTTTACACTCATTTTACTGCTATGATACAGACACAACATGGCAAGTCTGTTCACATTCTTCGCTCTGACAGTGGAGGTGAATACACCTCACGCTCCTTTGACATGTTTCTTCGCACTGAAGGCACCCTCCACCAGTTTTCGTGTCCGGCCACCCCCGAGCAAAATGGCGTGGCCGAACGCAAAAACCGTCATCTGTTGGACACTGTTCGATGCCTTCTTCGAGGCATGCATGTTCCTAAGTCCTACTAGAGTGATGCTATCCTTACCGCGGCCTTCCTTATCAATCGAACTCCGTCCCGCCCCCTTGGCGGTATTGCTCCCTACAGTCTTGTCCACCCTTCCGCCTCTGTTTTTCCCATCCCTCTTCGGGTCTTTGGCTGTGTGTTTTGTCCAGGATCGGCGTCCTTCCCGGACAAAACTCGACGATCGGGCTGTCCGTTGTCTCTTTCTCGGCTACTCGACTACCACTAAGGGGTATCGATGTTATGATCCCCGTTTCCGTCGTATCATTCACTCTCGTGATGTGACGTTTCACGAGGAGGTACCCTTCTTTCCCTCTCCCTCGACTACCCCGGACCCACCTACTATTGTGCAACCTGTCCCGATCGTCCCCTCCGTCTCACCTCCATCACCTCCGCTCGTCCTACTTACTTACACTCGCCGTCGCGCGCCCACACCACCTGTTACTCCCATTTCTCCCTCAGTCCCGGATCCATTGCTCCTTCCGGTTGCAGGTACCTCTCTTGAGCCTCCTCCCTCTACTACTTCTGATGATTTACCTATTGCCTTGCGAAAGGGCCACCGGGCTTGTGTTCGTTCTTCTGTTACTGAGCACCCGCTGGCTAGTGTTGTTTCCTACCAACGGTTCTCTCCCTCTTAGCAGGTTTTTGTGGCTGCTGCTGATTCGGTTTGAATCCCTGCTTCGATTGCTGAGGCCCTCCTTGATTCGCGGTGGGTTCGGGCCATGGAGGAGGAGATGTTTGCTCTTCGTCATACCGGGACATGGTCTCTTGTTCCTCTGCCTCCCGGGAAACGCACCGTTGGGTGCAAATGGGTCTATACTGTGAAGTATGGTGTTGATGGTTTGATTGATCGCTACAAGGCTCGCTTGGTGGCTAAGGGATTTACTCAGGCTCCTGATGAGTTTGGGGCCACGTTTGCTCCCGTGGCCAAGCTGATAAGTGTTCGTCTTCTGCCCTCCCTTGCGGAGTCCCGGGCATGGCCCCTCTATCAGCTCGATGTCAAGAATGCTTTCCTCCATGGAACCTTACAGGAGGAGGTTTATATGGCTCCTCCACCGGGATTTGCCCTTCAGGGGGAGTATTCGGGCAGGGTTTGTCGTCTACACAAATCCATGTACGGCCTGAAGCAATCACCGCGTGCCTGGTTTGACCGGTCCAGCACTGTTATTCTTCAGATAGGCTTCACTCAGTGTCATGCGGATCACACTTGCTTTGTTCGCGCCACGCCAGAGGGCCGTTGTGTCATTGTCTTGGTCTATGTTGACGACATTATTCTTATTGGGGATGACTCTGCTGGTATTTCTGAGGTGAATGCTACTCTCCGCTCCGCCTTTGAGGTGAAAGATCTTGGATCTCTCCGTTATTTTCTTGGGATTGAAGTGGCTCGCTCCCGACAGGGCATCTCCATATCCCAACAAAAGTACACCTTAGATCTCCTCCGGGATTCTGGTCTCCTGGGCTGTCGTCCAGTGCGTACGCCTATGGATACCAATCATCGTCTTCATGCTGAATCTGGTGATCCTCTACCAGACCCTTCTCAGTAACAGCGTCTGGTTGGCCGTCTGATATACTTGACAAATACGAGGCCAGACATCAGCTTCTCAGTAGGCGTTCTGAGTCAGTTTATGCATTCTCCTAGGACTGCTCATCTAGAGGCCGCTCGGCGTGTTCTTCGCTATCTCAAGCATGCTCCTGGTCTTGGGCTATTCTATCGGGCTGACAGTGTCTCCAGTCTCTCCTGCTTCACTGATGCTGATTTTGCCGGTTCTTTGACTGATCGGCGCTCTACTACCGGTCTCTGTGTGTTTCATGGTGATCATCTTGTTTCATGGTGATCATCTTGTTTCATGGCGGAGTAAGAAACAACACATTGTATCGCGCTCGTCCGCTGAGTCCGAATACCGTGCCATGGCACACGGTGTTACTGAGTTGATTTGGCTTTGATCGCTGCTGACTGAACTTGGTCTATCCCTGGCCGCTGGCTCGACTCTCTACTGTGACAATAAGTCAGCTCTTCTTCTCACTCAGGATTCGGTGCTTCATGAGCGCACCAAGTACATCGAGATGGATGTTCACTTCCTTCGTGATCACGTACGTACTGGGACCGTTCTTCCTACTTATGTTCCTTCGGCTGACCAACTTGTTGATGCCTTCACTAAGGCCCTTGGTCCTACTCGTTCAGATTTGCTATCTTCCAAGTTGGGCATGATTGACATCTTTGCTCCACCTTGAGGGGGAGTATTGGAGTTATTGTTGTATATTTGTATACTGGAGTTATTGTATTATAATTGTATTTACACCTGTAATATTCTTTTGCCTCCAATACTGGGACCGTTCTTCCTTCTTATGTTCCTTCGGCTGACCAACTTGCTGATGCCTTCACTAAGGCCCTTGGTCCTACTCGTTCAGATTTGCTATCTTCCAAGCTGGGCATGATTGACATCTTTGCTCCACCTTGAGGGGGAGTATTGGAGTTATTGTTGTATATTTGTATACTGGAGTTATTGTATTATATTTGTTTTTATACATGTAATATTCTTTTGCCTATTTAATGGATTTCTCTCCTCATTTGGAGATTGAGAGCTTTCATTATTTTCTCCTACACCACGAACATGTGGTAGTCGATAGTATGTTGATTCTAAGTCCAGTTTGGGATTTCCATAAGACATTAAGCTCGCTAAAATCCACCTCGCCAGGGGCCCCGCTGACATGCCACAACATGGTATGCTTGATGGCAGAGATGATGTGGCAGGGGTTTTGATTTGGGGGTCAAAGAAGTAGGAAGTGACAGACATGGAGGATAGATTTGTATTATCCATTGATGTTTGTTCTACTCATGTTAGCATGTGGCCATGGAAAATAAGTCATGCATGTTGATGAGACATATGTAATCTATTCCACTGTTTTGTTTATCTAGAAGAGCTTAATCCTAGCCTGTTCATCTTAAAATAAATGATTTTGTCGTAAATAAGACTATTGATAAACTAAAATGATTGGTGATGTGACCTACGTTGCACATTTAATTGTGTTTGCACCTTTATATTTTAAGCATTTCGTAGTGTATGTTTTTGAGCACGGTCGTCTCTTTTTTTTCTAGCTTATGTATTTATATCGCGCATATTGCACACGCTTGTAAGGCTTATTGGAGAGATCGTCTAATAAGACCCTGAATGAAATGATCTGTCAAACCAAGTGAAGCGATAGTTTGGCAAAGCAATGAAATTAAAAATTAAAATCAAGTATTTTTTATGAATTTTGAAAGTAAAGAAAGAAATAAAAAAACATTTCTTAAATTTTAGCTAAATGAAGAGATCAAGAGTACGAGAAATCCTCAAAGTGAATATTTTACTTTATTTCCTCCCAAATATCCTTATTTCCTTTACCTCTGTACAAATTAAGATCCTAATTAAGTGCCCTTCCCCTTCTTTATTAAAGTAACCCCTGCCTAAGGTAAAGGACTGGAGGTGGGGAGGACAAAATGAAATAGTGAGCTTCTCTGTTTCGTCTCCCCTGCCCGACAACTCCCCTCGATGAATCCCTTTAGCCGTCCATCGGATCCTCTCCTCACGCAACGGCCACTGCCTGGAGGCTCGCCGGACTCCGACGACCTCTCCTCTGTGGATCTTCGTTTGTTCCGGCGAGCCCTTGCCCGATGCAGCCCACTTCCGTCGTTCACAGCTACTGCCAACGACCTCAGCCACCTCCATGTTCTCTGTTTCCGCCGTCCAAGACCTCCAGGTCCTTCCCCACCTTCGTACGACCTCCGCCGACTCATTTCCGACAACCTAAACCAGTTGAGTTTCACCCAGTGGCAGAGGCTTTTGCTCTTGTTATTCCAGAACCCAGCTCACACGTAAGCCCGTGCCAGACTTCTTTAACCCTTGGTCCAACCGATTCGATTTCGCTGCACTTGTGAGCCAAATGTATATCTCTTCTCGCACTCATGCTCGTATTGTGTTGGTTAAATTTATGCATACTTTTACTTGAACTTTAATTTCATAGTTTGTCATAAACTATCATTTTGTCTCTTTGTCGTTAATTTTGGATTTCTGTGTTCTTCATCGTCCTATTTTCATGTATGTGGAATGTTAATTCATGTTAATTCATCATTCAAATATTAGGCCCTTGCGTGAGTCTTACAAATCCTAGATTAATTATCTTCTTTTATTGTTTAACGAGTCACGCGAGCATCGCCTAATTTAATCAAGATCCCAAAATTTATTTAATATAAAACCTTTTGAATCTTGGTTTACATCAATTGGCCTTTCTTTTGACCAAAGATCTTCCTTCAGTAGAAGCTCCCACATTCACTAATCTCCCATCACTTTTGCTGCCCTTGGCATCAAACTGTTCATTCATTGCTCAAATGTATAAAAGCCTCCTTCTCTATGTTAAGTGGGTATGAAATAGCTTTCATAATAAAAAATACAACTGTACCTCTTTGGTGATTGAAAGACTGAAGATGTTTGCTATTATTTTGCACACTGGCAAATCTATGATTGGTAGTTGTAGGCATGACAGTATCTGAAATAGGTACATGGTTAACCTGACTGCTTTTAATATTTGTAGCCAGGTATCGAGGTGAATCGGCTGATGCTAAAATGATCTCCCCACCCAAGCTTACAGGGAGAGAATTATTTGAAACTGCTGAATTTGTAGACTGCCCATCAGAAGACTGTTTTCTGACACCCACGGCTCCAACTTCACGTCGAATGGCACCAACAGTAATAGCTGATCTAGAAGCTGGAGATGGAACATGAACCGGGTCCGAAGTCGAGTACACACCAATAACAGAACTAGTTGAAGCTGAAGAAGAATTTATTGCAGAACTAATCAAAACAGCTCTTTCAGGTTCTGATTTTGAAGATTGAGGTGTGGCCGCTATCTCTTCGGGTGGTGAAGCCCCAGATCTGCTAGATCGGCTGAAAATTTTTTCATGATCCGGACCTTGAGAGTGTGCAACTTTCATGTCTTGAGATAAACCAAGGCCATCCAAATTGCTGGAATCAGATAACTTTTGATCAGTTAGAACTATTGCCAATTTTTAATGAAAAATTATGTAAATATATGCAGTCATCTTTAGTTCAAATAAAACGGTAATCATGTGTAAAATAACCCGAGTAAAACAAACATTACGTAAATACTTCCCAATTGAAAACATAATATCAATGTAAATAACTACTATATTATCTAGCCAGAAATTGAGGAGGGGTTCCGAATCTTTCACAATTATAAAAGGGCAATCCACTAATCCATCATAATCTAAGATAGCTTGAGGTGCTAATCAATGTGGGATTCATCTACTTGAAAAGGAATTAAGGCCATTCGAGAAGTTACACCTTCGAAGTGAAGCGTAACTATAACAGATAGCCGCTGGAAACCACTCTGATTTCGCCGCTCCCACTCGATGGCCGGTCGACCCCGGCAAGAATTTCCTGGCCCTCCTCCGATGAAGAATCCATGCGTCTGAGTCCTATCGACTCCAACTTTTGTTCGACCAATCCTTCCTGGAACCTGAAGACATACATTTCTGCTAATTCCGTTGAAGCCCTTCTGAACCTCAACCGAACACTCCATTGACATCAATCGATCCCGTGCTTGTTCCCCGTGCACTTATGGTATACCTTCTAAACCCTTCTTCTATGCTCACTTCTTGTTAGCCAAATAACATGCCTCGGTTATTTTTTTTGATCTTTAAGATTCAGAGCTTCGCTTGCTTTAATTAACATTAAACCTCATTGTCGTCAATTTGTGATATTCTCGCATTTTTGGTTTGTTTATTGCATGCTTATAGAACATTAGTCTAGTTCATTATATGTTATTTTGTGATGCGGAGCAGTGAAGGACGAGTTTTGGGCCCATTCTGGCTGATTTGGCGACTTACCATATATGGCGTGCCCGGATCGGAACCGCCGGCCAATCATAGCCGTCGATTTCAGATGCCCTAATCTTATTTTCTTATAAATAGATGTCTTAGGGCTGCAGGAATTTCATTGCTGAAATTTGGAGAGTCTTCTTCCTTGTTTCCGGTGATCCCCTCCGCGGTGCCGACTCCGTGAAGCCCCCTTGGTGACGACTCCTTGGGTAAGTATCTTATTTCCTCCTCCTATTCCTTCCCCCCATCCCTGCCGCAAGCCCTCACCACTGTCGCCAGCCCTCTCCCTCACCACAGCCGCCAGCCCCCTGTTAGTCTCCGGCCGCCAGCCTAACTCCCAGCAACCCAGCCGCCAGCCCCCTGTCAACCTCCCGCCGCCACCCTACTTCCCAGCAACCCATCTGCCACCTCCCTGTTAGCCTCCCGCCGCCCTTCCCTCCCCCTCACAGTCGCACACCACTAGTCCCCTAACAGCAGCCCCTCGGCCTTCCAAACCAGCCCGCCTCCTCCCTGTCCACTGCAGAACAGAACTCTGTCCGGATCTGGACCGCCTGTCCAGGTCCAGTCCGGCGCCGCCCTAATCAGCCCCTCACCCTCCATATCCGCAGCAAACAGCCCCTCCATTCCGTGGAACCACTTCCCCCTTGCCCGATCTAGTCTCTCACCATCCGGAAAACCCTACCGCGCCTCCGAAATTTCAGATCTACGTAAAATTACTGCAGCCCTAGTTTATTTCAGATTTGTGTTATGTTTTGTATTGGTTGAAGGTGTTAAAACATTGTTGCATTGTGGTAATCTTATGCTTGTTTGGATGTCCATTTTATTCTAGTTATTTGTGCCTGGATAAATCACTAACTGCAGAAAGGAATTATTCGCCGCGCGCTCTTGCTTTGGCCCTCCACGCGGAGGAAAATCTAAGCTTGTTTTGCCCTAATTAATTATTGTATCTTGCTGTGAATTAACTGCGTGGGATGTTTAAATTTATTATCTAATTCGTGACTAATCCGTCGGGCTTTGCATAGCATGTAGGGTTAGGTCGCCAATTATATCGACGCCTATAGATTCGTCCTGCGTCAATTGGTATCAGAGCGAGGTTGCGCGCACTTTTCGATACGCAGTCGTAGAGTCTATAGGTTTTTCATTATGTCTAGGTGTCACGAGTATCACGATTATTCCTCCCCTCACTTTGGAGGTCTCGAGCCCACTAGCACCCACTCTTACAGAGCCCCGTCAGGGAGATCTCCACGTTACTACGACGATTATTCTCGTGATGATTGTCATCGTTCTTATCCGTACACGCGAGCGAATCGTGTTGATCCTTCGACACGACTCGGTTACCTTAGGAATGATTATTATGAGGATTGTCGTTCCGAGAGAGATCTTGAGAGTCAGTTTCGTACTGCTGCCCCTTCCTTTGACGGCTCATCGAGTCCCGAGTCCCGAGTCTTTCAGTTATTGGCTCGTGGATATGGAGTATTATTTTGACCATTTTGAGGTATTCGGTGAGCGTCGCGTCAAGTTTGCGAAACTTAGACTTTTAGATCAGGCGAGAGCATATTGGGCTAGCATTGAGAGGACACGCGAGCGAGACCGTCTACATCGCGTCACTAGTTGGGTGGACATGAAGCGTACATTGTGTCAGAGGTATCTGTCTTCGTCATATCGGAGTCGCTTGCTCAACCAATTATTTTCCCTTCGGCAAAAATCCATGTCCGTCGCTGAGTACAGGGATCGTTTTGATGAGTTAGTTGTGAGGAGCGATATCCGAGAGGACCCAGCCATGACCTCTTGCAGATTTCGGTCTGGCCTTCGATCTGACATTCGTGCTGAGGTAGTTTATCATAGCTCGAAGTCCCTCGAGCAGACGTATCAGCTTGCCCTTCGTTACGAACAGTCGTTAAGAACCGCAAGAGCTGGTCGGTTGGATCCTCACTTTGACCTCTGCAGTACGAGCTCCTCCAACACCGAGGACACTACTCAACCTACCATTGTTCCGTCAGACATGGAAGAAGTGACACCTGATATGGATTGCTCTCACCTCAGTGAGGTGCTCAGCACAGTGAGTGACATATCTCTTGTTTCTGACCCGTCTCTCGCGACCCCGACTGAGTGTGACCTGAACGACCTATTGAGTCTGTAGTGTTGTGTCCTTCACCCACACCACCACCTCTGGCATGTCATGTGTTGATTAGCACCCCTACCCTTGACTCACATCTTGACACCGCACCCATGGACCCATTCTTGAGCGTAGATCTATGTCGCTCTCCCATTGTCATTACCCTAAGTCATATCACGACTGAGAAACCTGAGTCTGGTGTTGATCTCGTAGTGGCTATGTCGTCCATTCACGGGGGCACTACCCCTCACGTTGGTACTCATCTGGAGGACCATGACCCTAAAGACGAGTACTATGATGACCCCCTTGTTGAGCCTCCTGATGAGCCACCACATCGTGGTGAGGATGCGATCCAGGTGAGCCGCTTGTTTATGGGTTTCGAGTTAGTGGTATTTCTTCCATTATCGTCCCTGACCTTGCCCCATAGGATGGATATTGTATGGAGCATCAAGTATCTAGGGAACCAGCTGCTGACACAGCGCACCCTCGATGAGTTTTGGGACGCACCACCTGCTGACCCGCCAGACGAGCTCTTTCGTTTCGGGGACACGCACCACACTCGAGAGTCACGTCTTTTAGTCGATATACATGATTCGCATTCAGGTGGTCGTCGCATTCATGATGACTTTTCTTACACACCTCCTGATGAGCCCCCTGATGCGTTACGTTCCTTGAGAGACACTTGGATCTTTATGAGCTTGTATTTGAGTATAGTTGTCTCTCACGATCATCTGAGCACTCGTCACACACGAGATGAGTTTTTCCACACTCCTCCGAGAGAGCCTCCTGATAGGCCACTTCCTACGATAGATTTTCAGGTCATTATTAGATTTTCCCATAGAGAGCATGTAGTGTCAGTCATGTTTCATTTGCGTCATTTGTATGAGTCTGTTGAGTCGTTTCGTCATCATTCGCATGAGTCTGTTGAGTTGTTTCGTCATCATTTGCATGAGTCTGTTGAGATGTCTGCTCATCGTTTGATTGTGTGTCATGAGTCGGTCCGACGAAGAGTCCATAATGATAATAAATTTTGTAAATCACATGTGGATGTTCACTGGCAAGTGCAGGTACTTCATGAAGGCGAGCAGGTGATGGTGAGAATCTGCGTTGTGAGGCTCCGTACGAGGCTTGCTAAAAGCTTGAGCGTTAGGCGAATGAGTCCCTACTCAGTCCTGAGGCGCATCGGGACAAATGCTTATGAGTTGGACATTCCCGCGAGCATGGGTACCCATACTGTGTTCAATGTCGAGGACCTGACGCCATACTTTGCACCTCACGAGTATTCAAGCCCACATCTTGGCGGCTCCCGAGCCTTTACCACTGTTTTTACCATCCACCACTCAGTCTACCTCCGAGCCCTTGCCACCACATTCATTGCCCCGTTCTCAGCCCACCTCTGACCCTTATTTACCCGGGATGTTGTCCCCAACGGTTTCACCTTTGGCACCTCAGATTCCACCGGATCCTTCTACTAGTGTGTTGAGACATGAGCTTGATCGATTCGCCCCCGGGCTTCGACTTCAGTACGTCCGTCTCCACTCATCGGGGATGGAAGCCTTTCAGTCCGGAGTTGTTGATTGGCGAGGCCACTTTTCAGCGACGACACTTGGACGACTTCTGGCGGCCTCTTCGAGTTGCTACCCGGCATACGGCGAGAGAATTCTGACCCCTATTCATCGGGAGATGAATTCTTTCAAGCCGGGGAGATTGATGCGGAGCAATGAAGGACGAGTTTTGGGCTCATTCTGGCTGATTTGGCGACTTACCATATATGGCGTGCCCGGATCGACGATCCGACTCCGTGGATGCGTCCGAATGCGTGTTGCGAATCATTTTCATACATAGCATTATGTATTTTGAGTTTTATTTCATGTAGTTATGGTATCGGAACCGCCGGCCAATCATAGCCGTCGATTTCAGATGCCCTAATCTTATTTTTCTTATAAATAGATGTCTTAGGGCTGCAGGAATTTCATTGCTGAAATTTGGAGAGCCTTCTTCCTTGTTTCCGGTGATCCCCTCCGCGGAGCCGACTCCGTGGAGCCCCCTTGGTGACGACTCCTTGGGTAAGTATTTTATTTCCCCCTCCTATTCCTTCCCCCCATCCCTGCCGCCAGCCCTTTCCCTCACCACTGCCGCCAGCCCTCTCCCTCACCACAACCGCCAGCCCCCTGTTAGTCTCCGGCCGCCAGCCCCCTGTCAACCTCCTGCCGCCACCCTACTTCCCAGCAACCCATCCACCACCTCCCTATTAGCCTCCCGCCGCCCTTCCCTCCCCCTCACAGTCGCACACCACCAGTCCCCTAACAGCAGCCCCTCGGCCTTCCAAACCAGCCCACCTCCTCCCTGTTCACTGCAGAACAGAACTCTGTCCAGATCTGGACCGCCTGTCCAGGTCCAGTCCGGCGCCGCCCTAATCAGCCCCTCACCCTCCATATCCGCAGCAAACAGCCCCTCCATTCCGTGGAACCACTTCCCCCTTGCCCGATCTAGTCTCTCACCATCCGGAAAACCCTACCGCGCCTCCGAAATTTCAGATCTACGTAAAATTACTGCAGCCCTAATTTATTTTAGATTTGTGTTATGTTTTGTATTGGTTGAAGGTGTTAAAACATTGTTGCATCGTGGTAATCTTATGCTTGTTTGGATGTCCATTTTATTCTAGTTATTTGTGCCTGGATAAATCTCTAACTGCAGGAAGGAATTATTCGTCGCGCGCTCTTGCTTTGGCCCTCCACGCGGAGGAAAATCTAAGCTTGTTTTGCCCTAATTAATTATTGTATCTTGCTGTGAATTAACTGCGTGGGATGTTTAAATTTATTATCTAATTCGTGACTAATCCGTCGGGCTTTGCATAGCATGTAGGGTTAGGTCGCCAATTATATCGACGCCTATAGATTCGTCCTGCGTCATTTTGTCTCACTCATATGCATGTTTCTAAATTGAGATCAATTGCCGCTTACTATTTACTCGAGAACATCAGGCTTGCGCTACATATTTAAAAGGAACTCAAGTTTTTTAATTTAAAATTTGATTTGAGAATCCGGTCTACATCAACCACAGTTTTCCCCTCCAACTACCCCAAACTCCATAACCGCCATCACCTTTATAATCACTTAATAACTACTCTTTCCGCATTAAATCTTCAGGATAACTACCACTAACTGGCAATGTCCTACTTCCCGTCCAGCCCATTGGAGAAGGAATAGTCATTCCCTGCAACTGCACTGTTTGCCGGCCCTGGCTTCTTCAGAATCAGCTATCCTGCAGTCGCCCAGCATCTTCTAGTCCAAAACCCTCCACAGCCTCAAATTCCCCTCAAAATTCTCTGGCCGGCCCACTCTTTTGGACCAGAACTGCTGTTTACTGCTTGTAATTTCCGACAGACACATAAATCTACCAGATCTATTGCCGCCGACCCAGTTTGAGACTCCATACCCTGCATCCGACCATTCCAGCTCCTTCCCACACAACCCCATTGCCCTCCCATCACCACAGCAGCCACAAAATCGCTGGATACCCCCAATTATCGCGCGAATCCTCATCAGAAATTCAAATCCATGGCAGAAACTGCAGTAGATTCACTGTCAAGCTTCTGAATCAAACCCATTTCACTTCCCCCAGACTCCTATCACTTATATAAGTTCTAGATTGAAGTCAATGTTACTTATTGTTGTGTATCTGCCATCTGGTGAACAAACATATAATTTTAGATATTAATACATAGAAGTTTATCCATTAATTGTTCTACTAGTAAGATTTATTTGCCTACAATTTAATCGAAGACCTCTTAACTTTAATTCAACTTGAATTGCTTGTTTATCTAGTGTTCTAATCTCAATCGTGACTGTTTGTGAACTTCTTTAATAATTTCAGAATTTATTGTTAATTAATCGTTGGACAATTGCTTATGTATCACACCATTTTAGATTCCCCATCATACTACACTAACATAAATTCATTAGAGTCAGATAGGGCATGATGGCATTATAACCTCGCTTGATCCTATGTTAAATTTGGTATCAGACCTAAGATTAAGGTCATTTGCATGATGCATAGTGATAAGGTGTTCAGAAATTTTATGACAGGACCGAGTACCTTGGATGGTCAAGTGACTAGTACCAACACCGACATGTCGATGCCCAATTTCTAAAAAAAAAATTGCTAGTCGCTACCACCAAATAAATGCACAGATTGACGACCTTAGACTTAGAGAGCAGTTTGGAGACCTCACCAATAGAGTTGATGGTCTAGACCTTCTTAAGAATTCCGGTCACATTACGCACCGTCCTCGAGAAGTTGTTAGGCCACCACAAGTAAATTATCGTGTGGGACTTTGTGACATAAATGGACAGCCCAAACATAGGTTCACGAACCCACTCGCTCAAGCTTTCCCCCAACCCTTACAAGGAGGACCGAAACCAATGTATGATCGTCATACGAACCCAGCCCTTGGCCAATCCTTCCTCAGGAAGAACGGGCTTCAACACCGATACCCCTGCCAAAGATACCCCTGCCAAAGAGATTGTCTGATCCCACAAGCACGATTTGATTATGGTAGAGACGGTGATTATGAGGATTATCATGAACCCTGTAGAACTCATGTTGGAGAGGATGATATCGCACGACACATCTGTAAATGCATCGACACTCCGTCCTTCGATGGCTAGTTAAACCTGAAGGCTTTTAGTGATTGGATATTATACATACAATTATTTTGATTGATACGAGATGACCGATGAGAGACAAGCGAGGTTTTCCAGAATGAATTCACATCAGCAAGCCAAGATTTTATTGGATGAGTCTTGAGTGTTCCCTAGATAGAGAGAGTTATTATCTTGTCGTCCAATGAGATGATATGAAGTAAAAACATAAAGAGAAATATTTACTCACTTTATATAGGAGTCAACTCCTAGATCAGGTCTATGTCTTAAGGCAAGGGGCCATTTCTATAGTTGAGTATATGACTCGCTTTGATGAACTCATCATCGGGAGTGATATTACCGAGAAGCACATAGCGGCCGCTTCTCAATTTCGAGCCAGGTAGAGAGCTGAGATTCGCAGGGAACTGATTCCCCCGCCACCTTGAATCTGTTGAGCAGATTTTTCAACTCACCATAGAATATGAGAAATATCTACAAACCACGAGTCCAAAGCGACTTAATTCACATCCTAATAGATCTATGGGTAAGAGACCCTCCCAGTCACCCGTTACACCACTGCCTAGTATGTTCTCATGGAAACGAAAGGCAAGTCTATAATTAAAGGGGACCCCAAGCCCGGGGCATCCAATGTTTTAGGTGTAAGGGTAAAGAACACATGGCGACCCAGTGCCCCGTGCGAAATCTACTTATCGATGAAGAGTCCGATCACAACACGACCATAGTTGAGTACCTAAGGATGAGATTATCGTCATAGCTGAGGAGTGGCGGGCTAGTGATGCAGATATAGCTCTAGAGTGAGGTATTGTGAGGTGGATATCGACCCCTGTTGGGGTAGAAAACGTCCCAACTCCACAACCGACAGAAAGGGAGGGACGGGGAGGGCTGTGAGTGAGCAAGTACTCCAAGTCGTGAATATTCAAGACGAGAGAAGAAGTGACGCAAACGGTGTGAAATTTTCCGTAGATCTTGGAGTGAGCAGGAATCGAACAACTTAAAGTTACGGCCAACAACCAGAAGCACATGAAACAAAGCAATCTTTATTGATAACAGCAGGAATCTTCATTGCAGAGCGAGGTATACATGGCGAGACATGATTTCGCCAGTACACAAAACCAAAAAGGAAAAATACAATGCTGAAGAAAGATAACTGGCGGTCTGAACACAGAAGCCGCCAAACCGCGCGACAAGGGTGTTCGCGCGACTAGAAGAGGAGACCGCGCGAACAATCTGCCGAAAAGATAACTTGCGGTTAGCCGGATTAAGACCACCGAGACCGCCTAACCGCCTGTCCGCTGCGACTTGCTTCCTTCACCTGAAACCGGCTATCAGCTGAGTCTGCCCAAACAGAACAGAACGAACACGAACAACAGTAACTCGCGGCCTTCCAGAACTTGACCTCTGATCTCCCGACCTCCTGCACACTGCTAGCTGCTACCCGCAGAACTGCTACCAGACCGACTAGAAGAATAGCCGCAAGTCGCAATCCGCACAACCCGCAAAACCTGCACAGATGAGATCTATCATCAAGACCGCCCGGTTACAAAGATGTTAACCGCAGCTTCCAGAAATGAGTACTGCTTACAGTTGGTTCGATTAATGAACAGTGCCAGGGGGTCCTATTTATAGGCACGGGACAAGATCCAGTCACCGCCCATGTGATAGGGTCACCATCACAAAACCGCACGACTAGAGCAACTCGCGCGGCTAGCACCTCTGCCATAAATGAGCACCGCAGGCTAGCCAGACAAGAATTCATCAGACCGCCAATTTGAAGACCGCGCGACTAAGGCAAGAATGCCAAGTCACCACCATCAGTATCCGCATAGAGAGCTCATGCAGACACCAATAGAAACCGCGCGGCTAGACAGATAGACAGCCCGCGCACAAACACCATGAGCCCGTCTAGCGGGTATCACTGAGAAGACAGGACAGTTAAGCCGAAGCAAATACTGCCGGTCAAGATAGAGAACAAGTCGCGCGATTAAACAAGTTTAACCGCACAGCAACATTACCAAACCGCCACGCAGTCTGAGAGGCCAGACCGCGCGGCAACACCCCGGAAGCACCTGAGCAGAAGTGAAGAACCCGACTAGCTGAACTAGCTAGTCGCCAGAACAGACCGCGAGACCGCCCGGTCTCAGCGGCTACTGCGGTTAGCCATTGCTAGCCGCCCAGCACCCTTTACTTAACACTTCAAACTTTCAACACTCCCCCTTGAAGTGGGAAGTGGAAACTAGCCCAAGTAAACCCCGCAACCGAGTGAACGGCCCCTTCGCCAGCGCCTTTGTGAATATGTCAGCAACGTTGTCCAGACTCCGAACATGCTCGACCGAAAGAGACCCCTCCAGCACCTTCTCACGAATGAAATGATGCTCGATCTCGATATGTTTGGTCCTCGCGTGACACACTGGATTAGTAACCAGTTTGAGTGCACTCTCATTGTCGCCGCGGAGCAGAGTCGGACCCCGAATCTCCTTATGGACGTCTCCCACCAACCTCCTAAGCCAGATGGCTTCTTGAGCTGCCAAGGCCGAAGCCTTGTATTCCGCTTCCGTGGTAGAGACTGACATGGAATCCTGCTTCTTGTTGCACCATGATATAGCCGTAGGGCCCGCCATGAAGACGAATCCAGACGTCGACTTCCGATCATCCGAATCTCCCCCGTAATCAGCATCCATGTACCCATGCACCTCGAAGCATGCATCCCTCCTGTATAGGAGACTCATATCCGAAGTCGCCTTGACATACTTCAAAATATTCTTGGCCGCTAGTAGATGAGGCATTCGTGGTTCCGCCATATAACGACTCACCCTGCCAACTGCATACGCAATATCCGGCCTAATGATCGTCAGATAAATCAAGCTCCCAACCAGAGCTCGGAACATAATCGGATCTTCCAGAATCCTCCCCTCATCCTTCCGAAGTTTCGTGGCCTTCTCCAGAGGTGTAGAAATGCATTTCCCTTCCTTCATGCCGAATCGCTCCACGATTCGCTCCGCATATCCAGCCTGGGACACCGGCACTCCACTTTCCTTCCTCTGCACTTCGAGTCCAAGGAAATGGTGGAGTTCACCCAAGTCCTTCATCTCAAATCTGATAGATAGCTCAGCCCGAAGCTTTGCTACCTCCTCCTTCGAATTCTCCGTCACGATCATATCGTCGACGTAAAGCAACACGATGACTTGAAGCTCCCCGTTCTTCTTGATAAACAAGCTTAAGTCAGAGTCTGAAGCACCGAATCCACAGAATAGGAGATATTCTGCGATCTTCCCGTGCCACGCCCTCGGCGCTTGCTTCAACCCATACAGGGCCTTCTTCAGCTTACAGACATAGTCTGGAAAATCCTCAGATACGAAGCCTGGCGGCTGGATCATGAAGATATCCTTGTCAATCTCGTCGTACAAGAAAGCATTCTTTACGTCGAGTTGCCAAATCTCTCACCCACAAAATGCTGCCAAGGCAATAATGAACCGTACTGAAGTCATCTTCGCCACCGGACTAAATGTCTCTTCATAATCTTCACCGTATTGCTGCGAGAATCCACGAGCCACAAGGCGAGCCTTGTATCGCTCGATACTGTCGTATGCCTTCTTCTTGAGCTTATAGGCTCATTTGCATGTCACATGGGTGATACCCTTGGGCCTGGGCACCAAAGACCAGGTCTCATTCTTCTCAAGAGCTGTCATCTCTTCTTTCATAGCCGAATCCCACTGTTTCACGCCTTTGGCCTTTTCAAAGCTCACTGGTTCCCGCTCATCCAGGGGACCATCGAAGAAACACGAGACAAAGCTCACCATGTTTCCTCCTGTATAGCGATCAGGGGCAATGATTGTTCGCTTCGATCTCCTCCACACCTCCCCCTGACTCGCATTATCCCCAGCTGCTTCTTCCCTAGCTCCCCTTCCAGACGTACTAGGAGCATCGCTCCCCCTGCTTCCTGATCCAGAAGCCTCCGTCTCAGAATTAGAAATGGATGGACCACCTGGTGACAAAGGCAGCTCCACCTGAAGATTTTCCACAGCTCTCTCCGGCTCATCCACCCTGCTTTCTGGTAACTCAACACCAGAACTTCCCTTGTACGACGTCACCTCGTCAAACACGACGTCGGGAGATACAACAAATCTCCGCGTCTCCGGGTCCATGCACTTCCAGCCCTTCTTCCGATCATCATATCCCACAAAGACTAGCTTCCTTGCTTTTCTGGAACGTGCACATAGCAGGTGGAACCAAACACCCGAAGGTGCGCCACGCTTGGCTTTTCCTTGAACATCATCTCATGCGGGGTCAACATGTTGATGGGACTGAGAGGCATCTTGTTGATGACGTAGGCGTCACAAGACATTCCCTCCGCCCAGAAGGACCTTGGGATACTCTTGGCATGCAGCCAACACTTGCAGGTCTCCGTCAGATGACGGATCTTTCGCTCTGCAACTCCGTTTTGTTGTGGAGTATGCGCACAAGTAAGCTCCCTCTGGATGCCCGCCTTCCTGCAAAAACTAGAGAACTCACCAGAGGTGAACTCCCCCCCCCCCCCCGTTATCAGTTCTCAGCTTCTTTATCCGCAGGCCTAGCCGACCCTCCACTAGCTCCTTGAACTCCACAAACTTGGCAAACGCCTCCTCCTTCTCCTTCAGGAAATAGACCCAGACATATCTGGTGTAATCGTCGATCAACACCAGCATATATCTGCTGCCTCCGAGGCTTGGGGTAGCAGTCGGTCTCATCAAGTCACCGTGGATACACTCCAACGGCACACTACTCCTCGTCTACGACTTATCAAACGACAGTCGATGAGACTTGCCAAACTGACATCCCGCGCAAACATGACCGTCACCGTAGGAAGATAGACTAGGCAGGTCCTTGACTAGACCTTTTATAACCATAGCCTTCAGCTTATCCATCCCTGCATGCTCCAACCTCTTTGTCATATATCGGCACTATCATTTGTCCTCATCTTGTCAACATAAGAACTTGTCGATAAAACGAACAAGTCTTTTGCCCTTCTCCCGACATGAACGACATCGGCCTTTACCGCCTCAACGTTTCGTAGAAACCTTACTTATGTTGGACCGAACAGAACGTGATACCCAGCGTCTACAGCGTTGGTCACAGAGAAGAGGTTTTTCCTCATTCCGGGCACATGATAGATACTCTTCAACGTTAGTGGCCCCCTATCACTGCCCAAGGAAACAACCCCCAACAACCTTATCGACAGTATGCACAGTATCATCAGCAGTTATGATAGCATCATTACCTGAGTAGGGTTGCGCTGAAGAAAGCTTCGACTCGTCCCCGGTGAGGTGATGACCACACCCCGAGTCCACGATCCAGTCCTCCTGATAGTTGATAGGAGCCGCAGCTCCGACAGAAGCCGAGAAGGCTCCTCCCCATCCTCCATCATTTGGCCTGGCCTCAGTTTCCTCCTTCCCTGCAGCAGCATGCCCTGGCTGAAGATTCACCCGGCAGTCCTTCCTGATGTGACCAAGCTTTCCGCACTTAAAGCATTTGGGTCCTTCTCCCTTCTTCTTCCCTTCAGCCTTGGGAGCATAGCCCATCTCCTGCTGTCCAGAAGTTGAAGGCACATTGCCTCCAGCGGTCTTCTTCTTCTCATCCCATCTCTTCTTCTTCCCTGTGAAGAGTACCTCGCCTTCTCCCCCAGACACTGACACCCCCGCCATCTGCCTTGTCAAGCTCTCCTGCGACGCAAGCAGATTCTCCAGCTCCAGCAGAGACGGCTGATTTGCCCAACCCTGCACCGACGTCACAAAGGCCACATACTCCTTCCGCAAGCCGCGGATGATGTGTCTCTTCAGCTTCGCCTCAGAAATTGGCTCATCGGGATCCAGTGCTGAAATCTCAACGCACAGGTTCTTCATCTTCAGGAAGAACGTAGAGATAGACAGATATCCCTGAGCCGACCTAGCCAGCTCATTTTCCAGGAACTGTAGCCTCGCTACATTCTTCTTGTTAAATAGCCCATCCAGGGCTCTCCAGATCTCGGCAGCTGATCCACACCCTAAGATGTGATCGAATAGGTCAGGTGATATTGCCCTTTTCAGATTGAACTCTGCTTTCGTATTAATCCTCCTCCAATTCCTCACCTCATGACCATTATCCCCAACTGGGACAACTTCCTGCGTACTATCTCCTCCAACAACCTCCCAAAGGTCCTCGCCCAGAAGATAACTCTGTATGCACGACTTCCACTTCTTGAAGTTAGTCGACGTGAGCATCTCAATTCCAAGACCTCTTGCAAAACCTGCTTCCATGGCTCTACCACTGGTTCCTTCTTCACAAAGGCGATGACAACTTTGAGTTGTTCATTGCTCTATCCACTCTAACTTCCATCTGATGTCATGTGAAATTTTCCGTAGATCTTAGAGTGAGCAGGAATCGTACAACTTAAAGTTACGGCCAACAACCAGAAGCACATGAAACAAAGCAATCTTTATTGATAACAGCAGGAATCTTCATTACAGAGCGAGGTATACATGGCGAGACATGATTACGCCAATACACAAAATCAAAAAGGAAAAATACAATGCTGAAGAAAGATAACTGGCGGTCTGAACACAGAAGCCGCCAAACCGCGCGACAAGGGTGTTCGCGCGACTAGAAGAGGAGACCGCGCGAACAGTCTGCCGAAAAGATAACTTGTGGTTAGCCGGATTAAGACCACCGAGACCGCCTAACCGCCTGTCCGCTGCGACTTGCTGCCTTCACCTGAAATCGGCTATCAGCTGAGTCCGCCCGAACAGAACAGAACGAACACGAACAACAGTAACTCGCGGCCTTCCAGAACTTGAACCTCTGATCTCCCGACCTCCTGCACAATGCTAGCTGCCGCAGAACTGCTACCAGACCGACTAGAAGAATAGCCGCAAGTCGCAATCCGCACAACCCGCAAAACCTGCACAGATGAGATCTATCAGCAAGACCACCCGGTTACAAAGATGTTAACCGCAGCTTCCAGAAATGAGTACTGCTTACAGTTGGTTCGATTAATGAACAGTGTCAGGGGGTCCTATTTATAGGCACGGGACAAGATCCAGTCACCGCCCATGTGATAGGGTCACCATCACAAAACCGCACGACTAGAGCAACTCGCGCGGCTAGCACCTCTGCCATAAATGAGCACCGCAGGCTAGCCAGACAAATTCATCAGACCGCCAATTTGAAGACCGCGCGACTAAGGCAAGAATGCCAAGTCGCCACCATCAGTATCCACATAGAGAGCTCGCGCGGACACCAATAGAAACCGCGCGGCTAGACAGATATACAGCCCGCGCACAAACACCATGAGCCCGCCTAGCGGGTATCACTGAGAAGACAGGACAGTTAAGCTGAAGCAAATACTGCCGGTCAAGATAGAGAACAAGCCGCGCGATTAAACAAGTTTAACCGCACGACAACATTACCAAACCGCCACGCAGTCCGAGAGGCCAGACCGTGCGGCAACACCCCGGAAGCACCTGAGCAAAAGTGAAGAACCCGACTAGCTGAACTAGCTAGTCGCCAGAACAGACCGCGAGACCGCCCGGTCTCAGCGGCTACTGCGGTTAGCCATTGCTAGCCGCCCAGCACCCTTTACTTAACACTTCAAACTTTCAACAAACGGCGAGACCAGATGTCGCACAGCAAAACCTTTAACTGTGCGTGATTTTATTGATTGATTAAATGGTTACAACAAGGTTACAAGTAAGTTTTAATGCTCCAAAGCGTACTCACAGACACTATTTTAAGATATGCGAGTTCTGGGGCGATCTTGACTCGAGTTTCGATGCCATTACAGCTACTGTTCATGACCTATTTATAGTCTTTGGAGAGTTTACCAGCGACCGGCCTTAAAAAAGACGGGCTGCCCGCTTACAAAATGGGGCACAATGAAGAAAAAATGCTAAGTACAATGGGTAACGAAGGGCTGGCGAGTTCCCTCGGATGTTCGGCGAATACACTTGGGAGGTCAGCGAGTACTCCCGAGAGGTCGATGAATTCCTGCATAGGTTCAACGAATTCCCTCAGAAGTTGAGTGAGTACTCTTAAATGGTTTACCAAGGAAATGGAGATACGTGTTAGCCTGGTTGATAGAGAATTCTGCAGAACTTGAGTAGACAACCCCCAATCTAGGAGAGGATTGAAAACTTAAGCCTATTTATACACATTTTCCTAGCATGGGAGGTCCATGTAAGTTGGGCATTGATAATGGCAGTTATATCAATGTCGCTGCAATTTGGGTAGACGAGTCAGCATTGCAGGTCACAGTGGTGTCTTGTAATGATCAGTCCTGATGATTTCGAGGACCATTTTTGGTGTGACATTATCCCCATGAATGATGCCCGCACATTATTAGGGTGACCTTGGTTTAGATGTTTTACGATATTACATCATTATAGATGTTTTATGATATTACACTAACACTAATTCATTACAATCACATAGGTGCACTACAACCTCACCTTATCCAATGTCAAAAACACTTGAAGCAGAATCCTCAAATGAATGGGAACTAGCTTAACTCCATTATATCAGGAGTTGACAGGTCGTGCCAGTTGGATTGTTGTCTCACTGGAACCAAAGAATCAAAGTAGTTATTTTTCACCCCTGCATGGAGTCATGTGAAAAACTAGAAATTGCACTACACTATGCATTCAACAACTTCAGGTTCCTCCACAATGAGTGAGGCATTAGTAAGTGTGTTTGGCAACATCAGGTGACTGCACAATGAGTGAGGCACTACTGCTGAGTTAACAAATATTCCTACTGGAGTTACACGGAAGTCCTGAATACCAGGAATGCAGAGAGTAAAATTCAAGAAGAGAAAAAAGACTTGTGTACTTCTCTAAGGAGATATTGGAACATACTCGAATCAACGAACCATTCTCCTTAAGTTCATTTGGCTAAATAAGATTGCTCAGATGACCTGAGAAGGTTATTATTAGAATGGTATAAGTTCAATTATGGATTGCTCTTAGGTTGGTCAGGATTAGACAAACAAGGAATAGAATGGATTAAATTTAAGGGTTGTTACTTTGGTGGAGGAAGTTTAGGGTTTGAATTTTAAATAAACGTGTGGATGAAGGGCAAGCTGACTGGTGTCCAGAAGGGCATAGGCAGTATGAGTGTTAGCAGCTTCAAGCGACAGAAGTGTGAGGTGGAGGACTGCAGTTCTGACATAAATAATGGGATATATAACAGGAAAACCAAAAATGCAATGGGATAATAATGGCAGTGTTAAACACATTTAAGGGCTAGCCGCTAGGGACTGAAGCGATTTGAAAATACAAAAACCTCCTGATGGGGATCACATTTCAGGAGTGGCCCGACACTTATCGGAACCCGCACGAGTCTACTTACAAGAGAGGCGGAGTTAAGATCATCAGATGGACGATCCGAGCCGGCAGACGCGTTCAGAACGACGACATACTTTTATGTATTTTTATCTATTTTTTGTATTTTTATCTATTTTTTGTATTTTTATCTATTTTTTGTATTTTTATTTCATGTAAATTTAGTGGGTTTTATGTTTCGGGCGATCGTGCCCGTCCGTAGTGAGTTCTAAGCCTATAAATAGAGGTATGGAGCTGATTTTCAGGCATCGCAAAATTTAGACAGATTTTTCGGGCTCTTGCAGTCTCTCCACGGTGTCGATTCTGTGGACCCTTGGTGCCGAAGCCAAGGTAGCTACCTTCCCACTACCCATAAATACCTTCCACACAACCGCCTAAAACTACCCATAACCGCAACTCACCACTTTCAATTATTGTCGTAACCGCCCAAATCCTCTCTACCACCACTCCTGCTCCTAGGCGCCGGAAACCGCCCTCCGAAGTGCTGGCCAGCCATCTCCAACATTTCCCCATCAACCAACTTCTCAAATAACTACCTACAATTCCACATAACTACCTAATAACTATCTTCCACACTCTCCATTCCACAAATTTCTACCAACTCCACCCACCAAACTCCCCAAAACAACCTAAAATTACCAATAATCAACTACTATCCCGAAATAGCCACACACAAAAAACTGTTATTCAGATTTATTGCTTTCTTCTCCCAGCCAAGACCCTCATCCTTCCTCCTGAAGACACTCCAGACCACATTCTCACCCATCTACCGTACAACCACTTCACTTCCATGCACAACCTTCCAGCCACATCCAATCTCTACAATGTCCCCTTAGTTGAATCCCAATCCCCACTCAAAATTGCTGGAATTGCTCTGAACTGGTCAGCCACCCATTATTGACAATTCCTAGACACATACCACCCCTGGCAAGTTCCCTTCCAACACCCCCATCACCTCTTCACTCCACAATACCCCTGCAGCCCACTCGGAACCCCCTCCTACAGCAAACAGCCGCTGGAAAGGCCTGGAATCAATGCAGGAATACATCAATTTGGCTTTCCAGCCACCGAATCAGCCCCATTCTGCCCTTCTGGACTCCTATAATTTGTGTAAATTCTAGTACGAAATCTTTATTACTCATTGTTGAATATTTTGTGAACAATCATGTTATTTTAGATATTAATTTGTATTTGTTCGTCCAACACATGTTCTATTTGCGGGATTTATTCTACTAGTATTTAATTGAAGCACTTTCTCTTTAAATTTAATTAGATCTTGCATGTGTTTCTAACGTCTAATCTCTAGTGTGAATGCTTGTGAACTCCACTAATTGGACAATTGCATGTGCATCACATCATTTTAGGATTCACTACATTACCATACTAACACTCATTCAGTAGGGTTCCCAAGGGCACAATTACACTACTCACTCTTAGATGCATCCTACGTCACATCCTCTTTAAAAGTACATTTCATAAAGACCCCCCTGAAAATTTACTCCAATGAGGTATTTTTGTGCATGGATGTTATGAAACACAAACTTACAAGGGAGGTTTTTATAATTACAAAAGTAAGAGGGGTGTAACCTGTAATAATGCTAATTTCTAGGGAAAGTTTTGGTAATTATTCATATATATACACACACACAGAGAGAAAAAGTAAAGTATAACCGAAGCACAGTAATACAATTAATACCATGGACACACAAAATATCAAATAACTCTGAAAAGAAAGCATGCTCATACCTCTTCTCAAAGATATTTGCTTTCACATGCTCTTTTCCATGCGAACGCTGCACTGAATCTAACTTGGCATCTTTCTTAAGAGTTTGGTTCACCCTATTGTCCCTCACGACACGGAACTCTTTGTTGACTCTGGCATCTAGTCAAAATTGTAAATAAAAAATTGCATATCAGCATAACCATTTAAGAATTGAAACTACTGTATATAGATTGGCAGTAGAGAGGCAAAAGACTGCAGTTTGAGTGTATGATCAAGAATATCATTTCTTCACAAAGAATCTTTTTTTTTCTTTTACAAAGAATCACTGGTTATTCCAACACAAACAGTTAAAACAATATGTAGTTCTGCATAAGTATATGTTGACAAAAATAATGGATTTGCATCAAAATCCCATAAGGATATCTGTGTACACAAATATGAGGTACAAGTATTTGAGCGGTTATACGGAAATTACATCAATGTTATGGCCTATGGGCAATAGGCCAATCACCCTCTTCCTTCATGTATCGTATTGTCCATGTCTTTACGCGATCATCACAATTAATTATCATGGTAGGTCTTTCGCCGCTTTAAGAGTCAGTAATAGTTTATTGGGTGTTGTTAGATGTTAAGAGTCATTATGTCGTTATGAATAGTTTGTCTTAGTGTATTTAGATAGTTTTGTAGTAAATCCAATTATTGGAACTTATTTACGGTCTATACCATCATCGCAATCCTATTTAAAGACCCTTAAGATCATGAATGAGGGGAGCGTGAATTGAGTCTCTTCTCTTGTCCTCTAGCATGAGAATGTGATAGTGCTCTCTCCAGAGCACACCCCGATTAGGTTGTCATGATTCCGGCTCCGTAACATATCTTCCCTCACCGTCATCTCCATCTCTGGTCATCTCCGGCGAAGCTACTGACAGGCTAATGTTGAGACCGTAACAGAAGCTTGAAAATATAATTTATTGAACAAGTGTCAATGTTTCTAGAGTATCCTAATAATAATAAAGCACGATTAATTTCATTATATCTAAAGTACAGAAAAATACCTACATTAACGTAGTATATATTATTATAAAGAATCAACAACAACAACAACACTCAAGCCTTTATCCCACCATAGTGGGGTCGGCTATATGGATCCTTTGTCGTCATTGCGCCCTATCTTTAATCATAGCCTCATTAATACCTAAGTACATCATATCTTTCCTTATAGTTTCATTCCAAGTCTTTTTTGGTCTACCCCTCCCCCGTTTAACATGTCTAGTGACTAAACTCTCACAACGCCTAACAGGTGCCTCTAATGGTCTCCTATGTACATGTCCGAACCATCTTAATCGAGCTTCTCGCATCTTCTCTACAATTGGTGCCACTCCTGTCTTATCCCTGATACATTCATTCCTAATTTTATGCAGTCTCGTGTGATCACACATCCACCTAAGCATTCTCATCTCCGCAACTCCCATTTTTTGCTCATGTACACCATTCACTGCCCAACACTCAGAACCGTAGAGCATTGCTGGCCTAATTGCAGTACGGTAAAACTTGCCTTTAAGTTTTAATGGTACTTTACGATCACATAAGATCGCAGACGCGCCGCTCCACTTCAACCAACCTGCTTGGATTCTATGTATCACATATTTATCTACACCTCCATCTTTTTGAATTATCGATCCCAAATATTTAAAGCACTCACTGCGGGAAATATCTTGGTCACCCAATTTAATGACGGAGTCATCCGATCTTCTTGCACTACTAAATTTAAGCTCTATATACTCCGTCTTTGTCCTGCTCAACCTAAAACCCTCATTTTCTAAAGTGTCTCGCCAAGAGTCAAGTTTCGCGTTTACACCCCCGCGCGTCTCATTGACCAAAATAATATCATCTGCAAATAATAAACACCAAGGTAGTAGGTAGTGCTTGTTGGATATGTCTGGTGAGCTCATCTAAGATAAGGGTAAAGAGATAAGGGCTTAAAGCTGACCCTTGATGTAAGCCAGGGCGATACGGAATTCCTGTGTTAATCCTCCAGATGTCCTCAGCCTGGTCACTGAATTTGTATACATATCTTTGATTACGTTAATGTATGATACATTTACACCTTTCTTTTCTAAGACTCACCACAAGACCTCTCTTGGAACCCTATCATAAGCCTTCTTTAGATCAATAAACAACATATGCAAATTTTTGTCTTTCCCGATAAATGTCAATGAGTCTACTCAAGAGATGTATAGCTTCCATGGTTGACCTCCCTGGCATATTATTATAAAGAATCACGTAAGAAAAATAGATGCACCCAGAAAAAAAGTCGATGAGGATCACTGATAGAGGGCAGGCCGACACTTACTGGAGCCATAGTCATGTTTGGAGTGATGACGAAATATTCTTATGTATTTTTATTATTTTGGAAAGTTTATTTCATGTAAGATAGTGACTATGTTCCGAACAATCTAGACCATCCATGGTGGTCACTTCACTTATAAATAGAACTATAAAGGGTTGATTTCAAGGATCGTAGAATTTCGACAGATTTTTCGGGCTCCCACGATTTTCTCACAGTGTTAATTCTATGGACTCTAGGTGCCGAAGCTTAGACCAACACTCCCCTCCCAACTTCAATGGCCTGATCACTTTCATTCACGACTTCCAAACCGTCGGCCACCTCCCAAGCCGCCGACCACAACCTCCCAATCAACCAGCAAGCCACATTCCCTTGATCCAACCCCCAGTTACACATAACTACCCGGTAACCTACCAAGCACGGATACTTGACCTTATATATCGTATCTGAAATGTTTTGGAATCGGGAAACTCTCAAAATTTAGATACTCTTGGATACGCTCAAGTATGCTCGAAAATACTCAAAAATTATGTATGTTGAAATGATGATACGGAGAAAAACATGTATTTGGATGATAAGTAGTGGGAGTCAATTGATTACATTGTTACATTCATGAGTTCTATCTATAATATATGACAATGTGAAATATACTGTTTGAAAAAACATTAAAGATGATGTGAAAGTCAAACATATTTTCATTTTAACTTGTATAAATATATTTAAATGAATAGATTCGAAAACATATCATGTATCCTACTTTTTAGAAAATAACTAAAGAAAAAATGAAATAGTAAGCTCAAAATTTTATTACTTCATATATATCAAACTATCAACTTACAGTACAAATATGTGTGCACATATTTATAGGATGGAGTGAAAACTTAACTCCAAACCAAGATGTGGGACAGATCTATGCATGAGAAATGAGGGCCTTTACATGGGCTTATTTTGTTCTTCTGCACCCTCCCCCCCCCCCCCCCCCCCCCCAAGCTCAAGCTTACATATTATAGGCACCAAGCTTGGAAACGAACTGTAGGTATAGTGGCGTGGTAAGGCCTTGGTGAGGAAATCAGACATTTGCTCGGCAGCGGGTATATGTCGCAAATCAAGTTTGCGAAGTTGAACTTTTTCCTAAATGAAATGACAATCGACTTCGATATGCTTGGTACATTCATGAAAGACGGGAATCTTGGCGATATGGATGGCGGCTTGACTAACGCAATAGAGAACGGTCGGAGAGGGGAGCTTTACACAAAGATCAATAAGAAGACTTTCTAACCACGTAAGTAACGAAATAACAGACACCATCGAACGGTACTCAGCCTCTGCAGAAGAGCGTGCCACCGTTTGCTTCTTGCTTCG
The DNA here is from genome assembly GCA_033032865.1 of Dactylorhiza incarnata. Classification (NCBI taxonomy): domain Eukaryota; kingdom Viridiplantae; phylum Streptophyta; class Magnoliopsida; order Asparagales; family Orchidaceae; genus Dactylorhiza; species Dactylorhiza incarnata. The sequence continues at coordinate 10,201,625 of JAWHQI010000007.1, forward strand.
TCAAGTGGCCATGTTTCCTCCAAAATATGTGCAGAAGCCACTCATAGACTGGCGAACATCGAGGGAGGCATAGTCTGCATCAGAATAGACAATTAATGATATAGATTAGGAGGGATTATACACAAGCCCTTGTCCAGTGGCATTCTTCAGATACTAAAGGATTTGCTCGATAGCCTGGAGGTGGAACATCTGAGGAGCATGCATAAAAAGGCTGAGCACCCCAACAACAAAAGATATATCGGGTCATGTGACAGTCAGATAGATAAGCATGGCAACAAGGCGACGATAGTACTCCGGATTAGGGAGAAGCAGATCATAGTAAATGTGTGAGCACAAAGCTTATGGTTGGCATCCATTGGTGTGTCAGCAGGCTTGCATCTTGAGTAGCTTGCATCGTGAAGAAGGTTAAGACAGTACTTTCGTTAAGACAAGACGAGTTCATCGGGTCGACAAGCTACTTCAATACCCAAGAAATATCTGAGGCAGCCCAAATCCTTGGTCTGAAAGTGTGAGGCCTAGTGCATCTTGATCATAGATATATCGTTCAGATCATCGCCTGTGATGAGAATATCATCAACATATACAAGAAGTATCGTCGTGCGTGCTAGGCAGTGATGAGTAAATAAGGAGAAGTTTGACGAGCTATGAATGAAGCCACAATCTCAAACGAACTGACTGAACTTATCAAGCCAAGTCGATGGGGACTACTTGAGGCCATAGAGAAATTTCTTTAGGTAGCAGACAAGAGACTCCACATAGTTTCATAATCAGGAGATTGTTGCATATAGACAGACTCAACGAGATCGCTATTAAGGAATGCATTCTTGATATCAAGTTGATGCAACTGTCAATGAAGATGGACGATCAAAGAAATCAAGACCTGTATGGTATTCAGCTTAGCGACTGAGGAGATTGACTCTTTATAGTTGAGGTCATATTGTTGAGTGAAACCACGAGCCACAAGACAAGCTTTGAGGCGCTTAACTGTCCCATCAAGACGATGATTCACAATAAAGACCCATTACATCCCAAACGGGATTGGCCATGAGGAAGGGAGGCAGGGTCCCAAGTTTGATTTACCCAGAGGAAAGTCATTTTCTCATCCATCGCGATCCACCACTTAGGATACTAAAGAGATTTTTGCATAAAAGAGGGGGTGGACATAAAAGACAAGTGACAACCTGTGAAGTTCTGAAGATAAGCGGTGAAAGGAGACAAAATGAGAGAGGTGAGCGGTAGAAGGGACCGCATCCAGAGGAGGACCATAGTCGGATCATCTGTCCATGCAGTGTCATCAGTAGGGGCAACTGTTGTAGAACATCAGACCGAGGACAACAACAAGTGTACACACAGAGAGTAGGAGGAGGTGGTGTTGGGTGCGCAGTAGGTGGTGTGGGGAGTAGGGGAGGTGTAGAGTTGTGGATAAGGACATTAGGACGTGAGAGAGTAGGGAGGAAGTTATCATGAGGAGTTGAGGAGTATAAGGGTTGATCCTCGAGGAAGGTGACATCATCGGAGATAACGGTTTTCCGATCAGTGGGAAAGTAGCACACATAGCTCTTTTGTGTGCGAGAGTACCCAACAAAGATATATTTTGTTGTACGAGGGGACAACTTGTTCACTGGAGGTGGAGGGCCAAGATAATGGACATAGCATACACACCCGAAAACATGAGGTAGGGGAAATAAAGGTGTAAAGGGGAAAATGATGGATAAGGGAGTAGCAAAGTTTAGGACGATCGAAGGCATGTAATAAATCAGAAAGCATGTAGTGGTAATATCAGTGTCAATAGTTCTTGGGAACCTGCATTTAAAACATAAGTGAATGTGTCACGTCAAGGAGGTGGCAGTTCTTCTGCTCGGTCACACCGTTTTGTTGTGGGGTATAGACACATGACGTTTGGTGGATAATACCTGAGGTATTGCGGGTTCCCTGAAATTCATGGTTGGTATATTCGTGAGCATTATCGGTCCAAAGAATTTTAATAGAGCTCAAAAATTGAGTGCGAGTTTCAGCGATGAATGGGCGAAAACAGCGCAATAATTCGGAGCGATCACGCAGTAAATACACTCATGTCATTCGAGAAATATCATCAATAAAAGTAAGAAAGTAACGATACCCAAACAAACTAGCAGTTTTATACGGACCTTAAATGTTTGAATGAACTAAAGCAAATGGGGTAGAGCTCCAAGTACAATTAGAGAAGAAGGTAGAATGATGTCGTTTTCCATAAATACAAGATTCACAGGTAAATTCAGAAAATGTAAAATCAGGAAGAGCCTTTCGAAGTATAGGAAGAGGAGTATGGCAAGGCGTCGATGCCAATAACCAGTAATAACAGAGGACAAGGTTGAGGTGGTAAGGTACAGAGTGTAGAGCCTGGTTGACAGTCAACTTTACCAATGATACTCCGTGTCTGTCGATCCTGCATCACAAAGGAAGAAAAGGTGAAAGTGATTGAGCATCCATGATCAAGATTAAGTACACTAACAGAAAGAAGATTAAATTGTGAGCCAGGAACATGAAGTACAGAACGTAGAGAAATGGACCGATTCATAGGAACATCGCCTGATGCACAAACAGGGGTGGTAGTGTCATTGACAACAATGATAAATTTTGTAGTAGTATTCGTGTACCGAGAAGGTTTCTGCAGAGTAATGTGACTTGTGGCCCTTGAGTCCACTATCTAGGAGGAGCTATGAAAAAAGTAAGATATATCATCATTGGAGGAAGAGGCAACAGAGCCATGGGTACGAGTAACTAGCCCATATAGTCGTTGGAGTTCCTCCCACATGGTGTTAATATCAGTGCGGGTTGTGTTGGGAGCATCCACTGCTGGAGAGGCATGGGAAGGGTGTAGCTATGGGAACCAATGTTTCCGGTAAAAGGTAGCTTCAGTATGATTTTTTCGGACACAATAGGTACACAGACGAGTGGTTTGTACCCTGGTATGGGTGCGACCATCACGCACACCACCACGAGACCCAACGCGACCTCCACGAGACCCAATAGATGGAGGTCGAGCTTCAACAGAGTAGTGAAGCAAAGCAGGAGAGTGAGTAAAGGAAACCTCAGGGTCGGAGTCACCTTCAGAATCATTGAGCAAACATCGGAGAGAGTGGGAATAGTGGGGGAGGATAAGACGTTGGCTTAGTCCGACAACAGCTGGAGAGGAGAATCATAAAGCAAACATCGGTGGTGTTTAGTCTGACAACAGGTAGAGAGGAGAATCATGGCAAGCTCGGCGCACGGTTTGCGAGTACCTGAAAACCAAAAAGGGTTCTAGGGGAAATTAAAGACTCAATCAGTGAGAGTAGGAGCTCAATCGTTGAAAGTTTGATGTGAGGAGTCGAATAGCTCTGATATCATGTAGAGAAAATGAAATTTGAAGCTCAAAATTTTATTACTTCATGTATATTAACTTGCAATACAAGTATTTGTACACATATTTGTAAGATTGAGGAGTGAAAACTCGACTCCAAATCAAGATGTGGGACTAATCTATGCATGTAAAATGAGGGTCTTTACATTGGCTTATTTAGTTCTTCTACAATAACGAATCTCATATCCATATTGTATCGTATCTCGTCTCCATTCCCGTACAACATAGTCGGTAACTACCACCCCTCCACTAAGCACCATTGCCAATAACTACCTTCCCTGCAGTTTTCCCTTAATCACCCCCTTCAGTAAACCGACAGTTTTCTTGTAGCCCTGCCCCTACCAACACTCCTAGTATGCCCCTTTCAGCAAGCCGACAACCCAAACCTGCAATTCTCCACAGTCCCGGTCCAGAAACAGCCCCAGGAGTTCTCAACCACTGGAATTAAACCAGCCCGCTCCTTCAACCAAGATTTCCCTGACCCGCAAGCCGACTGCCCTATCACTTCCACAGAATTCAGCCAATGCTCTTATTTCATTGGGAACCTGCTGCATTGTTCAATTCCAACCTCAAATCATCAACATCTCACCCAGGCTCCTATTTTTTCATGTAAGTGTGTATGAGCTATTATTTCCATCTGTTGTTTATTTGATGAAAAACATATGACAATTGACATAAAATTGTATATATTTGCCCAATGATTTGTTGGGTGCAATTCGGGTCGGTTCGGATCGGTTCCACCTAAAACCAAAAACCGATCCATGTTGGTTTGGTTCTGACTTTTGGGAAACGGAGCCGACCCACATACCTAAGATATAGAACCAGATTTGAACCGAAAAGGTCGGTTCGGTTCTCAGTTCTGCTCATGCTTCATAATTTTTTTCACATATACTCATATCAGTAATGGAAAGGGAGCCTTGGCGCACCGGTTGAGGTGTTGCTTTGCGACCTTGAGGTCACGGGTTCAAGTCATGGAAGCAGCCTCTTGCAAAAATGCAGGGTAAGGTTTGCCTACATTTCACCCTTGTGGTGGGACCCTTCCCCGGACCCTCGCTGCGCGGGGATGCTTTAGTGCACCGAGCTGCCCTTTTATACTCGTATATCAGTAAATATTTCTAAGTATTGAACAATTAATTTGTAGAACCATATATTTCATCTTACTGAAAGAGTTCATCTTAATGTGATTAATATTTGAGAATGCAACTCATTCATTCAATGCATGTCCAATGAATAAAATTTGCTCAAAATATACACTATAAGTAATATACGATGAACCAAAGAATAAATTACTGGCAAAAACCATTTCCAACGACTCTAAAATTCCAAAGGCCTAATTTCAATAATCGGTTCTGGGTCGGTCATTGATTACCCGAACATAGAACCGAGAACCAAACCGCGCTACTCAGTTCTAATTTTTTTTATCTGGAACCGAACCGAGATCCATGAGAACTAATCCGATCTGAACGGCTCAGTTCAGTTCTCGATTCTTTGGCTATTTTTGTACACCCCTAATTTGTTACATTGGAAAGGTGGTTCATGTCTAAATTTTAATCCAAGCATTCTTACTTTAATCTAACCTGAAATTTGTTAGCACATCTATTACTTCAATCTTTAAGTGTAATTGTTTGTCTTTACTAATTTCAGTGCTAATTGCAATTAACCGCCAGACATATTTACGTGTGCATTGCATCATTTCAAAATCCCAGTAACATTCCACTATCACAACTTCACAAAGTTCCTCGGGGTACATTTATACATTCCACTTTATCCTACATCAAAAATTCACTAACATAAGATAATAAATTCAGGCAACTAAGCAAACTGAAATATAGCTAACGTACATCACTATAAGAAATACACTTCCGTTTTACGGGTGTATTAAAGATATCGGCATTAAGCATTACCAGGAACATAACTTCGAATAAAACCTCCTCTGCGAGCATTTAAATGCATTGAATTATTGGATTTTTCCCAATGGTTGCTTTCTGTGTGATTTCTAGGATCAACAGCAAGCTCGTATCCTGTAAACTGAGACCATAGTAAATGCCTATGTAAGTCACAAACTTAATATAAATGATAAAAAAATATGCCAAAATACACGAGTTAAGAAGAAAAATTCAAATAAAAAAATCACAACAAGCATTTAACATAAAAGAAAAGGTAACATATATATCACATTCAAATAATAAAATGAATTACAGGAAATTTGCAGAATGAATACACAGATCATCATCATCATTTGACTCTCAACAGTTTGACTCGGCTTTATCAAAAAACATGTTAGAGATGTCTTCTAGGTGCCCCATATGATGTGCAAGGTTCAGGAAGAAAAAAGGCTACAACAAAAATAACATGGTAAAACTCTTACAGAAAACAATTGCAATCGAGAAATTGCAATACTTAATTTAGCTCTATTTCCCACCTAAATATAACCATCCATCCATCTTGCCTTCTTTTCTCAATTTAATTTTTAGCGACTGCATTGCAGTGCAACAATCAAAAATATAATTTAGCCTTCTTTAGGTTTCAGTAAAAAACAAGTCTTTGTGATATCCTCACATCACATAATTATCCAAAATCCCCATGTACATTTTAACCACTCTCAAATTCCCCATCCTTTATACTAATGGTCACTTTAAATTAATGGTCCAGCAATAAGTAAGATTTCCCACCTACACAAAATTTAAGAAGCATGATTATAAAAGATGTATTCCATAAAATATTGGGTTAAATTAGAAGAAAAAATTGTGTATCTGCTAGTTATTTGTTTATATTAGGTGGTTGTAAGCAAATGGGATCCTTCAACAAATAAAGTGGAATGTTGAGCGGCAAATAAAGTGCCTGGAGCGCTGTCAAAGCACTAATGATAAGGTGCTGTATCAAGACTGGGTTCCTTCAACAGCTTATGTCCCTCTTCCTACTTGTGGGTTTTCCTTCATATTCATTCCCAGAGGACCAAGTGTTCATGTGGGGCCTTCTCTAGATCCTCCTGCAGATTATGTCCGGCACTCCCCCTGGGTATATCGTCCTGTTGAATGGAGCCGCTTCATATGATCTTTATGTTCGCGTGCCTATAACTGCGAGTTCAACCAAGTCTTTATTTTATATTTTCTATGACTATTCCACAAATGATTATGGAAACTTCTCTACTCACATATTTGTTCTAGGCCCCTATTCATAGATCCCAGTAATTTCTTCCCCTCATTGCATCCTAGTCACCTTCGCGTGTTTTCTTGTTGTCATGTGTTGTATTTGCTTTAGTTCATACACCTTGAAGTTATTTACCACCACTGTTTGAGACTAATTTCATACTGTTGTTTAAGTTGTGTCATGTCCTAAATTTGGCATTTTCTTCCGGAGTTCTCATGTTTCCCTTGGTTTTTTTGGAGTGGATACTATTTCAGTTTTTTTAGCATTTTATGAGATATTTCCTTGATTTGTAATTACCGCTGCTTCAGTCTAGGTAGGATTTGTGATTCATAAGTCTGAGAGCCTGCTTTCTTTTAGAAGTATTACTCAATATGTTACGCCTGGCGACACTACCAGATTCGGAGAATATTACCGTGCACGTCGACCAAAGGAGAAGGCGGAGGAAGACCGGGCTGAACCATCCGGTTCAGCCCGTCAATACTAAATAAGGTGCATTGGGGCTAAACCACACCGGTTCAGCCCCTATGGGGGCCGGTCGGACCCCATGGGTCCGGGTGCTATATATTACCGGACCCCCTTTGGAGAAAGATCAATGAAGTATTATTTCAGATTTCCTTCTTCCTTGTAACCCTAGCTTACTTTTGCCCTAGTTCTTCTCTAGTTTCCCTACTTCTCCTAGCAAGTTCATAACATTTGGTATCATGGGAGTCGTCTCCCCACCATGGTGACCACACGCACACAAGAGGAAACCACTCGATTGGAAGTCCTTGGAAGAAAACTGCGCCGGATTGACGGATTCAGTTGCCGCCATCGAGGAAGAGATGAGGGCGTCTTCGCAGCGTTTGGAAGAACAGATCGACGCCCGGCTGGACGAAATCAGGACGCTATTAGCGCAAAATCTGAAGGGTAAGGCGTCGATGAACGAAGAAGGCGGCAGAGCGCCAAACCAAGCCACGGGAACGAACGGATCGTTCGATCCCGCGCGTACAGAAGCCGGAAGCAGTAACCCGACAGGTAGCGGGATTTACGCAGGCGGGCAGCCGATCGGGCAATGGACGGAACGCGATCCCTTCGGCGTCACCTGTACGCATGCATGGGTGACGGAAGAAGGGCCGGCGCACCACCTGGAGTCCGGCGCACCACCGGGTGGTCGGGATGGAGCCGGCAAGGGCTTTGGAGGGCTGCGCCGCAGCCGACGGGGGCGGCTTGGCAGGGAGCGGCACCGCCGGCCTGGAACGGGGCGGGACAGCCCGCAGCGACCCCGTGGAGACCTCAAAATCCGGAAATGGGGCCGACTGGCCCTGGAACCATGTCGTCGGCCTGGAATGGGCTCGGACAGCATGTCGAGGAGCAATGGCAGCCTCCAAATCAGGACAGGGGCTCGTTTCGACCCACCGGAGCAAACGCCGTACCAATGGGACGAATAGCTGGATTTGTTCCGCACCCACCAGCTTTTGCTCCGCCTACAGGGTACGGGAACGACAACCAGTGGCAGGAAAAGCCGCCCATGGCCAATACATGGGGCGGCGGACAGCAAATGGGTAATGGACCCGAAAGGGGATGACTTACTCCTCAAGCGGGACAAGCGGGCGGGTACGTAGCAGCCCCACCCGGGCCACCCAACCATCCGGGAGAGCAGCGGTGGCCAACTGGTCAGGGGCAAGGAGGTTACGGGATGGCAAACCAGCGGCCTTACATGCAGCCCAAACGCACTCGCATGAATTTTTCTAAATTTCGGGGCGGAGATGCACTGGAATGGGTGCAAAAGGCGGAATTGTTCTTTACTTATCAAGAAATTCCCGAAGACCAGTGGGTACAACTCGCGGCCTTCCATCTGGAAGACGACGCGTACCAGTGGGTACAATGGTTCATACGGGGATATGGGTATGCTCCGTGGGCATATTTTGTGGAAGGATTCTCGGCCCGTTTTGGACCCTTGGGGTACGAGGATGTGGAGGCGGCGTTACAAAAACTCCGTCAGAAAGGCACCGTGATGGAATACCGTACAGAGTTCGAGAAGCTGGCTAATCAGGTCAGTTGGGAGGAAAAAATCCTCCTCAGTTGCTTCATATCAGGGTTGCGGGATGAGTTGCGGGATGAGGTCCACGCCTATATGCCACGAAGTCTAAGCCATGCAATCAGTTTGGCAAGGATACAGGAGGAGAGATTCAACCGGCAGAGGACCCGTACAGCGATGAGAGCTCCTACGGTTGTACACCCTCCTCGGGGGGATCCCCCGGCAGAGGGCCGATCGACAGTGACAAAACTGACGTGGCAGGAACTTCAGACCAGGAGGGAGAAGGGGTTATGCTTCAACTGTGATGAGAAGTACACCTGAGGGCACGCATGCCAGAAGGTCCAGGTATTCATGCTGAGGGAGGAAACGGAAGATGTTCCCAACACAGAGGAGGAGGGAGAGTTGGCTATTGAAGACTTCGGAGTATCCATCCAAGTCATGGAGGGGGGTACCCCATCTCCGACCTTACGCATAGCCGGGAGGGTCGGCAGGGAGACGGTGGCGATCTTGATGGACAGTGGGAGCACTCACAACTTCATCCAACCCGTTGTGGCCCAGAAGACGGGGTATGACATAGATCGCGGCGCAGCTTTCCACGTCAGGGTAGCGGATGGAAGTACACTGCAGTGCGAGGGAGTGATGAAAGGGGTGGAGCTCCGGATACAGGGTTACACTAGGCATATTGATGTTTACTTATTGCCAATCTGGGGTTCTGACATTGTGTTGGGCGTACCGTGGCTGCGGCAACTTCGGCGGGCGACTTTTGATTGGGACCAGATGGCTATGGAGTTCAGCCAGAACGGGAAGGGATATTGCTTGGAAGGCCTCAAGTCGTCTCAGGTGAAGGAGATCTCACTCCGCAGCGTGGAACGACTAGGGGAACCGGATAGTACGATGACCATCGTCAGAGAGATTAGAGCGGAGCTTATGGCTCCAACAGAGGTCTCGCCTCAGATGCAAGCCAGGTTGGATCAGTATTCCGACTTATTCCAGGAGCCGCGCGCTCTCCGCCTCCAGCTTGAGGACAAGCTGGCCCTTGATGGGGGAGGGAATGTTACGCCTGACAACACTACCAGATTCGGAGAATATTACTGTGCACATCGACCAAAGGAGAAGGCGGAGGAAGACCGGGCCGAACCATCCGGTTCAGCCCACCAATACTAAATAAGGTGCATTGGGGCTGAACCGCACCGGTTCAGCCCCTATGGGGGCCGGCCGGCCCCCATGGGTCTGGGTGCTATATATTACCGAACCCCCTTTGGAGAAAGATCGATGAAGTATTATTTCAGGTTTCCTTCTTCCTTGTAACCCTAGCTTACTTTTGCCGTAGTTCTTCTCTAGTTTCCCTAGTTCTCCTAGCAAGTTCATAACACAATAAGAGTGTGTTTATCTTTTTCTTTACATCGGATTAGTTCCACTGCAGGTGTAGTTTACTACTTTGTTCTTTTCATCGTTTGCATTAATTGGCTTTCTAATTTGTTTTGTAGCCCAAAATTTATATCTTTTAATAGGTATCCAAATTGACAACACCATCTAGATAACACCAACTTGGTATTACAGCATTTTAGGGTGCATTAATTTGGTACTCTATGGTGCATCAATTAAGTACTAGAGCATTTAAAAAGTATCAATTTGGCATAAGAGAATTCTCAGGTGCATCAGTTAGATGTCAAACATTTAGTGTATCAATTGGTATAAGAGCATTTTGTATGCATCTGGTATTATACCAACTCGTGTCAGGGCCTAGGTGTTGAAGTCGGGGATATGAATCTCTGAAAAAGAGCAAGAAGTTTACAATAGCACAACAAATCACATTAGAAAAAAATCAAACATCACCTAGGTTTGATTATTATCATCGTCATCATCACATGCACATGAGTAAAAATCTAGAATAGAATAAAATAAGAGAAGGATTAATCAAGATTTTGTCAAAATGCCTCGATCAATTTATCTACAAGATAATATATTTCAAACTTACCATAATCCACTCCATGTTGACCCTGCTTATAGTAAATCCCTGATAAAATAAAATTACAAAGTTTTCCCCAATCCACTCTATGATGATATTGTTAATCTTTCTTCAGTAAATTATTATGATCCGTTCATTGAAAATAATCTAAAAGAAAATTACCCATGAGGAAGTTTCTTTTCCAGTAATGGGAGATCCAGCCCATCAACATAGTAAGATTATAAATGAATATAAATTTGAATTTGAGCTTAAATAAAATATTAAATATGAACATGTGTTTTTATGCTTGCACCGGAGCTCGCACTTGTATTTCACTTTAAATATAAAGAAAAATAATCATAAGCTTGAGCAATTAATATATGTTGAGTTTGAGATATTTGAGCCTTACGCTCTGCTTGATAACGAACCAACTGATTTTGTTTTGGATGAATATTATTAGATATATCGACTAATAGCAAAATCTATTTGAAGAATATTACAAGTTATGAGCCTTTAAAATGAATATTTCCTAGGAAGCACCGGTACGGGTACCGGGTACGATACGTATCATGTAACGACAAAGTTTAAGAAGCAAGGATACGGGTATGGAGGATTACGTTATAAAAACATACTATAGATATATATATATCAAAAATGCAACTAAAAGTCCTCAAAAGAATGAAACATTAGGCATAAACCATAATATGAAGGTGAAATAAGTAAGATGAATAAGAAGAAGACCCTTATGGGCACAGAAATAAGTCGGAAGAAAAATGAAATAAGAAACAAAGGAAGAAGAAGAAATAGGCGGAACAACGAAACATGAAACATAGGAAGAAGAAGAAATAGGTAGAAGAATGAAACTGGAAGAAGAAGAAAGAGGTGCAAACATGCGGAAACAGGAAACCAGAAGAGCCGAAAGAGAAAACAGGAAACCCGTGTAAAAATGCGGAAACAGAAATTGGCGGAAGCGGAAACAGGAAACAAAGGAAGAACTTGTGGGAGCTTTACGGGATTCCGGGGGATGCCGAGCGTAAGCTATTTACGAGATGCGGGATGTCGAGAGCCTTGTGGGATGCGGGGTGAGCCCCTTCGGGATATGCGTGCCTTATTATCATAGTATCCTGGCATTGTAACCGGTATGGATACACCACCTCTTCGGGCGTATCTGTGCTTCCTAGAATATTTCCCTTCACAGTACTATTTTTAAAAAACTGTTATTAACAAAAAAAATTACAACAAAAAATTAGAAAGGCATTATGGCTTTATCTACCACCCCCATCCCAAAAAAACAAATTTCCATCATGTCATGGAAACAGCGGAGACTTCCACAACCGTTGAGTGACTGATCACAATATTCCCCTGCATCCATACACTAACTTCATTTATGTGCACCCATACCAATATGACCCCATCAAAAAGGAATAAGTAGAGCGCCTCATGTCTAAAATGCTTATTGCGGGCATTATCCATTGTAATTCAAGCATCTTCTCTAGACATATCCTCATTGTGCATGTGGTCCACCATTTCTTGTGCATCATCCTTGTAGAGGATGATTGAGTTCTAAATGCATTATCGCAAGCTAAATCAGGTTATCATCTCGTGTAAATATCTGGTCATTGTGATACAAGAGCTATTAGATGAACTCCGAGGAGCTACACATTTCTCTAAACTAGAAAGGTGGTCCAGTTACCACAAGATATGCGTACACACAGAAGACATCCTCAATATGACATTTCGCACACATGAAGACCACTCTGACTTTTGGTTATGTCATTTGGGTTGTCTAATGCTCCCACTACCCTTAATCCATCATGAATGATATTTTATAATTCGCAGTCCGTAAGTACATGCTTATGTTTTTTACAACATATTGGTTACAATCCTTCCTGGCAGGACCCTTTGGAGCACTTATTGTGATGCTCTGTACGTTCTGACATCATCGCTTGTACGTCAACCCAAAAATGCACCTTTAATGAACCAGAATTAGCTACTTGGAAAATACCATATCAATTGATGAGGTATCTGGATTCCGACAAGATTTTGGCAGTTCTAACTTGGCCCGCTCCATAGACCCATCATGTTGTTTCAAGCTCTTACTAAATATTAATGAAGATTTGTATGTCACTATGACATGCTAACTCATTCACTTACCGTCTTTTGAATAAGTGCATTCTCACTCACCTGGTGGACAAATGCAGCTGAGGAGACCTTGCGTAGCTTGCAGTGGGTATTGGTGGTCGCACATGTCTTATCCATGTTGATTTTTTCTCATACATTTGTGATTTAGTGCAACACTTCAAACCATGGCATCGATATAGTCCTCATGCAGAGTGTCCTACCCATTGCTTACTTCAATCGAGCCTTATCCAATATTGTTAGGATGCGCTCGGCCTACAAGAATGAGTTGATGGCTCTAGTCTTGCTTGTCCAACATTGGCGGTCACACCTCTTGGGCCTCTACTTCACAGTCCACACGGAATACCACAATTTTTGGTACTTACTCAGCCATAAGATATTAATACCAAGTGTGGGTGGCTAAGTTGTTGGGATATTATTTCTCAATTGAGTTCAAGAGATACTATACTAAACAGGTGGCTATTGCTTTATCCCGCCAATCTGAGCTCCATCTCTTAGCCCTTATAAGCATATACGTTGACACCATCCAGCAGGTGGTAGAGACTAGAGGTCGGCCCACACATCGGTGTCATACGAGAAGCCATTGTGGGGGGTGAAAGCCAAACACCAAAAGTCGACTTTTTAGGCCGAACCGGACGGACCGAACCGATCAGCTCGGCTCTATGTCGGTTAGGGGTGGTTGAAACCAGTCCATTCTCGGTTTGGTTTGGTTCAATTTATGTAGGCTAGAAACCAACTCACAGAAATCCAATGGATGTCAAGGATCGGGTCCCTAATGTCCTATCATATTCTAGATTCCGATTCAAACCCAATCAACATAAATAGTAAACTAAACCCAATCAACTTTAATTCTTTAAACTCAGAAGACAAATAAACCATTAAACTAATTTTGGACATCGATTCGAAAGTAGTTGAATAGCCGGCGCCTAACTCTCAGCTTCTTTCATCTCGCGACTCACCGTTTTGGTGTCACAACTCTCATAGACTGCACATTTTTGCGACTCACCGAAGATAGTCCTCTGCCCGGAGTCGGCCATCCACTTCAAGTCCCCCTCTAGTCCTTTGTCCCGTCTTGTAGTCCAAATCTCCAATCCGAAAGAGGTAAAAGGTCCCTCTCACTCCTTCGGCCATTAGCTTTTAGTATCATGGTTTCGTCTCACTCCTTCGGCCATTAGCTTTTAGTATCATGTGTATCTTGTAGTTCAAATCTCCAATCCGAAAGAGGTAAAAGGTCTGTCTTAGTCCTTTGGCCATTAGATTTTAGTATCATGTGTTTCGCTTCTCTCTATGATCGATTAATATCCTCTACAGTTTGCTAGTCGCATATGTTATCTTTCAAGATCTGAGAGAAAAAATATCAATTGGTTCTGATTAACTTCTTTATCTTCCATGCTGCGATAGATTTTTACTAAAATTATATAACAATTAATTAAGAAAGGTGTTATATTCAGGAAGCCAACTACTGAATTTTTTGACTTATAGACTAGGTTAGTAGTAGGAAAAATTTTGGCAAACCCCCATAAACCAAACCGACCCCGCCCCGACCCGATTACAGGCCTATGCATTGCCACCGAACACATTGCACCAGCGTTCTCCCTTGTCAAGGGTCAACTCCACCATCAGGGATGACTAATACTCGCCACCATCTTAGCCTACATTCCGCGACTATTGGTTATGTTCCACCCTACCCAGACAACAAATTACATGAGCTACATTTGCACCTACAAACACATATTGGAATCACTTTAGTGGCTTGGTAAGCTTTGTAGTGTCGAGTAATTCACAGCCCTCTGTCTCCTCTACGAGCACACCAAGTATGTTATTGTCTTTTCCTCAAGCCTTCTGCAAGGAAGACATTATCACGGATTTAAACACCAAGTTACCCGAGTAGGCTAGTCATCACTACATATTTGTGATGGTAGATGATTTCTCAAAGCACGAACAAATCATTTCACTCCACCGCCCATTCACCACAGAGTTCGTCATAGTTGCATTTATACATGGGATTTGTGCAACTTCATGATTTTCCTTGCTCAATTGTCACTGATTGTGCCCCATGTTTATAAGCAGCTTCTAGCCGGTTATGTTAAGCATGTAAAGCACCACATTGCAAATTAGCACTGGATACTACCTTACAGACTAACGAGCAAATGACGGTCCTCAATCGCGGATTGGGGACATACATTCAGTGTTTCATTTCTAAACCGTCCAGTAAATGGGCTCGGCTCGGCTAAGTAACAAGTTATTTGTGAAGCTCCACTCACATCGCCAAATCACCATCACAACCCAAGTTCACACAAAGTGTTGGCACCTTACTACATCCTTTTTTTCTGTTATCGTCCCATCAATGAGGTGGTCTACCAACTTTAGTTTATGTTCCATACATTTGATCTTCCATGTCTTCCATGTTTGATTTGACGACCACAATATCGAGGCTTATATTCCAGGGGATCTCGTGATCGGCACAATTCCTCATATGATGCAATGACCATTAGGGGCATTCGCGAGACAAAGAGGATGTACTACAGGTGCATAGATTGTCATGTAGTTCAAAGGACCATTTTGTCTCAAATGTTAAGTGGGTTGTTCGTGATGACTTCAAGCTCCAATTTCTAGATTTATGCATCGAGGGCACAACAAATTTCCCAAGAAGGGACATTAATATGGAGGGTCCTAACAACGAGAAGTCTAATCAAGTTTGGCAAGTCTACTCTAAGGGCTCGAAAATTATCATCCGCGCATCGTGATCAAGTTATCCGACACCATGTATATTATTTACGCTTTCAATAATTGTGCTTTTATTTGTATAATTTCCCATAGACAACTACAGAACTTGGGACTATAAACAGTTCTTATGTAGGCTTTGGCTTTTATCACAGTGGATCCTTCTCTTG
Organism: Dactylorhiza incarnata; assembly: GCA_033032865.1. Lineage (NCBI taxonomy): Eukaryota > Viridiplantae > Streptophyta > Magnoliopsida > Asparagales > Orchidaceae > Dactylorhiza > Dactylorhiza incarnata. Next base: position 10,217,155 of record JAWHQI010000007.1, read on the forward strand.
ATTATCTTCTCTCTTAATAATATCCCTAACACAACTACTTATGTAACTGATGAAGATGTTAGCGGCAAAATGTATGATTTATTCTAGATATAAAGCATGTATGCTTTGATACCATGTGATGCAGATGTAGAGGCGCTCTACAAAACAAATGCGATGAAAATATAATTTTAAATGTTAAAGAAAATGGTACTGATCATCACAAATTGATTAGGATTAACAACAAAGAAATGGTGGAGAAGATTAAAACCCTAGAGGTAGGAGATGTAAAGGGATTTATGAACAATCTAAACAAGAAATCTTCCAAAATTATTCATTAACAATAGAGGACCAATCAATTGTTGATTCAACGTATAAATTTGAAATTTTTTCTTCCATTCTGAATCATACCAAACCATTCATGGGTAATAAATCACGGTGAACCAAAAATAAGGACAATGTTCGGAAGGTGGACTAGGAGGGAAAATTTTGGTTCGATGAGAACACATTTTTGTACTCTTTGTCAAACCTAGAATATGCATATGATCATAAATATTATATCTTGGGAAATATACATCACTAATACTCCATACAATATTCAAATGTGAAAGATAAAATGCAAACTAAAATACATGAAATAAAATGCCTAAAACTAATACAATAAATAAATTCATAAAAAAACTAAGTGTGCCTATGTCTATATCAGTTCTACTTGGGTGGTTAGAGAATCTCGTTCCCTGGCGAGAACACATCAGTATTCTAATGGAAGAGGTTAAGGTGGCGTTTCAATAGCTCCACAATTTAGATCCATGAACAATCTGTTAAAGTTCAACTTCTACATTGCATACAAAATCATACGTCACTGCATATCTCTTATGAATGATGTGAATACCAATCATGTTGTGAATGTCATCTGACTACTCGATCCAAGTAAAAGTAGTGTCTCTAAGTCAATTTACATGTCTCTATTACCAAAGGTATCAACATGGAAGCAATGTCTTCTAAAGTAAATTATCACTAAAGCTCCCTCATCAAAGTATTGCTATATCATGTGCTCATCATGAATCTCACTAGTAACAATACTAATCCATCATGGAACAGTAATTAAGCTATGTATCGAGTATGTGTGGTATAGGCTACGAAACACGGATACGCCAAAAAGAGGCCCGTACCCGTAACGGGTGCGTTTCCGGTGTACGCGTACCGCACGCGTGAATACGCGCCGATTTCTGTTGAGACGTCGCTGATTCTTCTTCTTCTTTTTCTGAAATTTCTATATATACAGAAATTTATGTATATACGGATTTTTGTACATACATATTTCTGTATATACAGATTTCTGTTTATACAGAAATTTCTGTATAAACAGAAATCTGTATATACAAAAATTTCTGTATATACAGAAATTTCTGTATATGCAGAAATTTTTGTATATACAGATATTAGAGATCTTGTAATATACAGATTTCTGTATATACAGAAATCATAGATCTTGTAATATACCGAATTCATAGATCTTGTAATATACAGAAATCAGAGATGTTGTAATTAGGGTTGAGCATATTATTCGAACCTCGAAAGTCGCTCGAATATTAGGCCGAATCAGAATCGGTTACAATCGATTCGACTCAATTTGAGTCGATTCGACTCAATTTGAGTCGATTCGACTCAATTTGAGTCGATTCAATTTGACTCGAATCTGATTTCGAGCCAACCCTGAATCGCTCAAAATATGATTCGAATCAGCTTGAATTGATTAAAAATATTATGTATTTATTAATATGTTATTATTTTAAAATTAAAAACACTAAATTTTAAACCTAAATAAAAATATTGAAGGCTTTAAGTGTTTCATTTGCTAAATTTAAATGTTTCCCAATTTAATTTCGAGCCAAGTAGGAATAAAGAGAAAAAATGCTCAATTTCGAGCCAGCTCGATTCGATTTCGAGTCAGCTCAATTCGATTTTGAGCCAGCTCAATTCGATTTTGAGCCAGCTCAATTCGATTTCGAGCCAGCTCAATTTGATTTCGAGCCAGCTCAATTCGATTTCGAGCCGGCTTAGAATCGAGCCATTTCGAGTTGAGCTGGCTCGACTCGAAATCAATTTCGATTTCGAGCCGAGTTCGACTCGAAAATTTTGATTTCGAGCCGAGCCCAAATCGCTCGAACTCGACTCGATATCAACCCTAGTTGTAATATACGGATTTCTGTAATATACAGAATTGCTATATATATATATATATATAATTTAATAGAACGTATCTCGTCGTGCCCATATCCTTGTTTTTAAAATTTTGTCACACCGCCGTACCAGATTCGTATCGTACTCGGTACTCGTACCCGTACCGGTGCTTCCTAGGGTATAGGTTGGTCGCATAGGATCTCAAAGGATATCTTTACGGTGGAGCAATTTATGGAATTGTAAGCAAATTCAGCTTGTAAAAGTATTGACTACCACAAAGTTGGTTTCTCTCTTATAAGGCATCTAATCAAATTACATATGTTCTTATTCATTATCGAAGTTTAACCATCAGTTTGGGGATGATATTCACCACAAAAAATGTCAAGAAAATTTGAATGTTATTCCTAAATTAGTTTATAATATTTCAAAAATGACTTCAAAACTTAGTGATGTAGGATAAGGTGACCGTAGTGAGCTGGTTATGCCCTAATGAGGATCTAATGAATGAATTCAAGTGTAATGATGGAGGGACCAAGAATGATGCAATGCCCGTTAAGTACCCGACAAAAATAATAATAGTGAATGCTGAAAATAATAAGGTAAATTACAAATAATCACAATTGAAAGTAGCGAATTGGATAAACAAACAAGTGCTAGTTGAAGTAAAATCAAAAGTGCTTCCATGAAATGCTCGATAAATATGTCTTTCAAATAGAACGACAATTAGGTAAACTAATACTGATGTAGATCCCTAACAATATGTTTCATCACCCAAATAAACAACAAAGAGCAATACTAACTTCAATTAGAACTTGCACAAGCAATTGAGACCAAATGAAGAATTTTGCGGCAGATTCATACTTTGCACAGCGGTTCTGAGGCTGATATGCTGCTAATTTCAGAGTTTTTACACCAATTTGGGGTTCCCGGAGGTTCGGAAATGATGGAGGATGACGGCTGGTTGGAGAAACACCACCGGGGGCCGCTGAAGGTAGGTGGGAGGGCTGGACTGTAGTAGAGTCGGCCAGAAGGTGCAGGCAACCCAGAACAGCTACTGGATGGGATAGAGTGCGAATAGCGGACAGATTTTGGGCCAAGGGAGAACGTCGACCGGTGCAGGAAATCCAGAACAGTAACTGGACTAGCTGGGAGGTGGCTGGAAGCAGAGCTCTGGGTTTGCGGAGGTTGTCGACTGGTGTGGGGAACCCAGAACAGGGACTGGACACACTGGAGATAGCTGGCGGCAGAGGGGACGCCTAGCTATGTTGGCTGGCAGGGAGAAGAGGAAATCCAGTGGAGAGAAATCATTCAAGCCTAGGGAAGGGATTGGCGCCCACTTGGGGGCTGAATATGCAAGGGAACTATCTGTAACGGTTGAAGTAGTGGGCTGCTACAGTAGTTCAAGGCAGGTTTGGTGGGTTTCCAAGATAGTTACTTGCGGTTATAGATAGTAACTTGTGTGGAGCTGATGGGAGATGAGGTGGGTGGCCGGCTCTTGGAGAGATGGTTTCTGACGGCTAGGGAAGGAGAATGAGGGGAATGGCCGGCAATTGCAAGGGGAGGAGCGGGCCTAGGCTTCGGCACCTAGGTTCCACGGCTTCGGCACCGTAGAGGGATCAACAAATCTGAGATTCTTCCTCCAAATTTTGCAATACCCGAATATGGACTCTAAAATCCTATATATAGACTATGATTGGGCGATACAAAACATACATAAAAGTACTTAAATAATGTGCAGAAAAATATGAAAAATACATAGAAAATATCTCGTCGACACTATGAACGTGCCTACGGACTCAGACCGTCCAAACGATGATCCTAGCTTCACTTCCTACAAGTGTAAACTAGAACAAGCCTCAACAAGGGTCGGCCCACCCGTGAACTATGATCCTCATCAATTCCTCCCGTCTTGAAAGCATTCATTCCCGTTGAATGAAGATGATCATACATCTAACGAAGACAGTGGACAAGTGAGTGATCAAGGCTGATTTCGAATAGAGTTTGAGCGATTTGGGCTCGACTCGAAATCGAAATTTTCAAATCAAACTCGACTTAAAATCTATTCGAAATCAAATCAAAATCGATTTTGAGTTGAGTCGGCTCGACTCGAAATGGCTCGATTCCAAGCCAACTCGAAGTTGAATTGAGTCGGCTCGAAATTGGACACTTTTTCTCTTTATTCTAAGTCAACTCAAAATTAAATTGAGTCGGTTCGAAATTGAGCAAATGAAGCCCTTAAAAGCTTTCCTCCTATAGTTTATGTTTAGAGTTAGTGTTTTTAATTTTAAAATAATAATAATATGTTAAATACATACATAATATTTTAATCAATTCGAGTGGTTTCGAATCATAATTCGAGTGAATTCGAATCATATTTCGAGTGATTCGGATAGGCTCGAAATCTACTCGAAATGTGATTCGAGTCAAATTGAATCGACTCAAATTGAGTTGAATCAATTGTAATCATTATTTTAAATGTCCTCCGACATGTCATTTTTTAGGGCAAAACGATATGTTTTTCTAAAAAAATATAGATTATGTCCTTTTGTAAAATATAGGCCGACATATCCGATTTTTTCCGATATATCAGGCGACGCGACTTTTAAATATATCGTCCGCTATTTTATTTTATGCTATATTAGCAGACTAGCAGCATATGTTTAAATCGCCTATGAATATTATATTGTATGTTTAAATCGATTAGATTTATTGTTTCGATTTTTTAACGTTTTATTCTTACAACCAATTTTGTATAATTGTTTCATAATTTTTTAATTTCATATTACAAAAAATATGAAAATATTTAATACATTTATTGCAAAAAATATGAAAATATTTAAATCTTCTTTATTTGCAATAAACTTATTGTTATCAAAAAAAAATTTATTGTATAGTATTAAATATATTTTACAATGTATCATTTTGTATTTATTAATAATATTTTATCTTAGATACTATTCAATTTTATTTTGTAATATAAATGCTCACTTTTTATCTATTTGTTATATTATTTTTCTATTTTTATAACATATAATTATAGCTAGTATACATAAAAATAAAAAAATTATTTATAAAATATGGAAATCCGATATTTTAAAATATCCCCGACTTGTCTCCGACATCCGACATTTAACAACTCAATCTGATATGTCGTCGGCATCTGATATGTCGCCGGCATCCAATATTTAAAATATTGATTGTAATTGATTCCGATTCGACTTAATATTTGAGCAATTTTTGAGTGACTTTTGAGTTTCGAATAATATGCTCAGTCCTATGAAAGATGCTCCTTCGATGACATCCACGTATTATCAATAGGCAATCGCCACCTTCAATGGACCAGATATCGTATATCGTGGTCATCTGGTGTTGAGGAAAAGTCGTGTCCTGCAATGTCAGCTATACTCTCATATGTCGAAGTAGGAGGGTGTGTATCAACAGGTAACTTGGTAATGGGTTGAGGCATAATGGTGGTATCATGGAATGGACTAAAGTACTCATGCAGGTTCATAATATGGAGTCAAATCCTCAATGTTGAATGCAAGATATACTCATGCTCTTATGGATAATTAATTTGTAGGCATTTGACTCATTCTTTCGTACTAATGTGCATGGACCCATTTGTCTGGCATTTAATTTTTTCGCAGTTCCCTGGGGACCTCTCAGCTCTAATCATCACCATCACTTGCTCATCATCTCTAAAGCTTTGCACTCTCCTGTGAATGTCCGTAAAAACTTTATAATTATCATTATTTATTGCAATTTTACATTGAACTATTTCATGCATGTACAACCCTTATTCTCCGAGGGTGGGGCCCATTCAAAGCCGCGTAGGCAGAAGTCAAAGTCAAAAGGTCAATGCAGAAGCTAGGAGTCAAAGACCCAAGACAAATCAACCAGCAGAATCAGCAGAAGGCCTGTGTGAGTAGTGGTCCGGCATGTGCGAGCAACCCCCCACTACTCGGCAAGTGGGCGACTAGAGGCAGTACTCGCCAAAAGTCAGGCGAGGTCCCCTTGATCCTCGCATAGTTGCCGGCCTGGTTGGGCTATAAAAAAGATCCCCCCCCCCCTCCCCTTTGATTTTCCTATAAATAAGACCCCAGGGGTACTTGGATTGAGACCCGAACTTGAGCTTTTGGAACCCAACTTCCGAATTCTTGGACCCGTCATCTTTGGTCGCTACTCTTGATTCTCGCCAAATCGGTGCCTTCCTCGTACCCTGCTCGGTCATCTTTGGTTTTGGAGGAGAAGTCTCTTCTGAGCTTCTGGGTACGTGGTGGGACCTCCCTGCCGCAGCGCCTGAAGTCCTGTTGTTCCCATTTTAATTCCTTTGTCGTCGCCAGTCAAGCCATTTAGTTGGATCGCTGGGCGAGTAGCCTCCGGCTGCATTGATCCGAATTTTGGAGCTAGGATTTTCCCGGCTTCAACACTTTGGTGCGACGAGCATGAATCGTAGCCAGAGGGAGAAAGTCTGGTAAGAAGGCGAGATGGTCGAAGTCGGCGACCATGAGGGAGTTGCAGGGAATCCGGCGGGAGGAGGCGAGTTCGTGATGCGAGCAGACTTCGAAGTCTTCACGCGGCGCTTGGAGGACACCGTGCGAGCAGTGCTCCTTCCTCGAACGGAAGGCACGGCGACCTCGCCTTATCGCGTGCTTCCGTCCGAGGACGGTGGTCCCGCTTAGCGAGCAGGAAAGGAGCATGTGGAGGAGGATCCAGAGCGACCAAGGAGGTCGCGGTTCTATCAGCAGACCTCGCAGGGAATTCGATTCCGCGAGGTGGACGATCAGGCGAGAACCCGGGATGCTCGGCATTATGGCGAGTATGAGGGTGTTGCTCGCCAAGTGGAGGATCGTCGCCAGGCAGGTGGGAGGAGCTCATTCTGTGAGGAGATTCTTGTTGCTCTCGTGCCGGAGGGCTTTAGTGAGCCAGTGATGGCTTACTATTCCGGGAGGGATGACCCTGTCCGACATCTCCAATGGTTTAAGGATGTAGTCTCCCTCCAGACCATGTCGGACGCCTTCAAAGATGCGATTTGCCACGGCCAGAGACTGGTTCCACCAGCTGGCAGCAGGTTCCATCTACTGCTTCGAAGATCTGCGCCGAGGAGTGACGATGTGATTCGTCACGGCCAAGAAGAGGAAGAAGGAGGCAACGACCCTCTTCTATCTGGTGCAAGGAGTGAAGGAGACGTTGGGGCACTACATCGATCGGTTCCAGGAGGAAGTATTGGACATCCAGGACGTGGATGGCTTCACCCTGCAGCTTGCCCTGACGTATGGCCTAAGGGAATGCCTCTTCAAGCTAGAGATCAGTCGGGATCCCCCCATGTCCTACGAATAGCTCATCGAGAGGGCTAATAGTTTGTGCAGGGGGAGACCTCTAACCGTGGCTTCCTGGCCAGGCTCACCAAGCTGACCAGGGAGGACTGAGGAGGAGGAAGAAGAGGAGAAGGTCCCCGTGCCCAGGGGACGGGAGGAGCCCCGAAAGCAGGAAAGGAAGAGGTCGGAGGAGAGAAGAAGAGAGGAGCCCAGGATGGCAGAGCCGAGAAGGCGAGATGAGAGAAGGCCCATCGTGGCTCCGGAGCGTCGGGAGGAAGAAAGGCGCTTTCAAGTCCCCGTTAATAAGACTCCATGGAGATCAGCAGGTCGGCCACAGCGTCAAGGTCAGGGAAGAGGGCGTTCCCCTGAGAGGAGGAATTTCATTCGGCCAGAGAGGCGTCAAAAGAGAGGAAGGGAGGAAGCGATGGTTGTCGCCCGCCATGGCAACAGGCCAGCCCGGAGAGTGCAGAGGAGGAGGAGGCAGGCGGAGGAGATCCCCCTCTACTGCGAGTTGCATCAGGTAGCAGGCCATGGGACGATGGCTTGCCCGGATTTTTGGGAAGCCCGGAGAAGGCTAGCTGTTGGAGAAGTGGGAGGAGAGCCTCGGAGGCCAGAAGCCCCTGTCGAGCCGTTGGTAGCCCAAGCCGCCGCTCGAAGGAGGAATGAAGATAGAGTCGACCAAGGAGGTCGAGGAGAAATCGTTCAGGGGATCGGAGGAGGAGCAGCTGTAAGAGTGATCCACAGGGGAGCAGGGCTGGGAGCTTCCCGCAAGGGGGTCTCCATCAGATCTACCGAAGGAGCGTCGCCTCAACCTCGCAAGCACCGCCCCTGTTGGAGGAGATCACTTTCTCGAAGGAGGACATGTTGGGGAATGAGAATCCCTTTCATAATGCCCTCATGATCCAGGCAGCAGTGGAGGACTTCACCGTCGACCGGATTCTGGTAGATAACGGGAGCTCTGTCAACGTTATCTTCAAGAAAACGTTCGACGGGCTTGGAGTCGAGGCAGGAAGAGTGATGGCCCCGGATGGTCCCCTCTTTGGCTTCTCAGGAGAGAGGAAAGAGGTGGAAGGAGGAGTGGATCTTCTGGTAACCCTCGGCGGCACCTTGCTCAAATGTCGGTTCATCATCGTCGACGCCCCGAGCTGTTACAAAGCGATCTTCGGGAGGCCACTCATCAACATCTTCAAGGTCGTCTCGTCCTCCTACCATCAATGCCTCAAGTACTGCCAAGGAGATCCAGGTGAGGATCAGAAGCGATCCAAGAGCCGCCCGCGAGTGCTACCTCAGTGCGGTTATTTTGTTTCCTTCCCGCACCCGTCGGCGTTCAGATCTTCTCCCGAGTCCGTCTGGATCCGACGGATTGGAGCATGGAATCAAAACCTCCAGCCGTCCGCTTCCGCCGGGACCCTCCGTCGAGTGCAGCGGCACCGTCGACATCGCCCCTCGATCCGGTGCCGCGCCTAGCAGGTCGACGTCGACCACGGTACTGGTTCTTCCGTCGATCTGCGTCCAGCATTTCCCGTATGCGCCACGGCTTGGAAAAGATCTGACATCCCCTCGGTAACTGTTACGTATTCCGCTCCTTTTGTTAGCCTTAATTTATGTTAATTGCCTAAATAATCTTTGAGCTTGCCGCACGTTCTCGCTACTGAATTACTGTTTTATTTCATAAGTTATTATTTGTGAATCGCTTGTGGTGGTGTTTATGTTATTGTGGAAGATCCGAAACTTACAAGTACTCAAGAACTAGAACCGAACGAAATTAACGAACCTTCCAACGTACATTTCGACGAGATTAATTGCGCGCGCAAAACTAGATTTGGCGCTCAGACGACCTCATTTTAAAAATAAAAATCAACTTATGTTTTCAAAATCCTAATTTTATTTTATAATGAATAAAATCTTTCGCTTGAAAAATAATTAATTTTAAAACCGTAGTCGAGTCTACATCACAAAGTAAACAAAGGCCAAGAGATTGCCTAATCAACAGCTTGAACAGGAGTCTTCCAGTAATTAAGAGCAGAGGACCAAGCTGATTCAAATTCAGATCTTGATGTTTTTTCTTTTTATTTTCATCTTATAAATCAAATCAAACCAACTCCCTCAAGAGTAATAAATTGCGGATGAGCAAAAAAAAGGCAAGGCTCAAAAGACGGATAGGAGAGGAAAACTTGATTTGACTGACCAAACTCATTGACCATGCATTTGTCTAACCCAAGAGTACAAATACAATCTCAAATAGTCATATCTACGGAAATATATATCACCATGACTCTCATAAAATAATAAAATGTTAACATAAAATACGGAAGTAAATACACAACAAAATGTCCATAACTAAATATATAACTGAGAAATAAATAAAAACTAAGTGCTGTCATAAATAGTCGTCTGTCTACAAAATTAACACAGGTTTTCCTCCATTTACAAAGTGGGATTTAGATAATTTATGAAACCCTTTTCTCTTAGAAGCCCTTCAGGATCCTCCCCTCCACAACTTATTTTAATTGTGTCACAAATAGGAAAGGTTGGCTAGGACGCCAACACTAAGTAATGTATCATGATTTAAACATACTGTAGTGAAAATTGAGAAAGAGCTATTTAGTTAAAATATTTATATAAGATTTACTAAATGAAATTTGGGAGCTTAAAATAGAAAAGAAAATTGGTGGACAAAATGAATAGAAAGAAAAATAAACATGATTTGTTTACAAAAGATCGAGTGAAAGAAGTCAAATTCAAAGATATTGGGAAAGTTTAAAGTTACTGAATGTTGGAAAGGCAATTAATGAGAATGTGCTTGGAATAATGGTGGATAGAGAGTTGAAAGAAAGAAATTGTTGGCATGAATAAAATTAGAGATAAGTAATTGTTATTGAGATAATTATCAATACAGATATTATAAATATGGTTTGTTTTTATGCTCCTCAAGTTGTATTAATTAAAAGATCAACTTTAGGAATACATGTTTAGGGTTGAGGTGTTGCCGGGTGACCTTGAGGTCACGGGTTCGAGTCCTAGAAACAGCCTCATGCAAAAATGCATGGTAAGGTTTGCCTAAATTTCACCCTTTTGTGGACCCTTCACCGGACCCTCACTGCGCGGGGATGCTTTGTGCACCGGGCTACCCTGCCCTTTTTTAGGAATACATGTATGATTTACTACAGCTTACACTTGATTCTGACTTAAATGGACAGGTTCTAATAGGATGTATTATGGGAAGATTCATGCTAGGTATGAAATAAGAAACAGAAATATAAGAAAGAAGTTATACATGATTCTCAATAGTCTTTGATAACGTTACAATACCGAACACTTATTTAAAATGACCAATCTGTGGTTAATTCAAATTTTACTTCCAAAATATGCAAATCATCCTTGCAAAAATTATGGTCATAAAAGGCTAGAAACATTGTAAGATCACGAATACAACATACCTCTTTCCTCTTGTCCCTTTTTCTTTTTACCTCATGAAATGGATCTAGCAGGGTAAAAATGAATGAATTAACAAACGAAATTTCAAAGATTAACATGATGCAGTAAACCAATGCTTACAATACAAAGTAAAGACCAGCACAAAGACAAAAGTAAAGCATAGAAGAAAAAAAAATAAGTTTACATTACAAAGTAAAGACAAGCACGCAGAGACGGAAGTAAAGCAAAGAAAAAAGTAAGTTGATCAGCATCAGCATAACCAACTACATTTAATCATGGTCTTTTTTTAAAGTATTGAATTGGATTAATTCCATTATGCTTATAAAAAGAGTAAACACTCCTTTATACATGAGTGGTGGGCTATACCTATAAGAGAGAAAATACAACTAAATATTAACATCAACTATAACTCCCCCTCAAGTTGGGCATGCAATATTTATCATGCCTAATTTGGCAATGATCTTCCCAAAGACGCTCACACTCGATCTTTTAGTAAGAATATCAGTCAGTTGTCAGTCCGAAGGAACAAGCTGTGTACTCTTCTCTCACTATATTCTCTTTGATAAAATGTTTGTCCACTTCAACGTGTTTAGCATGGTCATGTTGGATGGGATTGCATGCAATGTTGATGGTTGTCGTGTTGTCACAGTATAGTATGATAGGTTCTTTTCAAGGCTAAGGTCACTCATAATGGAGCGAATCCATAGGCCTTCACAAATTCCATGAGCCATGGCCCTGAAGTCTACTTCATCACTTGATCTGGTAACCACATAATATTTTTTGCTTCTCGAAGTAACCAGATTCTCATAGACCAGAGAACAATAGCCAAAGAAGGATCTTCGGTCATCAACTGATCCAACCCAAATTCCATCTGTGTAAACTTCAATTTTTTAGTTCATCATTTGGTAAGAACAGGCTACTGCTGCTTCCTAGGGAAATCTTAAGGTATCTTAGGATTCGGTGGGTAGCATCCAAGTGGCGAGTCTTTGGTGCATGCATGTATTAGCTAATAACTTCTACTTGCATACGAGATAGTTGGGCGTGTACGGGACAAATAGAGAAGCATCCCCATCAACCTCTAAAATTTGGTGATGTCCTTAACGACTTCTCTGCCATCCCTCCATAAGTTGTGGTTGGCTTCAATTGGAGTGTCAGCAGGTCTAAACCCACTCATCTTTGATGTCTCAAGCAAATCGAGGATATACTTCCTTTGTGAGATGAAGATCTCATGTCTAGATCTGGCGACTTCAATGCCCAGGAAGTACTTAAAGTTTCCTAGATCTTTCACCTCAAATTTCCTTGTCAATCTTTCCTTCAGAATTTGGATTCATTCATATTATCCCATGTTATATAACAATATCGTTCACATACATTATCCCATGTTATAACAATATCGTTCTGGCGAGTTTAGTCATCCGCAATCTGAAAACTGTACTGTGGCCTTGTTATCGCGGGAGTAGCACTCCTTTTTGGCAAACTCGCTCTCCACAGGATGTTTGGTCCACTCTAGCTTGTAAAGGCAGATAGATTACGGTTTGGCCTACCGGCGTACTGTAAGTGCTACCTAATAAATGAACTATTTAAAAAAACATATTTGAAATAATGACTAAAAACATACGATGATGTGTATATCATATCTACTGCTTCTGTTACATAACTTTATCCGCATATTGTGCATTGCATGCAAAAATATATATTGTGTTATTCTTTCAAGGCAGGCGAAGATGTCTATCAGCCTACTAAATATTTGTAGGTACTCACGAGAATGCGTGTGACGGTGCAGAGTGAGAGACACTTTATATATTATGTAGCATGTAAATAATGAAAAAAATGAAATATATGTAGTAGCACGATTATTTACTTGTAAAATTGTGAAATATCAATAAAATATGTTTGTTTCTTGCTCTTAATCAGTGCATTAAAAAATCCTTAATCACATTTAATATTCTCGCCTCGTTAACTCGAGCTTACCGGGTCAGGGTGTGACAGACATGAAGTGGCCATTTTCGGAAAGGTAGTTGATAATAAATATGGCATTTTGGTGGAGTGATTTTTGGATTTTATTATTTGAATCTTGGAGATGTGTCCTCCCAAACTTGTTGAGGTATAGGTGGAGGTTACAGAGGCCAATGAGGGGAATTGGCTAGTCATTTTGATTTGTTGGAGCTGAGGAACTCTGAGACCCGTTACAAAATGGCATTGAAATTTACCCAAAGAAATCTTGGCAGGCGTAGGTACATGTTCGCAGGAATCCGGAATGGTAGCCTAGTCAAGTGCAGTGTAATAACAAATATGATGAAGATTATGTGGTATATGGGAAAAGGTTGCTAGGATGAAGAGTTATTGTGATAGTAGAGGAGATTGTTAGTGAGGCGATAATGAGAGAAATAGGTAGGGTTGGTGGGGATGTTATATTAGTAACTAATTGTGGTATGGAGGTGATCAAGGAAATTGAAAGGGGTGACAAGAGATTGTAGATATGTAAGAAATCATCAATTAGTGGATGGAAGGGTGCATCAGCAACCTGGTTTTGTCGGTCAAGTTTGTATGTGAAGCAATAGGTGTAACAGAGGAGTTTTTGGAGTCATTAATGTTGTTTAGATGTTTGGGTGGATTGTTATAAGAGGTGTTGGAAGTTTTGTGGTCGGTGCAAATGATGAACTCTTGGCTCATGGGATAATGACATCATTTGTGGAATACTTTAGCGATAACGTACATTTCTAGGGTGTATAAGAAGGCAATTTGTATGCACGGTGGTAAATTATGACAACAAAAAGTCAGTGAGTGATTGTTGTGATAGTACTGTGTTGATCCAATTCTAGAGTAGTTTGAATCAATGGTGAAGGGAAAGTTAAAATTTGTGAAGAAAAGGATTTGTGTTTTGAAATGGGAGAAGGCGAGCTCAGTGGAGGTGGAGTAGAGAAATTTATTTTTTGCATAGTAGATCAGTTAGTGGATGCAATAGTGGGAGAGCTTTCGACGGAGTGGTGATAATAATTGGTGAGGCCAAAAAATCTTGGAAGTGTGTATAAGGATGTTGGTGTAGGCCAGTCACTGAAGGCAGTGATTTTGGAGTTGATGTGGTATAGGTATTAAAATCGTTGTTGAGCGAAGAGGCGCTTGGACGCTTAATGAAAAACTGCATCTGGAGCAGTGGGTGAAGGACTTAGGATAGATGTTGCAAGCAGACAGCCTATGTTATGGATATCGACAAAGAAAACAAGGACAAATCACCAGGGAAATGGTCGAATTGTCTCGTTCATGGACTCTTAACAATGAATTGGTCGGGTTGAATGGCATGACGGAGATTTCCTAGTGTCTTTGGTAAGTGCAAAATGCCATTTTTTAGATGTTGCCAGTGTGCATAAAAATTAGTCTGAAATCGGATCTGAATGTACAAATGCATTAATAAGATGAGTAATAAAATTAATGTGGTATAACTGAGGAAGAAAATAGCCAATGAAATGTTACCTAAATAGAAGTAGTTACTAAAACTTCGAGGTAAAATATATTTTAACAACTCGAGTAGAACTAAATAAAAATGAGAACAAAAATTAAAGAAATTTTAACATGGGCAGTTGAGACGAGGATAATTATATGTGTGACATGTCTATTACGTGTTATCTATTGTAGTTCTAAAATATAATCTCCGTCCATTAAATTTCACTTCAGCATAATGTTTTCACTTCATTAACTAATAAGTAGTTAATCTCATATTAGTTAGTATTTCTTTTTTATCACAAAAGCCACTCCTATCATACAGTATGAATGAAAAAAGAGCTGAATTATACCATCAACAGTAACATGAACTACAGAATTCTTCAAGTTGAACAGCAGTCTTCTTATATAACTTCCAGGAGGATATTTCAATACAATGATGTATAAAATGCTTAAATATCTTAGCTTTGAGAAAATTTCAGGATGAAACTCATGCTGTGAAGCCCGGGTTAGAATGTACAAAAATGGCAGCTAGAAATCTTAAAGGTAATTCCAAAAGGAAAACTGCAGAGTGGTAGAACCCATTACTAAGATCAGAAAAGACGGCTCATTAAACTGCGCAAAGAAAAGAAGTGATATGTGAATTATAAAACGTCCTTCATTTCCATTCTATTTTCCGTTATTCGTCCTGAAAAGTGAAAACGCATGAATAGCGTTGGAAATGATTGGGCGCTAAATTGCGTATTTGGAACTTCCTTTCTAACCGTAAAGCGACGGTGGGAACAATTGAGCAGACAAAACCAATAGGAGTTGAAAAGAATTTCGTTGCAGAGCGAACCTTGGTTTAGAAGCTTTTGCACCGTCTCGTTGGGGTCCATGTTGCACTCCTTGAGCGCCGCATAAATGTCAGCGTCGGAGTGGTTGCCTACAATCTCTCGAATTGACTGGATCGTCTTCCGAATGCAAACAGGGATGATCTGAGCAGCCTCGCCTTCAAGTCTTGCGCCAGACACCATCTCCCACCGCGATCGGACAGCGGCAAGATCGAAACCCTAGCCCAGCGGTAGCCCGCGGAACGAGAGCATCAGAGGAGAAGGCGCGGGGCAAAAGGAGTGGATCGAGCAGTAAAGATACCGTGTGCGATGACTGTGGGGGTGAGGGAGAAGAGTGAAGGAGGCCGGCACGAGAAGGACTATCTTTTGGAAAATATAGGTCTTTGGGGGGGTATCACGAGCGCGATGTTTCGTCTTCTACTCCTCCATCGTCGTCACTTACCCCTAACTGAGTAATTATCACTTTTTGCATTTTTAAAAAAATTATATAATAATATGGTGATTGTTATCCGCACTGCAGTTTTGGATATCCGCACTTTTTGTGTATGAGTTATTACGCGCCTTTTGGAAATACGTCTTGTACATGCTTTTTTAGGAAAAGTGATCAACACAAAAGTTGTAGATCTCGTCGAGATCTACAACTTTCGTGTTGAACATTTTTTAAAAAAATGCACGCACAAGACGTATTGCCGTCCTGATTGAAATATTGGCGTAATTATAGCGAATTTTTTGAAATACGTCATTTTTAGGAAAAATGTTAATGCAGGCTCTCATTTATTTAGGCATTTTTTATTCAATCTCCTGATCCCGCGGGGAAAAACACCATTGAAGATAATGGGTGCATTCTGTAATAAACCTCTATTTTGATCGCAACAGCAGTAGAAAAGGCCAAAACTTCATTTTAGTTCTCATTTATGGCGCTCATTTTGATTGCTTTCAGTCTCACTGTTAAGCTGTTCAGCCAAATAGAATCTTCGACTCTGTTTGGCGGCGGCCTTCGCCCAAACTCACCTAAGAAATTTCATCCACTTTTATGTTCAAAATTAGTTTTCTTTCTTTGGTGGCGGTCATAATAATTGTTTTGTCAAACATTATTTCATGATGGTGGTGTTTTAGTCCAAACTCACCGGAGCAAAAAAATTGTATCAAAGGGAGCCTTGTTTAAACTTGTTTAATGTCATCCACGCGTTAAAAATAAGCTTGTTTTAGTGTAATGTTCACTAGATAGTGTGCTAGAGAGAAATGAATGTCATTCAACAAGTTTAACAAGGATCAAGTCTGTTGCGGTCTACTCGAGGATTCTAAAATCGGTCTAGAATGACTGTCTTAGCCTGGAAGCGGACGAGCGTGCAATCAGTCACAGAATTTCGAAACGGTTGGCATGCAGGAGACCTTTTTTGTCATGGAAAACCCCGGAAAAAGGTGAAAAACCACTCGGTTGGTTCCGAACCAACCTAACTTCAGTATCAGCTGCTTCTTTACAAGACTTTTGTGAGGAATCAAGGGCGACTGACCGCTCTTTATTACAATTAGGGGAGAGAGATGGAGAGAGGCGTTCGGAGGGTGACAGGTCACCGGTCTCGAAGCTAAGTCTTCTTCTTCTTTGTCGCGGTGGGAAGCACCGCGCTTTGAGGCTTATAAGCCTTTCTGCTTGCGCTTTGGAGGTCAAGGGGTGCGCGCAGGACTCTCGGAGCGCTTCCGAGGTTGATGGCGGTGTCTGGAGTGAAGAGCTCTCCGTTGGCTGGAGGTGACGATCTCGAGGCGTTCTGTGCTCGGAACGAAGCTTGGAGGAGGAGGACGAAGTTCTCTTATCCGTCTTCGAGGCGTTCGAAGATTCTTTAAGCTCTCCTTCGAAGATGATGAAGATCTTCAAAGAGTGTTATCTCTCTCTTGCACTTAGGAGGAAAGGAGGGAGAAAAGAAAGATGGAAATGAGAGAAGGCTTGGGGTTCTATTTATAGGCACATAGGTGATTACGGTAGTTATGTTGTTATTCGCAGGTCATAACTACCATAATTGTTATTTGCAGCTCGGTTTTATATAGTTTAAAATGCGCATTATTTGGGTATTTTTTCTATACGCAACTCAATGTGTTTTCTGATAAACGCACCCACCCATGATGGGTGGTTATTCGGGCGGTTATACGGGTGGTTACCCGTCAATCAGACGGTGGAGATTTCGCGGAACGATCGTGCGATCATGATTGAAGGGTCGGCCGACGATGCGGGGAACCGGCCGGTGGTGATGAGGCCAACCGGCGGTGGAATCCGGACGGCCAGGGGAGGGGCGGACGGCCGGGAGGATGGCCGATCGCGAGCGCCACGCGGCCGCGCGGCCTATGGTCGCACGCGGAGGGTGTGCGGCCACATCCGTCCGCGTGGTCGACCACGGGGCGTCGCTTGAAGGGACATGAGCGAAAGTTTACCCCTGTGCTAGGGTTTGTTGAGTCTCATGCGTTGGTGAATCCTTTGCTTGCTATCTTCGTGTTCGTTGAGGAGAAGCGTATCTTACTGTGCAGTCTTTCTACTGATGTTAAGCGTCATGCAGCAGTTCTGTTGGATCGAGGCAGGAAAAGGAGGCTGGTTTTTAGGAATGGCAGTTCAGACTCGGCATCTCGTCCTCCTTGTCGGCCGGAGGGATGTGCTGACGAGGCGGCTCTGTGTGGATCGAGGGTCGACGATATCCTGATTGATCTCGATATGGAAGTCCTTGGCTCTGCTGCCCCCAGGATTTTGAGGGTTCTTCTGCTCCGCCGCCGGTTAAGGCGAGTCGGGTTTCTTCTTCTTTGTGGGCTATATATGAATGTTGCGGTAAGGATCGTAACTTTTCCTTTGTTTGTTTTTTGTTTTTACGGGGTCCCTAACTTTATTTTCTTTTCGTAGATTGGAGTCCATACCAGCATTGCCCTCGTGTGGAATGATTGCTATGTGGGCCTGAAAGATAGTTACTTCGTGCTTCAAGAGGAGCTTCGTGGAGTCAGGAGCTCCTTTTCGGACTTGAAGGGGCGGCGGGATCGCGATGTATCTCGCTTTCGGCAGATTGAAGCTGGTTTGCAGGCTGAGCTGGAGCAGTCTCGCGCTGAGGTCTGGACGGAGAATGCTCTCATAGAGAGGATGGTCCGTATGTTGGAGGATTCGCAGGCCACGACGGTTCGCCAAGATGTGGACCTAGTGTCTTTAAAGGCCGAGGTGGAGAGCCTTTCTTCACTGGAGCGGGCTACCGAGTTGAAGGTTGTTGGAGTTGCTGAATATAAAGACTACATTGATTACATGTAGGATCGTTCTCTGATCTCGGAGGAGCTTCGTGAGAGGTCTGGAGCAAGGAAGTAGAGCCCCAGCTTGAAGACGAGCACGAGGTATCCTTTATGCGCAGGATTGTGAAGACTCTCCGCTTGGTTACGCGGATACGAGGTTGTGACGTGTCAGGATTAAGCGTTTGATACCTTTTTGAAGACGAACGCACTGCTTCTGATGTCGAGGAGTAGTTTTCCTCCGCACCTTGTAGTCTTTTCCCTTTGATTGTGGAAGTCAATAGTATACCGGAAGGATATCAGAAAAGCGGGAGAGAAAATCATGTGTATAAGCTCAATAAAGCTCTGTATGGGCTTAAGCAGGCTTCCCGTGCCTAGCATTCCAACATCACTTCTTACTTCAAGAAGGAAGGCTTAACTCCAAGCCAATATGAGCCATCTATCTTCATAAAGAGTGGACCAAATCATTAGAAATTGATTGTCTGCCTTTACATAGATGATCTCTTGATCACCGGAGGCTGCAACAACACCATCAATGACTTCAACGAAAAGATGAAAAGAAGGTATGAAATGACTGACTTGAGACATCTTAGTTTATTTCTTGGCATGCAGGTAATGCAGCAGTCGGGATCATTCTTCCTCTCCCAAGAATTATATGCAACATAAGTTTTGAAAAAAATTCAAAATGTGAGAATGCAACTCATGTTCAAAACCTATGTGCACCAACTTGAAGCTGACCAAATACAAAGAAGGAGAGGAGCTGGCTGATGAAGGCGACTACAAAAGTTTGATCGGTTCACTCATATACCTCACCAATTCTAGGCCTGACCTAGAACACTCAGTGAATTTGCTGTCACGTTTTGTAAGCCGGACAACAAAGCAACATTTTGAAGCCGCAAAGCGTGTACATAGATACCTTAAAGAAACTCTCACCCATGGCATTCTCTACACCAAAGATCTCAACCCTCGACTCACAGGTTATTGTGACTCAGACTGAGGAGACTCTGTTGATGATAGAAGAAGCACAGAGGGGTATGTATTTTTCTACGGTTCCAATCCAATTAGCTGGAGATCAAGAAAACAGCAAACTGTAGCCCTCTCAACAACAGAGGCTGAATACATGGCCATTAACTCAGCAGTTTGTGAAGGGATGTGGTTGGTGCGCATGATAGAAGAGCTTACGGGAGAAAAGGAGGCAATATTGATAAAATGCGATAACACTTCAGCCATCGCCCTTTCCAAAAATCCTGTGTTCCACAATCGAAGCAAACACATAGGGATTAAATACCACTTCATCCGGGAGAAACTTGAAGAAAGATCTGCTAAGATGGAGCACTGCCCTACACTAATCCAACTCGCCGACATCCTCACAAAAGCTCTCAGCAGAGATCGCTTTGGAAACCTAAAAGAGAACTGAAGATTGGACCCCGCCCGGTTCAAGGGGAGGTATTGGAGAATGAACCGGCTCGTTGTTATCCTGAACCGGCATCCTTCCTGCAATAATGAAGGAAGTTATTAATCATTAATTATAACTATTTCCTAAGGGAATGTTAACCCCCTTTGGAAACCTATCTCTATTAATGTTGTCTTTATGAATTTGTCGTCTGATGTTTCATATTCTGGCATTATATAAGCCTCTGTATTCCACCTGCAAAATCAATGAAAATGTTATGACATGCATAAGGCTTTTATTTTCTCATCTTCTCCTCCGTTTCCTTCTTCATAGAATGATAATCATGCATACTTAAGTTTATCATGCTATTGAGCGGCGTTTGTGGGGTGGTGAATCATAAGCCATGTATTTAAAATTGTTAATATTAATGTAATTAATATTATTTATTGTATATTCTGTTTTAGTCTCACACCGTCTGTGGTGTTTTTGGGCTCTCCTCTTACTCTATATGTAAGACCCCAAAGGTCCTTCTTTTCCAAGTCAATACATAAAGTTACTTGATTTTCTCTCAAGTCTAACATGGTATCAGAGCGAGGTTCTGCCTAATTTTTTTCGCTTGCAATCTTGCTCGTATCTAGTTCGCTGCCCGTTGTCTACCTGCACTCTGCCCGCTGTCCGCAAAGCAACTCGCCGCGCTCAGCTCCCCCTGCTCGCGCAACACTCTGCAAAACCCCAGACCGCCAACGATCTGCCCGGCTCGCTTCCCGCCAGACCGCCCTGCTCGCACGCGGTCTGTCTGTCCGCCTTCCGAGCTCGCGATCTACCAGTCCGCCTCCTGCCTCCCGAGCTCGCGATCGGTTGCCCGCATCCCGAGCTCAAGCGCTGCCGACCACCTGACCGCCAGTCCGCTCACGATCTGTCGACCGCCTGTCCGCTCGCGACCTGCCGTCCATTGTCCGCTCGCGATCTGCAGGCGGCCAGCTCGCTCGCGATCTGCTGACCTCCTCTCCACTCGCGAACTGACGAGCCCACTCGCAATCTGACGAGCTTGCGCTGCTCAAGCCCGCTCGCGCTCTGCCCCTGTTTACACTTCTCGTCTCCCGAGCTCGCGTTCCCTGTCTCATGCGCTTGTTCGTGATCTGCCAGTCGGCCAGCCGCCAGACCGCCCGCGGCCTGATCCCGCCAAGATCATCAGTCAACCCTGCTCCATGGCTGCCCCGTTGATCTCGCCACCTCTGAAGGCCACATCCTTCCAACTCGCCACCGCCAACGACTAGTCGGACTGGGCTCTAACTGTCGAAGCCGCCCTCTCCTCCCGTGATCTCTGGGATCACATCACTGGTGCTCCTCCCACAGCTACGACCTCTACCACTACTGTCAGCTCTGCCAGCACCACCGTAGCAGCCACCACTCTAGATGACGACACTGTACCCGCCACCACTCCAGATGATGGCATCCTTTGGCGGTGGCACGATCAAGCCATTCAGGCTTACATCCTGGAGTCTGCTGCTCGTCCGCTCCTCACCTCCATCGGCCGTCTCTCCTCAGCCCGCGCCATGTGGGAATATCTTCAAGATTGGTTTGTTCCCCGCGGTGGAGCTCAGCGCCATCGTCTCATCTGCGACTCTCAGTGTGCTCGCCAGGAAGGGCGATCCATTCAGGATTTTTTCACCATGATGAGCACTCTCTGGCACGAATTGGACTTCATGACCCCTCCCATGTGGTTGCCCTCGTTCCTTAAAGTTTCAGTGCCACCTCTCTGAGGGCTATCTCCATCAGTTCCTTGCTGCTCTGCGTCCCGAGTTTGCTCTTCTTGCCGCCCAGCTCCTTCATCAGGATTCTCTTACTAGCTTGGATGAAACCTTGATTTCCCTGCTTGATGAGGAGACCCGTCTCTGTCCTCCCGCGGTCCTCCCACCTTCTCCTGGGATCGGCGCTGCTATATCTATCCGACCACGCGACCGACCTGTCACCTGCAAATATTGTAACAAGGCGGGCACATGAAGTTCGAGTGTCCTACTCGCCCCTCGTCCTGATGAGCACAAACAATGTTACAACAGTCGTGACGACCGTGGTCGGGGCCCCGGATCATCTGCCACGCCTCCTCATCCTACAGTTGTTGCTGCTGCTGCAGATCGCCATCAACGACTAGAGGAGTTACTCCTTCAGTCTCCTTTGCTTCAACCCGCAACTCCCGCCAGCTCTTCTGCCGCCACTAGCCTGTCAGTCGCCTATGGTACTACTATTGTTCGGGTTTCACCAACTGTGCCTTGGTATTTTGACTCCGGGGCTTCCTGCCACCTTACCTCCGACTCTAGCACCCTCACCAACTATACCTTCACCCCCACTCACCTTCAGGTCACCACTGCTGATGGGAGCTCTGTCCCTATTTTGCAGTTCGGCTCGATTACCCCGGCATCTGGCCCTCCCGGTCACCTTACCCTCTCAAACATTCACCATGCCCTTCGCCTACACATGAATCTTATCTCTGTTAGCTCTCTTTGTGATATTGGTCTGACTGTTTTATTCTCTTCCTCTACTTGTGTTGTGCAGGATTCACGGACGGCTCAGAGGATTGGACAGGGCCGTAGGACTGGTGGCCTGTATCAGATGGAGTATCTTCATGTTCCACCCTCCTCATCTCCGCCTGCTTCCTCTCTCTCTCTGTTACCTCTGATGTCGACTTGTGGCACTGACGTTTAAGTCATTTGTCTAATGACCGACTCCGAAGTGTTATCCGTTCAGGAGCTTTCGGTCGAGTCTCTTCTTCCCCCCTCTCTGTTTGTACGGGATGTCGTTTGGCAAAACACCTTTCTCTACCCTTTTCCAGCAATGTTTCTTAAACAACAACCCCCTTTGACTTAGTTCACTCTGATGTTTGGGGTCCAGCCCCGATTGTCTCTCATTCTGGCTATTTGTATTATGTGAGTTTCATTGATGATATATCTCACTGCTCTTGGGTTTATCTTCTTCGACAACGGTTTGAAATACCAACTGTTTATTGCATGTTCACCGCAATTCTTCACACTCAGTTCGGGCGTCAGATTAAAATCTTTCGCTCTGATTGTGCTCAAGAGTTTCTCTGCTCCACCATGCGCGACCTCACTCACTCTCATGGCACCATCCATGAGCAGACTTGCCCGCATACCCATGAACAAAATGAGGTCGCTGAACGAAAACATCGTCACATCATCGAAACTGCTCGTGCTCTTCTCATCTCTGCCTCTGTCCTCACTCCTTCTGGGCCGAAGCCATTCTCACCACTATTCACCTTATCAACATCACTCCCTCCTCGGCCCTCTCTGGAGTCACTCCCTATGAACGACTATACTCTCGCCCACCAACCTACGCCTCTCTTCGCACGTTTGGGTGCACCTACTTTGTTCTCCTCCCTGTTACTGAATGCACCAAACTATCTGCTCGCTCAGCTCGTTGTGTTCACATAGGCCTCAGTGCTTACCACAAAGGATATCGTTGTTACGACCCGATGACTCGCCGCATCCGCATCTCTCGCCATGTCTCCTTCCTTGAACATGTGATGTTCTTCTCCTCCACGCCAAATCCAACAGCATTTCCCGCCCAAACCTCCTCTACTCCACCGCTCTCCCTTCCGCTACTTCCCCCTATACCCACCCAAATTGCTCATCCTATCCCGGTACCAGCTAGTCCTCCGACCGAGGATCCTCCGTCCACTTCAACTCCTCCGCCCACGGAACCCCCTTCCACTACAACTCCCCTTCCGCTCAAGCTCCTTCTAATACGTTCATGTCTGACGCTCCTTCGTCCGCCTCTCCGCACGTGGATCCTGCTCCTCCTAGGCGTAACCCTGCTCGCCCTCGACACCCGCCTGCTCGCTACAACCATAGTCCTGACAGGTATAAACATCTGCTCTCACCAATGCTATCTCATATTCCCCTGCCTTTCAGGCCTTTCTCACCGATCTCCACTCCCACCGGGAGCCCCAGTCATACCGAGAGGCAGTTGCACATCCTGAATGGCAGCAAGCCATGATCGCTGAACTTCATGCTTTCCACCGAATTTATACCTGGGACCTCGTCCCCTGCTCCCCTGGCGTAACTCCTATCAGCTGCAAATGGATATTCAAGATCAAGACTCGCCCGGACGGGTCTATTGACCGACACAAACCCGCTTAGTTGCCCGTGGATTCTTACAGGAGCATGGGATCGACTATGATGAGACCTTTGCACTGGTTGCTCGTATGACTACCGTGCGCACCTTACTTGTAGTTGCTGCTGCCTGCCATTGGCCTCTCCATCTGATGGACGCCACTAGTGTCTTTTTTCATGGTGATCTTACAGAGGTGGTATGCATGACTCCTCCTCCGGGTCTCTCCATTCCCACCGGTCACGTCTGTCATCTCCGCCGGGCTCTCTATGGTCTCAAACAGGCCCCACATGCCTGGTTTGAGCGCTTTCGTACTGCTGTTCTCAAGGCCGGCTTTATTGAACGCCAGACTGATCATGCATTGTTCAATCACACTTCTTGTCAGGGATGTGATATCCTTCTTCTATATGTGGATGATATGATTATCACTGGCGATGACCAACAACCATTGCCTCTCTTCAACAGCACCTCTGCAGTCAGTTCGAGATGAAAGACATGGGCCCCTTCGCTACTTTCTTGGGTTGGAGATTTCCCGCTCCAAACGTGGCATCCTTGTATCTCAACAGAAGTATATCTCTGACATCCTCTTTGTTTCCGCTCTCACTGACACCCGAACAGTTGATACTCTCATCGAGCTCAATCTAAAACTTCTCCCAACTGACGATGAACCATTCCCGGATGTCTCCCGCTATCGGCACCTTGTCGGGATGCTGGTCTATCTTACTATGACTAGGCTTGACATTGCCTATGCTGTTAGCTTTGTCAATCAGTTTGTCCAAGCTCTTCGCTCGGCTCATTACGCCGTTGTCCTCCGGATTCTCCGATATCTCCGCACCTCTGTCACCCGCTCATTGTTTCTCTCCGCCACTTGTCCACTCACCCTCCGAGCATTCTATGATGCTATCTGAGTGGGGGATGTTGCAACTCGTCGCTCTACTACTGACTTCTGTATCTTCCTGGGTGACTCTCTTATCTCCCGGCGTAGCAAGAAGCATGACTTCATTGCGCGCTCCAGCACTGAGGCCTAGTATCGTGCCATGACTTCCACCACTGCTGAGATCGTTTGGCTTCGCCGACTACTCGATGATCTTGGTGTGTCGATATCCGGACCCACTCCCCTATTCTGTGATAATCGAAGTGTTATACAAATTGCCTCTAATCCAGTATTTCATGACCGAACGAAACACATCGAGATTGATTGTCACTTCACTCGTCAGGAGTTCCTCGCCAACACTATCTCTCTACCGTTCATTGCATCTGAAGAACAAATTGCGGACTTTCTCACCAAGTCTCTCACATCTGCAAGATTCCGATATCTCATTAGCAAACTCTCGGTTCATGATCCGCCGTGAGTTTGAGGGAAGGTGTTAATATTAATGTAATTAATATTATTTATTGTATATTTTGTTTTAGTCCCACGCCGCCTGTGGTGTTTTCGGCTCTCATCTTACTCTATATGTAAGACCCCAAAGATCCTTCTTTTCCATGTCAATACATACAGTTACTTGATTTTCTCTCAAGTCTAACAAAAATAATCAGCGAGTAGTTCAAATCCCAGACGCAACAGGGAGCTACTTTTCGCACGGCACATTTCACGCGTTGTTCAACTTTCTTTTCCCACTGTAAACTCCATTCTTCAAAAACAACTCATTTTTCAAATTATATTTCTAGCAATCACTTTTCGATCGGTAACAGCTAAAACAAACGAAGCCTTAGAGACAATTTTGTATCATAAGTATAAATTAGATAAATGGCCTTCGAGCAGCTCGGACTTCAAGTTGGCGGTATCTGAAAGAAATGCGTAGAATCATTGCCCATGGAGCAATGTCGCCTTCTAGAGCCTTTGGGAATGTCTTTCTATACTGATATTGTGAGTTCTGATACAAATTTCTTTTCCAAGTTACCCGGAGTGTTATGAAAGGTGCTACCAACTCCTTTATTATTATCAAGAAGGACCGGTCAAATTGTTCTCATAGCTCCCTCGCACTAAACCGTGCCCTGAACTCCCATGTACTCATGCCCGGAGCCAACCCGACTCCCTTGCACTAAACCGTACAATGGAGTTCCCTTGCACCCATGCCATGAGCCAACCCGGGTGCGCCCGGGAAGCACCCCATCCAACACCTGGATGACGGGCCACACCCAACATATATTTCTGTTCAACGCAAATTCCATTAAGAACTCTGAATATTTCTGATGCAATTTTGCTTAATTTGTAGGCTCAACGATTGCCTCGTGCTGAAAGAATTGGCTGATGATGAAAAAATGAATATTAAAGAGGTTGAAAGGATTTATGGACATGTTCAAAATAAGTAAATGAAGATGCCGCTGAATTGAAATATGGCAACAAAATGGGCAGTTTTGGCACCTAAATAAAGTCATTTGTTGCTTTTATTAGAACTTTGAAATTCATTTGACAATACTTCATGCTTCTTCTTAGCTTGCTCTCAGATGTCTAGTTGTCTTGGCGCCACTATCAATAAAATATTATTAATAAACAATGTTATTACATGTCATAGCAAGCAGCTGTCCCGCTGCTCTCGGGCACCCCGGCTTCGCCCGTGCTTGACAGGATCGTCTCCGCTTGCAATCCCCCCGAGCAGACTCCTCGACCCCATCTTGGTCGAACGTAAATGCTTATTACGCGTGTCATCCCTCGTTTTTCTAAGGGAGAATGGTAGGAGTTTTGGGGGGTTCTTGGATCATTATGGTTTTGGATGAGTGATATCTATAATAGCTACCAGATGCTGCACATTGAGAGCACATGCCCAACTGTAATATTGTTATGGAAGACCAAAAATTGTGCACAGTGAACAACTGTTTATTTCAATTTGATATTGAGGGGTTATGAGAAATTTAGATAAATGGGCCGTAAATTTCGATCCTTAAAGCCCAAATTAATTGGAAGCTCGAAAGTTTTAAAATGCCCATATACTATCTGCAGGCCGGAGCTACTAAAGTTACATTATATGAATACAGATATTGCAGTTTCGCGTGGGCTTCACTTGTGCCCACTGCTATCAGGCACCCGGGCTTCGCCCGTGCTTGAGCCATCGAGCAACGAATGAAGTATTGTAGGGCACGAGCGAACCTGCTCTTATACTTAACCTGAAGGTTCCACCAGACTCCTCAAACACTATCTTGATTAATTATATTACATTCGAACGTAATTATTTATCATGCGTTGTCATCTCTCGTCGTGAACTTTTTTGTTTTCAAAGGTTTCAAGCTTCGGCACGACCGTTCTTTGAGATCTTCTTTTGTAAGCCTATTCTGTATAACCATATCCTTTGTTTAGTTGTAGACCTTACACCTTGGCACTATAGTTTTTATTTTAATTGTATCTGAAATTAAAGATTAGCTTTGCTGCAACAAATTTAAAGGTCTAGTAAATATAAAAAAAAACAATGGATAAAATGATTACTATAATAATTAATATCATTGTTTTAATGGTGCTAGATGTGTTTTGATTTAAAAAATATTAAAATAAAAGGGGAAGGTTAATAAAGTTATTTTGGGAAGAGATGGATTGAATGTGGCAATGACTGAAAAAAAAAATATTTCACTATTCACTTAAAATTGAAAACTTGTACATGATTTTATATTGACATTTGATCTTGGAATAGGCAATGATCAATGACTATCTCACTAATCAAAACTGTCCTTTATGCTATATATAATTTAAGGAGTGTAGTAATATAGCATAAAAAAAGAGAGTAATGGTAGTAAACATATTATTGGTTTTATCCTAGCGATGTTCACAACACACACATTCTCGTAAGCACATTAACTAATATAAGTAAAAGCATGAATTATTTAATTAATAAATCATATAAAACACTCATACAAATTTATATGATTAAGATCTTGCACAGTCTAAACGATTCTACTATATATAAACAAATCTATCTACTATCATCTCATACAAGCATAAACTATTACGTACCCTCATCATATGGGTGTCACTACTCAAATAACCAAACGATATAACAGTTACTAATAGTAAGGAAGGCAACACAACTATGTAATGCACACATCACTATCATCACAACCATGCATACACATACACAACACACTATGTCGATATAGATTTATTATGCAAGGTGTCGAGATATCGACATTCGATCATATTCAAGTGAATGCTAACTACTGAGAAACTTTTTCGTGTACTTTTTGTTAGAAATGGTGCTTGAAGCATCCGCGTGAGTGTCTAGTTTGGAACACTCTACTCGTATTTATAGGCAAACCCTAAATCCCCGGCGGGTAAGTGGATCTCTATTAGATCCTAACCAACTGCGAAGTATCCGTTAACCCGTTATATAAATATAGCTCAACAATCTCCTCCTATATTGTAAATAATGGGGTCACATCACAGATTACTTAAACAAAAGTTAATAACGACAAAACATGAGTTTTCCAGAAAACATAAATATGAGTTTTAGAATACATAATATCTAAACTCAAACGCATGGCTCCAAACAAAAAACAGTAAGCAAAGCTGGAAAAAACTCAAAAAGGATTACTGATCAATGATCTATGCAAACAACGGATCATCGTCATCCGGGTCAAAATCAACTTTCTCTCATCCAGTCTCCATGTGATCTGCAAACAAACACAATAAGAATGTCATGAGAAAAATCTCTATGAATTCTAACATTTGCTAATCAAAAGTAAATCGATTAGTTCTAGCAGTAAAAGAACGTAATACTCTAACCAGGAAGAAAGAATCACATATCAGCATCTCTATCCAATTTACACAAAATTAGACAATTGATTTCATATAATCAAACCATGTTCTTTCGATTATTACTAAACGTTTCACAATTGTGTTATACCATCAAGTTTGGAATGATACAACAAGCTGTGACCAATATATCATCAAGATTGGAATGATTATAAGTAATGATCATAATATCAGGACGCATATCATCAACTTCAGTATTCCTTTTTGGAATGGTACCCAAATCAATTTTTGAATAAAATAATTGCGTAAGTCATCAAGTTTGGAATGACTGACAACTATCCATCTCTGGCTTTCATCAGATAGCATCTGAAATACTTCTGTATGCTTACTCTAGATGCTCGAATGTAGGCAAACTATGATTCTAAGATTTAAAACATAAACAGGGTATTAAGTCATACTAAATGAACCTTAATCTCATCTCCTCCGATGTTTTATTTGTTAGAACTTACATAAGCCCTTGGTAAGGACATCTGCTACATTATCTTTTGATCTCACGTCCAATAGAGAGATTATCCCCTGACTGGTGAGATGGGTCAACCAGTCCTGTTTCATTCTTAGTTGTCTTCGCTTTCCATTGAACAACATATTTATTGCAATGGTCTTTGTGGCTTGATTGTCACAATATAGCGAAATAGAGTGCATTTTCAGATTCGTCATTGGAATGTCTATTATCAGATATCTTATCCACTCTGCTTCTTCTCCTGCTGAAGCGAGAGCATAGAGTTATGATTCCATAGAGGATAGTGCAATGCACGACTGCCTCTTTGACTTCCAAGATACTGCTGCTCCTCCTAGGGTAAACACAAAACAACTAGTAGATCTACTATTAACAATTTCTGAGCACTAGGAGGCGCCAGAATACCCTTCAAGCACAGGAGGATGTTCACTGTAACATAAAGCACACTTCTCAGTGTACTTTAAGTATCGCATTAGCCTTTCTAAGACATCTCAATGGTCCTTCCCAGGGTTACTTGTAAATCTATTTAACATGCCGACCGTAAAGGCTATGTCAGGTTTAGTGCAGGTTGTAGCATACATGAGACTACCTATGAGTTTGGAGTAATCCAACTGTCTAATAGATGAACCTTCATTCGGTTTCAGTCTATTGTTATAATCGTATGGAGTCTCACTATTTTTGCTATTAACGTAACCCCACTTCTCAAGTAGATTTCTAATGTAGTGACTCTGACTTAAGGTAATACCCTTGTTAGTGAAGTTCACTTCCATTCCTAGGATGGTTTTCACCACTCCTAAGTCAGTCATGCTAAATTGTGTCGTCAAGGCAACTTTCACGCCTTTCACGTCAAGGCAACTTTCACGCCTCTCAGCCATTCGGCTTCTTCTCCTGCTGACGCAAGAGCGTAGAGTTCGGATTCCATAGAAGAGAGTGCAATACAAGATTGCCTCTTGGACTTCCAGGCTAAAGCTGCTCCTCCTAGTGTGAACACAAAACCACTAGTGGACTTGCTGTTGTTTAATTCTGAGCACCATGATGCATCAGAATAACCTTCAACAACTGAAGGATGACCAGTGTAAACTAAAGCATACTTTTGGGTGTGCTTTAAGTATCTCATTAGCCTGTCTAAGGCGTTCCAGTGGTCATTACCAGGATTACTAGTGAATCTGCACAACATGCCGACCGTAAAGGCTATGTCAGGTCTAGTGCAGACCATGACATACATGAGGCTACCAAGCAGTTTAGAATAATCTAACTGTCTAACCATAGCTCCTTCATTGGGCTTTATGCAGTTAGTGTAGTCGTATGGTGTCTCAGATGCTCTACTGGCATTGTATCCCCACGTGTCCAACATGGACTTTATGTAGTGGCTTTGACTGAGGGAGATACCATTCTTCCCAAAGCTCACTTGCATGTCTAGTATAATGTTAGCTACACCTAAGTCTTTAATGCTAAATTCTTTTATTAGATCTGACTTAACGTCATCCACTTCGGATTGATCAGACCCCAGAATAAGCATATCATCCACGTACAAGCATATTATGGCGACTTTATCCGATCTATTACGTATGTAAAGACATTTATCCGAGAGACTCGACATGAATCTCATGTTCTTTACACTATAGTCGAACTTCTCATGCCATAATTTCGGTGCTTGCTTTAGTCCGTATAAAGACTTAAGTAATTTACAGACTTTCGTTTCGTGACCGTCTACAATGAAACCTTCAGGTTGACTCATGTAGATCTCTTCGGTCAGATCTCCGTTCAAGAACGCGGTCTTAACATCCATTTGATGAACAATAAAGTTCTCAATAGATGCAATAGCAAGGAGAACCCGAATGGTTGCCAAGTGACACACGGGTGAGTAGACATCAAAATAATCTACTCTGCTTACTTGTGTGAAACCTTTAGCCACCAGGCGTGCTTTATACTTAGCTACGCTACCATCAGGATTCAATTTCTTTTTCAGAACCCACTTACACCCTACAATTTTAGCCCTTTTTGACTTATCAACCAACGTCCAGGTGTTATTCTGAAGAAGATAATTCATCTCTTCATCTATAGCTTCTTTCCAGAGTAGTGAATCCCTGGATCTCATCGCTTCCTTATAGGTGGATGGATCGACCTCAACGTGGTAAGTCACAAAGTCACTACCGAAGGTTCTGGGAATTCGCTCTCTTAGTAGTCCTTCTAGACTCTAGGCCAGAGTTATCTACCGAAACGGAATAGGAGGTGCTCGGTACTGATTCAGGATCTTCCTCAGTAATAGTTGTTTGCATACCTGAGATTGTTAAGTTCTTATCTTTGAGGAATTTATCCTCGAAGAACACCGCATCCCTAGATTCTATTATGATATTATTAGAAATATCAAGGAACCTATCTGCAACACTATCCTCAGCACAACTTAGGTAGACACAAGTATTGGTTCTAGGTCCAACTTTAGGCCTTCTAAGGTCAGGAACCCTGACATAGGCTATACAACCCCAAGTCTTAAGTTGAGTAAACGACGGGGGTCTCTTAAACCAAAGCTCGTAGAGAGTAACCTCTAACTTAGCATGAGGAACTTTATTCAGAATGTGATTCGCAGTCAAGACTGCTTCGCCTCAATAAGCGGAAGGCATGCCTGCAGTGAGCAGCATAGAGTTCAACATCTCTGTTAACGTTCTATTCTTGCGCTCGGCTATGCCGTTAGATTGGGGGGAGTAAGGAGCAGTGGTTTCTACTATGATGCCCTGTGAAGCAAGGAAGCATCTGAACTCACTGGACATATATTATCCTCCTCTATCACTCCTAAAACATTTTATTTTCATGCTTAGTTGGTTTTCTACCCTGGTTTTGAAAAGACAAAACTTTTCAAACGCTTCATCTTTAGTTTTAAGCAACGAGATATGACAAAATCTCGTGTAGTCATCGATAAACGTGATCATATACTTCATGCCACCTCTGGTGATAAAACTTTTAAAGTCACAAATATCAGAATGTATAAGCTCAAGAGGTGTTGTGCTCCTAGTAACCGTGCCAAAAGGTTTCCTAGTGATCTTAGTCTGAGCGCACACTTCGCATTTTTCAAGTGGAGACTTAGTGTCTAATATGATCTTGTGAGTTCTAGCTACTTGGAATATTTTCCTGTAGTTTACGTGTCCTAGTCTCTCGTGTAGAGTCCTAGGGCTAACTAAGTTCAATTGAACTTGTTGGACTACCTCACTTGCTAGACTCAGACGGTACATCCTATTTTGGACATAAGCACATCCAAAATAGTGCGAGTTAACTGACAAAGTTACCCTGCCGCTATAGAAGCTAAGCGACATACCCGCATCACATAATAGACTGATAGACACTAAATTAGCAACTATTGAAGGAATAAATTTAACATAATTTAAAAATAAAGACTTACCTGAGGAGAGCAGCAGAGTTGCGTTCCCCACCTTCATCACATCAGCTGTGTCTCCATTTGCCACAGTTACTGATTCATTTGCATCCTTCAGCTCTGTCAGAAGATTAACATTGTTGCAAACGTGGCACGTTGCCCCAGAATCCAGGTACCACTCCGTGCTGGCCGGCGCGGGTCCGACCATGGCAACAAAGTCGGATGGCTCAGCTTGGCTAACCAGATGGGTTTGGTTGCCTTCTTGTGGTGCCCGAGTTCTTTCTTTCCTCGGTAGCTTGCAGTCAGATGCGCAGTGTCCCCACTTATTGCAGTTATAATATTTACCCTTAAATTTCTTAGAGGGTTTACTCGGGCCTGCATCCTGGGGGCTACTACGAGGCGTTTTGGTCCTATGAGGGGGAGGAGGCCGCTTGGAGCTTGAAATCATGTTGGCAGCAGCCTTCTGCTTGCCAACAGCTTCCAAAGCGTACTTCGTCCTGTTCTGTAGTTGGTCGCTTGGAGCTTGAAATGTACCGCAAGAAGATGCAGGTTGGTCGTGCACGAGGGGTCGAGCGCACGATCAGCGGTCGTGCGCGAACTCCTCTTTTGCTAGCAGCGACTTCGTCTTCTTCGCACGAGCGGCGGTCCTAGGGCACAGCTTCGACTCCAACAACGGCAGATCTGGACAACGGAGGCGACGCAGCAGCAGCCCTGGATCTGCTGGTTAGGGCGACGGCGGCAGCGGACCTGGAGGTTCTTCCTCCAGGCGAACGGCAAGCAACAGCGGCCGATCTCCTCCTTCTATCACGCGGCGGCAAGGACGAACTGGAAGGAGGCGAGCGGGGGCCTCGCAATCGACCGACAGCGAAACCAGCGATCGACTGGAGCTTCCTTCTGCGACGGCTAGTAGGCAGCAGCAACGGGAGACGCGATAAACTGCGACGGGAGCGGAGGATCGCGAAGGCTACGCGTCTGCAGGAAATCGCGGACGAACGGCGCGACGACTAGCACTTCTCCTTCGGACGGGCGAGCGATTAGGGCTGTTTCGAGAATGTAGAGGGAGCTCGAAACATCCGGAGGAAAGTCTAGGTGGAACTTATCTCTCCGTTGCCTCCAGCTAGGTATATATAGCAGAATACCTAGGGTTTCCACACGCAAAGCCCCCGAGCCCATTATTCGTCCGAATATACCTTTACAATGACAACGGTTACAACCACCACTAGGAAAATAAAACTATTTTTGAACATAAAAGTGGATGAAGTTCCTAATTAGGTGAGCTCGGACGACGTTCACAAACGACTGTTCATAACCACCGCATTCAAACGGAGGCATACTGTACATACAAAGACAACCAACACAAGTAAAAATTGAAATGTAAATAAAATACGCATAGGAAAAGATTATTTGTATTTTAATCTTCGAATTCTACTTTTTTTTTCTTTCTATTTAGCAGGAGACACAACTGAGCTCAAACCCGATGTCTCACTATTTGTTCTTTGCATGCCAGTTGCGTCTCATATCCGTGTAACCTTTCCACCGATATGCACAAACATAAACATTATGATCGATGTCATCCGTAAGGAAATTATTCGATCTGAAATCCGGACAGTCGTTAGCCAGTAGCCTCAATTTGGCGGTAACGAAAACTTACTGTACATGTTGAGTGCAGCACTAAATGCGCTATATACACATATACACACACACATGCGCGCACGAGTGACAGTCGCGGGGCTTCGCCCCTACGGCCAATCGGGACAGTACCACAACCGTGAAAAGAACGGGGCTCCACCCTTATCAATTAATTAACACAAATTAAATTAAACACAATTTCAATTAATTAATACGAAAAATAGTTATACATTACTTATCGATTTTTTTAAATCATCATCTCGATGCATATTTCATCGCGCATGCCTAATCAACTTTAATAAAGTTGACGAGTTTAATGACACTTTCTTAAAAATATTGTTGACATGTCTGATAACAGCCTTCCTTGAAAAGACCGCTGACATGCCTAATGACAACCTACCATAGTAGTTATAGAATAGCCGTGAACATAAAGCCCGATGGGGCCGGCCTGGACCGGGCCCGATCGGGCTTTTCCTGTAGCGGGCTGGGCCGGCCCGGGCCGGGCAGGCAGCACTTATGTGCTGCCTGCTCCGGCCCTTCAGGCCGGGCCGGGCAAGACCGGGCCGGTCTCGGGCCCGATCCGGGCCGGCCCGGTTTTTTATTTTTTAATTTTTAATATTTTTTTTTATTTTAATTTTTATAAATAATTACATATTGAAAATTTGAACGGAAAATTTAAGAAAATTGAAAAAATTTAAGTTTAGAATTAGATTGTATTAGCATTGAACAATTGGAACGAAAAATTTGGAACAAAAAATTTTATTAATATTGAAAATTTGGAAAAAAAAATTTAAAAAATTACAAAATTTAAGTCGTACAATTGTACAAAATACAAAATACAAACCTATGAAGGTTATGATCCTTATAAAATTTAATTAAAAAAAATTACATATATAAGAAAAAATTACATTTAGATTTTAGAGTGCTCGATTTAATCATCCTGTAGATTCAAGTTCAACGCGTCCATTTCGTCTTCTATCTCCTCCGAGCTATCCTCCAATGCTGTTATGTGTTGCTTCCTCTTTAAACTGTCCAAGTAGTCCTTGTAGCATATGCAAATCTCCAGCGAATCTTCGTTAAACCGGCTCCTCCGCTCGTTCAAAACCCTGCCACTAAGAGAAAAAGCGGACTCCGAAGCTACTGTACTAGCTTGGACAGTTAATAAATCACGGGCCATACATGCCAAAACAGGATAGGTATTAGCACATATATGCACATACATACAAGTGATAGTACATCCCCTTGTGCGTCTGCGACAATGTCACAACGAGACGACACTTCCGCAACTTCTAGCCTCACACGTGATACATAGATGAACAACCTAATTTAAATTATTTTGAAACGATGAAAAAAAGTATTTGATGACATTAGATTAAAAAAATAGAGAGTTTGTGGT
Organism: Dactylorhiza incarnata; assembly: GCA_033032865.1. Lineage (NCBI taxonomy): Eukaryota > Viridiplantae > Streptophyta > Magnoliopsida > Asparagales > Orchidaceae > Dactylorhiza > Dactylorhiza incarnata. The sequence goes on from JAWHQI010000007.1 coordinate 10,252,702, forward strand.
ATGAGCGTACAGAGAGGATTGTACGGTATTTTTTTTCTTTTCAAATTATTGTTGTATTTTCAGTTACAATTGTAAATGGTCTGTATTTTCAGTATAAATTAGAGTTGTAATTTTGTTCAAAAATTTCACTTTTTATAAGTGTATATTTATCTCAAAATATATACATACTGCAATATTTAGAGCTATCAATGGCTGAGATGCACTCCTCTCACCGTGATCTAGGTGGGTGATAGGAGCAGGAATAGACTCGGCTATTTCCAGTCAAAACACCGACCACAAACCGAACAATAAAACGTCATTATATAAAACGTTTTATTTAAAAAATGTTTTAATAACGCGTTATATAATAAAACGTATTATCAATTTATCATTACTATTATAATAGCACTTTATATAATGGATTGTTTAATTTATATAAAAACGTTTTATAATTTATATAATAAATTATTTAATTTAAATACAACTTCTCTTTTTACTAATAAAATTAAAATAATTATAATAAAATTTAAACCCGTTAAAATTAAATATTCACACGCATTCTCTCATGCTCTCGGGCGCCGGGCTTCGCCCGTTCCCGAGTGCGATTTTGGTTGGCGCTCGATCTCTAGGTAAGTCGTGTGGTGTAATTAAGATTTGTGAGCAATTAAAGAGAGACGAGTGATAGTGAACGGCGGGACAATATCCCGACCACAATAGTACCTCCGCCCTAGCTCACCTACTCTCGGGCACACGGGCTTCGCACCACGATACTCCCACCTCTCGCACTACCCCGAGAGCATTACTCCGTCTTTCGCTCAATTTTCTAATGCGCTCGGGGGGTTGCGAGCAGCGGGACTACCTTCTTGCGAAGCCAGCGTGCCGGAGAGCGGGCGAGCACGAGCAAAAATTTAGTACTGTCGCGACCGCATGAGGGCCCATACGTGATAGAAAATATCCAAAGCTAGGGACAGCCCGGAATCCCCCAGACAAAATAATTTCGCCCGCGATACAATTTTGCCTACAAAATGCTGCAATCATGCTTGACATTATTGCCATGCTTGAGACTAGAACTTTGCTTCGCGCGTGCTCCAAATCACTCGCGCCCGTACAACGATACCTAGCACGTGTATAGGATGTGAGAAACAATTAATACGTACGTGTGTATACTGCATTGTATATAGAACTTTATTATTTATTACCCAACAACAATATATCCTTATAAGATCATGATGTTATTTGACGCGCACTACCCCTGCATAATGCCCAATATATGTTATTTATCCTTATAATGCATGCACTTTAATTTAATTATTAAAGTCACTCAAGAACGCGCTCCTCTATCATATTACATCATCATAATTGATTGGGTTGGTATAAAAATGCATTAAAATACAAATGATTTGGTGGTGATTATATATACCTATTTTTTTTTTGTCTTTTCCCCCTCGTCTTTTCGTCTTGCTCGATAAAATTCTAGACTCGCCGACATTTTTTGGGGGGGGATGACTTCCCATGTTAGGTTAGGCAAGCCCTAGTGGGGGCGAAAAATTAAAATCTATAGTATCCCTTTAGGGTGACAATCGGCTTTTGTAAATAGAAAATCTTCTCTTTATCTGCATCTGTTATAATTATTCTGCATGAAAATAATTATGAAATAGTAGTAATTGTACAAAGATTTGGATTAATAATTACATGATTGACTCGCAAAATTAAAGTACTTAGAAGAGTCTAATGAAAAGCGGCAGGCAAAGTTCAAGCTGCCCTAAGATTAATAGTAATTGTTTCTCTGATCATGTGTATGTGTTAATCATGACAAAATTAATTTCAACTTACAACATATATCCTCGGACCCGTCCGGATCGATCCGGACCCGCACGAGTTCTCAAAGAGTTATGGAAGATCTATATACTCAAAATAAGTAAATTAGAAACAAAATAAAGCAAAATTATTTATCGAGGATCACAATATTCTCACGGACAACTTGGAAGAAAAACATAATTGATCATTTTCAAAAAAATGAAGAGTAGCCGGTGATAATCGTAATTTTTTTTAATATTTTTTTTTTAATTTAGATAATTGGATGTAATATTATACAACATGACTTTGTAGTGCCGAACTCTGTTCTTATCATTCTATATAATATTTTATTTTGAAATTTATTAAATTATTTTGTTTTGTCTTATGTCTAGCCTCTTTATTGTTGAATTTCTGGATCCGCCCTTCGGCGTAAAGAGACAAGCCTTCGACCATATATATTAATAATATAGATAATTGTTATACGTGTTGACAAAAAAGAAAATGCCGCGAATACAAATGCGGTGAAAATGAAACTTTTACATTATCAAGTGAAAGAATACAAAATACTCAGCACATATATAATGTCGCTCCTCACAATACTTACCTCGATCTCAAAACATGTGATTAGCTGCGACTAGTCGGAAATTCTTAAGGAAGACACCCACCATGGATTTTTTTTCCCGACGAATATGTGTGATTTTGGTTTCTGATTTGATCCATTCACATATATTGATTTCGACAAGCCTATACTTGTGTAGGATTTCTGCTTATTTTGAGTTTATTACAATTTGTCATAAGTATCTGTGTTGGGTGTGGTTCCCATCCGAGTCGAACAAAAATCACCGGGCACGCGCCAGGCGCGGCTCGTGATTTTAATTGGTACAAATAATTATAAAAGTGGTGTGCGGATAGCTAAGGCAAGGGGGGCAGATTTTGGTATATATATATATTTATATATATATTCTTATTTATATATTTGGAAACAAAAAAAAATGGAACATAAGTGGCCTGTTTTGATTTTTCCTCCTCTCCCGTGAAAAGGCAAAAACCGCCGGCTAGGTTAATGGAACATAATGGCGATTCATTTTTTTTATCCTCTCTCCCGTGCTTTTCTTGCATGATGAGTAACCGTTGCCTGGAGCATTGGAAGTAGAAACCTCCACTTGAGGAGGAAATCCCGTCTGTGTTGTTTGAAGGAGGGGCCGCCTGGTGCTATTTTAAGGAGGGGCCGCCTGGTGCTATTTGAAGGAGGGGCCGCCTGGTGCTATTTTAAGGAGGGGCCGCCTGGTGCTATTTTGGAGAAGGGATTTTGCCGCCGGTGTTTGGAAGGGCTGCTGCCGCTGTTTTGGAGGAGCGTCATCGCCGCTGTTTGGAGGATCCGGGCCGCCGTTGCCGCCTGGGATCTTGTCGCCGCCATCGTCGTCGCTTGGAGGTTGAAGACGAAGAAGGAAGGGGCTGCGTATAGCCGTTCTTGTTCGTGGTTGGAGAACGTCATCTTCGACGTTGGGACGTATTAACTAATCCGTCCGGGGTAACGATTTTCATCACTCGTGTTTATTTCCTTTTTCAAATATTGTGATTGTGTATCGATTTGGAAGAAGGGTGATTGGTGTAAAATCCTTTGTGGATTATTTTTGTGGTGGAGGAGTGGAGATCCTGTGTGGATCGGTGGGAAAGCCTGTAATTGTTGCGTGTGATTTTCACATCTTTTTAGTGGAGGCTTTCCGGGTTGGACTCCGATCGTCCCGTGGTTTTTCACCCAATTGGGTTTTCCACGTTAAATATTCTGTGTGCTTTATTATTTTCTGCAATTTTCTTTTTGCTGCGTATTTGCATACCGCTCAACGCGGTCGCACAAGTGCCTGCTCGATTTGCAACAGGTGCTCTGATCGGGAATTGGTTGCTCGCATTCCCAACAATCTGCTCGAAGGAATACCACCCGAGGAGGCTGCTGCTCGAAGGGGGGCCGCCAGAGGTAGTATATATAGGAGTACTGCCGTGCCGGAGGAGGTTGCTAGCCCGAATGTCGTCCAAAAAGATGAAGACGACACAATTTAAAAATTTTGAGATGCGATTGACCTTGTCTTAGAAAATTTAGGAATTAAAATGATTTTTGTCCTAAAGCGGAGATGCCTTAAAATTATATTGCATTTTGTCGTATGTATAATTCTAAAATCTTAATGTTCAAAATTTTCAGAGACTATTTTTTTTAATGTAAAAATGCACCGAATATTTTTGCAAATAGTTTTGCCTGTTTTTTTTAAGACTAATGTTATGTGCAGCCCAATGTTGACTACTATACTTGCAAATCGCAACAAAAAAAATCAAAATTTAAATAAAGCTTATATTCCTTATATCCTCTAAAAAACTTAATTAGGTGCAAACCGCAGCCCGTACTATTAACAGGTGCTGGTGAAAACCTGTTAACAGGTGATGGTGGTAATTTATTCGAGGGAATTGATTTTCCTGCAAAGCCTATCGGTTTGGATCCTTTAAGAATTTAGCCTAAAGTGAAAACCTGTTAAGAGTTTTGCTCGAAGCATCCGGAGGCGGATCTAAGTGGAATCCCACTACAAGTTGCCCCTAGGAGGGTTTATATAGACAAACCCTAGAAATGTAAAGGGGGACGGATATCCTCGTATCCGTCTATACCCGTTATGCCTCCGACCCGTTATATTATCCAAATATACACTTACAAAACCCACCATTTCCATTGATTTTGGGGGAATCTTTCTCTCTCCTGCTAATCACGCGCCATCACTCTCTCCCTATAGCATTATATCTATTATTTTAAAAAATTTGGATATTTATATAGTATTATTTATAACATTATATATGTTATTGTAATTTGTTAACTAATTACGCATTATTTGTATATTATATTTCATTAATCTTTTGAGTTTTAACTATTTCAAAATTTTTTTTTATTATTTAGAGCAATCTTATAAGCATGAATTATAGAGTATACTTTCAAAGAAATATTTATACAATATTATTTCGTGTTTTAACTATTTCAAAAAAAATATTCATTATTTAGAGCACGAATTATAATAATTATATTACGATCATCATGTTAATTAAAAGCTTTCGTAATATTTAGGTATATGTATATATTTAATATCAATTCTTATATTTAAATTTCATTCTATAGCCGAACAGAAAAATTGACAGATTCAATTTCTGTCACTGAAAATCATCCTGCAAACGAACAACAAAATTGAGTTTTGTCCAAAAATCAAAACCTACGAACACATGGTTTTTGACCAAAACCAATTCCTTTCAATCAAAACTTACAAAATGAATGCAGCCCTAGCGATTTTCCATCGCCGTTAAAGCCGGAGTTCGCGTTGTTGCGAGGCCATGTTTCTCCACTCCTCTTTTGCAGAGAACTGAGTGTCTTCGGGCCATCAAATGAAATCCAGAATTCGGAATCTCCCGTCCCTGCCTCCTTACCGGACTTCGTTCCATTATGCTCCAACGAAGAAATGGTTCGAATATTATTTGAGCCTGAGCCTCCCTTCAGCTCGGCGAGACTTCTTGGGCCAGCGAAGTTGATTGGCGAGACTTCCGGGTTAATGTTTCTCCTAGCCTTCCCTGAAGAACGGATGGCCTTGCCGGCAATACTCTGTTTCTTTGCTGCCCCTGCCTTTCACTTCAGTGAAAATCCGGGGCTCTCTTTGAAATTGTGTTCTTTGTCTGAGTATAACACGTTGATTTGCATTTAAATTTTTTTATTTACGCACTTACGAGCAGACATACCCACCGGATTTATCTGGACATATGTTCACGGGCTTGTGAGCGTGTACACACTCATATTGATGACTGAATAAATAATACAGTCTATTGTTAACATAGGTAACACAGAAGGGATAGGCGTCCAGGGTGTAATTAATTTGAACGTCAATCCTGTCCACCGAAATCAGGGCAGCCGGGCAGGCAGGCATGTGGATTCCATTTCTCATGTCCGGGCGTGCTGCCTGCCCGCAAAAAATATTCGTCATTATTATTTCTCATTCCACCTCCTAAAGTGTAGTCACCCGCGTGTGCAGGAGCATGCACCTTATAATGCAGCCACATTAATTTCATTTCATAATTCATATATACAAATCAGTCCTTGGGCTACTTTTTGGAAAAAGCTCCCTTATATTTTTTTAAATTGAAATTGGTCCCAAATCTTACAAACTCCCAAGTAACCTTTTCCATCCAACTTACTAAAAGGGCCGTCATAGAATTATTAATAAATATGTTTTTTTTTTTAATTTAGAACTTCAGTACTCACATACCGACATAATTTGCCTTGTTTTTGTCCAAAAATGCCGTAAAGGACTTTGACAACGATTTATACTTCAAATACTTTAAGGAGTTTATCATGAATTTTTTTTTCTGTACGTGGCTTGTACGATACAAGCATAAATGCCTAAAATTTTGCCTGGGGCTCATGCTTTCCCCACTCTACAAGTTGAAATCGAAAATCCCCCCCCCCTCCGGCTAAACCCGTGTCTCGCGCCTTCTCAAACCCTTTCCGAGCTTCTTCTCCCCGTCGACCACCGCCGAAGTAGCTGACACCAACCTCAGATCTACTGCAGCTTCCGCCATTAGCGTTCTTAAGCCCTCTGTCCCGCATGTAGCGGTTTTACTATGGAGAAAAGAAAATTTCGCTGTTCTTCCGCATCCTGGCGTTGAAAGGTATTTTCCCTGCTTATTTCGTGTATAACGTTATTTTTAAAGTTTAAAAGCTTTTTGTGATTACGTTTGAGGCATGAACCCTCTTTTTAGCCCTGTAAAAGGCGTGTAAGCATGAAGTATTATTTGCTTAGGGAAAAAAGTCAAGAATATATACATTAAGAGGCAGACTTTTTGAATTTTTCCCATAAAAACTATGTTCAACTATTATTTTACAGTCATTTTATAGTTGACTTGTTATTAGCTGTGTAGTAGGTGTGGTTGTACAGTCATTTTACAGTTGTAGTGTTATTAGGTTTTACAGTCATTTTACAGTTTATGTTATTACAATCATTTAAAGTCATTTTACCCTAAAATTTTACATCAAAGAGGCATGCTTCTTGATTTTTTTCCATAAAAGCTATGTTCAACTGTTATTTTACAGCTGCATTGTTATTAGCTGTGTAGGTGTCGTTGTACATTCATTTTACAGTCATTTGACAGTTGTACTGTTATTAGGTTTTACAGTCATTTTAGAGCTGTATGCTATTATGGTTTTACAGTTATTTTGCAGTCGTAATGTTTTGTATATTTTACAGTTATATTACACTTCTGATTAGTACTATTTACATCCCTTTTCTAGAGAATGACCGGGAGCCAATATCTTAGTTCCCGGTGTGCTGTGACCACATTCAAATCCAATACCCGTCCGTTATTGGATGGCCTTTCAGCCGAGTCAAAGTCTGCCCTTAGAAGATGCAAAGTGCTACCATTTTTTCGAATGTCAAGTCTTCCTCAAAATATTTTATTATTGCATTTTCTTGTGCGGTGTTACAATAGAGATAAGAAAATATTCTTAATAGGTAATTATTATCAGCGGTTGACAGTGAATGGGGTAGCGATGATATTGTAGCTCCCAAATAGAGTCCGTGTTTTGAAGTTTATTAGACCTACTCACAAGCACATAACTGATGAACTACAATGACTTGTTGTTGATGAGTTTTCTCCTACGTTGAAAACTAGGAGACTAGATGCATTAGTTAAATACCTTTTAATTGCCTTTCTTTTTCCGTTGAAGGGTCTAAAGATTCCGGCTTCTCTTAACAAGGTCGACAAGCTCACTGTTTTTAGAGAGTACAATTGGCCAAATGCCATTCACAATTATTTGCATTTGCAGTTGGTCGATTTAAGTAGAATGAGTGTACTTTGAGAAGCACGTGCAAATTTGGGCTACTTCAAAGGTTGCACCACAGTGTTACTGGTAAGAGATGCACGAAGGTTCAGTTGCCTAAACTCTTCTTTTGTGTAAGTGTGGTTCTATGAGTACACGAAGGTTCAGTTAGCTGTTGATGATGTTGCAAGACCAATAATATTTCGTTGGTCTCCAAAGGCACGTTACAGTGCAAAGTATTTCTTCGCTCTGCAAGGACATCTCAGGATAACATCACAAGTAAGTTCAACAAATTAACTAAAGAAGTTAATGTTTTCAAGCCTGACAAAGCTAACCCAACATTTGTTTGTTTTGTAGATAAATACCAAATTCCAAAAGATTGGAGCATGTGAGAGGACACTATTTGAGCAAGAGGACGAAGACTCTGATTTTGAGAGTTTTCAAAAAAGGGGGAGAAAATGTAGTAATGATTCGGAGAAGATTAGGTTACATAGGTTGGAGAAGGTAGAGAAAGAGAAGATGAAATTAGAGAAAATTGAGAAGCTCAAGTTGAGAAAATTGAGGAGAGAGATTGAGATTGAGAAGGGAAAGAGGAAGTTGTAAGTGAAGGGGAAGTGTGAATATCTCCAGACAGAAAATATAGTAATGATTCAGAGTGCTATATTCTCGCATTTTAATAATTATTGTAGGAGTCCAATTGGTTAGATCTCACTCACATAAAGAAAGTCCGAGCTAACATAGATTGGGGATTATCAAGAACCTCGAGCTGGGAAGAAGCTCTCGGAGCTGGAGGAAGCTCGATCCAGTGCCAGGAAGGCTGGGAGGAAGTTCAGAGCATGCTCGGCAAGTGCACCATACAGGAGGAATCTGAGCTGCATTAGAAGCTAGGGCATCACAGCACACATGAGGAATCTGAGCCGAAACTACGACAATGCACCAACTCGAGCGGAAGGAAGCTTGGAGGAATCTTACAGGGCGCAGAGAGGAACCTTAGACTGCGCAAAGAGGAAGCTTGGATTGGTTTCCTTGTCAGAAAACGCAAAGCGAAAAAATAACGGGATTTCCTCCCCGGGAAGAAGGCAAAGGCGTGGGCCCCGGGCAAAATTTTGGGCGATGACATCGTACGAGTCAGTCGCTTACAGAATTTTTCGGTTTTTAATAACTTCGCCAAACCAGTTATGATAAACGCAGCAAAGGTATTGCGTATAGATCATTGCCAAAGCCATTGACCGCATTTTTGGACAAAAACAATGCAAATTATAGCGGCGTGGCAGTACTAAAGAGTCTTTTTTATTTTTAAAAAAGGCATATTTAATAATCCTATTCCTATGGTTGCGCTTTTAGTAAAACCATGTCTATCGTTCTTGTATATTTGCGGCGCTCTAACAAAAAAATGCAGCTAAAATGTATCACAAACCTTTTAAAGCCCAAAACTTTAAAATATATGTACTGATTTCATAAAGTTGCAAAATTTTAAGGACCAAATCACCAAACTCGCATTTTTGCCTATGTCAATCAGTTAAGTTGGATGGAAATGATTATTTGGGACTTATTTCATAAAACAATGAGATGTTTGGGACAAATTTTAATTTTAAAAAATCTGCGGTTTTTTAAAATTAATGCGATAATTTCTTAATTTTTAAAATAAAATGATAAATAAATAAATTAAATTAAAATTTAAAAACTATAAATTTTTTTAATGAAAGTCTGTTTTTCTTCATACTTGAATTGATGCCTTTGAAAAATCCTGCTAATACATGATGAAGTTCAACACATCGTGATCGTTTTTATGGAAATTTAAATCCTATTTCTAGGAAGCTTGAGAAGGGATGGGAGACGGTGATGTTGAATTGGCGTGGTTGGCTCTTCATTTCAAACATTTTAAATATTAAAAATTTAGTTGTGCGCGCGCCGGCACTATAGATAGGTCGACTTGGATCGTCTTCAATGGAGATATATGACGTGGACTGCAAGCAGTGGCGGATCCAGAAAATTATAAATGAGGGTGCATAAAAAATTTCAAAACACAAATGCTAGCGGGGTGAGTAGGAGGGTCGTGAGTCACACGTTGAAAATTAATTTTGGGGGTGCACATAGCTGAATTTGGTCTGCGAATAGCCAAATTTGGTCTGCGAATAGCGAACTTTGGTCTGCAAATAGCCAACTTTGGTCCGCGAATAGCCAATATTTGTCCCAAAACAAACTAGTTACGTGACGTGAGAACGCTTCCATCTTATCGGAGCCGTTTCTTTCTCATCTGACCACCATTTTTGACATATAAGTAATCAAAATTCATTGTCTCGACGAGAGGAATCCAAATCCACTAACAATTTTAAAAAATAATGGGGGTGCACGTGTCCCTCGGGCCCCTCTCTGGATCCGCCCCTGACTGCAAGTCTGTAAATAGCTGCTTCAGCAAGAAGATGAATGTTAGGGCATTCGGTAGCGGAGCTGTGTAGGGATTCTGGGCGGTGGAGTAAGGGCAGAGTTGCAATCTTTCGTCGACGCCGTCAGATGAATGTCTTCGGCTCCGATTGGAGTGGTGTAAGGGCAGAGTTGCAAGATGACGCCGTTAGATAAATGTCATTTTGGAGAAGGGCGTGGTCTTCTTGGACAAGGGCACGAGAGGGAGCTGCGGTGGCGATATCGCGATGAAGAAGGAGGGCGCCGTCGATTTAGTGAGGGGTCGGGGAGGAGTAACGAAAAGAATCGCTGTTATAGGTGCTTGATCAGACGGTAGCAATGTTTTTAGGCTAGTTGATTCTATGTTCAAAATAAATACACTATCAATTAATTTTTTTTCAAGGCCAATACAATATCAATTAATTTATGCGGAAAGTAGTTAACTTTAATAAAGTTGATGGTTTAATGATAACTTTTGAAAAATATCGTTGACACGCCTTGTACAACCCTCATATTTTCCGAGTTGGTGTGACCCGACGCGGACGAGATCGTGGTAGAGAGGGTGACCGTGACGCAGTAGACCGACCCGTCAGAGGCCGTCGAGATCAAAAAAGAAGTCCCAGGGGAGGAAGTGGACCGGAAGTCCACTTCCTGGGCGAGTGGACCTGGTCCACTCGCCCAAGCCCCGGGCGAGTGGACCTATGGTGAGTGGACCTATGGTCCACTCGCCCAAGCCCCGGGCGAGTGGACCTTCACAAGGTTCATCTGATGCCCCATCTGAGGGGGAGCAGCCACAGGAGCCATCAGCTGATAAAGATCAGGTTATAGGTAAGCACTAAAAACCCAGCCTAAACATTCAGAATCATAAAATCTAACTTTACAATTATTGTTCTAGAATTTCTAGATTCATCCATTCAAGTTGATTTATCTGAGGGGGAGGTGCAAAATGCTCCTCCTGCAGAGAAAGATGAAGTTTCAGGTAAATCTTACATTATTATCCTTAGAACCTCTAAGTAGTTCAATCTAACTCCAACTCATTGTCCCAACATTCCTGGACTCAACAGAAAAGAATGCTCTCTCTGAGGGGGAGGAGGATGATAATGCTGGTGATGTCAATCTGAGTGATCATCAAGATGCTGACACTAAAGATGCGTATGATGATGCCCCATCTGCTGTTATCAACATTCAGCAAGCCTCTTCTCCACCTCACCCAATGATGCTCTTCTCAGTGCCATAAACCTGCTGCTTCAGTCTCATCTCACCTCCATGCAAACTAATCTAGATAAATCAGTAAGGGAATATGTGGATCAGTCCATCAAAAATGTGAAAGCTAAAGTCATGTCTGAGGTCATGGAAATAAAGGAAAACACTGAAATACTCAACAAACAAATGTCCAAAAGGTTTGATCTGGCTGAAAAATCTGCAATTTCTCAGAATACCATTCTAAGATCTATGGACAAACATCTCCAGCTGTCTGAACAGGACATGCCATATGTCAAGAATTATGTCAGTCAAACAGATGAAGTGATAGAAAAGTCAGCTAATCATCTCCAAGAGTATGTCTATTCCATTGACATTCAGTTAAATGAAGAAGCTGATAGGTACAAGGAAGAGCTGAAAGCAGAAATTGCATCTGTCTCCCAATCCACTGCTGAAAAAGCCACCTCTTCCCATCTGAATGAAGAAGTAGGCAAGTTAAAAGATGTGCTTCAATCTGATATAGAGAATGTGTTCCAAACCCTCTCTGGAATAATAACTGCAGCCAAGCAAGACCTCCATCAAATGATATAGGAAGAAGCCAGAAAGGGGGAGGACATAAATTCTGACCTCACCCTGAAAGTTCTACAAGGGACAAGGATAGCTCTGAAACTTCCTATCCTAGATGTCAACAGGGAAGAAGACTGGGATTTCCCTCATCAAGAGGCAATTGCCCAAGATAAGAATCTGAAAAAGAGAAGGGAAAGGGAAAGGGTAATGCTGGCTGAAGAATTTATGGCCAAGCAAAGGGAGGTGCAGAATAATGACCCTGACCATGAGCAATGAAGTGATGACTCCAAGGACATCATACTAAATGCCTGGATAAGCCATGGTCAGGTGTGTAAGAATATTGACAAGCTCTATCCATCTGAAGAATGGATAAAGCATTTGGAGAGAAATACTAAGAGGGATAAAATTTTCAAAGCAAATCTGGTAAGAAGGAAAATCCAAAGAAAATGCCATCTAGATACATTCCAAAACCATATATGTATTTCCAAAGGCAAGAGAACAAGAAAAGAATTGCTGATATCAAGGCTGCCAATGCTGAAAAGAAGAAGCCTCCAGGTCAAGATAACATTGTTGCTGATGACATGGATGATGCTTCAGTGAAAGGGAAAGAAGCAGCTGTTAAATCTCCTGAATATTCTTCTTATAAGAAAAGAAAGCTTTGAATGACTATTGAAACAGTTTATGTATATAAATGTTAATGAACTATAATGACTTATGATTGTGTGGATGCAAACTTAATTATACTTTGCCTAAAAATAGTTTATGAATATATGAATGCAAACTGAGCTTTGAATTACTATTCTATCTGGATTGAAATTGATGGATTGTTAATGTAATCAGCTTGTATCATAGCTTAATTTGAGTTATATCTAAACCTTACCATATTTTGATTGGTTAATTCAATCTATGTTGCATTGTTATGTTTATCAAATCTTACTGATGGATTGATTAAACTCTGTGGTAGAATCTTTTCATAACAACCATCTATCTTAAAATAATTGATGCACTAAGCATGATATGTTGAACTCATTATTGCAATAACACATATCAAGAATTTATGAGTAATGTACTCTAGCATTTGAGGGTGTTCCGCCTTCTTCAAATAAGGGGGAGATTGTTGGGAAAATGACCCTCAATGTTCCCTTAATTTGAAGAGACCTCACACTCAAAGCTAAGTACAAGTTGTATTTGATAATCCCTATTTCTATCTCATAAGTATGCAGGACTAGGGCACACCATGGTGTAATGTATGATCAGCTGAGACGAGCTCTCTGTCTCAGCTGAACCGCTGAGACAAGACCAGGAGATGCTGAGAAGGTGTCTGGGCAAGCTGAGCTGCAGATAGAAGAAAACCGCTGAGAAAACTGTCTGAAAACTGTCTGTCTCAGCGGATCCGCTGAGATGGGACAGAAGCAACCGCTGAGACGGCTGAACATCTCAGCCCAACCGCTGAGACAGATTCAAAAGTGATCTGGCGGGTTCTGTTTTGGCGCAAGCTGCAGAAATGTACAATGGGGTCCACCAATCACTCCCATACCTGTTAGGAGGACAGCTAAGAGCCGTCGAGGGTCAGTGGTGTATAAAAGGAATAAGTTAGAGTTAAGCAAACAACTTTTGCTATTGATCTTACTCTCCAACGCACAAACAAGCAGAAGAATAGTGTTCCATTGTCGGCAGCCAAGAACTGAGTTTACACAAGGCTGCAAGAAGAAAAGAGATTGCTTATTGATACGCCCGCAAAAGGTGTATATAAATACGCAAGTGCACGTGCCGTACAAGTAATAAAATGATGAGAAAGTGATCGTTCCCACGAGGAAGTACTTAACTTAGCGCTCACAAATATTAATTTTCGCCTTTTCTCTAAATTCAAGCAAGTAATAATGATTGATAGAGAAACTTAAATAATTCAAAAGCAACAATTATAACTCTAGTTACAGTTACTTAAAATACTTTTACCTCACTTGGATAGATAGTCTCACATGTGATTTTCCCTTGCTATGATGACAAACAACAAAAGTGATAATTCATGAAGTATTAATGATTCTCTTGCAACAATTCTAAATTGGATAACTTTATCTTTCGATCTCCATTATCCGTTTATCCCAATTCTTCTAGTCGTCTCCAACTTAGATGAAATTAGAATAACATAAAGTGCTAGAATCACGGTTGCTAATTCAAGAGGAGATCTCTCTCTCTCTCTCTTGGAATTATATTAAGATTTATGATACACTTTCAACGCTCCTCTCTCGAATCTCGCGATGAAGTATAAATACGGAAGTTTTGGTTAAACACTACACGACTCTTCTCTCGAATATCGCAGCGCAAAACAAACGTTCATCTAGCCCGACTCATCTCTCGAATTTTTGCCAAGCACTTTAAAGATGAAACATAAACCAAAATCCCAAGAATAAATCATAAATTTAATAAAGATCAACATCAACACATTCACAATTTATAAATAAAAATCAAGTCATCATTATAACTAAGGTACTCCACACATGCAAGACTTAGGAAATTAGTTCATGAAGGAGGAGAGAAACCACAAACCAAAGTAGATCTTACTAGACATGATTCCGGAAATCAAAACGATGTAGGAACGTTTTTAGATTCAGATCTTTCTCCTTAGTGATGGTCCAATCCCCCTTTCTCCAAGCCCTAGCCGGATTCTTTAAGAGGAAGAGGATCCCCAAGTTCTCTCCCTCTTTCTTTCCTTCTTTCTCGAATAATCTCCCCCCTCCTTCTAGTAATTTCGTCCTCTTAACTCCCTTCCCAAAACTGAAAGGATGCCTTTTTAGGAATTTCATTTAGGCGCCTCTTTTAAAATTCAAAAATCTGAATTTCGCCACCACGTTACAACCTGCTAATTTTCTGCGTTGCAACCTGTTTTCTGCATCAGCAATAAATGATCCGGTGCTTCCCCAACTTGAATGCTTTAACCAATCTAGATAGAAAACCACGAAAAATGACCGAAATCAGTCCAATATGGATTAATAAGATATTTAAACATATTTTCTATAATTGGGGATTATTTTCCTCCTTTTTAATGAAAATTAGAATAAAATAAGTAGAGAAATAACTTCCTTTTGAGAAGTTATCACCCCACCACACTTAGTCAATTGCTAGTCCCTAACAACGAAATAATCAATTCAAAACTTGAATAAAGAACTGATGAAATTGTGCAAACTCAGATAATCACACATCCTTAACAACAAATTAACTAAGGCATATTAATGAAATACGCTTTACTCAACTGATAAGCCTATAAATCAACACGAATTCAATCATTCACAAATCCATTAGCTCGAATGAAAGGTAAAGCTCAAATAAAGTCATAAGTGTTGTGTGTGCTTTTCCTTAAAATTAGTTACTCCTAAACATCTTTTAACATTGGATCTCCGCAACATAGGGAGGGATAAGAATAGCTAAATTATTGATTGAGCCTACACAAAGATCAGTAGTTCAAATGAGAGTAGAATTAACTTGGATAAGCGTTCAAGGCTAATGTTGATAGCAGAAAGACATTCCCTTAGTTCGTAATCTTAATAATTCACCAATTTATGAGGTTTATTGACATTTTTTACTTTTTTAATTCGTAGTAGGGATCATTCCAAGTATAAGTGTACATATCTAGGCCACATATAACTATGATGCATTTATATATATATATTTTAATTTACTAGCATAGTAGGGATCATTCCAGGTATCTATACATATACTTAGGCCCATATCACTATGAATCTCAACCATTTTTTTTTGAAATTAAACACCCATAAAATGGCTAATATACTAAGACATAACTAGTAAGAATATTGAGAAGGTAAGCGTGGAATAATACGTATCAACATGAAAAGAGTTCAAGCACAAAGATTGTAGTGGAAGGTCAAAATGGTTTAACTACATAAACTCATGCTTCAGCCAACATCGCTAACTCAGTTCTTACTCACCCATTCCCATAATATTTTAGAAAGCCATATCAAAAGCTAGGTTTTGAAGTAAACTCTTTCAAGGAAAAATGTGCCTAAATCAGACTTAAGAGCGCTTTACCAAAAAAAATTCTCACTAATTTCAAATTCTGTGACTGAAATCGTTTGATTAACCGGCCATACCACTCGATTATCATTGGATAACAAGAATATCCTATAGGTTAAATTGCAAAAATAAAGACGGAGTTATTGAGTTCGCATATATAAATAAATAAGTCCTTATCCAAGCAGTAGGGGTTGAACTCTACCCACCCCCACACTTAAACCATTGCTAGTCCCTAGCAACGATATTAATGAAAAAGTAGAGGAGAAAAGTAAATGACAATTTAACGATACTAGAAGGAAGAACAATGTGAAAGCAAATACTCCCCTCATATCTTTCTGCGTGTTTTCATTGCAAGCTCCCAAAGAAGTCATAGTCCATAAGGTCTTCGTTCGACTCATTGCCGACAAGGATAACAAGGCTTGTAGGAGTTCATTGAATCTGCAAAGAGCATCACGGAACCAAACACAAGCATAATCATAATAAAGTAGCATTGTATGGATTAACGTTAGCCCTGGACACTTGACTGAGTCAACATGTCTTAGAAAATCACTTGATCAATGAAGGTAAGGGAATGCAACTTATAACGTAAACAGGATACGAGAAAACATGCAATACTGGAACAGTGGTGTTAAAGACATATTGTCCACAAACATAATCAAACAAAAATCAGTCAAAAGTAAGCATAATATCCCCTTCCAGTGCAAAAGCAAAATAGGATAACTGAATAGCTACCGCCTACTTGCTGTCGTCTTCCTCCATCTCGTCTTCATCCTCCTCGGGCTCTTCGTCATCGTCATCGTCATTGTCATCCTCGGTATTAGAGACAGTATCATCACTGTCATCCTCTGCATAGGCAGTATCCAAGCTTTCCCGACCTTTAGTCATCAGATAGCCTCTCTTGTCAAAGTTATTGGAGTAGGGATAACTTGGGACCGGCATGGGGAATTTAGCCTTGTACATGAGCTGAGCGAGCACATTACAGATGTAATCTTGTCGGGCATCAAAATAACAATGCTCATATCGTTGGTACGTCTTCATGTACTCCATATCCTGCATAAATAGAATGCTAGCCTGATCTGGGTTGCCTTCATTTAGAGTGATTGACTCAGGGGATCCGGGAGGTGGCCTTGTGTATTGCCCCAGGAGAACTGATTTCATTCTTTCGTTTTTCTTCTTCGAAGACTCGTCCGGGACCTTAATGTTCTTCTCTATCACCATCACCGTGATATGATGACCCACCTGTGCAACTGCGTCTCTTCCCCTTACCTCTACACCTGCAATCTTGCACAGCTCGGTAATTAATGTGGGGAACCATAGGTGCTTTGCCTTGTCTTCCCTTATCTTCTTCCGGATGCTATCATGCACTAACTGGCCAACATTAAACTTTATTCCCTATAGGATACCATAAATGAGGGAGATACGCTCGAAGGAAACAACGTTTGCGTGCCTTGTGGGCAAGATACTTGCATTAATAAACAGTAGCCACACCTTCGCTTCTCGAGATAAACACTGGGACCTCAATGCCTTCTTTGATTTTAATAACCAGTCCGGCTTCATACCAACACACACTACTGCAGCGATTTCTTCCAGTGTGGTTGTGGGCTGCACTACCTCATACAGATTAAGCTCATTGTCATGCAATTCGAACAGTTCATTTATAGCCTTGGGGGAAAAATTTATCATGCGGCCACGAACCAAAATGTTGTCTCCCTCGGTGAACCTTGCATTAGCATAAAACTCATAGACCCACTGATAAACTGCCTCACATCTTGGGTGGCATAAACTTTCCCAACCTAATTTGTGGATTAGGTCTTCATATGCTATTCTCCAACCTCGAAACTCCATTTTGAATCCCCTTTCATGTATAAACGGTATGGATTGGAGGGCATCACAGAGCTGTAGCGCCTCTTCATTCACAAACTTAGCATCACCCTTGTGAGCAGAGACTTTCCCTTTCCTCCTCTTCCCCTTTCCTTTTGATGACATTTCTTCACCCAAAAGTAAAGACGAAAATGAATAACAGTCCCTAATGAATCGCAAACACCATAGCAAAAAGCCTAGCAAAATGCGGGAAACTGAAGGTGCTCCAAGTGTTACCTAATGGATCGCGGAGAGCCTAGCCGTGGGATTCGTAGTCGAGACGCGGGATTAGGAGAACAGGTGCAGCCCTCAAGGTTGGTGGAGGAAGGAGACGCCGGAATGCCGCTGATCGTCGTGACGTCCGCTTGCTCTGATGTGCAATATACTCGCCACCGCGAAGTCTCCGCTGCCGATGCTCGCGTGCCCTAAGTGGCAGAATCGGGGATGGCCTTATGTTATGTTGCAGCAAGAAGCGGTTCAGGGAGGCCGGTTTAAATGAAACTGGAATCAAGCGACCGGTTCAACTGAACCGGCGTCCACCGTTTCATTTGTATGCTCCCACCGAGCCTAGCCGGTTGCAACGCGGGATTTCCCTGCGTTGCAACACGGAATCCGAACTGCCAAGATTTTAAGCTACCACCGAGCCTAGCATGTTATAACGCTCAATTTTTTGGCGTTGCAACCTAATTTCTGGGAAAAATTTCTTTTGTAAAATTTCTTACCACCATGATCCACTTTGCATTCTCGTACCATTTTTTCTGATTTCCGGTGCAGATTTTCTCTCTTCCATCACCTACTTTCCTCAAATTGATAAAGACAAACATAAAACAACCAATCCTAACTAAAAACGATAGAAAATAACAGAGATGATGGGTTGCCTCCCACCTAGCGCCTCGTTTAAAATGTCCCGGCCGGACGCCTTTCCTATTTCATTTTCATCTGAAGGTTAATACCATCGCCTCGCGCTGGTCACTGCTTTCATAATACTCTTTCAATCTTTGTCCATTTACTTTAAACGTTGTTCCGTCCTTCTCGTTACAGATTACCACGACTCCATAGGGGTACACCTCTTTAATTCTGAACGGGCCCGGCCACCGTGATTTCAGCTTTCCTGGGAAGAGTCTTAATCTAGAGTTGTACAGAAGTACTAGTTGTCCTATTTTGAATTCCCGCTTCTGCAATCTCGCGTCATGCCATTTTTTTGTTTTATCCTTATACAATCGGGTGCTCTCATAGGCATTGAATCGAATTTCTTCTAGTTCATTTAAATGTAGGAGTCTACTCTTCCCGGCCCTCTGATAATCAAAATTCAATTTCTTAATGGCCCAATACGCTCTATGTTCTAATTCCACTGGAAGATGACATGCCTTCCCATATACCATCCTATAAGGAGTCACTCCTATAGGTGTTTTGAAAGCAGTTCTATATGCCCATAGTGCGTCAGTCAGCTTCAAGGCCCAATCCTTTCGGGATGTGCTCACAGTCTTTTCCAGAATTGATTTGATCTCTCTATTAGACACTTCAGCGAGTCCATTGGTTTGAGGGTGATATGCCAAGGCCACCTTATGTGTTACATCATATTTTCGGAGTAATGAATTAAATTGTGAATTGCAAAAGTGTGATCCCCCGTCGCTAATGATCGCTCTAGGTGTACCAAATCTAGAAAAAATGTTTGTCTTCAAGAAATTTAGTACCACTCTTGCATCATTTTTCTGAGTTGCTATGGCTTCTACCCATTTGGATACATAATCAACTGCTAGTAAAATGTAAAGATTTCCGCAAGAGTTCACAAATGGTCCCATGAAATCAATACCCCATACATCGAAGACCTCTACTTCCAAGATGTTGTTCAGTGGCATGCTAAACCCTCGCTGAATGTTCCCCGTTCTGTGACATCTATCGCATTTTTTTACAAATGAGTGAGCATCCTTAAAAAGTGTTGGCCAATAGAACCCGGACTCTAATATCTTCATTGAAGTCCTTTCTACCGAGTAGTGCCCTCCATACGGAGATGCATGACATTTCTCTAGAATACTTTCAACTTCTACCTCGGGCACACACCTACGAATTATCTGATCCGCACAAATTCTAAATAGGTGAGGGGCATCCCAAAGATAGAATTTCCCCTGGTGGAGAAATCATTTCTTCTCTTGATAGCCTATGTCAGGGGGAAATATGTTGCTCACAATATGATTCACCAGATCAGCATACCAAGGGGTGTTTCCCTTAGTGATTGCCAAGATTTCCTCGTCAGGAAAACATTCATTAATCTCTATATGCTTGTCCCTTTCGCACTCTTGCTCTAGTCTTGATAAATGATCGGCCACCGGGTTTTTCCGCTCCCTTCCGGTCCTTGATTTCAAAATCAAATTCCTGAAGAAGGAGGACCCACCTAATTAATCTTGGCTTCGCAACCTTCTTTTCTATCAAATATCTAATGGCAGCATGGTCCGTGTAAACTATCACCTTAGTGTTGATCAAATATGAGCGGAACTTTTCAAAAGCAAAAACTACTGCAAGGAGTTCCTTCTCTGTAGTAGTGTAGTTTACTTGGGCATCAATGAGTGACTTACTCGCATAGTAAATCGTATGGAATACCTTATCGTGCAATTGCCCCAGCACGGCCCCAACTGCATAGTTACTTGCATCACACATAAGAATAAAGGGTAACGACCAATCCGGTGCTCGAACGATGGGCGCGGAGATTAACTTGTGCTTTAATATTTGAAACGCTTCTAAACACTTATCATCAAAATTAAATGGTATTTCTTTTTCAAGCAAGCAAGACAGAGGTTTGGATATTTTTGAGAAGTCTTTTATGAAACGCCTGTAAAACCCCGCATGACCTAAAAAACTGCGAATGCTCTTGACATTCGTTGGTGGAGGGAGTTTCTCTATGACTTCTATCTTTGCCCGGTCTACTTCCAACCCCTTCTTGGACACCTTATGTCCTAAGATAATTGTTGAAATTGTTGAAGTGGAAGTTAGAGGACTTTTGGACCTGAGCGGTCTGTGAGGAGGTCGGGCGGTCTGACTTAACCGCACGACTTGGCGGTCTGCCTCTGCGGTCTGGCTTGTCTTAGCCTAGCTGCGGTCTCCTGGCTTGATCGCTGGTATCTGGTCCAAGGCGGCTGAAGGTGGAGGCCGCGCGGTCTGTCTCTGACCGCGTGGCGGGTTGATCGTCTTCAGGTGCGCGCGGTCTGTGCGTGACCGTGTGGCGGGTTGTCTTCTTCAAGGCTGTGGCGGTCTGGTGTGACCGCACAGCTTGTTCCAGTTCTCTCCAGAATGCGGTCTGGTGGCTGACCGAGCTTTCTGGTGGTATTTGCGGACTATGGGTCTTAGTCGCGCGGTCTCAGGTCGCGGTCTCAGGAGGAGACTGGTATGCGATCTGGACGCTGTTCGCGGTCTTAGGAGGAGACTGACATGCGGACAGGAGTTCGCGGGTTGTTGGCGAACTGGCTGTGTTCGCGGTCTCAGGCGAACACAGGGGGTGAACAACTTCGGGCGGTCTGCTGATTGAACTTCTCTTGTGCAGCTTCTGCGAATAGTGCGGGCAGCAGCGATCACCTCTTCCTCTGAAAGTGTTCGGGCGGTCTGCGGCTTGGAGTTGTGGTGCTGGAGTTCGGGAGAATCAGGAGGTTGGAAGGAAGGGTGCGGTCTGATTGGCGGTCTGGCGTTGTTCTGAGATTGGCAGCGGGTTGCGGTCTGGTGAGTTGCTGAGGTCGCAAGGGAGACCGCGCGGTCTCAAGTTGTCTTCAACTTTGTATCTTTTCCTTTGGTGTTTGTGCTGGCGAAATCATGTCTCGCCAAGCATGCCTTGCCTTGTAATTTGAAGTTGCTATCAATAAAGATCGTTTGTTTGCCTCCATTTGCTTCTGGTTGTTTGGCTTGTGAACTCTAAGTTGACTAACTCCTGCTCGCTTCATAAAGATTCAAAAAATTTCACATGGTATCAGAGGGAGGTTGGAGTGGTTAGAGCAGTGAGTGACTTAGAGTAGCCATCTCCTTTGTGAAGAAGGAACCAGTGGCAGAGCAATGGAAGCGAGGGGTCTTGGAATTGAGATGCTTACATCGACTAACTTCAAGAAGTGGAAGTCGTGTATGCAAAGCTATCTTCTAGGTGAGGACCTCTGGGAGGTAGTTGGAGGAGATCAGACGCAGGAAGTTGTCCCGGAAGAGGATAATGGGGCAGAGGTGAGAACTTGGAGGAGGACGAATGCGAAGGCAGAGTTCACTCTGAAGAGAGCAATTTCACCTGATCTATTTGATCACATTCTGGGATGTGGATCGGCTGCGGAGATCTGGAGAGCCCTGGATGGGCTGTTTAACAAGAAGAATATAGCAAGACTACAGTTCTTGGAGAATGAGCTGGCAAGGTCGGCTTAGGGTGATCTTTCTATCTCCACTTTCTTTCTGAAGATGAAGAACTTGTGCGCTGAAATCTCAGCATTGGATCCTGATGCTATCTCTGAGGCGAAGCTGAAGAGGCACATCATCCGTGGCTTGCGGAAGGAATATGTTGCCTTTGTGACGTCGGTGCAGGGATGGGCAAATCAGCCGTCTCTGTTGGAGCTGGAGAACTTGCTTGCATCGCAAGAAAGTTTAGCAAGGCAGATGGCGGGGGTGTCGGTGGCTAGGGGAGACGGCGAAGTGCTCTTCTCGGGGAAGAAGAAGAAGTGGGATAAGAAGAAGAAGACCGCTGGAGGAGGCTATGGGCCTTCAACTTCTGGGCAGCAGGAAAGGGGGTATGCTCCCAAGGCTGACGGGAAGAAGAAGGGTGAAGGTCCGAAGTGCTTCAAGTGTGGCAAGTATGACCACATCAGGAAGGATTGCAAGGTGGTCACCCAAGCTGGGCATGCTGCGGAGAAGGAGGAAGCTGAGGCCAGGCACTTTGAAGGAGGTTGGGGAGGAGCCTTCTCGGCTTCTGTTGGAGCTTCCGATCCTATCAACTATCTGGAGGACTAGATCATGGACTCAGGGTGTGGTCATCACCTCACCGGAGACGAGACCAAGCTTTCTTCTACACAGCCCTATACAGGTAACAATGCAATCATTACTGCTGATAATACTGTGCATCCAGTAGAGAAGGTGGGGGTTGTTTCCTTGGGCAGTGATAGAGGGCCACTTACTTTGAAGAGTGTCTATCACGTGCCTGGTATGAGGAAAAACCTCTTCTCCGTGACCAACGCTGTAGACGCTGGGTATCACGTTCTGTTCGGCCCAACAGAAGTGAAGTTTCTACGTAATTTTGAGGCCGTAAAGGCCGAGGTCGTCCATGTCGGGAGACGGGCAAAGGACTTGTTTGTTTTATCAACAAGTTCCTATGTCGACAAGATGAAGATGAATGATGGTGCCGTTATATGGCATGAGAGGTTGGGGCACGTAGGGATGGACAAGCTGAAAGCTATGGCGGTGAGAGGTCTGGTCAAGGGCCTGCCGAGTCTATCTTCCTACGGTGAAGGTCATGTTTGCGCGGGATGTCAGTTCGGCAAGTCTCATTGACAACCGTTTGACAAGTCGCAGACAAGAAGTAGTGTGCTGTTGGAGTGCATCCACGATGACTGATGAGTCCTGATCATATACACTTTTATGGACTCATCTGGGCCATCTATTTAGTCTTTTCACTGCACTTTAGCCCTGTTTTAGCTCATATTGGTCATTCTATGCTAGGTGCACTTATAGGCCCATTCTGGTGTAATTTCGTATCTATCTTTGTTATTAGTTTTCTTGCGCTGTTAAGTCCCACTTTCAGTGGCTAGATTAGTGGTATACGCTGGAATAGGAGTCGTGCAGGTGTTCCCGGTGCAATTCTGCACAGGAACACTGCGCACGATCACCGGTTCTATTGCACACGACCACTGGTCGTGCGCCGTTGATCGTGTGCACTTAACCCTTTTTTTATGAGTTCTGTTTGGTGCAGTGCGCACGACCATCTACGCTAGTGCGCACGACCACCGGTCGTGCGCCACTGTTCGTGCGCGCTTATCATCAATTTCATGAGTTCTGTTTCAACCAGTGCGCACGACCACCTACGATAGTGCGCACGACCACCGGTCGTGCGCCACTGGTCGTGCGAACATGTTATTTCATGATTTCTGTATTTGCAGGTTCCGTCCAGGCAGAGCGCACGATCACCGAATTCTAGTGCGCACGACCACTGGTCGTGCGCCACTGACCGTGCGCACTGTTTATTCCAGCGCCTATAAATTCCGCTGCTCGCGATTTAGGTTAGGGACTCCGCATTTTTCCGCCGTTCTTCCGCCGTTCCGCGCCTGTTTCGCCCCTCCACCGCCGCCCACCATCTGGAGGTGCTCCGGGCTTGTTCTTCATGCCAATCTTGAGCCGGAGTTTCCTCTCGGCCTCCTCCTTCATTCAAGAGCTCCAAAGGAAGACCTAGCCGCCATTGCCATCAAGCAAGAGGAAGTTTGCAACCTCTACCGGATCGTGACACGAAGAAGATGGGTCCATTGGAGAGTCGTGACAGCTCTCTCTCTACCCCGAACGTAGTTGCGGACCGAGCTTGGACGCGGATTGACAACCCGGCGATTCCAACCGTGAATCTACAACGAGACTTCGGATTCGGTCGATTTCTTGCCTTGTTCTCTTCTTATTGATTGTTGTAATAGTTAGATCTAATCATGATGATGAAGTGGCACTTGAATTAGTTACATTTACATATATATTTCATGTCTATGTGATTGTGTAATTTATCTATTTGAGTTGCTTGAGGTGCGCCGCCGTCCATTTCCATCCCGCCGTCATGTTCGTGTGCCGCACTAGCAATTGCTAGTGGCGTGCTTGTCGAAGAGGTGCTTGCGACCCTCACTCCGCTAGCCTACTCGTCCATCCGCTTACCGAAGCGTGGCATCGCGGCCCGTATCCCATCCCGCCTAACGAAGCAGTGCGCTCAAGGCCTGCACAATTTGATTCCGCTTGCCTACTCGTCCATCCGCCCTTTCGACGCAGCGCGCTCAAGGCCTGCCTAGTCTCCATCCCGCCAAGCGAAGCATTGCATAGCGGCATTGCATAGGAGTAGTTGATAGCTTTTATTTTATTTTCCAAAAGCCAACCCAACTCCCCCGCATTCCATCCGATTTAAGGACTTCAATCTCAAGTCCTTCCTCGAAACCTAACTCCACCTTACTGTGTTCCTCAAGAGACCGACACTCGGGGATTTTCCCCATTATTATTACTTGCGCGACCGGTGCACTTGCCGAATCCTCGCATCAAGTTTTTGGCGCCGTTGCCGGGGAACACAGTCGTGTGAGTTTTCTGGAGAGGGAGAATTTGAGAGAAAAGCCCTTCCATTTGTAAATTGCATCTTTTATTTTATTTCTGTTCTTTTTATTCCTTCTTCTTATTTTATATCAGGTTGCTTTAGTAATTTTTATTTGGTTTAGTATTTGCACAATAGCAGTTTTATTTTGAATAGTTTTATCTTCACACTATGTGGGCACATCTCAATTTCCGTTGCCGTTGGTGTGGAGCTACCTCCCACTCTAGTGATGAATGCCCTACGGAGAATAGTAGGCATAATTCTTATAGCCCAGCATATGGAGCACCGACTTCGTCTGGTACTCCATATGGTGCGCGTAAGTCTTATGGCTACTCTGCTGAGCCTTTACCGTCATACTTCTTTTCGGCTTCAGCACCCGCTGTGCCAAAGAAGCCTGCTAGGCAGTGCCAGTTTTGTCGGAGCACAGATCATGCCCTGAAGGATTGTGTTGCTTATCTTCGCCAATTGGATGAGGATGACGAGCCGGATATCCGGATCGTCCCGAATCCTAACTCTGGCAGCACACCTCCAACATCCGGTTATGTGTCTTTGTCACCTTCACATCTTGAAGGGTATGACATGGACACGGTCACTGGATGTGTGGATGATCTGGGCACCGACATTGCTGAGCCTATTCTCCCGGTGCATCCACCACCTCTAGTGGATTCGATTCTTTGTGAGGAATCGGTGCTCGACTTTTATCCGAGCACTACTCCTCTCCCTGTTGTGTATACTACACTCGTTTCTGACGACATTGTTGATGATGTGTCGCAGGAGGAGGCGGTTGATCTGAGTGTTGTGCCTACTCCTATGGAGGAGGACAACCTTCTAGGTGAAGAGGACTTTTCCTCAGCACCGGTGGAGGAAGTCCAAATCCTAAGCTTGGCCACCGTTGATCCCGCCGAATCTTGTAGCATTGATGACAATGCAAACATTTTTTTACTTCCCCAACCTGATGGGAGTGAGACCGGGATCACTCCCCCGATTGATGTTTATTTATGTTCTTCGTCTTCTTTATTTCTTGATCCCCTTTCTTCATCCGAGCCTGTGCAGGTTGAGTCTTCACAGGTATCCCAGGAGGACTTGGAGCTCTTTGCTCAAGTCAATGATGAGAGCATCCTCTCATGTGAGGAGGTTGATCCTCCCTCCGTAGAGGAAGCTCCACTCGTTGCCTTCTCCTCCTGCGGACCTGCTGTGGGCGATACCTTGCTGGGCAAGGATAGTTTTGGCGAGATGAGTGAGGACCAGGCCTCCTCCTCTTCTTACTTTCTTTTCCCTCTACCTGTGAGGAGCAGGTATTATTATTTAGGTAGAGGGGTGACTGCCTTATCTCCGTATCGGTACCAGCTACCGAAACGGATAATGGAGCAGTTACCTGTGCATTTTCTTTTTCATAGGCCCATTAGCTAGAACCGTTTTAATTTAGAATAAGTCGTGCTGGGAGGACAATAACCCCAGTAGTTATCTTAATTTTTTCTTGCATTCTCATTTCTTTGCTAATTTTATTTAGTTAATTGCACTTTATTTCAGTTTTCTATTTTCTTTTTGCGGAGCTGACCCCTGCAGGTATCTTCTTCTGGATGGCGGATGCTGCAGCTTAGTCTTGGTTTAAACGCCAATCTTCTGGTATGCTCACTTGCTGAGCATTGGGTACTCTCTTCCCCTAGCCTTTTCTGATTTTCATGTCATATATTATGCGGATTGTTTAGTTTAAGTCTGGGGGAGAGTAGTTTTGTTTACCCGCTCACGTGCACTATTGCACTGCATGCTAGAAGATTTCATTTAAAATGTTTTGTTTATTTTCATTGCACACCACATCACCCACTTGAGCGCGTACTCATCTGTTTGCTTGCTCTGTTGTGAATTTAATTCTTCTGCTTATTTGGGAAAGTCTAGGTGATGGTTTAGGACTATGTAGCAGAGTAAAATGTTGGCTCCAGTAGTGCTCCTAGTCGAGTGCTCGGTTGCATAGAAATTTGTGTAGATTAGATTTCTTTTTATACTATGGTTTTATATTTTTCTCTATTAGTGTAAATGTTGTTTACTCTACTCAAATGGTGAATCCGGTGTGAATCAAACGGTAGCGTAGGGATGTGTGTAAACGATCGCTAGACTCGTATTGCTTGAGTCGGGAGAAAGGAGAATCTTTCTCGGTGGCTAGAACTTGCCCCAAGCGATTCTTGAAGCATTGGCATAGGATAGTTCTAGTGCGTGAATGTGATATAGGCCATCATTTTGGCCCGGTTGAGCCTTTGTGCCTATCCATACCGGTATATCCTCGCTAGCCCAGTTGTGCCTACCCGTTCTTTGATTCAGCCCCACTTTTATTTCACCAAAAGCCCAAAAGCCAATCCTAGTCGCACACCCAAATCTGAGCTTTAGCTGTTTATTATTTTCATGAGTTGGGTTGTTGATGTAGTAATATGTTTGTGAAGATGTGGATGTGTCCTTTTGTTTATTTGCTGAAAATGATAAGAAAAGAAAAAAAAAGAAAAAAAAAGAAAAGAAGTTTAAAAGAAAGGAAAGAGAAGGAGTGTTTAATTGAAAATCTTTATGTATAGATTTATATTTGGGAGTAGGCGGTGCACACACCCATGCTGTTAAGTCCAAGTCTGGGGGTGTTGTGTACCCGCGTGTTTGTGTGGTGAATGAGGATAATGTTATGCATTTGCTCATTTGGGTTTAGTATTTGAACCATCGTCTTTATCATTGTATACCTCACCTAAACCCAAGCCCCATTTAAAACCTAAAGTCCTATTGATTCACGCATTTGAGTCAAACCAGTGCCGTGGAGAGAATGTGACCGGGCAAGCTTATGGTCACCGACACTGATGGATTTCAGTGGAGTTTTTCCCGCATCCCGATCTTCAGCAATGCTCATCTCAGCGCTTAGTTTACTTTCTCCGTATGCATGACCGAATGATTCACCGTTGTTCACCATTTTGAGTAGTTGTAATATGCTTTTACTCTTTTGGAAATATATAAACTGTTTTTATAATCAGAAATCTTTTCTACTATTTTTCTTATGCACGTGAGCATGCGACTTCGCATGGTACTCTATAGTATAATCATTAAGCCATCTACTGTTCTTTCCTAGTTCGCTTAGAATTTGTTTGCTCGGGACGCGCAAACAGTTAAGTCTGGGGGTGTGATGAGTCCTGATCATATACACTTTTATGGACTCATCCGGGCCATCTATTTAGTCTTTTCACTGCACTTTAGCCCTGTTTTAGCTCATATTGGTCATTCTATGTTAGGTGCACTTATAGGCCCATTCTGGTGTAATTTCGTATCTATCTTTGTTATTAGTTTTCTTGTGCTGTTAAGTCCCACTTTCAGTGGCTAGATTAGTGGTATACGCTGGAATAGGAGTCGTGCAGGTGTTCCCGGTGCAATTCTGCACAGGAACACTGCGCACGATCACCGGTTCTATTGCGCACGACCACTGGTCGTGCGCCGTTGATCGTGTGCACTTAACCCTTTTTTTTATGAGTTCTGTTTGGTGCAGTGCGCACGACCATCTACGCTAGTGCGCACGACCACCGGTCGTGCGCCACTGTTCGTGCGCGCTTATCATCAATTTCATGAGTTCTGTTTCAACCAGTGCGCACGACCACCTACGATAGTGCGCACGACCACCGGTCGTGCGCCACTGGTCGTGCGAACATGTTATTTCATGATTTCTGTATTTGCAGGTTCCGTCCAGGCAGAGCGCACGATCACCGAATTCTAGTGCGCACGACCACTGGTCGTGCGCCACTGACCGTGCGCACTGTTTATTCCAGCGCCTATAAATTCCGCTGCTCGCGATTTAGGTTAGGGACTCCGCATTTTTCCGCCGTTCTTCCGCCGTTCCGCGCCTGTTTCGCCCCTCCACCGCCGCCCACCATCTGGAGGTGCTCCGGGCTTGTTCTTCACGCCAATCTTGAGCCGAAGTTTCCTCTCGGCCTCCTCCTTCATTCAAGAGCTCCAAAGGAAGACCTAGCCGCCATTGCCATCAAGCAAGAGGAAGTTTGCAACCTCTACCAGATCGTGACACGAAGAAGACGGGTCCATTGGAGAGTCGTGACAGCTCTCTCTCTACCCCGGACGTAGTTGCGGACCGAGCTTGGACGCGGATTGACAACCCGGCGATTCCAACCGTGAATCTACAACGAGACTTCGGATTCAGTCGATTTCTTGCCTTGTTCTCTTCTTATTGATTGTTGTAATAGTTAGATCTAATCATGATGATGAAGTGGCACTTGAATTAGTTACATTTACATATATATTTCATGTCTATGTGATTGTGTAATTTATCTATTTGAGTTGCTTGAGGTGCGCCGCCGTCCATTTCCATCCCGCCGTCATGTTCGTGTGCCGCACTAGCAATTGCTAGTGGCGTGCTTGTCGAAGAGGTGCTTGCGACCCTCACTCCGCTAGCCTACTCGTCCATCCGCCTACCGAAGCGTGGCATCGCGGCCCGTATCCCATCCCGCCTAACGAAGCAGTGCGCTCAAGGCCTGCACAATTTGATTCCGCTTGCCTACTCGTCCATCCGCCCTTTCGACGCAGCGCGCTCAAGGCCTGCCTAGTCTCCATCCCGCCAAGCGAAGCATTGCATAGCGGCATTGCATAGGAGTAGTTGATAGCTTTTATTTTATTTTCCAAAAGCCAACCCAACTCCCCCGCATTCCATCCGATTTAAGGACTTCAATCTCAAGTCCTTCCTCGAAACCTAACTCCACCTTACTGTGTTCCTCAAGAGACCGACACTCGGGGATTTTCCCCATTATTATTACTTGCGCGACCGGTGCACTTGCCGAATCCTCGCATTAGTGACTTGATGGGACCTACTGCTACCCCAAGCCTCGGAGGCAGCAGATATATGTTGGTGTTGATCGATGATTACAGCAAATATGTCTGGGTATTTTTCCTAAAGGAGAAGGCGGAGGCGTTTGCCAAGTTTGTGGAGTTCAAGGAGCTCGTGGAGGGTCGGCTAGGACTGCGGGTGAAGAAGCTGAGGACTGACAATGGAGGGGAGTTCACCTCTAGTGAGTTCTCTACCTTTTGCAGGAAGGCAGGCATCCGGAGAGAGCTCACTTGTGCACATACTCCACAGCAGAACGGAGTTGCAGAGCGGAAGATCCGTCATCTGATGGAGACCTGCAAGTGTTGGCTGCATGCCAAGAGTATCCCAAAGTCCTTCTGGGCGGAGGGAATGTCGTGTGCTGCCTACGTCATCAACAGGATGCCTTTAAGTCCCATCAACATGTTGACTCCGCATGAGATGATGTTTAAGGAGAAGCCAAGCGTGGTACACCTTAGGGTGTTTGGATCCACCTGCTACGTGCATGTTCCAGATGCTCTTCGAACGAAGCTAGATGCGAAAGCAAGGAAGCTAGTCTTCGTGGGATACGATGAGCGGAAGAAAGGATGGAAGTGCATGGACCCGGAGACGCGGAGATTTGTGGTGTCTCGCGACGTCGTGTTCGATGAGGTGACATCTTACAAGGGGTCTTCTGATGTGGAGCTACCAGAGAGCAGGGTGGAAGTGCTGGAGAAAGCTGTGGAGGATCTTCAGGTGGAGCTACCTGTGTCACCAGGTGGTCCATCTCCTTCTAGTTCCGAGACGGGGGCTTCTGGTTCAGGGAGCAGGGGGAGCGATGCTCCTAGCACGTCTGGAAGAGGAGCTAGGGTAGAAGCAGCTGAAGATAATGCGGTTCAGGGGAAGGAGCTGAGGAGGTCGAAGCGAGCGATCGTCGCCCCTGATCGCTATATAGGAGGAAACGCAGTGAGCTTCGTCTCATGTTTCTTCGCTGGTCCCTTGGATGAGAGGGAGCCGTCGAGCTTTGAGAAGGCCAGAGGTGTGAAGGAGTGGGACATTACAATGCAAGAAGAGATGGCAGCTCTCGAGAAGAATGAGACCTGGTCTCTTGTGCCCAAGCCCAAGGGCACCACTCCTGTTACATGCAAGTGGGTCTACAAGCTCAAGAAGAAAGCTGACGGCAACATCGAGCGGTACAAGGCTCGCCTTGTAGCTCGGGGGTTCTCGCAGCAATACGGTGAAGACTACGAGGAGACCTTCAGTCCGGTGGCAAAAATGACTTCAGTTCGTTTCATCATTGCCTTGGCAGCGTTCAGTG
Source organism: Dactylorhiza incarnata (assembly GCA_033032865.1). NCBI lineage: Eukaryota > Viridiplantae > Streptophyta > Magnoliopsida > Asparagales > Orchidaceae > Dactylorhiza > Dactylorhiza incarnata. The sequence continues at coordinate 10,283,771 of JAWHQI010000007.1, forward strand.
TATGGGAGATTTGGCAGCTCGACGTCAAGAACGCTTTCTTGTACGGCGAGATTGACAAGGATATCTTCATGGTCCAGCCACCAGGCTTTGTGTCTGAAGATTTTCCGGAGCATGTCTGCAAGTTGAAGAATGCCCTGTATGGGTTGAAGCAAGCCCCGAGGGCGTGGTATGGAAAGATAGCAGAGTATCTCTTATTCTGCGGATTTGATGCTTCAGACTCAGACTCAAGCTTGTTCGTCAAGAAGAGCGGGGAGCTTCAAGTCATCGTGCTGTTATACGTCGACGATATGATCGTGGCGGGGAACTCGAAGGAGGAGGTAGCACAGCTTCAGACCGAGCTGTCCATCAGATTCGAGATGAAGGACTTAGGTGAGCTTCACCATTTCCTTGGACTCGAGGTGCAGAGGAAGGAAGGTGGAGTGCTGGCGACCCAGGACGGATATGCGGAGTGGATCGTGGAGCGATTCGGCATGAAGGAAGGGAAGTGCACTTCCACACCTATGGAGAAGGCCACAAAACTTCGGAAGGATGAGGGGAGGATTATGCAAGATCCGTTGGTGTTCCGAGCTCTGGTTGGGAGCTTGATTTATCTGATGATCACGAGGCCGGATATTGCATATGCAGTTGGCAGAGTGAGTCGATATATGACGGAGCCACGGGTACCTCATCTGCTAGCGGCCAAGAACATTCTGAAGTATGTCAAGACGACCTCGGACATGGGTCTCCTATACAGGAGGGATGCGGGTTTCGAGGTGCACGGGTACATGGATGCTAATTATGGGGGAGATTCGGATGATCGGAAGTCGACATCTAGATTCGTCTTCATGGCGGGCCCTACAGCTATATCGTGGTGCAGCAAGAAGCAGGATTCTGTATCGGTCTCCACCATGGAAGCGGAATACAAGGCTTCGGCCTTGGCAGCTCAGGAAGCCATCTGACTTAGGAGGTTGGTGGGAGACGTCCACAAGGAGGTTCGGGAGCCGACTCTGCTACGCGGTGACAACGAGGGTGCTCTCAAACTGGTTACCAATCCAGTTTGTCACGCGAGGACCAAGCATATCGAGATCGAGCACCACTTCATACGGGAGAAGGTGCTGGAAGGATCTCTTTCGGTCGAGCATGTGCGGAGTGCAGACAACGTAGCGGACATCTTCACAAAGGCGCTGGCGAAAGGGCCGTTCACACGGCTAAGGAGCCTACTGAGGCTAGTTTCAACTTCCCACTTCAAGGGGGAGTGTTGAAATTGTTGAAGTGGAAGTTAGAGGACTTTTGGACCTGGGCGGTCTGTGAGGAGGTCGGGCGGTCTGACTTAACCGCACGACTTGGCGGTCTGCCTCTGCGGTCTGGCTTGTCTTAGCCTAGCTGCGGTCTCCTGGCTTGATCGCTGGTATCTGATCCAAGGCGGCTGAAGGTGGAGGCCGCGCGGTCTGTCTATGACCGCGTGGCGGGTTGATCGTCTTCAGGTGCGAGCGGTCTGTGCGTGACCGTGTGGCGGGTTGTCTTCTTCAAGGCTGTGGCTGTCTGGTGTGACCGCACAACTTGTTCCAGTTCTCTCCAGAATGCGGTCTGGTGGCTGACCGGGCTTTCTGGTGGTATTTGCGGACTATGGGTCTTAGTCGCACGGTCTCAGGTCGCGGTCTCAGGAGGAGACTAGTATGCGAGCTGGACGCTGTTCGGGGTGTCAGGAGGAGACCGGCATGCGGACAGGAGTTCGCGGGTTGTTGGCGAACTGGCTGTGTTCGCGGTCTCAGGCGAACATAGGGGGTGAACAGCTTCGGGCGGTCTGGCGATCTCCTTTGGAGTCGCGATCTGCTGTGAGAGTGGCGGTCTCTCATGGTCGATGTTGAAGCTGGCGAGTTCACCAAAATGAAGCAGCAGTACTGTTGCTGATCGCGCGGTGTGACCGGTCAGGTCGCGCGGTCTGGAGGGTGGTGATCCTATCTCATAGGGTGGTGACTGGATCAGGTTCCACGCCTATAAATAGGAGTCACTGTAGCAGCAAATTAAGACACACCAAGTGTAAGCTGAGCTCGCTTCTTTCCTGCGGTCTCTGTTTGTCTGACCAGGCGGTCTGCTGATTGAACTTCTCTTGTGCAGCTTCTGCAAATAGTGCGGGCAGCAGCGATCACCTCTTCCTCTGAAAGTGTTCGGGAAGTCTGCGGCTTGGAGTTGTGGTGCTGGAGTTCGGGAGAATCAGGAGGTCGGAAGGAAGGGTGCGGTCTGATCGGCGGTCTGGTGTTGTTCTGAGATTGGCAGCGGGTTGCGGTCTGGCGAGTTGCTGAGGTCGCAAGGGAGACTGCGCGGTCTCAAGTTGTCTTCAACTTTGTATCTTTTCCTTTGGTGTTTGTGCTGGCGAAATCATGTCTCGCCAAGCATGCCTTGCCTTGTAATTTGAAGTTGCTATCAATAAAGATCGTTTGTTTGCCTCAATTTGCTTCTGGTTGTTTGGCTTGTGAACTCTAAGTTGACTAACTCATGCTCGCTTCATAAAGATTCGAAAAATTTCACAATAATTCCCTCTCGTACCATAAAATGACACTTCTCCCAGTTAAGAACTAAATTAGTTTCCACACACCTAGACAACACTCTCCTTAGCACCCTCAAACAGCCCTCATATGTCTTCCCATATACCGAAAAATCATCCATGAAAACCTCAATTCCCTCCTCGATTCCTTCCATAATTCCTTCGGCAATTAATTCAGCAAAGAGAGAAATTACGCAGCGTTGAAACATTGCGGGGCTGTTGCATAATCCAAATCCCATTCGACGGAATGCGAAGGTCCCAAATGGGCATGTAAATGTGGTCTTCTCTTGGTCTTCGGGGGCAATCATAATTTGATTATACCCCGAGTACTCGTCTAAAAGACATAAATATTCGTTACCCGCTAATCGATCTAGAACTTGGTCAATGAATGGGAGTGGAAAATGGTCTTTTCTGGTTACTTTATTTAATTTACGATAGTCTATACAGATTCTCCAACCCGTTACTGCTCTCGTAGGTATGAGTTCGTTATTCTCATTCTTGACAATGGTCATCCCACCTTTCTTGGGCACACACTGTACCGGACTCACCCACCTACTATCCGAAATAGGATATATGATACCGACATCAAGCCACTTAATTACCTCTTTCAACACTACCTCTTTCATTGGGGGACTGAGTCGACGTTGAGGTTCAATGGACCCCTTTCCCTCGTCTTCTAACAATATTTTATGCATACATATAGACGGGCTAATCCCTTTCATGTCGGCTAAAGTCCATCCAATGGCGCTTTTAAATTCTTGCAAGACTTCAAGCAGTCTTAATTCTTTTTCCTCTTCCAAAGATGTGCTAATGATTACAGGTAAAGTGTTTCCTACGCCAAGAAAGATGTATTTCAAATGTGTTGGTAGGGGCTTTAAATCAAGTGTTGGTGGCTCAATAATAGAAGGTTTCATTATCTTAGGTTCACTGGACCTACTAATCATCTCGAATTTATTAACCACTTCCAAGTTTTCATAAGAATTCAATGCCTTAACAAGCTCCTCATTTTCTAAGTCCTCTACAGATTCCGCGTCTTCCTCACCTTCTTCTTGAGTTAAAAGAGTTAACAATCTATGATCTAGTTCATCATCTGCATGTGCCAACCTAGTGGGCACTATAACTTCCTTTATAGAAAAACATTCCTCTTTGTCATCGGGGAATTTCATAGCCTTGAGGACGTTAAACGTCACCTCCTCATTATTTACCCTCATGGTCAACTCTCCTTTTTGTACATCGATAAGGGTGCGTCCTGTTGCTAGAAATGGATGACCTAAAATGATAGGCACCTCCTTATCCTCGTCCATGTCTAACACAACAAAATCAGCGGGGAATATGAAATTCTCAACCTTGACCAAAACATCCTCAACTACTCCCTTAGGGAAGGCTAAAGATCTATCCGCTAGTTGGAGGGTGAGGGAAGTCGGTGCAATCTCCCCGAGACCTAATTTCGTATAGATAGACAGCGACATCAAGTTGATGCTAGCCCCCAAATCGCACAAAGCTCTCCCGACAAAATCTATTCCTATTGAACATGGAATTGTAAAACTACCGGGGTCTTTTAATTTCTTTGGTAATTTCCTTTGTAAGATTGCACTGCATTCTTCGGTAAGCGCTACCGTCTCCTTATCAACGAACCACCTTTTCTTAGATAAAATGTCCTTCATGAACTTAACATAGCTAGGCATTTGTTCTAGTGCCTCAGCAAAGGGAATATTAATGGACAACTTTTTGAACATGTCCATGAATTTTTGAAACTGTGCATCCAGTTTAGACTTGTTGAGTCTTGATGGAAAAGGGGGTGAAGGATAGATTATTTCTTTCTTCTTACTAAGTGATTTATTTTTATCAGTCAGTTCCCTTTCCCTATCCGCACTAGGAACTTCTTCTTCTACATCATGGATTCTCACCGTTGTCCCACGCTTCTCTTCTTCTCTCGCCTTTTCAAGCAATCCGTCCCCACTTGCTATCTCTACCCCACTCCTTAATCCAATGGCCTTGCAGTGCCCGTTTTGATTGGGTGTAGTGTCAGAAGGTAGTGATCCTATCTGTCTTTGGTTCATTGCATTTGCTAGTTGACCTAAGGTTGTTTCTAGGGAACGTAAGGAGGATTCAATTCCTACCATCTTGGAGTCATACTTTTGAAACATACCGAAGATGAATTCATCAGTTGCTCTCCTAGGGTGAGATTGTTGATTAGAAGAATTAATTGCATTTTGATTAATGTTTTGGTTGAACCCGGGTGATTGATTCATCCTTGATTTGTCTTCCAAGAGAAGTTTGGATGATTCCGCCACTCCGGGTGATAATGATTTGAAAACCCCGGTGGAATTTGCCTTGGTTGCCCTCCCACATAATTTGCTTCTTCAGTTATTTGATTTAGTTGTTCGACTATGAGCGGGGCACTAGTTGTAGGGGTTGAAAGTGAATCTAATCTTTTGTTAATTAAATTGAACTGCGATGCCATCTGTGCGGCCAAAGAAGTGATTTGGTCCACCTGATGGACTCCCGCTGGGTTGCTATTAGTTTGTCTCTCGTATGCTTGATAGTTATTGGATGTTAAATCTTCTAAGATAGCATACGCGTCTTCAGGATACTTCTTCATTAATGAGCCCCCAGCGGCTCCATCAACTAAAATCATGGTTGCAGTTTGCAGCCCATTGTAAAATGTGGACACCTGCTGGTGTTGGTGCAACCCATGATGAGGACATTTTCTCAACAGCTCTTTAAAACGCTCCCATGCGTCGTAAAGAGTTTCCCCGTTACCTTGTAAAAATGTTGTAATATCTCTTTTCAGTTTTGCAGTCTTAGAGGGTGGAAAATATTTGTTCAGGAACCTATCGACTAGTTCGTCCCATGTGGTGATACACTCATGTGGTAACGAGTCTAACAAATCCTTAGCTCTATCTTCTAAGGAGAACGGAAATGCTCTCAACAGGATTGCGTCTTCTGATGCTCCATTGAACTTAAACATATTGCAAATTGCTAAGAAGGTTCGTAAGTGGGAATTTGCATCTTCATGACCTAGACCCCCAAACTTATTATTTTGCACTTGTTATATAATTATCGGGTCCATTTTAAAATTATTAGCAGTGATTGCTGGTCGAGCAATGCTGAAGTGCAAACCTCCCCTTAGAGGTGTGTTATACTCGTGACAAGTCATACGTGGTGCTGGAGGTTGGACATTTTGATCCACCTGACCATCATTATTATTAGCATTAATTGGTGCATGGTCATCCATCGCAGGATGAATAATATTGACAGCTCTAAAGCCTCTACTGTTTTGTCTACAGGTACGCTCAATTTCAGAATTCAACGACAATAATTCTACTTGCCTATATCTGGACATACACCGAACAGTACTCAAATAGACAAGTAAATTAAAAGAAATAACACGAACAAACAAATGTTTGATCTCTATGTACTAAGGGTTCACAAATATTGTGAGAAATAAAACACTAAATTAGCGCGCTTCCCCGGCAACGGCGCCAAAAACTTGATACGCCCGCAAAATGTAACATCCCCCAGACAGCTAGACCCCCCAGGTGAATCTGTCCTGACAAGGTCATGACAAGGCCTTGGTAGAGTAGAAATCCCTTTAACTTGGGCAAGATTAGGATTGAAAGTGCCTTGGACTGCAAATAGCAATCTCTAGTGACCTAGCTTAGGGTTGGATTTTAGGGCCTCATCTTAACCATTTGGCCCCACCATAGTATCCCTAACCCTTTAGGGGTCCCCTTAGGGCACCAAGGGCACATTGGGGTCAACCAAAGAGGCCAAATTGACCAAAGTCAACCCTAACCCCAAATTGGTCAAAGTAGCCTATTTAGAGCCAATTAACCTTCACCATGACAAATTGATCACTCATCTAGGTCTAGAATACCATAAGAGACCTAGTAGACCTAAAAGCCCCATCATGGGACCCCCAGTGGTGCAAATTGACCAAAATGCCCTTTTAAGTCAAAATGGTAATTCTTCTCTAAGTACCCTAATTGACCATCACCATGTTAAATTGACCATACCCATAGTGTTACCATGTCATAGGGGACCCAGTGGACCAAAAAGCCCCTTGACTGGGTCAACCCAAGGACTCAATTTGACCAAAGTCAACTTAGCCTGTTTTGGTCAAATCAGCTTAAATTGGGTCAACTAAGGCTCATGTGACCAAATTGACCCCACCAGTAGTTTCTAAACCTAATTTGGAATCCATTGGACCAAAAAGCCCCATCCTAGGGTCACCCAATTGGCCAATTTGACCAAAAGTCAAAATTGCCCAATTTAGGTCAAATCTCTTAAACCTAGCCCAATCCCTTTGGGTTAAGCCCAAATTGACCATTTGACCAGCTTAGTAGGCTGTTATTAAGCATGAGAGAGAGGGAAATTTCGGCCATGGTAATTAGGAGAGAGAAATGGGGGTTTTGGAGGAAAGAGGAAGAGAGAGAAAGGTGGCCATTAATGGCCAAAGGAGACCAAGGGCCATCCTTTCTTCTCCCAATGGCTTTGTACATCCCCCCTCATCAGTTTTGAGAAGATCAACAGCCTTGGACGGCCACATAGGTGGCTGTATTCATGGAATTGCAAGGAAACCGAAATGACCATTAATGGCACTCCACCATTAAGCCTTCCCCTCCTCAAATTGATCCTTCCATCACCTTCAGAAGGAGGATATGAGTTGAAATCGAATCTTAGATCTTGGTATTTGGTGGAGAATTGGGAGATCGGCAAGGAGCTCAAGGAGGGTGGTCGGCCATGGCAAATCCGGGAAGCAACCACCGTCAAGCCCGATTGAAGGTCCGATCCTCCTCCTCCTTACTCGTGCTAGCATCTTAGATCGAATTAGGTGAGAAATCGGGCTCAAAAGAGACCGATCGGAGAGTTGAAATCTCAGATTTTCCATGGAAAACAACCCTTGTGAGTTCGCCGGAAAACACCCCTCCGGCGGCCGTGCCGCCGCCCGGCGATAGCCACCACCTCAACGGAGGTGGTGGTGGTGGTGGCCGGCCAGGGAGGTGGCTGTGGTGGCCGGAAAATGGCCTGGAAATAGCTCCAGGTCGGGCTAATCACGTGCCTTGGCTGGAGCTTGAAGATGAGCAGCAGCCACCTGATCTGCTTTGAGATTCGTGCTCCTCCTTAATGTTAATTCTTATTTCTGTGATTAAAACTGCAGCCTCTTAATAAATCTGGGAAAAATAGTTAGAGGCCGATTCAGAAAAAGTGGTCAACATAGAAAATGTAGCCCTTGATGTCTAGTTTAATACAAAATTGAAATCACTCAATTTGGAGTCCTGGTTAGGGCACAGCACTCATTTTTGTGGGGACTGTCCTTATGGCTATCCAGAACTTGTTTTTGATGCCCACACCAAACTAGAACTCCAAATGACTTGAAATTTGGAGGGTAGGCTACTATTATATACATCTAACACATGTCCAAAAATCAGATTGATTGGAGAACTTTTCCCCTTGGTTTTTGGAAAAATTCAATAATCCTTGTGGGACCTAATTAGGTGCCCTAAACACATCAAAACCATACCAAATTTGGATGGGAAGTCCTAGAGAGCAAGTAGAGTCACTGGTTAAAATTTCATGATTTATGGAGTTGATTTGGTGGGGTAATTCACCAAAACAACCTTAGGCTCCCTAGGTTTAGGCAAAACTTTGGGTGAGTGCCCCCACTCTTCCTCAAAGCCAAATGGCTTCATATTTGGGGTGCACCTCACCCTCCCCCATGCCAACCTCTGGTCCAAATTTGGTGGCCATTGGAGGAGGTTTGCCCTAGTAAACCACAAAGGGGATAAATTGCTATTTGCACCCCAAATAGGTACCCATTGGAATCCCACTCCTCACCAAATGTTGGTAGGATCTTGGGTGATCTTTTACTGACCCATGGTCAGTATAGTAAGTAGTATGGACTTGGGCAAGGTAGGGAGTCCTCTTGAGAATAGTTTGCTTAAAGGTTAGGTTTAGGGCAAAAGTAAACCTAAGCTAACTTTGGAGTGTGGAGGGGCTTTCCTCCCACTGATTGTTGGGGTGACCTTGGTCACTGCCTAGGAAGGTAGGAGACACCCCAAGGAGTAGCTTTGGATGAGTTAGGGCTTAGTGTGCCCTTAAGCCCTAATGGTGAGGTGTATGGAGCCATTTAGGGTTTGTGAAGGACATAGGGGAGTTTGTCCTTGGAGAGGGGTGTGTTGAACTCCTCTGAGTGTTATAAGTGATATAATACCCTCACAAGAAGTTTGAGTGGAGTTGGTGAAGTTTTGACCCTAACACTAGGTCAAACCCTAATGGGGTGCAATTAGAGGCTAATGAAGGAAGTAGGGTCAAACCCTAATGTTTTGACCTAAAGTTTTGGAGGGAAGGTCATAGTGACCAGAGGAGCCTCCCTTGTGAATTTGAAGAGGGTTGGAGTTGTCAAACCTAGGTAATAAACCCTTGGGTAGATTTGTAAATATTTAAGTTTTTGGGTTCTAGGAAGAAATATTACCTTGTGGTTAACCATCTTCTGTCACCCTCTTAACTTTGATGTTTTAAATCTCTGGAGTTCCTACTAGAGCCATTGGAGAAATTTAGATCCTAACCCTAGGCTAAACCCTAATGGGGTGCAATTAGAGGTTAATGAAGGAAGAGGGGTCAAACCTTAAAGGTTTGACTTGAAATTTTGGGGAGGTGGTCTTGGTGACCAGAGAATGCTACTGTAAGAAATTGGAGGGATTTGGAGTTGCAAATCCTAAGTAATAAACCCTTGGGTAGATTTGTAAATAATTAGGGTTTGGGGTTTTAGGAAGAAACAGTACTTATTGATTTACCATCTTCTGTCATAAACTTAGTTTTAATGTTATAAATCTCTGGAAGATTTGGTTAGACCAGGAGAAAACTTTTGGAGGTCCAAATTGTAATATTTCACATTGTTGGCAATTTTTGGGGTGATTGAATTTAGGGTGTTAGATCTCTGTAATGACATGAAACTTTGCTGGTTGTATTTTCATACCAACATGTACCCACTGTAATTTTCTCATAATTTATGGATCAATATTTTTGGTATCTCTAGTTCATTTTGGAATTATTTACAAATATATCCATTGAGGAAATTACAAATGTAACCTCTGTTTTATGTGGTCAAACTTGGTAGACCTGAATAGTTTAGTATGATTCACCACTGTATGAATTTGCATAAGGTTGGGAGTCCATATGAGGGTATCTCCTTTGGAATTTATTGGAAATAAATGAGTTTTGGAATTTTTAAAAATAGTAAATCTTGCTGGTTTTTCCTACAAGTTTATACCTACTGATATCTAGGTACTCATGATTTATGTAAAAATTGGGAGGGGCATTGGAAGTCAGAAAAGTGCACTTGTAGTTCAAACCCTAGGAAGTTGTCCTTGAGAAAAATGGTTTTAAATATTAATAATATGGGGAAAATTATGGAACTCTGGAATGGATCTTAAACCAGTGACATGGATCCCCAGTGAGAATATTGGGTCATAGAGTTGATTAATTAATGTACTTCCCTTCATGAGGATCAAAACGTTAAGGGTGGTCTGCGTTTAGTAAATTGACAGTTTTGGAGTTACAGGCCAATTTGCAATACATTGTTTGGAGATGTGGGAATTGAATGGTGATTGTATGGTATGAGAGGACCCTTGTAGAGATTTAAGGTTGATGAGTTCTGGGATGGTGGGGTGCCTCCCTTGGGGTAGGTCATCTTGGGATTTGGCGAAAGATCGTCTTTTCCCCTAAGTGTCTTAAAGCACTTAGGTTTAGACCAGGTGAAATGTTAAGAGGGTTTCTTAAGGGTAGTAACTAATAAAATTAAGTGTCTTGGGAGTGGGAACTTTGGGGTGTCATCCCATAGTGGTTCCTAGTACCGTAGCGAGCCCCTCACAGGGTAACCCTCGGGAAGTCCAAGACTAACCCTAACTCATATGAGTAAGACATTGTACAAGATTAACTAATAACACACTCATCCATACCCTGTGGTTTCGGAAGTTTAGTTTGATTGGTTGTCCGAGCGGTGGGCTCGGTGGCTGTTGCAGCAGACTAGTTAGTCTGGTGAGCTTATGGCTCGGAAGGTTATTGATGACGGGCAGGTTAGCCCGGGGAACTCATGGCTCAGAGATAGGAAGTAGAACATGTTGCATGTGCACTGAAGGTGGTGGGTCTTCGGTATTGGACGGTCGTTCACACCGACGTCAATACGTTGACTCGGCGAGTGTGGTTTTACACTTAGCCTTGATAGTCTGGCGGTCCAGTCAGCAAGAGTACGCAGACGCTCCGCGGGTATAGTGGAGGCGTACAATAGGTCTAGGTTGGGTAGTGTGAATACCAACCTAGAGGTGGGCGAGGCCCAACCCACCGCTTCCGTTTGCCACTACGGGAGTATCCTGGGAGTCTAGCTCGCTCCAAAAAGAGGGAACTAAAGGTCTATGCGCATAGAGTCGTAGTGGGTGAGTTGCACTTGTATGAACATAGCATAACAGCATACTTCGCATGTCATAGCATAATCATTGCATTTAACCTACCCCTAACGTATAAGTCGGTTATGGGACTTCTTATACGGTAGGCCCTGCTAAACGACCCCTTGGTCTATAGGTTTGTATGGGCATTCCTATAAATCAATGGTTACTTTTATATTACTTTACTTGCCACTATATATACTGCTTACTGTTCTTTACATGCACTTTACTCTAGCTTACTCGTATTAGCTTTCATCATTTACTCTACAATACCTGGTTACCGTACTTACTTTTGGATAGTTGTCACCTGCTTGCTTCCACTCTGCCTTTGGTCCTCCTTTTCACTCCTCCCCGCTCGGTGCCTAGGAGCCACGGGTTTAGGGGCGGGGGATTGTTGACTTAGTCTTTTTGACTAACGGTCGGTGGACCTTATCATTTTAGGAGTTCGAGGAGACGCAGCAACACCAGAGGTCGGAGCAGACGGAGGCGGACCAGTCTAGTACAGGAGCACAGGATTCAAGATCTGTGAGTGTTTAGTAGTTAGCTTCCGCGAGTGATCTTGTAGTGAGGAAATGATGTACAGGGCAAGAGCCCCTTTTATTTTGTAACCCTTGTTATCTCTCTTTTATTCAGTTATTGTTAGTGGAGATTTACCTCTATGGTTTTAATTCATGTGATTATGTGGACTTGTCTTCTCTTTTATGAACTTTTCTTGTGATCGAGTTGGCCGGCAGAATCGGCGTTTTGTGGTGGCAATCTTCCCGAGTGAAGGTGTCACCGCAAAACGGCGGTTCTAGGCCTAAAACCCGGTGTTTTGCAAAAAAAAAAAATGGGGTCTTACACAAAAGGTGTATATAAATACGCATTTGCACGTGCCGTATAAGTAATAAAATGATGAGAAAGTGATCGTTCCCACGAGAAAGTACTTAACTTAGCGCTCACAAATATTAATTTTCGCCTTTTCTCTAAATTCAAGCAAGTAATAATGATTGATAGAGAAGCTTAAATAATTCAAAAGCAACAATTACAACTATAGTTACAGTTACTTAAAATACTTTTACCTCACTTGGATAGATAGTCTCACATGTGATTTTCCCTTGCTATGATGACAAACAACAAAAGTGATAATTTATGAAGTATTAATGATTCCCTTGCAACGATTCTAAATTGGATAACTTTATCTCTCGATCTCCATTATCTGTTTATCCCAATTCTTCTAGTCGTCTCCAACTTAGATGAAATTAGAATAACATAAAGTGCTAGAATCACGGTTGCTAATTCAAGAGGAGATCTCTCTCTCTTGGAATTATATTAAGATTTATGATACACTTTCAACGCTCCTCTCTCGAATCTTGCGATGAAGTATAAATACGGAAGTTTTGGTTAAACACTACACGACTCCTCTCTCGAATATTGCCGCGCAAAACAAACGTTCATCTAGCCCGACTCATCTCTCAAATTTTTGCCAAGCACTTTAAAGATGAAACATAAACCAAAATCCCAAGAATAAATCATAAATTTAATAAAAATCAACATCAACACATTCACAATTTATAAATAAAAATCAAGTCATCATCATAACTAAGGTACTCCACACATGCAAGACTTAGGAAATTAGTTCATGAAGGAGGAGAGAAACCACAAACCAAAGTAGATCTTACTAGACATGATTCCGGAAATCAAAACGATGTAGGAACGTTTTTAGATTCAGATCTTTCTCCTTAGTGATGGTCCAAGCCCCCTTTCTCCAAGCCCTAGCCGGATTCTTTAAGAGGAAGAAGATCCCCAAGTTCTCTCCCTCTTTCTTTCCTTCTTTCTCGAATAATCTCCCCCCTCCTTCCAGTAATTTCGTCCTCTTAACTCCCTTCCCAAAACTGAAAGGATGCCTCTTTTGAAATTTCATTTAGGCGCCTCTTTTAAAATTCAAAATCTGAATTTCGCCGCCACGTTACAACCTGCTAATTTTCTGCGTTGCAACCTGATTTCTGCATCAGCAATAAATGATCCGGTGCTTCCCCAACTTGAATCCTTTAACCAATCTAGATAGAAAACCATGGAAAATGACCGAAATCCAATATGGATTAATAAGATATTTAAACATATTTTCTATAATTGGGGATTATTTTCCTCCTTTTTAATGAAAATTAGAATAAAATAAGTAGAGAAATAACTTCCTTTTGAGAAGTTATCACTTATCTTGATTCATATCAAGATAGAGCAAGTAGATCAAGTCCAACATCTGAAGGGTTGATCAAGAAGAATCAAGTTGGAGCTGCACATCTCCTCCCTGGTTCAAGTCTACAACAACAGCTGTTAAGAAGAAGAAGAACAAGGCTTGATCTCTTCTTCCTTCAATCTGTAATCCTTATTATATCATTTGTAGGAGCCTTTGGGTTCTGAGACTGTAGGGCTTTATTGCCTGAGTATGTAAGGCTGATTGGCCCGAGTTGTAGAGCTGAGAAGTCAGCTTGAGGTAGGACCAGAAGGTGGTCTGAGTTGTAGGAGGTGGATTCCTCTGAGGTAGGGCTGCTGTGCCTGAGGTAGGGTTTGGGAAAACCTAAGAGATCCTGTGGGATATGTGTTGTAGGCTCTTGAAGCCGAGTTTGGAGAAGTTGGTCTTGTCTAACTCATTGTTAGAAAGGTGAAGGGGAAAGAGGACTACTCAAGACACCCTGTCTTGAGAAAACTCTATAAATCTCTTTGTGCTTTCTGTGCTTGACAATTTGTTAACCTAAATTCAGAAAACACTAAGCCTAAAATAAAAGAAACCTATCCACCCCCACCCCCCTCTAGGTGTTTAAGACTACATCCTATATAAACTATCACCTAGTTCCAAAGGGGGGTCTTACAAAAATGGTTGATAAACCTGCATGAAATGGTAGATAAACTCATATACGAAACGGTAGAGTATCCTCTCGATGAAATGATAGATATACCCTTAGTGAAACATTAGATAAACCCATGGAAGAAATATTATATAAATCCCTGGATGAAATAGTAGACAAACCACGAAATGAAACGATACATAAACACCTAGATATAACGGTAGACAAACCCCTAAATGAAATGGTAGATAAACCAATGTATGAAATGGTACATAACTAACTAGATGAAACAATATATAAACCCCTGGATGAAATGATAGATATACCCCTTGATAAAATGATAGATAAAACACATGATGTAATAGTAGATAAACTCCTGGTTGAAACTGTAGATAAACCCCTGAATGAAATGTCAGATAAACCGCTTGATGAATGATGGATAAACCCGTAGATGAAACGGTAGATAAACCCCTGGATGAAACTGTATATAATACTGCAGATGAAATGGTAAATAAACCCCTTAATAAAATAAAGGATAAATCCACGTCTAAAATGGTAGATATACCCATAGATGAAATAGTAGATAAACCTCAGGATAAAATATTAGATAAATCCCCGAATGAAAAAGTAGATAAACCCCTTGCTAAGCCCATAAATGAATCATAGATAAACCTCCAGATAAACTCCTAGATGAACCCGTAGATGGAATCCTAGATAAATCCCAAGATGAAACCATACATGAACCCCTAGAATAACTCATAGTTGAACCATGAATTTGTTCTTCATATCTTTATCATTGTATGTCTTTCTCTCCTGTCGCTATTTTCTCTTTCCCAGATCCATGAATTATAAGGAATGTTTGATTCTCCTATGTTTTGATCTTTAGCAGGTTTAAGCATTTCATCTTCTCTCCTTCAATGCATTCAAGCTCTTCCAGTCTCATAGAGAAGAAGATCGATAGTTTCCTTTCAATGAATATCGAAGCATTCGACATAGAGTTGCTATTTTAGGAACGATGAAATCACAGATAGCCGGGGGAAGAAGAAGAAGGGTTGAAGCACCCACCGGCATTAAAACTCCGGCGAGGAGAACATCTCTTTTGAATGAATTGATTTTCATCCATAAATTTTTAGATCTGCATTAAAAATAGATATGCACATGTATAAAATAGTTTTGCACATAAGAATCACCTTAATTATTAAGCTCAAATTACAATTACCCAAATATTTCAAAAATAAAAAAATTACAGGATAAAGCTGCGGGAGACGGCGCGCGTTTTTCCTAGATTGGTCGTCGCGTACACCGGGAGCTCGTCCGTGAACCTCCCGATCACCGTGAGGCTCTCCAGCTCGAACAATTCCGAGCTCGAAACGCTCTCGCGATCCTCCTCCATCTGCTCAAATCCTCTCATCAACTCCACCAACCTCCGCCGATCCCTGGTCCCGGCTAGATCTTTGTCGCCGCATTGACGCGCCGGACGGAGATTATCCGAGACGACGACGCTCACTGGCGATAACAGGGTCGGTCCCTGCTTTCCAGATGCCCCTGAAGATAGCACAGCCTTGCTTGTTCCCGATCTTGAATAGGACGAGATCGACGAGCTCACCGGCTCCACCCTGCTGCCGACAAACTTCGGCTTCTTCGGGCTTCCGCCGGCTGCGGCAAATAACATGTTCAGGAAAGCGGATAGGCGTGCTCCCGGCGAACCCGGGGTCGATTTCCGCAGATCGCGGATCCGAGTACGGATGGACCCGCCGTCTGGCGTCTTCTTTTCCTGTATCGGCGTAGGGCCGGTACGGATGCGATCGGACCTGGTGAGAACAGGGCGAGGGCGAGCGGCACAATAGGCGTCGGAGGAGGAGAAACCGCCGAAGCTAGCGTAATCCCAGGAGCTGGTCGCTGAGAAGAAGCGGCGGTGGCGGCGATCGTCGGTGTAATCGCCGGTGTAGTCGCGTGTCCGATGATGGGCCGCGAGTGGTGGCGTTGGGAAGGGTCTAGTTTTGTAGCCGGCGTAGGGAAGCTGGTTTTTCTCGGTGGAGGAGTGGGGAAGGCTTGGAGTTTTGGAATCGGAATCATCAATAGAGCGGTAGATTGCGTCCAGGAGAGAAGAAGAGAAGGAGGGATAGTCACGGCCGTGACGATGCGACGGAGGATCCCGCGGTCGCTCCCATTTCGCCATTGTTAAAATTGATTATGAGAGCAGAGCAGATCAGGGAGGTGAAAGAGTTCTCGATCTTTGCTTTAATTAAAACGAGGGCATGGATTTCGTCCGGTCGGAATAGGATGGAGATTTGCGGGAGGAGGAAGAGAGGCGGCGGCTTGGGAATGTGGAGTGGAGCAGGCCGGGAAGAATCCGAGTGGGGGAGGGGTTTTAAGGTTGAAGGGAGGGCTGGAGCTTATGCCGATGTGGCACGGCAATGTCTTGTGTGGGGCCTCTCTCGCCCATTGCCGTTGGATGATCGCGGTGGGTTGGACGGTGATGATATGCTGCTCGAGATATTTTGATTTTTTTTAGGAGGGGAGGGGATGGATATCACGTCTTCCACATGTGTAAGCTATGATCTACTTGTAAAATAAAACGCATTTTGATGTCTACTTTGTTTTTTATATACAATCTCATTTTGTTCTCCCAATTATTACTTATTTTGATTCATTATTTTTTATTAATAACTCACATATAATTAATAATAATAATAATAAAAGTATTATTAAAAATATATTTAAAAAATAGTAAACAAAAAATAATACAATTTTTTAGCATGCAGGAGATAATAAAGACTCTTTTAATAACTGACAAAGCTACAACATAGGGCCTATTTGGGAGGATTTTTTTAGCTCCATTTTATTTTTTTGAAAAATTCTACCACACTTTACAAATTGTTTGAAAAATTTATCGGTTGAAAAAACTACCGCACAAAACTCTTTTTTCTCCTCTTTTTGAAAAGTCACGAGCCACCTACTTTTCAATTTTTTTTGAAAGTATTTTCTCATCCCGATATACAGTTGACGCTGCGAAAATATTTTCCTCCTCCCAATCAAGTTCGACAACACCGCGGAAACCCTAGCCTTTCTCCCGACGAACCATTTTCCACCCGGACACGTATTTTTGGCCCGAGCTCGCATTTTCGGCCTGGACGTACATTTTTTCGCCCGAGAACAAATTTTCCGCCCGAGCGAACATTTTTTTTCGCCCAGGGAGCGCATTTTCCGCCCGGGCGCGCATTTTTAGCGCGAACATGCATTTTTCCACCTAACGTACATTTTCCGCCTAAGCACGCATTTTCCGTCCGGGTGCAAAATTTTTTCGCCCGGGAACACATTTTTCGTCCGGGCACACATTTTTCGCTTTGACACGCATTTTTTGCCCTGACATGAATTTTCCATCAGTGCGCGCATTTTCGAAAGATTTTTTTATGTTTAATATTTGTGCTTCACTAATGCTCTGAATGCTGAATGAAGGTGGTTATGTGCACATAAATCAAAATGGATTCTTAGGTCTGCCATCTCTAATGTCTTTGGCTTTGATTTGAGGGCATGATTCCGTAGCAAACGTGACGGTATATGGGGCCACTATTTCATTAGTACTCTATGAGCAGCCACTTTGTGCATTTATTGTCAAAGGTTAAGTCTTTCTCCTCTGAGAGAAGCCACTTTGTGCATAATGCCAAATGTTAGGTCTATTTCCAATCTTCCCCCGCCCATGCCCCAAATGATTGTGGACTATATGGGTTCTGTTGTTATTGTTGTTGTTGTAATAGATGTTTAATATTTATGCATAGATAAGTAAATATTACATAAATCCTAAATTAACATGTTACAAAAGATCAGTGACAAAAAAATTAGCAAATGAGTGAATAATCATGAATAATAGAAGAAAACATTTGGAGCGGGAAGATAAAAGAAAAGACAGATCATGAAGACCGTGACTTTCGTAAACTCTCGAATAAAAGATAAAAAGTTGAAAGCATAGAAAGTGTTTTTTAAAGAGGCCTGTTGGACCGGCTGCTGAAAGAAACCCCAAAGCACCATTGTTGGAAAAGCTCTTCATCAAAACAACCTAATAAGGACGGTGTCGGTTGAAATAGAGCTTTTCCCACCGCCACTGCAGCCCCAAACAGAGGCTAAGTGGCGTGCAAATAAGAGCAGCACCATGCATACTTCATAAATCAATTCCAACCGCATATCCTTCTCCATAGTCATCATGCATGATTTGCATTAGTCGGGGATCATATACTAGTTTTATAGTTTAATTACATGCGAAGCTAGTGATGTAATTAATCTATAAATCTAAGAACAAAGTGCTCATTAAACAATAATGAATCAATAGATCAGATTATTATACCAATATAATAATAATATTATAAATGCATTATAGAATTGAGCACATACTAATTTACTATAATCTAAGTATAATTCTAGTCTAAGTTGGCTGGCCCATTGTTGCGCATGACAATGATACGAAGAAATTGTGGAATTAAGTTGGAAGCATGATGATAACCTGTGTTTTTTTTTTACTCACAGGCATTATTAAATACAGAAAGCATGTGTGTGGAGAAGAAATACTGCGAACAAATACTGCAGATCTGTTCTTCGATCCCCAACAAGTGGCTGTTGGAAGATAGAAAGTCCGGAACATGGAGATAATGCCGCCACATAACGAGTTATCAGATTCAAATACCTTGATCTATTTTACAGGATAGGTCAAAATCTTCATCTCTATCACAGTGGATCTCCCCCCAAAGAAATGGGGAAGAGAGGTGGGTGAGAACTGAGCGAAAAAAAATAGATGAAGATTTGAATGGGACTCACACTTGTCCTTAGTGTATTTCTCGGTAGCCTTGACAAACTGCTCCTCTAATGCTACGCAAGCCTCCTCAAACTCTGCGAGCTTCTAGTAGAGCTAAAGCTAGGAAACCCACAATATGACCCCTGAACATTGTTCAGCGAGGTATCAAGGAGATTCTCCCTTCAATTCTTTAGCATCACCCCGCCAATAAAGTGTAAATGAGACATTGACGACATCATCGTTCGACTCGTTGTGATACTGCAGGATGTCGAGCTGGTGATGGTCATTTCTCAGAAGATCAGGGACTCTCCAACGATGTCACTTCCTCGGACCAAGAAGGGGTGTGAAAGGCGGGATTATCATCCATAAAATCGATCTTGCTCTCATTAGCACACTCATCTCTTGGACGAAAGTCCGGTGGTTGTTCGTTGCTTTGTATTGAAAACAATGTGCAATTTCCTTGATGGCATTTGCGCACGTGCAAGTTTGGAAGAAGCTGGGAAAGCCAAACAGGCCTAGCTAGAGTCTGAAAGCGGTAGCAGTTTTCAAGATTCGCTAATAATACCCTAAACCCTAAATATTATTATTGTCTCCTCCTAGATCTAAATTCTAATGATCTAATCCATATCCGAGTCCCCGCGTCTCCCACTGCCGCCTCCTATATATATATATATAACTATATGTCTCCTCTTCAAAGGTCTCTGAGAATCAAGAGGAACCCTAAAGCCCTAAACTACAGAGAGATTAAGAGAGAAAAACTCGATTCAATGAACTGGTCCATTGCATTGAGACACTCTTCCCTGTTCCCCAGATTTGGTGGCTCAATTCCACATCCATCTCGCTCGAGGAGGTCGCCTGGAGGTCTCGCCGTGAACGCCAGCGTCAGTCGTGGTTACCGCCAAAGACGGACTCACAATGTAGACGGAGAGTTCTTCGTCGGTGAGCAGCGGAAATTAGGACAGCTGCCCAATATCATTGCCTCGCGATTCTAATCCACGGAATATTCTCTCGCAGATCACCGGTGCATCGACTGCGATACATGTCGGTGGTTGGCTCCGGTAAATTGATTGTGGGTGATAATTAGCGTTTTTGACTCCGGATCGAGTTCCAAGTTTAGTAATGAAAACTTCGTCTCTCTTCGCAAAATACTTTCACGAGGATTGGTGAGATGTCGGCGGTGATCAAGCAGCCTACTTCAGACGAGGAGAGGCTCAGGGCGCTCCAGGTGATATTCAATCAACTTCATCAATAATAAAACATTGCGCTACTAGCATCACTCGGTAGTTAGTTCCTCGGACCCTACACGCCTTCTTTTCATAGGAAGGAGATCTTAAAGAGGTCATCTAAGGGAGATCCTGAGAGTCGAAATTTTCTCTATCTGTATATGAGAAATTGGTTAGTAACATAGCCAACCAGTGAAGTCACCCAACTCGGTGGAACAAATCAAGTCTCCAAACTCACCTTCCTCTTGGGCGACATGGGGAACTTCGTCTACTCGCTGCCAATAGTGGACGACGTCAAAATGCTTTGCCTCAAGAACTCGCACAAGGTGTGTGAGTCCTCCTTGAGCCGCGGGAGCGGAATTTGGAGAGCTCTTTGGACTCTGGCATTAGAGGGACCACATTGAAGTCACCCTTGGCAAAGACGACCTGGTCATTCTAATTATGCATTTTTTCAGGAGCCCCTTCAACTTCATAAATTTGCTCCTAAAGTAGGTGACCCCGTCCCCTTCTTGAAGAAGATTTTGCGCCACACAACATGATCCTACTTGATTCCCTCTTCACACAAAAAGCGGATAAACACAACCATATCAACTACGACATTGGGATTAACTTGGGCAGGGACGGGCCATAATGACACAATATATGAAGGATTTATGCCACATCGGGAGCCTCATCCTATACTCAAGTGGGTAAGCAAGAAGGCAAGCTCGCGCGAACGCTGCATGCTGTTCTTCTCCTCAGAAGTCGTCATCCTTTCCTCGAAGCACATGCTTGACCTCAATTTACATTCATCAATGTATTCGGTCAATATAAAAGATTTTTGATAATATCAATTGATTTGGAAACCAAAATACATGATCCACGCAGAGTCCAAACTTCAGCCAGAAGGCTACAAGAATATGAAAGAAAAAAAAAAAAAACTTATTTTGTTTTCACGTCCATCTCAAAGAATATTTTGACATTAAATCGCCACTCAAATAAATCCTTTTGACCACCCACCAATACCCGGGGCTTCAGTTGACTTTTACCTTCATTTCCTGAAGGATATCTTCCTGAAACTTGTCTAGAAGCTTGATAAAATTGAAGATAATTGTCTTGCCATCCGGGGTGATGATACTCTCCGGATGAAATTGTACTCCCTGCGTACATAATTTATTTCATATTATAGAAATAACCTTTATAGTAACCATAAAATAACGGTTGTTCAAAACAAATGGAAGCAGAAGAATGAAGAGCCACTGCAGGAATGAAGGTACCGATCCGGAAACTCGAAGTACAGATGCTTTAGTATATTTTGAGTCGAAAATAATTGATGTTCGCTATCCACATCCTAGTATGTGTATATAAATATATGATGTAGGGTAGGCTGTGTGCAAATGGACTCTAAACATGCGACCCTAGGTGTAGTGCCGGGAAAATCGAATCTTATCTAACCCTAGGATGACGCGTGTATGCAATGAGAACAATAAATTACCAATAATATAATTAAAGCATAAAACCTAAGCAGTTAGCGTAAGCACTTGCAACTAATTTAAAGGCAAGCAAATTTAGGTTTCCCTCTCGCTTGGAGGGTCAAAAGCTAGCATGCACAAGCGACAAAGATCTTGCAAGGGTGATCAATCACAACAGAATAAATATACAAGCAACGCCAAACATCCATAATGATATAAGAGTCCAAATCCATACACCAATGCTGAAACAACACAATACAACTAAACTCACGAGTGAGGGCCATAGGCGAAGGGGCAGAGATCTTGTGATCGTAGAAGTGGCGGTGGCTATCCGAGGGCGATTGGGCCTGGACCGGTGGGCTGGACTGGGTGAATTAGGAGAGGGGTCAGATGAGGGGGTATTTGGTGGCTGGGCTGCTGGTATGCAGCAGGCAGGAGGTTGCTGGGATTTCAAGTCGGTGCAGTGAGGATAAAGGTAGCTGCAGCCTGGGTGTAGATGTTGGGAAATGGGTGGGGTGTCTGCTTGGGGGTGGACTAAGATGTTGGAACAAAATAGGTCTATCTGCGGACAATACTTAGGAGTCCACCTAGGGGTTTCACGGAGTCGGCAACGCGAGAAGACCGCTAGATTATGGAAAGAAGTCTCTCCAAAATTCGCAATCCCCTAGTACAGCTGCCCTCACCTCTTATTTATAATAAAACATGATTTAGCGCAATCATCTTGGACAGCTAATGATTGGCCGTACCTGTACACGATGATTGCCCGATCTCACTAAATAAAATACTAAAAATATAAAACAAATACATGTCAAAACGTCGATCCGGACGCAACCACGAACTTGGATCATCCATTGGGCGACGCCAAATATGACAGGTGACAAATAAGCCCCGAACGGGCCCAAACTCCTGCTCCACCGTCTCATCCATCCCCATCAATATATAGATATGTAGATACATACAAGCATACCTCCAATCTAAAAAAACTACGAGCAACCCCCTCTAGAGCATAAATATTATCTATATCCATCTTGTTACAAAAGTATGTGCAATCTGAGAAATACTTGGAACATGCTGAAGAGAATCTTCTGAGTCTGATGATTTCTAATGAAATGTCAATCAACTTCTATATTTTCTTATCCTCCCATAAAACGTAGGATGGTATACACTATGCATAGTAAGTAGTAACGTTATTGTCGCACCCAATGGGAATACAAGTTATGTTTATTATCCTAAGAACCAGTCCATCAACATAAGAATAGCTAGTAATATCAAGTAACTGAGAAGCACGATACATAAATCCATATCCAGGGGATACTTCTTCAGGTAATGCAGTACGCGCATAGCAGTCTGTTAGTGTGCCATGGTAGAAGAATGCATACATTGGATAATGAAGCTAACTGAAAAAAAATACTATATTTGGCCAACATACATGCACATAAGCGTAGACACAAGACGTTGACACCGACCACAATCATCAAAATGAAGGCTATCAATGAGTTTTTTTGGATAGGTAGAAAATCATATGAGTATCAATAGGTTGAGAATTGAGATAAAACATTTTTATATCTTCAAGGAGAATGATGACATATTTTCTCTATGACAAATATATAAGGTTAGAATTAAGTAATTACATGTATTACTTCTCTTATATAATAGGCTATCTTGACATCAATAATATAACCGCATATTTCAGTTCACGTTAACATGGTATCAGAGGCCGCGTGACTTAAACCTCCCGCTCTTGTTCGATCCTCCCTCGTCGCCCGTCGACCAACCGCCGCCGCTCTTCGCCAGCCTCCTCCCTCCCGGCATCGTCTAAACAAAGGCCCTACAACTCGCTTCATACAAACACACACATGCCTTTAAATAGGCCTACAAGAAACATAATACCACTCCTAACTTTCAACCATGACACTCCCAACTCTTAAATCCCAATAACTCATAAATGCAAGACAACAATAATTAATAAAATGCAAAAGAAAACATAATAAAAAATCCCACTTGATAACTAGGTGTTAGAATTAATTAATTAGACATGTATTACCCCTCTTATATAAGAGGAGTCATCACATTTTTCATTTTGCCTAACATGCTATCAGAGCCAACGTCACCTAAGCGCTCCCGTTTCCGTTCGACCTTCTCTCGCAGCCCACCAACTGACTGTCGAAGCTCCTCGCCTGCCTCCTCCCTCCCGACGTCGACCAAACCAAGGCTTCTTCCTCTCGCTTCCCTACCTACAACGTCAATCGGCTCGCGCAACTCTTTTCGTCGGCCGGTCGGCACTGGCTGACGGGATGACTTCTCCGACGAACTTCCGGCAGTCCGATTGACTCCAACTTTGGGTAAAGTTTCGCTTTGACCTTCTTATTGTCATACTGATTTTTTACAAAATTCCAACGGTTGGATGATTCTCAAAATCAAATCTAGTTTTTTTCTGTTCATGAGGAAGACTTCTAACTCTACAATGATGCCTTATCTCACTTCCGCTCTTTGAAGATGTGTTCTCTGTTCCTCTCCACCATTGTCTTGGAGGAGTTCTGTTGAAGTTTTTTATGTCAGGCGTGATTGATTCTGGTAGCTCCATGACCCCGCTGGATCTACCAGGGATGGTTAGAATCACAACTTCTTTCAGATCACAACGATCCGATTGGATGACACTAATTATTTATCATGGTCTCCCTCTATTACTCTAGCCATAAATAGTCGGCGTCTCTTTGGCTATATTAGTGGCACCACCAGCATACCAGCCAAGAACTATCCAACTTGGACTCAATGGGAGTCAACAAACTCCCTTGTCATGTCACGACTCACGAATTCCATGCAGGAATTCATTGCTCGGAATTACCTTTTCCTAGACACTACTGCTGACATATGGAAACGTGCTGAGTCTACATATTCACGTAAGGGGAATGTGACCCACATTTACCAACTACGTCGCAAGATCTTTCTTCACCGACAGGGTGACGCTCTCCTTCTGCTTAATATCTTGTGTTTACTCAACTGTATCAGGAGTACGACCATTTTGACTTTCTTGTCATGGTTTGTAATGTTGATGAGCTCTTGATGAGGGCCCACGAGGATCTTAATCGACTAATCGGGTATTCGAGTTCCAGCATGGGAAACACAGATTTTGATCAGATTACTGACCATATTTTGGGACATGTCCCTATTCCTTATCTTACTGGAGTCTACAACATTGTACAACGAGAGTTTGATCGCAGGCAGTCTTGGAACACCATTATTACAGAGGGATCAACATTAGTAGCTCATCAGCCCAAATTTGGAGGTCGGGTTTCTCGTTATTTCAAGCCTAAACCTACAGATAAGGATCATCGTACTTGTGATTATTATGGAAAGCCTCATCATACTCGCGATACGTGCTTCAACGTACATTGCTTTCCTCCTCCCAGGGGCGGATCGACATCACGTGGTGGTCACGGTCGTGGTAGATCTCCGTGGAGAACTTATCACTCTGCTTATCTGACTGAGATTCCCGAGGGCAGTTCACCTGAACTTTTTTGCCCTACTCCTACTCCTTAGTCATCCTCTTTTTCTGCTGAAGAGATGCAGGCCCTTCATCGGTTGATGCATTGTCTTACTACTGAGACTGCTACCATCTCTACTTCATCCTCTGCCCTTGCCCACACAGGTACACCAGGTGCCCACTATGCTACTACTCGTCCTTCTACTCATTGGATTATCGATTCCGGAGCCACTGATCACATGACTGGATCAACTTCAAGTTTTGTGTCATATTCTCCTATTTCTAGAAGAGATAAAGTGAGCATTGTTGATGACTCCTCCTCCATTGCTGGAAAGGGATCCATCCTCTGTTCTTCCCTCACTTTATCTTCTGTGTTTTATATTCCAAATTTACCCATAGTTAGCTTTCTGTTAGTTATTTGCCTAATTTTCTTCAATGCTCAGTTATCTTTTTTCCTTCTCATTGTATTTTCCTGGATCTGAAGACGGGGAAGGTGATTGGCTTTGGTAGCATGCAGGATGACCTATACGTGTTTGACTCCTCTAGTAGGTCTCCATCTCCGCAAGCTCTCCACACTTCGCAGACATCCAACCTACTTACCTGGCACCGTCGGCTAGGTCATCCCTTTGTTGCTACCATGCAACATTTATTTCCTGTTTTTTCTTCAGTGTTTTAAAAACCTCGTTTGTGATGTGTGTTATTGTCAAACATCATCGTATCTTTGTTAATCATGTTTCGTTACCCAGTACTACTCCCTTTCATATCGTTCATACTAATGTTTGGGGGTCCTGCCCCGTTGCCTAAATCTCTGGATGTCATTGGTTTATTATCTTTATTGACTGTTTTTCTCGCACATTGGTTTATTTGATGAAAAATAAAAATGAAGTATTTTCTATTTTTCAAAAATTTCATAAAATGATTTCTACTCAATTCTATGCTACAATCAAAATTTTACGTAGTAATAATGGTCGAGAGTATATCAACTCCCACTTTGAACACTGCTTTGCTGATCATGACATTCTCCATCAAATATCATGTGTTCACTCCCCGCCTCAGAATGGGGTCGTTGAGCAAAAAAAAACATCACCTTTGAAAGTTGCTTGTTGTTTATTATTCACTATTGTTGAAATAAAGGAAAAGAAATAATCGATGCATATTGTCGATCCCTCAAGGACATTATATAGGACAAACAAGGACTATTAAATTTAAAACTACGATGTGGGATTAAACCCCAAACACACTTAAAGACTTACTAATAACTTCAACACTCCCCCTCACGCTGGAGGGGAAAACTCCAGCTTGAAAACATCATAAAAAGAAAGGTATTGGTGGTAGGCGATGTGGGACAAAACATCAGACGAGCCACCGGGGGAAAATTCCAAACCGGGGAATCAAATCCGAGACATAGCCACACACAATGTAGACCCACACACGACACAGGATCCACACACGACGTGGACTTGCTGGAAAGAAATCAACAGACGAGTGACCGGGGATACTCCCACACGATATAACCCGTTGGATAGAAAGGCCAACCAACAAAAACCATACCACCTACCCAACAATGAATAAAAAATGGAGAGACACAAACAACACAAGAAATATGCCTGGAGGCCGTGTGTGACTAAGGCGAGAGACGGAAAAAAATCATGAGTCGCCTTCGTCACAAACACTCCCCCTCACGTGAAACGCACGGGCATGAAGGCATAAAGATAAGACATACGCCTGGAGGCCGTGTGTGACTAAAGCGAGAGTCGAAAAAATGTCATCTGAATCACCTTCGTTACAAACACTCCCCCTCACGTGGAACACACGTAAATGAAGTTTTGAAGACAAGACACAAAAAAACATTAACCAAGCAAAGACACAAAGAAACTCTAAAAAAAGAAACTCGGTACAGAAGTGGAAATGCTCGACGAGGAGCAGAGACGAGCACTCCGTCGACGGGATCGAAGGACGAGAGCAGCATCCGCACTCGGCGACGGGATCAACAGAGACACCCTCCTCGTCGAGGGGATCAAAGGCCGCTTCCGCCGACAGAATCAGAAATCGATCTCGTCGATGGGAGCGGAAGTTGGACTGCTCAACGGGAGCGGAAGTAGGACGCGTCGATGAGAACGAGAGGAACCAACCGATGGTACGAGCGGAAGCCACCGAGAAAATTAGGTCGCCAACATTTATAATGACAAAATTTCAAGTCGGAGTCAATTCCTGCTCTGATACCATGTTGAAATAGAGGAAAAGAAATAATTGGTGCAATTTATTCATCCCTCAAGGGGGCATTATATAGAACAAACAAGGACTATTAAACTTAAAACTACGATGTGAGACTAAACCCCAAACACACTTAAAGACTCTTACTAATAACTTCAATAATTATGAACCTCTCTAAATTTTATTTGGGTGATGTTCTCACGGCTGTCTATCTTATCAACCGCCTCCCATCTCAGGTATTGGGACACCAAACCCCTCTTATCACCTTAGGGGTTATCCCGACCTCTCTCCAACCAAAAATTTTTGGTTGTATGTGCTTTGCTCACATACACTCTTCGGGCCGGTCTAAACTTGATCCTTGTGCTCTCAAGTGTGTATTCCTTGACTATTCTCCTACTTAGAAGGGGTATAAATGTTATCATACCCCAACTAAGAGGATCTTTATCACAGTGGATATTACATTTTGTGAATTTGAGCCGTATTATGTGACCTCACTTCAATGGGAGCCAACACCTACGGAAAAAGTAAGTTCCCCTACTATAACCTAACCTGTCCATCCACCATATAATACATTCCTCCACATACTGACTCATGACGAGACTCCCAATCAGGAGGAGTCTCCTCATAAAGAACATGAATTACATATGTACACCAGACGGAGTAAAAGTCCTAACACACAAGCTCATCCCACGCTACCAGGCTTAGTGCCAACTCCATCAGCAGATTCCTCTGAACTTCCCATTGCCCTTCGTAAAGGTATAAGATCTTGCACATAACATTTATTGTCTCATTATGTTTCTTATGACACTCTAACTCATTCACATAGTGCCTTTGTTTCTTCTTTTGCATTTGTCTCTATTCCATCCACATGGCAGGAGGCTCTTGGGCATCAAAAGTGGAAAGATGCAATGATTGAGGAAATGACGGTTTAAAAAAAATTATACATAGGATTTAACACACCTCCCACACGAAAAGAAGACCGTTGGTTGTAAGTGGGTGTTTACCGTGAAGCAGAACTCTGAAGGCTTGGTTGAACGTTTCAAAGCGAGGTTAGTGGAAAGGGGATATTCTCAAACCCTAGGGATCGATTATCAAGAAACTTTTGCCTCTGTTGCAATAATGAACTCTATACGAGTCTTGCTATCGTGTGTTGCGTGCAAGGGACGAGATCTTCCTCAATTGGACATGCAAAATGCATTCCTTCATGAAAATTTAAAATAAGAGGTATATGTCTCCCCCCTGATTTTTCTCCTTCTGATTCTAAAGGGAAGTGTGCAAACTAAAAAAATGCTCTCTACGATCTGAAGCAATCACCGAGGGCTTCGTTTAGTAGTTTTCATAAAGTCATGATCTCTCTCGGATACAGATAAAGTTACGTCGACCATACTTTGTTTATAAAATAGAGGGATAACATGTTAACGGCCCTCATTGTCTATGTTGATGACATCGTCATAACATGAGATGATGTTGAAGAAGTGGAAGTTTTAAAGGTGAATTTGGCAAAGGAGTTTGAAGTGAAGGATCTGGGAACATATATACTTGATTTACTGGAACAATTCAGTATGAATGAGTGTAGACCTATTGATACTCCTATGGAGAGCCTTGAAGGGAAGATGGAGATCCTATTGAAAATGTTACTGGTTACCAACGACGTGTCGGGCGGTTAATCTATCTATCCTATACTCACCCTGACATAGTTTATGTTGTTGGGGTCGTTAGCCAATATATGCATTCCCCAAAGACGAGATTTCTCGATGCTGCTCATAGGATCATGAGGTATTTGAAGACCTCGCCAGGAAGAGGGATCCTCTTCCCCCCAATACAAATTGAAAATTGAAGTTTATACTGACGCAGATTGGGCAGGATTCGTAGAAGACAGACGTCCAACATATGAGTATTGCTCATTTGTTGGTGAGAACCTGGTAACTTAGGTTGTGTTTGGCTCCACGTTTTCATTCCAGCACCCCACGGCTTCTCCCCCCATCGCGCCAAACAGAAAATCCTGGACGATTTTTTGAGAAAAGCTGCTGCTCGTAAACGCTATTATTCAGCGTTTTCGAGTCGTGATCTGTTATCACGACTCCTCAATCGCGGAATCTCGCGATTAAGCTCCACTCGCCCTCTCCGCCATTTTCACTCGTCGACCTAGCCCCAAGGCTCTCCCTCTCCGGCGTCGTCGTGGATCTCCCTCTCCGCCATTTTCGCTCGTCGACCTAGCCCTTGGCTCTCCCTCTCTGGCGTTGCCTTGGCTCTCCCTCTCCGCCATTTTCGCTCGTCGAGCTAGACCTTGGCTCTCCCTCTCCGGCGTCGTTGTAACCCCTTCGACATTTTTGGAGTTTCTTCTTGCTGGAGCAGCAATTTCGCCGGCAAGCGTTTTTAAGGCTGTGTTTCCAGATCCGCCGTCAATCTTTCGCACAGCAATCTCGCCGGCAATCTCTCCAAGGACCTCTCTTCCAGATCCGGCTCCCCAACATTCCAGCTGCATCTCGCCGACAATATCCTGCAGGTATTGAGATCTCTCCGCTCCAAACGTTATGTAGCCCTCCTTCGATTTTTGATTTACAATTTTTTTGATTTTCATGTATAGTAGGAAGATCACTTGCAAAACTCCGTAGGATTACCCAACCAAAAGAGGGTGGAATTGTACCAATATTGTAGTATTACTTTGTAGCAAAACTCCGTATAGCAGATAGATCACTTGAATTTTAGACTGTGAATTGTAGCCAATATTTTTCTTTTTCTATGGTGATTATATAAAATGAGGAATGCACCCAACCCTAAACATTGTGTATTTCAGCAAATTGAGAACTTTTGTATTGATCTTATTTTTTCCCCATAGATGGGCAAATCAAAAGAGGGTGGAATTTCAGCAAATTAGGAAACATCACATGTTCTCTGATTTTGCGATCTTTGTATCCGAGAGATAGATTTAGGGAATAGACCCACCACTTATTTCAATAAGGAAGGTTGGGGGAATCAGATGAAAAACTTTAAGGAGCGCACATGTTTGGACTATAGTCGCGCACAGATGAAAAACAAATGGGATCAAATGAAGCGTGATTGAAAATTATGTGCGAACTTAAAAGAGGTGAGACCGGTCTCGGTTGGAACCCCATTAAACGGACAATAGATGCTTCTGATGATTGGTGGAAAGAAAGGATTGAAGTTAGAATGTATTTTGATTTTTATTGCTCTTGAAACTTATAGATGATTGGTAAGAATGTATAGTAATTTTTATTGCTATTTCAATTTTATAGATGATCCCTAACACGAAGAAATTCCGTTATGCTGGAATACCTCTGGAGCTTGAAGGAAAATTAGAGAAAATGTTCAGCTCCACTTGGACAAAGTTCGCTGAAATGATTTTAATTTTTTCTATGTTATTTCTAATTCAGACTTGTATGATTTTGATGCTTAGCAACTTATATGTTTTGAATGCTTAGCAAATGTTATGATTTTGATGCTCTTATATGTTTTATGTTTTGTCTTCCTCTGGTAATAATTGTTGCTTCTTATTTTTAGGCCACTACAATGTCAACTGAGAATCATGATGATGATGTTAACATTGATGATGATGAAAAACTAGTGTTAAACTACTGTGCAACTCGTCAACAAGAATGTGCTCATTTTGTAAAACTCGTAACATCAAGCGTACGCACGTAATCAATGAGTATGTCTCTTTATTTTGTGATAAAACACCTTGCATGACATCAGCTCAGACCGGGCATAAATGGATACGTGAATTATTTGCCGGACATCCAGTGAGGTTTCACAACATGTTTCAAATGACAGGTTATTTTTTATTTATTTACTGTCATTGTTAGAACAAAGTCACGGATTAAAGGGAACACAAAGAACTCAAGCTAGTGATATATTGACAATCACAATATATATTTTGGATCACAATGAAACATTCAGGAAAGCAAGTGAACGATTCCAACATTCTATGGAGACTATAAGTCGACTAGTCATGATCAAACTTCATGCTCTGACTAATCTGTCCATGAACATCATAGCTCCGACTGATCCTATGTTTCGTGTTATTCCTTCACACATAAACAATGATGAAAGATATATGCCATTTTTTAAAGATTGTGTCGGAGCGATTGACGGCACACATGTTGATGCACGGATACCTGTTGAAAATCAAGTCTCGTACAGTGGTCGTCATGGAAGCCCAACTCAAAATGTGATGGCGGTTTGCGACTTTAATATGTGATTTACTTACGTTGTTCCTAGTTGGGAGGGCTCTGCACATGACAACCACATATACCATTGTGTGGTAAGGGATCCGATGAGTAAATTTCCATTTCCACCCGAAGGTAAAAATTCTCTGTTTTACATATGTTGTTTTGTGTTTTATGTGACTATTTTCTAATCTTTTTCAATATTGAAGGTAAATATTATCTTGTGGATGCTGGTTATCTATTAGAAAAAGGATTTCTGAAATATTTTTCGGAAACTAGATATCACTTGCCGGACTTTGCTCGGGGTAATCGACCAATAGAAGGACATCGAGAGATATTTAATAAAGCACACTCCTCGCTCCGTAGTGTGATCGAAGGGAGCTTTGGTGCGTGGAAGAAAAAATGTATACTAAGTAAAATATCTTCGTTTGATTTTTCAAAGCAGTGCGTCGTTGTGTTCGCTACGATGACTCTGCATAACTTCATTAGAAGACATCCATCGCGTTCTGACCCAGAGTTTGAACAATGTGATGGAAACGAAAGCTTTGTTCATGCAGAGACGTACGAATTACGATCAAACAATCGTCCAAGAACAATCGATCCAAATCCGAATATTACACCTTCTACATTTGATGGAACGAGAGCTACTGAAATGTCAAACATCAGGGACTTCATAGTGGATCAACTAAAGAAATATCACAGGTACAATACTTTGAGGTGTTTAATATGGTAAACTATATTACCTATAAATATAAAATTGATTACCTACATTACTCTTATTATGCAGTTGACGTTCGATGATCGAGAGCTCTGGTGAATGTTCGAAGCGCATCACACTTATGAGTTTTTTTTTTTGGAAAAAACTTATAATTTGTGTATTATATTTTATAATAGAATTTCAGAGTGCTTAATAAAAACAATGTTAATTTGTTTGCTTTAAGTTTTTGTTATTTATCTCTAATTAAAAAAAAACAGAATTCACACCGCACAACTGTTTTGTCAAACAGTTTTTTAGCTTCTTCGTTTAAAACAGCAGGGCAAACGTTGTTCTTCCAAACAGTTTTACAGATTCTGTCACCACTCTGCAAAACAGCTAATTATTCCATCACTGCTTCCCTCACTGCTTCTCCAATCGCTGCAGCTGAGCCAAACAGAGCCTTAGAGAAGTAAAAATAATCTGTTGTCTCAAGGTCTAATGCAGAGGCAAAATTTAGAGCTATGACATATGCGAGGAATTGTGGTTACGCTCCCTTTTGTGTGGTCTGAGATTACATGAGCTAATCTTATCCGGTTGTATTGTGACAGCAAAGCTACAGTCAGTATTGCCAATAACCCCGTTCAGCATGATCACACCAAACACATTAAAGTGGACAGACACTTCATCAAGGAATATTGAGAAGAAGATTACCTGTATTCAATTTGTTCCTTCAAAGGAACAATCAACCGATATTCTTACTAAGAGTCCGAGGGTGAATATTTCTGTGGTTTAATCGACAAGTTGGGTATGAGAAATATAACATGCTCAACTTGAGGGGGAGTGTTAGAATTAAGTAATTACATGTATTACTCCTCTTATATAAGAGGCTATCTTCACATTAATAATATAACCGCATATTTCAGTTCACGTTAATAGATACTCGTCTGAAATGATGAGACAAAGATGTTTAATGCATGTAAATTTACCTTTATCATTCCTAGTGATGATAATGTCTCCACATCACCATGAGAACAGTAGTTCAATGATTGATTTCTTCACGAAGATTGATTTCTCCACGAGGCATAATGATGGGGATGGCCACCCAAATTGCATACAACCGAGACCTACTAGAGTATATATGTGTCGTACGCGTTGAGCAGAGCTTCATTTTGACGATCCAGGCCACACTGGCATTCGACCCGTTGCTTCATTATTTTGGAATTTTTACTTCATTTTATTTAGGTCTATTTGGGGGTTTTAGGAACCAATTATTAGCGGGCGATTTTAGCCGTTCATGACGGAAGCCCTAAATCCCCTCCATCCTTATATACATATGAGAATTATGGGATTTTTGGATTCATTCAGGCGATACAAGTACTTCCTACGCGTGGATCGTGAGAGGTGCAAAAGTTGTTCTCCTAGGTGCCGACGCTTCGAGTTTTTTGGTTTTAGCTCCTTTATCCTGTCGTTGTTGTTGATCGAGCAGTCAGTAGACCTCCTCACTGCCCTACATCTCTTCCCCTACCCTCCCGCAACAAGTCCCAACCTCCTGCAAACCCCTTCTCCGTCACAAACTCCGCCCGCATAGCCCCGTTACAAACCTCGATCCCTCCTGCACCTTTTTCAGCTACAACACCGACCTTCCAGCCCCCTTCCCCACCGCAAACCGCCTCATTAGACATCACCTAGGGGATGATATCACTCGCCGTGTCCTCGTAGATGGTCCACATTCGACAACCAGCTGGATCCTAGAGCTTTTAGTGATTGATTGATGGACATGGATCACTACTTCGACTTGTGTACAATGACCGATGAGCATCGCGTTAGATTCACGAAAATGAGGCTCCAGAGACAACTGAAGATTTGTTGGACGAGCATTGAGCAGTCCCTGAAGTGAGAGGGGTATTATCCCATCACGAGATGAGCTGAAATGAGGCAAGGTTGAAAGAGAAGCACCTGCCCGCATCATATCAAAACCAATTACTTGATCAATTGTATGCTCTACGACAGGGCACCCACTCTGTAGCAGAGTACCTGACACGATTCGATGAACTCGTTGTGAGGAATAACCTCCATGAGGAGGCCATTGCCACTGTCTCAAGTTTTAGGTCGGGTTTGAGGGAAGACATCCGTCGCGAGCTGATTCCCCATAAGTTAGAGACGGTTAGCAGGTTTATCAGATGGCTCTGGAGTACGAGCAATACCTTCACTCATCTGCGCCCAGGCAGGTTGCATCTTGACCAGATGGTCCAAATTTTAGGAAGCCCGCTTCTTTTGCCCCCATCGGCAAGAAAGGGAAAGCAACCATTCCTTCGAATGTCAAGCTTGGCGGGATTCAGTGTTTTAGCTGCTCAGGTAGAGGCTATGTGGTGGCCCAATGCCCCACAAGGAATCTACTCATTGAGGAGGAGGCTGAAGCGAGCGCAAATGTTGATGAGACCCCTGAGGAGGATATTGTAGCGACCGTAAAGGAATGATGAAAGAGTGAATAAGAAAGGACATTAGAGATGGGAGTTATTCGGCGCCTTCTCCATACTCCTCGTACCGACGAGGACTAGCGAGTGGAGACACACAACCATATTTTACACGTACATCTCTAGTGAGGGTGGCACATGCAAGCTTGTTATTGATAGTGGTAATTGCGTAAATATTGTAGCCCATAAAGGCTTAGAACGCTTACAAATTACTCCTGAGATGCACCCGCATCCTTATAGAGTTATTTGGGTCGATAAAACCGCGATTCAGGTTAATCAAAGGTGTCTGGTCCTGATTAGTCTTGCATCCTTTGAGGACCAAGTATGGTATGACGTGATCCGATGGATGTTGAACATGTATTACTAGGGAGGCCCTGACTCCCGATGGATGTTGAACATGTATTACTAGGGAGGCCCTGACTCTATGACCAGGATATGACATGTTTTGGGAGGTCGAACACTTGTGCCCTTTACGACAAGGGACACAAGATTATCCTTATCCCGACTAAACCCAAGGATTCCCCTAGGGGTAAGATCGCCCCTTCAGTGAGTAGGACATCGAGGACCCTCCAACTCATCAGGAAAAGAGAATTCTTGAGGGAAAGTCGTAAGGCCGACGTCATCTACATTTAGGATGCCTCTCAAATCACTGAGGACCCTTCGAGCCCAGGATTATTCCCTGACGTCCAGAGTATATTGGATGAGTTTGCGGATGTCCTTCCTAACGAGATACCCTCACCAGGAGCATCTTACATACCATCGATCTCATACCCGGGGCATCTTTGCCCAATGCCACACTATAAAATGATGTTGAGTATGCCGAGTTGAAGCACCAGGTAGACGAGCTTCTTCGGAAATAATTTATCTGAGAGAGCCTTAGCACTTATGCCGCCCCGCCCTTCTTGCTCCTAAGAAAGACGGTAGCCGACAAATGTGCATCGATAGCAGGCTATCAGCAAGATTATCGTGGAGTATCGATTCCTCATTCCCCGTCTAGATGATCTCCTAGATAAGTTAGTTGGTGCCCAAGTCTTTTACAAGATTGACCTACGAAGCGGCAATCACCAAATTAGGATATGTGAGGGCGACAAATGGAATACGACTTTCAAAACTAAAGATGACTTATATGAGTGGTTAGTGATGTCGTGCGTGCCTCTAATGCCCCGAGCACATTTATGATGATGATGACCCATGTCTTGAGATCGTTCATGAGTAAGATTTTAGTAGTCTATTTCAATGACATTCTCATCTACAATAGGACGCGTGAAGAGCATCTTCACCATTTTGTTCTTTATTCGATGTACTTCATATGGAGCATTTTTATGTTAACCTAAAGAAATGTATCTTCCTATCCAAGTTTGTCCACTTCTTAGGGTACATTGTGTCTGTATATGGCGTCTCTGTCGACCCTGACAAGGTTAGGTCCATCGTGAGTGTCTCGTTCCATCAAACATCCATGAGGCCCGCAATTTTCCGAGTTTGTCCACTTCTTAGGGTACATTGTGTCTGCATATGGCGTCTCTGTCGACCTTGACAAGGTTAGGTCCATCGTGAGTGTCTCGTTCCATCAAACATCCATGAGGCCCACAATTTTCATGGACTTGCCACATTCAATTGGAGGTTCGTCAAGAATTCCAGTGGTATCATGGCCCCCTTTACAAGTTTCCTTCGTAAAGGTGACTTTGTGTGGACCAAAGCGGACACTGGGGCCTTCGAGGGGATCAAGGACAAGTTATCCTCAACCCATCCAATTACTTTAGTGAAAAACTGAATGAGGCCTGACAAAAGTACTCGAACTATGATTGAGAATTCTATGTCGTGGTTTAAGCCTTACGCTATTGGTGTTATTATCACCTCTCGAAGGAATTCATCTTATATTCAGACCACCAAGCTCTGTGATATCTAGAATCGCAACGAAAGCTGAGTCATTGATACACAGATGCCCTTAGTTGTCGAGTTAGCGTTTTACATACGCTTAGTAGAAGGGTGACTGGGTTTGAGCGAATCATTGATGATTACCCCTCCTGTCCAGATTTTAGTACAATATACACATCGCTTAGTAGAGTGCCCCCAGAACCCATTGATGGGTTCCTTATCACTGACGATTACCTCATCATGGATCTCAATTGTGCATCCCGTTTACTTTATATCGGGACTATCTGATCTGGGAGATGCACGCCGGTGGTTCTGCAAGCTATTTCGGCGGGACAAGTCGATTGCTTTGGTAGAGGATCGCTTTAATTGGCCAAACCTGGAAAAGGGATGTGGCCCGTGTCATTTGCCATTGTTGAGTATGTCAGACGGGCAAAGGAACATAACAAAATACGGGCTTATACACACTGCTATTGGTTCCACACTAGCCCGGGGTAGACATCGGTTTGGACTACGTATTAGGACTTCTATGCACCTTTAGAAAGAATGATTCCATATTCATAGTTGTCGACCGATTTTCTAAAATGACCTATTTTATCACATGCAACAAGACATCAGACATCTCTTAGGTTGCATCACTCTTCATTCGAGATGTTTTTAGGTTGCACAGTCTCCCCAAGACCATATTCTCCGATCACAACATTCGATTTATGAGTTATTTTTGGAACGGTATAGCGAAAAATCGGGACAGCCCTTAGTTTTTCCTCTGCTTACCACATGCAAACTGACGATCAAGCTGAGGTGGTGAACAAGAGTCTAGGAAACATGTTGAAATACCTTGTGGGTGAGTAGGCGTCAACTTGGGATTCGATTCTGCCCATTGTTGAATTTACATATAATAGCTCAGTCAACAGATCCATAGGTCTAAGTCCATTTCATATAGTGCTAGGATCCTAGTTGTTAAAGGCGCGCCTCAGGCGCGCCTAAGGCTCCAGGCTCAACAGGCTCAGAGGCTTGCGCCTTCGTGCGTCTTTTTTGCGCCTTTGGAGTATAAAAGGCGCGTTTGAGAGCGGCTTCTGTTGCAAATCTTTTTTTCCCAATAGAAAGAAAGAAATAATGTAAGAACTCAATATATTTTGCATGATTTAGTGTTTGGGAAACATAATCGAGTGTTAAGACTTGAATATGATGTAAACGACCATATTAATTCTATTTTTTAAGAGTTATAAATGATAGTAATGAATGATTAATGAGTAGAATAGATGAAAAATCTGATCAAGAAGATAAATTGATGTTTGATGCTTATTTTTTTAAATGAATGTGGTTGCGCCTTGTCTTCGTCAGGCGCACGCCTGCGCCTTGAGCCTTGCGCCTAGGCTCCAAGACCCATTTGCGCCTTGGTGCGCCTTGCGCCTTTAATAACTAAGGCTAGGATATGAGCCTAGGAATCTGATTGACCCGATCCATGCTCCCATGAAGTCATGACCTAATGCGTCCGTCGAATCATTTGTTCATCATTTGCATGATTCAATCCGTCAAAAGATAGTAACAATGAAATCTATAAAACCTATGAAGATATTCACAGGCATGAGCAAGTATTTCGTGAAGGTGATCGAGTGATGGTCCGCATCCGTGCGGAGTGGCTCCCAAGCGGGCCGGCTAGAAAGCTTAATGCTAAGTGAATGAGTTCTTTTACAGTCTTGAGAAGGATTGGGACAAAAGCTTATGAGTTAGACCTCCCTAAGGATATGGGCATTCATCATGTGTTTAATATAGAGGACCTAACACCATACTATGAGCCGCGTGAGTATATGGATTCACATTCCGAATCCACCCCTAATTCCCCTCCTCAACAACCTCCTCCTTCTCCTCCTCAATTCTCTCATCCCACCACCACTGAGCCCCGAGCACTCCAAGGCATCGAGGCACCACCGCATGATCCACTGTTTCCAACAGAGATGAGCGAGAGTCCCATGAGTACAAGACAGTTGATGGAAAGTATCACTGACGTTGTGGCGCATGAGTACGTCGCCACTCTTGCCAGTCCGACATGGAGATCTTGGTTCGTTGGAGAGGAAGCCCAGCCATTGACGACACGGGTTGCACGTCCCGAGCTTGATCGACTCGCCCCTGCCCTACGACGACAAAATGTTCATTCAGCGGAGATGAATTCTTTCACGTCGGGAGGAGTTGATGGGGAGCGCCACCCAGATTGCATGCCTTCGGGACTTACTAGAGTATATACGTGTATGCATTGATCAGAGCTTCATTTTTGACGATCCGGGTCATACTCGCATCCTACCAATTGCTTTATATTTTTGTGAGTTTTATTTCATTTTATTTATGTCTATTTTGGGGGTATAGACACCCATTATTAGCGGGCGATCTTAGTCGTTAATGATAGAATCCCTAAACCCCCTCTATCCTTATATGTATATGAGTATTATGGCATTTTTGGATTCATTCAGGCGATACGAGTAGTTCCTTCTACGCGTGGATCGCGAGTGGGGCTGAAGTTGTTCCCTTAGGTGTCGACACCTCGGATTTTTTTTGGTTCCGCCCCTTTTCTCATCGCCGAAGCCAATCGAGCAGTTCGTCGATCTCCACGCTGCCCTACATCTCTTCCCCTTCCTTCCAGCGACAAGTCCTGGTCTCCCGCAACCCCTTTCTCTGCCACAAATTCCGCATGCGTCGCCCTGTTACAAACTACAGTCCCTCATGCACCTTTTTCAGCTACAACGCCGACCTTCCAACCCTCTTCCCCACCACCAAACCACTTCCCCAACCCTTCCCGCTGCAACATCACCTCCCAAACCCCTTCCTCCATCGCAACTCCTGCCAGCTCTTCTCCACCTCCAATCATGGCCTCCCATCCCCTCGCATCCACAAACAATCACCTCTCAGTCCCCATTTCAATCGCATCAACATTCCTACAAAGCCACCCAACTCCCACATTCCCTCTCGTCCCCCTCTCAGTCGTCGGGCGCCTCTTTGCATCCACTGAGCACCTCGAAACAACCATAATACTTGTAAGTCTTGTAGTCTGGGTTGTATCGTTCCTTTATTGTGTGCAATGATTGTTTGTATTGATGAATGAAACTTAATTTGTAATTGGGTCTTGCAAATTCATCAATATAGATTGTTGGGTTTATTTGCTTGGTATTCTAGCTTGTGCACTCCAACCGGAAAGAATAAAACTTGCTTATTTTGACCATAATTGCAAGCTACTGCGGAATTTTGCTAAGTATTTATTGTTTTCATTGTTAAGTGTCAATCTGTCGGCGGAATACTCTAAGTAGCATCCATTTCATTTTGGGACCGCATGCATTAACCACAAGTTCATCTGCACGTCACTTTTCACTAGGCATTGTGTCTTTAGGTGCTCGAGCACACACCAAAACTATCCTACATCACATGATCAAATGATTGTATTTTTCAAAGCAAGCTCTACGGGATTGTTTAAAATCATGAAACACCTTTTTAAAATGAAACAAATTTCAAATTCTCCCTATAGCACTCAAAACAGGTGGTTGGCCGATTTATGCAGTCTCCTATAATGAAAGCTTTCTTAATCAAGTTGATATAACAACCATGATTTATTCTCTGCAAGAGATATAAGAATGTGCAAGATATTAGCTTGACAACATGCAAAAAAAATTCTCCAGTCCACATCAAGGCAAGCAAGCCTTCAATCTTTTAACCGAGTCCGAGTCATGGAAAAAAACTCTTCTTTCTACATCAAGGCAAGCCACCAATCTTGTATTTGACGGATCAGAGTTATGCTTCAAAATAAATATCAGCTAACAATCCACATAGCTAGCACCTCAAGAAAAAGGAATTAGATACAAGTATAATTTTTTCGTGGCACGGATATTTCTTCTTTTGTAGTTTCTTTTCAGTTAGGTGAGATAATGCTTCACATTCATTCGTGGGAATAATAACATAGGAAATAAAATTAGGAAGTTAGAAAATGATGGAGTGAGTCTGTGAGAGTAGACATAGTTTGAAAATAATATAAGGTTGTTAGAAGATAAGGGACCTTATAGAAGAGAAATTTGGTCCCCTACCCCTTATATTTTGTGTCTATCTATAAGATAAAACTGGATCTGATAGGTTTAACATGAGTTATCTGTAAAAATCCAGGGAGAATCGCTCTAAAAAGGTTTAGTGCCCCCCATAAGCACTCATACATGCACAATTTTCCACTGGATGTTGGAGATTCAGCGAGAACTCCTGATACTCCGGCAGCATTCAATCACAATCTGAGGAGTCCGCCTAGTCAAAGACACAATAAATCACCTTACTTGATGATGCAAAGCCTTCTTTCTAGCAGACCGTTGGCACGTAGTGCTGAAATGCCATGAAGGATGCATCAAAATCATCTGCGGAGGTTCTACTAGAGCTTCTTGACCATCAAATGCCTCTGACTTGTCATCTTGAATGATGAACCATCCTGAATATACAACTATCACCCCTTTTTTCTTATTCCTAACGGGAATGTTGAAAAATAAATGAATGCCCATAATGGTTGAATATGCGTTCTCCATATAAAGTGGTCGTCTGCTCCCTGCTTCTGCTCTTCATTGAACTCACCTCCTCTGATCACTTGATGGACCTCCAAAATTGTCTTGCTCAGATGTTGCGTCATCCTGACCGAGAAACCTTCACCTGAAGGCGTCCACAGAGAAATTTATGGAGGAGAAGAAAGCCCATATGTTTGCAATTGGCAAGTTCCAACTGGCCAGAAGAAATGCAGGAGAAAGGATGTAGGCCATTACATTAAAGGATGTCGCGTGTTATGGGATGTCATCATTATATGTTAGGGGGTGTCATCATTACTCCTTTATCTAGTTAATAGGAGTTATAGGCATCGAGCCTCGGGCCTAGTTCATCATTGCTAACTAGTATTAGGTATCATTATCGTTGTTTTTCGTTTATGTGTTGTAAGCCTATATAAAGACATATGTATGGGTGTATGGAACAAGAAGAAGAAATCTAATTCTTTTCTATTGTGTGAGATATTTGATGACTCTCTCATCCAATGAACAGCTCCACATAGGCAGTCGCGGTCAAGGGCTCCATAGTATCCTCCACCACCGTCATCTCCGACTCCGACCACTACCCCGGCCACCGCTCCGAGTAGGCTCGTAACAACTTGGTATCAGAGCTACCCGTTCCTCCCCGAGACCCAACATCCACATCCGCTACCTAAGCCCTCCAGCTGCTTCCTCAACGTGAGATTCTTCATCGAGAAACACACGGGATTCTCCATAGTATCCTCCACCACCGTCCCCACACCACTGCAACTCCATTCCAGGCAACTGCAACTTCAACCCACCACTACTTTATCACATGCCAGTGCACCACACTCCTCTGTCCCTCAACAGTCGCCGCTACCAACCATCTTACCTGCAACCATCGCCGCCACTATTTTCCTCCAGCATCCGCACCTTTCCGTTCGTCGACAAAGCGATCAGGACTATTCGTCGATCTCCAGGCTATTCAATCCTGCCGGGCTGCCGGCGAGCCCTCTTCCGCTTCAATCCTGCTATTCAGTGATCCTCCCCTTCCGCTTAAATACTGTTGGCAAGGCCTCTTCGTCGATCTCCAGGCTATTCAGCGACCGGGACTGCTGCTTCGTCGAGCCCAGCGGTCGAGAACATCAACATCTGTTGTTGACCCTGAGACCGCACCGACCTATCCGTTTTCCCTCCACGATCTACGTCGCTATCGACGCCAACAATGCATGCCACCCCCGCATCCTAGCCCCCTCCTCGAGCCCAACGTACTCCATGCCCTCTTCTTCTCGAGCCCCTCACGCCTCAGATTTTAACAAATAACCCAGCTTCCTGCTTGGCTTCAAGGACGACGAAGACTCCATGCACCTCTCTGGCCCCAACGACAGGAGAATCCAGAGCCATTCACGCCATAGATCGTTCGCGCCTTCCGTGCCCTCCATTTCTCTCGAGTAGTCTGCCACCTAATTTCTTCTTTTTTTCAATGAGCCCCTCCCCATAGCAGAAACCTTATTTTATTTTTTTAAAGCCCCACGCAGAGCATCCCACGCCTGTTGTCCTTCTCGAGCCCATCCCACATCAACGTGCAGACTTACTCCCTCGGGTAATCAATAAATCTTAATTGGGTCACTATTGAGCGCCGACGTGGCTCTCGTGGTCATTCCCAATCGGCCTCCTCGGTGCAATTAAACTGCCCTGTCACTCGCTCGTTATCCTCCGCCCAACACAACATGGACGAGACTGCAGTTCAACTCAACCAACTTATGACCATGGTAGAAACTTTCATAGCACAACAAAATACCATCGCTGAGCGTCATCAAGAGGCCATTACTGCGCTCTCCAAACGCATCGATAATCTCTCTAGAGCCCCCACACATGATCAAGCAAGCAGTAGTCAGGCACCGCCACTTATCTGCCACGCGCCGCCGCCACTAATACTCCACGAGCCGCCACCTCCGGTCCTCGTCTGCCCCGACGCTGCTCTTCTACCACGCTACTCCAGGTTGGAATTTCCAACATATGATGGCAAAAGTGATCCCTTGGGCTGGCTCACTAGATGCGAGCAATTTTTCGGCCACCAACAAACCCAGGCAGCAGAACGCCTTCACCTAGCATCCTTCCACATGCTTGACCCAGCTCTATTGTGGGCTTCTCGTCTCCTCACAGACCAGCCGAACCTGATGTGGGAGGACTTCAAACGGTACTGCAACTTGCGTTTCGCTCCTCCTATCCGCAGTAACCCCCTCGACGAACTCACGTCTTTACGACAAACGGGGTCCGTGGACGAGTACCTGGAACAATTTCAGCTTCTTTTGGCGCATGTTACCCTTACCCCAAAAATGCAAATCGTCATTTTCACCGCTGGACTCCGCGTTCGCCTACGACTGGATGTCGAATTTGAGGCCCCTCCAGATTTAGTGACTGATATGAGTCTGGCCAGGCTCTGCGACCGTCGACTCCAGCTGACACAAGAGGCATACCTACTCCCCAAAGACAACATTAAGCAGGGGCCGTCTCAAGGGTCCTCCAGCCCCACCGGTTCGCAGATTATCTCAGGCAGAGATGTTGGAACGTCGCGCTCATGGATTATGTTATAACTGCGACGAGCAGTACAATCGCGGACACAGGTGCAAAAAGCTTTTCTACCTGCACGTCGAGGATTCTGACGAGG
Organism: Dactylorhiza incarnata; assembly: GCA_033032865.1. Classification (NCBI taxonomy): domain Eukaryota; kingdom Viridiplantae; phylum Streptophyta; class Magnoliopsida; order Asparagales; family Orchidaceae; genus Dactylorhiza; species Dactylorhiza incarnata. Next base: position 10,327,143 of record JAWHQI010000007.1, read on the forward strand.
AAGGCATCAGATGAACTATACACCATCATGGGCCTCCCTCGAGCTTGAGGTCAAGCTCGTTTTCAAGACCGGGTGTGATGTTATGAGATGTCATCATTATATGTTAGGGGGTGTCATCATTACTCCTTTATCTAGTTAATAAGAGCTATAGGCCTCGAGCCCCGGGCCTAGTTCATCATTGCTAACTAGTATTAGGTATCATTATCGTTGTTTGTCTTTTATGTGTTGTAAGCATATATAAAGGCATATGTATGAGTGTATGGAACAAGAAGAAGAAATCTAATTCCTTCCTAGTGTGTGAGATATTTGCTGTCTCTTTCATCTAATGAGCAACTCCGCATAGGCAGACACTGTCAAGGGCTCCGTAGTATCCTCCACCACCGTCATCTCCGACTCCGACCACTACTCCGGCCACAGCTCCGAGTAGGCCCGTAACATCGTGGTTCATAGGGCACCTCACAAGACATCCTAAGTCTCCACAACATTGTTTCCCAGCCATCCAACTAACCCACTCCTTCTATCTCGGACAACGGGCCAAGTTCAGCCGAACCTGATCTCTACGATGATTGTATTTATTACCTATTTGTGGGTGGAGAAGGGTCGGTAACCTCAACTTCTTCCAAAAGATATTTTGACCTCCAGTGGAACAATGATGGTCTTGTCTTCTTCATCAGCTCCCTCCTCTCACTAAAGAACATCAACAACAAATTCAAAGAGTGGGGGCAAATATATTTTTTCGTTGTTGGATCCTTTGATGGTATCATGCTTTAGGAGGAGCAGGATCCATCGATCTTCTTGTCATGTACTATAAATGGGACATTTGGCTGAGGCGACTTGGCTACTTAAGAGGGCCAATCTAGATGGGTTGAGCTTGAGTCTAATGTCTGGAATTTCATCGATAACTTGAGTGATCCACCTGCATTGTTCTCTAACAAATCAACATCTCACTGTATTTTGAATGACGCAAATATTTTTTAAAGCAAGGTTGAGGGTGCGCAACACACAAGGGATCTAAAATATAAATGGTAATTTGGCTTCGAAGATTGCGCCTACTACCTTACGGACAGGAGTATTATCAGTGATAATTTGCACAACATTATTGGGACCAATTTCATTAATAACTTCAATCATCAATTTAGCGGTATAAATTTTATCCTTCTACTCCCGGATGCATCAGCTACCTGACCATCTCAGAGGCGACCGTAAAATTAATCAATGACCTTCTTTGAACATTCGTCCAACCATCACTTACCAAATCGTATGCCCATAAAATTCTAAGTTTCTTTAATTGGCTCAAGCATTCATGTGATATTAATCTCTAATATTTGTAAAAGAGTGATTCTCAAAGTATTATACACAGGAGAACAAACAAATCAAGGTTATGTTTGTTGCAAACTTAAATGAATTCCTAGCTAAATGAAAGACGTTGTGTGGTCTGAATAGCAAAAAAAAGGTCTGCTTAAAACAATCGCCAAATTAAAACCTTAAATGGTGAAATTTTAAAGGAGGATATTAGGAAATAAGCAAATGAGAACCGAGGAATTCAGAAAATGAACAATACAATTTACAAATCTTAAAGAGTTAAAGGTTTAAGCAGATGAACCATGAATGCAACTTGTAGAAAAGAGCAGAACCTTGTATATTCTCTTCTATGTATCAAATACAATGTATAAATACAAATATATAAGAGGGAGAAAGAGAGATGAGCTCCTTATACACAAAGTGGGACTAAAGAAAAGAAAGAGAAACAAGAAAATAAATGGGCTCCAATATGGGCCTTTATATGGACTTTTCTAACACTCTCCCGCAAGCTGGAGTGTACAAGTCGTAGGCACCCAGCTTGGACAGAAATTGATAAAATAGGGTACTTGGTAGGGCCTTGGTGAGAATATCAGCAACTTGGTCAGTACCCGGAACATGCTTTAATTCTAACTTCTTCATTTGAACTTTCTCCCGTATGAAGTGACAGTCCACTTTGATGAGTTTCATTTTTTCGTGGAAGACCGGGTTCTTAGCTATGTGTATAGCGGCTTGACTGTCACATAGTAAGACAGATGGTGAGGGAAGTTTTACTCCTAGATCAACGATGAGACTTTCAAGCCATGTGAGTTCAGAGACAACTGATACCATCGAACGGTATTCCGCTTCAGTTGAAGATCGAGCAACCACAGCTTGTTTCTTACTCCGTCAGGTAACAAGGTGACCTCCAAAGTAGGTACAAAAACCACTAGTAAACCGTCGATCATCCAGGAAATCAGCATAGTCTGCATCAGAGTACCAAAGTTAGAGTAGAAGACGAGGTTTTGAATACCATCCCTTGACCATGGGTTGTTTTTAGATATCTTAAGATGCGTTCGACAGCCAGAAGATGAGACATTCGAGTGGAATGCATAAACCGACTGACAACCCCAACAACAAAGGATATATCTGGTCTCGTGACCGTTAGGTAAATCAGTTTTCCAACAAGTCGTCGATAATATTCTGGATTTGGAAGAGGAAGATCATCATCAGAGGCATGTGCACACAGCTTTTGATTAAAATCCATATGAGTGTAAATCGGCCTGCATCCAGAGTAGCCAGCATCCTAAAGAAGATAGAGACAGTACTTCCGTTAAGAGAGGACAAGTCCATCAGGACGTCTCGCGATCTCAAGACCAAAGAAGTATTGAAGGTTCCCCAAATCTTTTGTTTGAAAGACGGAGCTAAGGTGTTGTTTGAATCATTTCCAGTGATTAGGATGTCATCAACATAAACTACCAAAAGAACTGTTCATGTTGTTCGATGTCGAGTGAACAGAGAGAAGTCTGCCGAGCTCCGAGTAAAGCCAACTTCCCGAATAGCCTTACTGAATCTGTCAAACTATGCCTGAGGGGATTGTTTGAGACCATAGATTGACTTCTTAAGGTGACAAACTCGGGACTCCCCCGTGGTCTCAAACCCAGGAGGTTGTTGCATGTGGACTATTTCTTGTAGGTCACCATTTAAAAAGGCATTCTTGATATCCGGTTGATGTAAGGGTCATTGGAGATGCACAGCCACGGAGAGGACATGAACTGTGTTTAGCTTGGCTACTGGAGAGAATGTTTCCACATAATCGAGACCTTGTTGGGTAAAGCCACGAGCCACCAGTCGGACTTTCAGACGATCAATTATCCCATCAGGAGCATGCTTGATGACAAAGACCCATTTACACCATGGGATGAGCGGACATGTCTGGTTAGCCCAGAGAGCTGTCATTTCTTCGTCCATGGCTGCCCGCCAGCCTGGATGTTGGAGAGCTCCCTGCACAGAGTTAGGTACAAAAATAGAGGATAATGAAGTAGCAAAGTGATGAAGCGGTGGGGACAGGCGATGTAAGGATACATAGTTCGCCATGGGATGAGCGGTGGACGCTGGTGCCGGATAAGCAGGGCGTAGAGTGTCAGAGGTCGATGTCGACTGTATTGGGGCAAAGGAGCGAGGAGTGCGACGGGTCAGGAAGGAGTAGTGGTAGAGGAGTGGTAACGGGAATGACAGGTCGTGGGAAGGATGGTGGTGGAAGAGGTGTGGTTGGTGTGGAGAAGAAAGGTTGATCATCCTGAAAGGTAACATCTGCAGAAACGGTCACTTTCCGGGTAGCAGGAGAGTGACAGACGTAGCCTTTCTGAGTACGAGAATAGCCGACGAATACATGTTTGGCTGCTCGGGGATCCAACTTGTCCGTGGACGGACCAAGTAGGTGGATGTAGAAGGTACAACCAAATATCCGGGGTGTGAGAGAGAATGTCCGAGTGGAAGGAAAAAAGAGGCTAAACGGAGTAGCATTTTGGAGGAAGGAGGAAGGGAGACGGTTAATGAGATAACATGATGTGGACAGCGCAAAGTTCCAATGGGCTTTGGGTACCTGCATGTGGATCATGAGAGATCGATCAACATCGAGCAGATGTCTATTTTTCGTTCAGCAACGCCGTTTTGTTGGGGGGTATAGACACACAAAGTTTGGTGAATGATCCCAAATTCAGAGCAGAGATTAGCAAATTTGTGGCTAGTATATTCACGAGCATTATCTGTTGGAGAGTTTTTTATGTTTTCGGAAAACTGCGTGCGAATCTCAAGAACGAAAGCCCGAAATACACGGGAAAGCTTGGAGTGATCACGGAGTAAATACAACCAAGTTGTGCGAGAATAATCATCAATAAAAGTGATGAAATAGCGATAACCAAAGATACTAGTAATTTTGTACGGGCCCCAAACATCGGAATGTACTAAAACAAAAGGAGCAGAGCTCCGAGTACAATGAGGAGGAAAAGAGGAACAATGTTGTTTTCCCAAAATACATGATTCAAACTTAAAAGCAGAAAGAGAGATCTAGAAGAGCCTTCCGAAAGATTGGAAGAGGGGCATGCCCAAGACGCCGATGTCAATCAACGGAGGAGACTGAGAGGATGGTAGGAGAAACATCAAGAAGTTAGAGCCCGTTTTGTAGTCGTCCCTTACCAATGATACTCTGCGTTCGTCGATCCAGCATCAGAAAAGAAGAAGTGAATGTTACTGAGCAATCCAAATCGGTAGTGAGGCGACTAACAGAAAGTAAATTAAACGGGGAGCCCGGAACATGAAGAGCCGAGCGGAGAGAGATAGAAGAATTGAGAGGGATATCAACAGAGCCGGAGACAGGGACGGTGTCGCCATTGGCTACTCTGATACACTTAGGATGAGGAGCATCCAAGTATTGATGTGGTCTCAGCGAGGTGATATGGTGGGTAGCACCTGAATCCACTATCTAGCGTGGACCAGTGGAGAGACAAGCGATACCTTCATTGGAGATGGAGGCGACGAAGGCAGGTGGGTGGCGGAGAATCCCGTGAAGTTGTTGGAGCTGGAAGCGAACCACTTCAAGATCAGTACGAGTGGCAGAGGGATTATCAGCAGCAATATACGCAGTCGGATGAGGAGGATGACCATGTTTGCGGTAGCAGGTCGCCTCAAGATGTCCATCCTTTCCGCAGAATGAACACATAGGAAGTGGCCGGCCTCCGCGACCCCTGCCCCGAGAGCCTGAACGTCCACGAGTAGCGGGAGGGAGAGGTAGTAATGGTCCAGACGAGTGCTGGAGAAGGACCGGTGAGGGAGATCCAATAGTATCAGGAGGCGGTGAGACTTTGAGCAACATAGAGCAGACATCAGATAATGACGGGGTAGCAGACGAAAGGATCTGCGCCCGAATACTCTGAAGATGAAGCGGGACACGAGTCATCATCATGACAATACAAACAACCTCTTTTTGAGCACGCTGAGCAACTAGATCCGTAGTAAAGGGCTTGTTGAAACCGATTTCTCGGTCTCTTGTGAAGCTCGAGGCCCTCAATGAATTGAGGGGCAGCTAGCCCTTACTGGTCCCTCGGAAGAGATAGGCAGATGACTCGGACAAAGAAAGGAGACCCTAGTCTTAGCGAGGAGGTCCCTCCACTAACCCGGAAGATCGTTGAGCGCTTCCCCTCCCAAGCCAAAGCTAAGACTCGGGCACCTTGGAGAGCTAGAGAGCTCAAACCAAAGCGACCTATGGAGAGAAGGAGGCTCAAAAATCCTGAACCGGTTCCACTCCAAGGTGCCCATTAAGGTCTATTTATAGATTTCGGTTTTGCGGTCTGCAGATAACAGGATTCCGCCTTCAGATTTGACTATCTGCACCCCAGGTGGGTCTGCTAACAGCCAAGTTCCGCTGTTTGGAGAGGCTAAGAGCAGACCACCGAGGGTAAAATGGTAAGTTGATCCTAATGATATATGGGCAAGGGGTTGCGAGAGCCCTACTGTTGGAGCTCTCGCCGGCCTTCTCGCAGATCCTACCCGCGGAAGGAGCTCTCGTGAATACTGCCCGAGGCATCTCCTTCGGAGGGTCGTTTTGCGAGAACCCTGCTAAAGGAGCTCTCGCGAGGACGAGGGTCTGCTGACGAGGTTCTCGCGAGGACCGCGTTGGCCCATTTTGGTGGTCTGCCGAGGTCTCATTGGCTGGGAGCCGATCTCGGCAAGGCCCAGATCTCGTCACTCCCGTCTCGCTCGATTTCCCTGCCTGGCGAATATCGGGGTTGTACACAATCTCCGCTCTTCGCGAAGAATCGTCCAACCCCTGATATTCAACCGCCCCCAGATGACCTGTCAGGAATCTTTGGTGGGACCCACCATGCAGGTTATAAATATCGTCCCGAACCCCCATCGGTGCGCGTCGCTTCTTTTCCTCCCTTTCTTGTTCTAGCTGCCGGGAGATGCCGATTTCCGAAGAAGCAGAGGCTCGCCTGAGGGCGATGAGAGCCGGCGGGCTACCTTCCACGACCAAGATACCCGCCTGGATGAACCGGCCGCCTCCCGCCCAGTCGCCAAAAGTCAAGAAGGCGAAGGCGGTTCGCCTCTCTGGAGACGACTCCGTGACGTTGGACTCCTCCCCGGACGATCGCCGTCCCGAGAAGGTATGAGTTATTCGAATTCACGTCAATGAATTGTTATTCATTCATTTCCACTCGCAGGATGCTTTGCCGAGCGAGATCGTTGAGGAACGTGCTGCGGGGTCTCGGAAGAGCCAGCAGGTGGACACGAACCTCGCTGGGAAAGACACCACCGGTACGATCTGGATCTCGCATACCGTAATATTTATGTCAACCATATATGATCTTCGTTACTCTTTTCTTACAGTCTCACCCCTGAGGTCCCCGATCCGCCCGTCGTTGCGGCCTCCATCTCCGCCCCCTCCAGGTAGAATCGTTGATAAGCCCGGGTTCCAACTCCTGACGAGCGAGGAGACCGGTGGCTCCGTCCCGCCGAAGATTCTCCCGACCAATAGCACGGTTTATCCCGCTGGCCTGGGCAAATCTCTTTACCCCCATTATGGAAACGTGTTTCAGGGCCGTCCTTCGGGTTCTCGCCCCCCTCTCGGTAAGCGTTATGGCCTCGCCGACACCCTGCGTGACCTCGCGCTCATTATCTGACCTTGTGAGATCTTGCAGATAATGTCGAGAATCCGCATACCGATTCTGAACTGGGCGACAACGAAATGTCCCCCCTTCCTGACCAGGTGGAGGAATTCTTAGGGGATCCGCGAGATCCCGAGATGATGAAACAGCGGGCCGCGGAGCTCTTGCGAAAGCATGGGCGAATGCTGATGGACCTCAACATGCAGGCGAGACGGGACAGGGAAGCTGCCGAGGATAGACACGCGGTCCTGATGGAAGAATGTGCAAGGCTCCGGCAAGCGAGACAGCGCGATCAAGATGAGAGCGCCACGACGCCGGAGGTGCACATAGCGAGGATGAGAGACTACGCCTACCTCACGGACCGGGAGGGTCGTTTGGCGGAAGAGTACTATAATTCTAGGGTACCGCCGAGATCCGGGTCGCGGGGTGGCGGCCGTTGGAAATGGCTACCCCATGATTCTCGCTAACTGCTTTATTGTGCTCTTATTATCATTAATGGGTGTCGCTGTTTTAGACAATCTCTCCATGGCTCGCAACTCGCATATTTGCCACTTATATGTTGGCCTTATTTCTTCTGACAATAAGTATTACTAGCTTTTTATTATTTCTCGCATGGTGCTAGCGAGTCTACTTCGTTTTCACATTATATTGTGCTCACGCGGAACCTCTGTTCTCGCCAAATTTATCTCTCGAAAGTGTCGTTTGTACTAACCCCGCAGGTTTTTCTCGCCCGCGGACATGATGTGATGTTTTTGTTGATACTCGTGCTCGCTGACGCTTGGACTTCTTCCCGCCTTTTTGTTTTGGCTATAAATAGGCGGTCTTTACTGAGCCAACCACCACATTTATTCTCGATCTTCTTCTTCTTCTGCTGCAGAGCTCTCGCTCTTTCTCGTTCTCGCCTTCTTCCCCTTCTCGCAGATCTTCCAGATGGGCGGCGACGCGGAGTCAGAGGGTCGGCGGAGGGTCGCGAAGGCCTTTGCCGAGCATAGCTTCTTCTCTTGCAATCTGACCGACGAAGAGTACTTTAGCGCGATCGCCGATTTTGTTCTTCCCCCGTTCGAGGCACGCCGCCCTAGCGAGGACGACGTGATCAATGACCCGTTGGTCGACGAGTTGGCCATCCCTATCGCCCACTTCGCGGTTGGTCTGCGCCTTCCTTTGTGGCCAGAAGTTCGCCAGGTAACAATAGTTCTCGCTTACTTGCTGTTTATTTTGCAACTCGAGCCTCGCTCGCCACGTGGATTGATCCTGTTCTCGCTGCCTGTTAGGTGCTCAAGCATTATGGCGTGGTTCCCGGCCAGCTCACACCCAATGCCATGGCGGTGGTCATCGTCTTCGCCTGCTACCTCCGCGAGGAGCGAATAGAGTTCAGCCTTCCTGTCTTCCGGAAGCTGTTCTCCTTCCGCGCCTACAAAGATGGGACAGCCTATTTCGTGGGCACAGGCCCGAAAGTGGTTGAGACCGTCAACAAGGCCCACTTCTGGGCCCAAAAGTTTGTCGTCGTCAAGGGGAACTTCGGCAACATTCCCTTCTCGCCGATTCAACATAGCGAGACCACCTACCGGCCCACCGCCCTCGGCGGCCATGACGCCCTCCTCCATCAGTTCTTCTGCAAGAAGAACTTCGAGGTCGTCTACCTCCGCCGCAACCTAGACTCGCTGCTTCCGGTCCTCGCCGGAGAAGGTAAAGATCTCTGCCTAACATATTTGTCTCAATTCGCAAGCCTATCATACTCATCCCTATGATTCTGTTTTTAGGCGAGCGAGATATTCCCCTCCACCCCCCTTACGCGAGCAACCGGAAGACCGATGCCACAATGGCTCTCGCTACCATGGGGGCGGAAGCCTGCCGAGGAGACGTCACCCCGTCCGAGCCTTCTTCCCGCAAGAGATCGGGAGCTTCCGGCAGTCATGGTGTCGTCCCGAAGTCTCCGCCAAAGAAGAAAAGCAAGAAAAGTGCGGCCTCGCTCGCTTCGTCAAAAGGTAAGGAACCTCGCGAGGCTGCCTTCGACGAGTTTGACCTTACCGGCCTTTCGGCGGGCGAGGACGAAGATCCTGGCCAGGAGGCGGTCAGGGCCTCGGTCCTCCCCATCCCGGTGAACCATTATAACTTCGGGCTCGGCCAGAGGCGTCGGGACGAGACTGGCGAGCCCCTTGTCACCTGGAAGCCAGAGACAAACAGGGTGGACATCTCTTCTATCCTCCCCTCCTGGGTGGAGAAGGAGACCGTCAGTGGTCACGCATTCGATTTTTCGTTCGCGCTTTATGGCCGCGAAGATGCAGGGTCTTACAAGGATGAGACCGCGAGGACCCTTGCTTATGAGAGCGCGAGGTCCCAGCTGCGTTCTGCCGAGCTCGCCCATATGATTGGGAGGCGTTGCTTACAGCTGGAGCTTCAGAATGTGGAGCTCGCGAGGGCCTACCAGGGAGTTCTCGCCGAGAGCACGCAGCTGAAAGAGAAGCTGCTCGCCGCGGAGGCAAGGGTGGTGAGTCATCTAGACTTCCAACTTCGTATTTTCCCCCAACCCCTCCATCTCTCTAACCTGACTTGCTCGCAGGATGTCGAGGTCGCCGGGAGGGCCAACGCTCGCATCAAGGACTTGGAGAGCGAGGTGGCCGGGCTGAAGGCCCTAAATGGCGACCTCACTCGCGCCGTGGTTCCTCCTTCGCCTCGCCGTTTAAAAGAAGACCGGCGAGCGCGAGACGAAGAAATTCGTGTGGGATCGATAGAGTCGGCTCGCTACATTTTCTCGGTGGCAAAGGCGATCGGCCTTTTGGCGGATAATGCGGCTGACATGACTCTGGAAGACATTGTTCCAGAGCTCTTCCTCCCTCTCCCGCCAGTGAAGGACAGTGATGACGAAGAAGGATCTGCGGGCGATTCCTGAAGCTCGCCGCCCTTCCCCCTTTTGTGTTGTAACTTGTGTTATAATTTTTGATCGGCGAGATCGCCAAAGATTGTAACTGAATTATTAAATATAGAATGCAGATTTTGTTTTGTTCACTGTGCTCTCCTTTTCTCGTTTTGTTATTTTCACTTTTCGATCGTCTCGCCCTTGCTCATCTCGTGGTTCGCTTTCGCGGAGGTCATTCTCGCGCCGCTCGTTATTGGATAGGTGCGCGCAGGATGCTTCGGCTGCTCGGGTCTCTCGCCGTTTGCCTTAGGCTTGTTACGCCTTTAGCTACGCGTATTTTCTTTAGGTTTCGTAGGGTATTTTTCCTCTTGGCGAGAGCTCGCTTCTTACCCAGTGCAGGCAACCTTTCTGCCGAGGACTGGATATTTGGGATCGTATGAGATCGATCCTCGCCACTTGCGTAGTGTCGCACGCGACCTCTCTTAGCCGAGCGAGCACGCCCGACGAGCGAGAAGGAGTTTGCCAGCATAAGACTTATCATCCTACCATTTTCTCCAGAGACCGTCCTGAACCACCCGTCTAGTGAGAGCCCGGGAGTGGAATTGATCTGAGGCATTCCAGCACCAATACTTGTCACTTTGCCAGCCTCTCCAGAGATCAACCTGAACCCCCCGTCTAGTGAGAGCCCGGGAGCGGAATCGATCTGGGGCATTCCAGCACCAATACTTGTCACTTTGCCAGCCTCTCCAGAGATCAACCTGAACCCCCCGTCTAGTGAGAGCCCGGGAGCGGAATCGATCTGGGGCATTTCAGCACCAATACTTGTCACCTTGCCAGCCTCTCCAGAGATCAACCTGAACCCCCCGTCTAGTGAGAGCCCGGGAGCGGAATCGATCTGGGGCATTCCAGCACCAATACTTGTCACTTTGCCAGCCTCTCCAGAGATCAACCTGAACCCCCCGTCTAGTGAGAGCCCGGGAGCGGAATCGATCTGGGGCATTCCAGCACCAATACTTGTCACTCTGCCAGCCTCTCCAGAGATCAACCTGAACCCCCCGTCTAGTGAGAGCCCGGGAGCGGAATCGATCTGGGACATTCCAGCACCAATACTTGTCACTTTGCCAGCCTCTCCAGAGATCAACCTGAACCCCCCGTCTAGTGAGAGCCCGGGAGCGGAATCGATCTGGGGCATTCCAGCACCAATACTTGTCACTCTGCCAGCCTCTCCAGAGATCAACCTGAACCCCCCGTCTAGTGAGAGCCCGGGAGCGGAATCGATCTGGGGCATTCCAGCACCAATACTTGTCACTTTGCCAGCCTCTCCAGAGATCAACCTGAACCCCCCGTCTAGTGAGAGCCCGGGAGCGGAATCGATCTGGGGCATTCCAGCACCAATACTTGTCACTCTGCCAGCCTTTCCAGAGATCAACCTGAACCCCCAGTCTAGTGAGAGTCCGGGAGCGGAATCGATCTGGGGCATTCCAGCACCAATACTTGTCACTTTGCCAGCCTCTCCCGAGATCAACCTGAACCCCCCGTCTAGTGAGAGCCCGGGAGCGGAATCGATCTGGGGCATTCCAGCACCAATACTTGTCACCTCGGCACAGCAGCAGTTAAAAGCGTAACTAGTAAAAGTAAGACATTGATTAAACAACATAATAAAGCTTTCAAGGGTAGAATCGTTTCAAATCATCCCCACTCCGAGCTCGGTCGAGAGGTACCCCTTCCACATCCTGGAGATGATACCCCCCCGTCTTGAGCACCTCGCTCACGATATATGGGCCCTCCCAGTTGGGGTTAAGCTTACCCACTGCGGCCCCTCTGCCAGCCGCATCGACCTTCTTCAGGACTAGGTCCCCTTTCTGGAAGTGCTTGATCCGGATGTGTTTGTCAAAATATCGAGCCATCCGCCGTTTGACCTCTTCCTGTCTGATGGTAGCCAAGTCTCGGAGTTCTTCCACCAAGTCCAAGGACAGCCTCTGCTCTGCATTGTTACCTTCCAGCCACCCTTCATCCCCCTCGTTCGCGGCGATCACCCGGGGGGTCTTCACCTCAAACTCTATGGGGAGAACGGCCTCGGACCCGTGAGAGAGCTTGAATGGAGTCTCCCCGGTGGCGGTATTCGGAGTAGTCCGCATGGCCCAGAGGACGGAGGGTAGTTGTTCCACCCAACTTCCTCGTAGGTTTTCCACTTTCTTTTTTAGCAGGTTGACGATTATCTTGTTCGCCGCCTCCACTTGCCCATTGCTCCTCGGGTGGTGGACCGAAGCGAACCTGAGGTCGATGCCGAGCTGAGTGCAAAAGCCGACAAACTCTTCACTCGCAAACTGCGGCCCATTGTCCGTCACTATAGCTAGAGGGAGCCCATGCCTGCAAATTATTTCTCCCCACACAAAATTCCTTACAACCTGAGAGGTTACCTTAGCAAGTGCTTTCACCTCTACCCACTTGGAGAAGTAGTCGATCATGACCAGCAGGAACTTCCTCTGGCCGCTGGCTTGGGGAAAGGGGCCGACCAGGTCCAACCACCATATGGCGAAGGGCCAGGGGGCCGTGATGGTCCGGAGCTTTTGAGCGGGGAGGAGTTGGAGCGGAGCGTAGAGTTGGCACTTCTGACACTTTCTTGCGAACTCTGCCGCATCCTTGCTGAGAGTGGGCCAGAAGTAGCCTTGCCTCAACACCCTCCCTTCCAGGGTCCGACTCCCGGAGTGACTGCCGCACTCCCCGGAGTGGATTTCTTCCAGCACTCTCGGGACCTCCTCCTCGGAGACACAACGAGCCAGGAGTCCCGAGAGAGTCTTTCTATATAGCCCCCCTGCATGCAAAGAGTAATAGGCGGACTTATACCTGAAGCGTCTCTTGTCCACATCCTCTCCAGGGAACTGCCCGGAGGATAGGAAGGTGATGAACGGATCCATCCATGAGGCTTGTTGATCCACTTCCATCAATTCTCCTTCCTCGATGGAGGGTCGGAAGAGTTCCGAAGTCGTTCCCCCTGCTCGGGGACCGAACTTGGCTAGGAGGTCCGCCTGGGTGTTCTCTTCCCTCGGCACGTACTTGATGGAGAAGGTGCGGAACTGCCCGATAACTCCTTTAACTTTTTCCAGGTATAGTAGGAGGGTCAGGTCCTTCGCTTCAAACTCTCCCTTGATTTGGCATGCTACCACCATGGAGTCCGTTGAGACCTCCACGTCCTGCACCCCTAGTTCCCGGGCCAGCCGAAGGCCTGCTATCAATGCCTCGTACTCAGCCTCGTTGTTGGTGATTGGGAAATGGATGTTTAAGGCTTGCTCAATCCGAGTCCCCTGAGGACTCACCAGGACTATTCCCCCTCCATAGGAGTGTTTTCCCGACGCTCCGTCCACCAACATCTTCCATGCTTCTGGGGGAGGTGGCTCGTGCTCCCCCACTTCGGCCGCGTAGTCGGCCATGAAGTCTGCCACCGCTTGAGCCCTGATGGATGTCCTGGGTACGAACGTGATATTGAATTCGCTTAATTCCACGGACCACTTCGCCAACCTTCCTGAGTGCTCCACCCCTTCCATGATTTTGCGGAGCGGATGGTCCGTCACTACTTTAATTGAGTGTGCTTGAAAGTAAGGCCGGAGCCTCCGGGCCGACACCACCAATGCGAAGGCTAACTTTTCTAGGATCGGGTACCGGAGTTCCGCCTTCTTCAGCACTCGGCTGACGTAGTAGATTGGGAACTGTTTCTTTCCCTCCTCCCGGACCAGCACGGAACTTACTGCTTCGGATCCTACCCCTAGGTATAGGGATAGGTCTTCCCCTGGCCTCGGTCCCTGGAGCAGAGGGGTTTGGGTGAGCTGTTCTTTCAGAGCCTGGAAGGCCTTCTCGCACTCCGGGGTCCATTCAAACTTCTTGTTTCCCCGTAGTACTTTGAAGAAAGGTGCACACTTTTCCCCCGCCTTGGAGAGGAATCTGCTGAGCCCAGCCAGTTTTCCTGTGAGGCTCTGAACCTCCTTCGGATTTCTTGGCGACCCCAGCTCCATCACTGCTTTAACTTTGTCGGGGTTGGGTTCCACTCCTGCGGGGGTGAGCAAATGGCCCAGGAACTTCCCTCGGCTCGCCCCGAAGACACATTTCAGGGGATTGAGCTTCATCTTGTACCGCCGCAGGGTCCCAAATGTCTCTTCGAGGTCTCGGAGGTGGGTCTCGAGGTCTCGACTCTTAACCATGAGGTCGTCGACATAGACTTCTAAATTTCTTCCTTTCTGTTCGCGGAAGACCCTATCCATCATTCTTTGGTACGTAGCCCCTGCGTTCTTGAGCCCGAAGGGCATCATCTTATAGCAATAACATCCATCCCCCGTGATGAAGGAAACATCCTTGATGTCCGGGGGATGCATGCGGATTTGATGGTAACCTGAAAAAGCATCTAAGAAAGACATTACAGAAAAACCAACGGCTGAATCAACCAGCGCGTCGATTCTGGGCAGGGGGTAGCAATCTTTCGGGCATGATTTATTAAGAAGCGAAAAGTCGATACACATACGCCACTTACCTCCTCCCTTCTTTACCATAACGACGTTGGAGACCCAGCCTGGATACTGGATCTCCGATACAAATCCGGCCTGCAGGAGTTTGCCCACCTCCTCGCGGATGGGCCCTTCTAGCTTGTCCGCGACGGCCCTCCTCTTCTGACGGATGGGGCGGGCACCGGGGTCGAGGTTGAGGCGATGGCACGCCACATCCGCGTCGATCCCGGGCATTTCCGCGGCGCTCCAAGCAAAGACGTCCACGTTCTTTTGTACGCAAGCCAGAATCTCCGCTTGATCTCCTGGGCTGAGTTCTCCGCTGACCCGGACTTTTTCCACCACCCCCAGCCGGGTGGTGACCTCGAGCTCCACGACCTCGTCCACAGCCTCCAACCGGGACTGCTCTCCCCAAGCCCTTTCCTCTTCGGCACAAGCGGGAGCTTGGGTCTCTTCTTCGACTTCCTTCCCTACCACCATCAGCTCTTCCGCCCTTTCCTCCTGGGCCTTCTCCTCTTCTTCCTTTCCTCCCGCCCGGGGTACCTCAGCTACCCCTTCCTGGGCATGAACCTCATCTCCCTCCTTCTCTTCGGCTACCTCCAAACCTCCGGCTTCGGCCGCCTCCTCCATCATCTTATCCCACTCCTCAGCTTCTCCCATCCAGGAGATGGTGTTGACTGCCGTCACGTAGCACTGTCTTGCCACCTTGGGATCCCCCCTGATCCGCACCTGGACCCCTCCGTCGTTGAACTTGAGACACTGATGAAAAGTGGAAGGGACGCAGCGGAACGCGCTGATGAGTGGCCGTCCGAAGATGGCGCTGTAACTGCTCGGGGCGTCCACTATGACAAAACGACAGTTCCGGGACTGCCCACCCAGGGTCACATGAAGCCCTACTCCTCCTTCTACTTCCTTCCTCTCCCCCGAAAATCCGAACAGAGGGCCATCTGAGGCCAACACCCTTCTGGGTTCCACCTCCATCTTGTCGAATGCCTTCTTGAAGATGACATTGACCGAACTCCCGTTGTCCACTAGGATTCGGGAGACGGTGAAATTCTCGATCGCCGTCTGGATGACCAGCGCGTCGCAGAATGGGTCCTCGTAGCTTGGCATGTCCTTCTGGGTGAAAATAATTTTTTCGGCCGGGGGTGGAGCGGTGGATGTCGACGCTACGCTCCGGCGGTAAATGGTATGGAGACTAGCCTTGCGGGTTGCCTCCACCCCTACCCCCCCATGGATCACTCCGATCCCTCCTCTATTCCCCAGATCTGCTCTATCCTCACACCTTTCCTCCTCCTCCTCTCGAGGTTCCACCTCTACGATCCTTAATGGCTGTTGCTGTGGTGGCGCGGGCGCTCTGCCCCTTTTCACCTCCAGGAACTCCGGACAGGTGTCCGTCGAGTGGCCTTCCGCATCGTGGAAGATGCAATATGGCACCGCCACTTCCCTTGCCTCGGTCTCCGCCACCCTATTCCTTCTTCTCCTAGCGGCCGCCGTTTCTGCTTCTCCTCCCATTCCCCTTCCTCTTCCTCGGCCAATTGCCATGGCCTGTTGAGGCGGGGGAGGTAACTGCATCGGGCCCTGCCTCCATCCCAACTGGGGGGGTCTCCATTGTCCTTCGAAACGGTTACCCCTTCCTGGGCCATAACCCCTTCCCTGCCCCTGCATTCCTCCACCTTGCGGCCTCCATCCTCCCTCCGGGGCCCGGGGCTCTTCCCTTCTTCTGACCTCTTGCTGCCTCACCTCAGGCTCACTGAGCTTTGCTAGCCTCTTGGTGAGCTCTGGGTTGGCCTCTTCGCTTGCTACTTCCTTTGCCACCCTCTCCATCAGCTCCTCATAGGAGACGGGGGCCTTCCTCTTCAACGCCATCTTGAAGAAACTTTCCTTCAACCCGACCGTGAAGGCGAGTTGAAGTGCAAACCCAGGCACCTCCTGAGTGAGCTGCACTTCCTCCTGGAACCGATCCGCATACTGGGCCAACGTCTCTCTGGACTCCTGCTTCACCGCGAAGAGGGAATCAGCGTCCTTCTTCCTCCTTTTTGAAGTTGAAAATCTCAACAAAAAACTTCGGCGTAGGTCCTCGAACGCGTAGATAGAGCCTGCCGGGAGTGAATGAAACCAGTCCCTGGCCTTCTCTTTGAGAGTGACGGCGAAGAGCCGACACTTGAAGGCATCGGACATCGGCCTGATGGAGACCGAGTCCTCGAAAGACTGCAGATGCTGAACTGGGTCATCTCTTCCGTTGTAGTACACTCTATCCCATTCTCCGAATCTCGCTGGAACGGGCGCAGACAACACCAACTCGCAGAAGGGACTTCCCCCTCCTGCCATCTTTTCTCGCTCGGCTCGCGGACCTAGCTCGCTCGCCAAGCTTGGGATCGCACTCGCGAGGGCGACGCTCGCCTGAACCACCCCGACTGTCGCCGCATCCTCCTGGCGCGCGCTCGCCTGCGCCGCGCTCGCTGGAGCAGAGCTTGTCGGCGCCGAACTCGCCGGCACGGAGCTCGCCAACACCGGGCTCGCCGGACTGGCGAACAGCACTCGCCCTTCCCTGTCATGTCCTGGTTCCACGGCAACTTCTTTTCCAGCCCTTCCTCCTGGTGCCCTCTCGCCGACTGTTATTGGGGGGGTGGTCGCCTGAGGTGCCGGGGTCGCAAACTCACTTCGCAGAGCCGTGACCGTGAACCCCAAGGTGTCGAGCACCTCCTTTCTGAAATCCGCGAACATCCTAGCCATTGCCTCCTGAGGGGTCTCGCCGAACTCCTCGCCCTGCTCTTCATCTCCCGCCATAACTCTTCTCTGGGACTTTCTTGAACCAGCCACGCTCCACGCTCACCGCACCAAAATGTTGAAACCAATTTCTCGGTCTCTTGTGAAGCTCGGGGCCCTCAATGAATTGAGGGGCAGCTAACCCTTACTGGTCCCTCGGAAGAGATAGGCAGATGACTCGGACAAAGAAAGGAGACCCTAGTCTTAGCGAGGAGGTCCCTCCACTAACCCGGAAGATCGTTGAGCGCTTCCCCTCCCAAGCCAAAGCTAAGACTCGGGCACCTTGGAGAGCTAGAGAGCTCAAACCAAAGCGACCTATGGAGAGAAGGAGGCTCAAAAATCCTGAACCGGTTCCACTCCAAGGTGCCCATTAAGGTCTATTTATAGATTTCGGTTTTGCGGTCTGCAGATAACAGGATTCCGCCTTCAGATTTGACTATCTGCACCCCAGGTGGGTCTGCTAACAGCCAAGTTCCGCTGTTTGGAGAGGCTAAGAGCAGACCACCGAGGGTAAAATGGTAAGTTGATCCTAATGATATATGGGCAAGGGGTTGCGAGAGCCCTACTGTTGGAGCTCTCGCCGGCCTTCTCGCAGATCCTACCCGCGGAAGGAGCTCTCGCGAATACTGCCCGCGGCATCTCCTTCGGAGGGTCGTTTTGCGAGAACCCTGCTTAAGGAGCTCTCGCGAGGACGAGGGTCTGCTGACGAGGTTCTCGCGAGGACCGCGTTGGCCCATTTTGGTGGTCTGCCGAGGTCTCATTGGCTGGGAGCCGATCTCGGCGAGGCCCAGATCTCGTCACTCCCGTCTCGCTCGATTTCCCTGCCTGGCGAATATCGGGGTTGTACAGGGCTGATGTTAGATCCAAGCTTCAGCAAGAGTCTTAGCCCGAGCAACAAATGAGGTTAAGTCAGCCGCCCCGCAAGTGTCAAGAGTTTGAAGCTCGGTAATGATGTCATACAAGTGCTGAAGACTGTCCTTGTCGGAGTATAAGGAGTGGAGCTCCTGCCACATTGCTTTGGCCGTCTCGTGATACATGGTCATGCAGTAAGGTTCGCCATCAAGTGAGTTGAAAAGCCACGTATGAACATGACCATCGACGCAGACAGTCATCAGTAGGATCAGAAGGAGGCTCTTTAGTGAGATCAGATGGAAGGCCCTTGGACTGAAGAACCCGTCTGACAGAGTGCACCCATTCGACGAAGTTTTTCTTCCCAGTCAGGGAGATGGTGGTGATTCTTAGCTCGTCGCGCAGTTCAGGAGTGGGAAGCAAGCAGGCTGCAGGAGAGGAGGCGGTCTGCCCATCGGGATATTCTGAAGGATCACTGGAGGAACCCATTTGGATTCAGCGATTAGATGGTTGGAGCAGAGAGGTCGCTGGGAGACCGCTGGGAGAGGAGGCTGCTGGTAGCTGTTGAGAAAGGAGGCCACTGGGAGAGGAGGCCACCGGGAGAGGAGGCCGCTGGGAGAGGTGCGGTTAGAGGGAGATCACGCGAGCAAAGGGAGAGGGCGCGAGCAGAGGGACCGCGCGAGCAGCGGCAGAGGGAGATAGCGGAAGAGAGCAACGACAGAGGGAGATAGCGGAAGCGAGCAACGACAGAGGGAGAGACCGCGATTAGCGCGAGCAACGACAAAGGGAGATAGCGGCAGAGGGAGAGACTGCAGAGGGAGAGAGCAGCGACAGAGGGAGAGACCGCGAGCAGCGGCAGAGGGAGAGACCGCGAGTAGCGAGCAACGACAGTGAGCAGCGCGAGCTGAGGGGAGGAAACCGCAACGGGAGCGGAGGAGTAGCGAGCAACGACAGTGAGCAGGAGGAGCGAGGCCCACTTGTCAGAAGGGAGGAGGCTATAAGAGAGCCAAGGAGGAGAAAAGGCGGGAGGGAGAGGGAGCTCGCAGGAGTGCTGCGGTCAGAAACTGTGGAGACCGCGGGGACGAGGAGCTCGCAGATAGCAGAGAGCAGGCGATTTCGAAGGGGTAACTGCATGTTCGGACCGATGGCTCTGATACCATGTAAAAAAGAGCAGAACCTTGTATATTCTCTTCTATGTATCAAATACAATGTATGAATACAAATATATAGGAGGGAGAAAGAGAGATGAGTTTCTTATACACAATGTGGGACTAAAGAAAAGAGAGAGAAACAAGAAAATAAATGGGCTCCAATATGGGCATTTATATGGATTTTTCTAACACAACTGAAGCCTGGTGGAGGTCATGACATTGTTATAACTCTACAAGCATACAAAGACATAAGGCTCATCTACAAGACGAAGACAATGAGCTCTGATGGGCTAGGGCATCTTTGAAGAGTGAAGGTAATGAAGATGAAGATGACGAAGTTACCCGTTATGACGGCTGAAGCCGCTAAAAAATGGCTGAAGAAGACGATTGAGGACGACGAGCAAAGGCGATGACTGAAGAGTTGAAGACGACAACTTCAATGGATGTTGACGAGGACTTCTGAAGATGCTGAAGACGACGAAATCGAGACGATGGCTTCGACGACTGAAGTCGTTCAACATCGGCTCCGATAGTTGTGGCTCCAGGGAAGGAAGATGCTGAAGACGTTAGCTGAAGATGGCGTCCAACATAAACCTAAATGTGGAAACAAGAATCCTTCTTATTGTGAATAAGGCCATCTTTAACGGTACCGAGCACATACCCATACTAGAAAGGTACCTGGTAATGGGTACGTGAGCCTAATTAACATACGAGTGCATCCCAAATTGTACTCTTCATTGGTCAAAGTTATACGTGGGGGTGTTAGAGACTTAGAGATACCAAACATAAAAGTCCCAAATGAGGTAACCTAATGTGCAAATTGTTGACTATTTGCCTTACGACTCCAACAACTTATGTTCACATGGACTTGGGCGAAAGAGCAATACCTGAAAAAGCAATAATAGCAGCAAAATCTGAAAGAATGCACCTAAATTGATTGTAATCTTTACTGATTAAAGTGCGAGATGCCATATGTATCCAGCCTAGAAGTCTTAGAGGAGGTAGCTCAATGACCAAACTACTGGCTGTTTGCCTGGCTCCAACAAATTTTGTACACATGATTATTTATGTTTAATATCCAGAGCTAAAAAAGAAGGAACGACCATCACTACTACATGTCCAGAAGGACCAGACTACCAATCATAAGCAATGATTTGCCACGACCAATCATAAGGTGGCCACCTCAACCATAAGCAAGATTGCAGATAGTAGATATCATGTTCATGTCGATTTGTGTTTGAAAGGCTAAAAATTGAATTATTATGGATATAGCCAGCTATATTTGCAGAGAAAAAATATCGCAAGAAGAAGCAAGTTCTGATAATGTGTAAAGAAAACACGAGAAGGGTTGTCTTCACAAGAGACGGGAACCCGTCTAAGTTGAAGATAACATAGGAGAGTTGTTGCTCTACGGAGAAGAGATTTGACATGAAATGTCTATGAAGGAAGAAGCCTTCACTAGAAGTGGCTCGAAAGAAGATTGATGTAGGAGCACAAAGATGATGCCAAAGTAGGAGAAGAGGGTGGCTCAAGATAATTATTGTTCCTTATTTATATCTCATTAGGGCTTTATATATATATATATATATATGTATATATATATGTATATATATATATGTATATATATATGTATATATATATGCATGTACGTGTCTTTAATGTATTTTATTATGTAGTCTTGTGTCCTATAGTGGGACCTTCATCTATATAAGAAGCCCCTTAGGCGGTGAGATCTTATCTTTTGGAGTGTTAATCTTGGGTCTCTCTTTGGAGAGGGGAGTGCTTTCGAGGACCCAGCCTCTGGGTGCTCGACGAGAGTTTGTCTCTCGATTGTATTGTTTAATTCTTGCAATGCGAGTTCATGCTTTTTATTTTAGATCTTGATACGACTAGTAGCGTATCAATTGGTCCGACCTGCAACTCTTTTAAGGTTTCTACCGAAACCCTAATCGGATCTGAATCCGTGCTCCAGTCTGCTCCTACCCGGTTCCTTCGTTTGCCAGCGCCGCTCGATTCTTCTTCGATCTGCAGCTCGCCCGACATGCCATCGACTCACGCCTCCGCTCTCGTGTGACGAAGCCCTGCGCTTGACACACGCTCAACGGCAACCCCCTCACAATCGACTGCAACGTCCGAGCCTTCCGTCGTTTCCAGCGCCCGCATGCGTCGTGCGACTACGCCTGCGAGTCTGTCGATCCCAACGTCGTTGTCGATCCCAACGTCGTCCCTCGTCTGCTCCAGCGAATCCAACAGCGCTTCCACCGATTCAAGAGCCCATCAACCTCTGCGAGCACCTCCTACAGCCCGCCACCTCCTTCCCGCGGCCCTCTAGCACTCTCACCCGCATTCTGGAGTCCATACCGCGGCTTCCGCAGCTTTCCAACCGTCGCTCCTCATCCTCACCGCCCTCTTGCGGCTCCTACAGTATTCCGACAGTCCTCCTGCAGTCATGTAGCATTCTGACAACCCTCCTACCTCCATCCCACTGCCACCCCTCAGCGGGTCTTCGACCATTGGAACCGATATCACTTCATCCCTTTCCAACACCCACTTTGTTCTCCCACTGTCGACCGCGGCACGCACCCCCTAATACCCCCCATATTCCGATTGGCACCGACTTCCCTCCAATCCGCCTGCCTTCCGACAAGTCCGTGACAGAGGCTCCACCCGGCAACTTGCTAGCTTTTCACGCTGAGCCACATGTTTTTTCTGCTTCCCTCCGTTTATTAGAGACCCCCGCCCGCCTGTCAGCTCTCTTATCTCTCGACTCTTCTTTTCCCACATCTCTCGAGCCCACTATTAACCTACCCTCACATCTTGCCACTCTCCCACTTCGACCAGATTTCCCATCGGGTTTCCTTCTCAATCATCATTACATACTCCTCATCAACCTAATGTCCGGCCCCACGACCCTCGTTGAAGATCTGGATGAGTTTCCACCATCAGTCTTCATAGCATCCATCCTCCGACCAAGGCCCTGGCCCAACTGGAGAGCACCTCGCTCGACCTTGAAGATGAGATATTTTGTGGGCATGACATTGCTTCACCGCTCGGGCAGTCTCGTGCCAAGTTCTAGCCCGTTTCGGTCACCCGTACCACAGATCGACAACAACCAACCCGCCACGACGCCTCTACGCTCCTGATGTTTCACCTGATCTGCCCACCAGAGGAGCCGTCCGAGTTTCGCCAATGCGTTCAGGGAACCCTTTCCGGATCGACCTTGAGGACAAGGTCGTTTTTCAGGACGGGTGTATTGATACGCACGTGTCTTTAATGTCAGGGGACCCTTTTCGGATCGACCTTGAATACAAGGTTGTTTTTCAGGACGGGTGTATTGATACGCATGTGTCTTTAATGTATTTCGTTATATAGTGTCTTGCCCTGTAGCGGGGCCTCTAAGGAGTCCCTTAGGTAGTCAGATCTTATTTTTTGGAGTGTTAGTCTTGGGTCTCTCTTTGGAGAGGGGAGTGCTTTGGAGGATCCAACCTCCGGGTGCTTGGCGAGAGCTTGTCTCTCGATTGTAACGTTTAGTTTTTGCAATGCGAGTTCATGCACTGTATTTTAGATATTGATAGGACTAATAGCATATCATATAACCTAAAACACGTGAGCTAACATCATGCTTGCTTAAAGTAGAAAATAGCACAGTGACAAATAAAATATCCAGTAAAATAAGTTCCTACAAGCACCAACATTTCAATAATTTCTTTTTTCAGTGAATGAAGAAATTCTGAGCACTTTAGTTTACTTCACCAGGAGATTTTGTGTTTGATGTCCATCTTTATCATTTTTTGTATCGCTCCTCCTAACAGTTGGGAAAAATAATGATGATGATTTTTGTAAGCAAAAAAGTTTAAATGCAATCCACATTTATATGATTTGGTTATGAACGCGTTAAATTTAAAAAAATGACATTCTTAAATCACTATGGTTACCTAAATTATAGCTAAAAAGAGTTAGTTTACCTTGATATGCTTGTACCTTCTGTGCCTAGCAGCCATGATTAAACCATCTTCTGTCCAGGCAGTAATCTGGAGCCTGTCCCCCGGGAAACTTTCCTTCTCAATAACAAGGCTGTGATACCTACATGCAGAGAAAGGGCTGCAAAGGGATGTAGAAACAGTCAATCTCAGAAGAAAAATATTTAATACAAGATGTAATTAGCAAACAAACATATCAAATGAATCGTTGTAGTCACAAAATAATAAAAATGACGGTACAGATAAATGAATTTTATGTATTCTAAGCCCAAAAGGTCCATTCAATGTCGAGGGGTTAACAGCGTGGAAGCAAAACCACAAACAACATACAATAAAAAAAAGGAAGAGACAGGATACCAGGAAATGTGTGTGAACAGAAGAAATTCTACCTTGGTGGTAATAAACATTAATTAAGTCATGCGAGAGCACATTACTCAACAATAATAGATGACATTGTTGAAAAATAGAGACCTAGGAAAAAAAATGAAACACAGAATAAGGGTGACAAAGATCAATGAGGCTCGCCAACTTGTTTACTCCCCTTCACACAGTTACCGTGTTATTTGCTAAATCAAACACACATACATACTTTAATAAGAGAAACCACCTCTTTCATGTCCTTTTTTCTCTCGTTTTGCCTATATATTATGCGAAGTAAGATAAATATAATTTTAGGGTATTTTATATCTTCTTTTCAGAGATGGAAGGAGAGATAATTTACTTAATGGTACATAAATTATATATATATATATATACGAGTGCCCGACACGGGGCTCCGCCTCTACGGCCAAGCGCGACAGTACCCGGCTGGTGACGGCGGGCTTCGTCCGCCCCCGGTACGATGCTGTCGGGCAGCCTTCGGCCGCATCCAGGCGGACTTCGCCCACCTTCGCACGGGCTTCGTTCGTGCTCGATGCGTCTGAGGACTGCGCCTGCAACATATACATATGAGTACTCGAAACCATAAAAAAAATATACATTAATATTACAATATTTATTTTGTAAAAAAATATACGAATATACTTACAAATTTTATTTTTTTCTCTTCCTCTCTCTCCCTCCCTCTCTCCCCCTCTCCGCCCCACTCTCTCCCCCTCTCTCCTTTCTTTATTTCTTTATTTCTCTCTCTCTCTCTCTTCACATCCAACGGACAAGATTTATCTGATGGCTTTTAAATGCATGGAATTTAAAAGCCATCCATATTTCTTTATAAGTAGTATAGATATATATATACATATACATAAATATAATACTTAATAATTTAGGGTATATGATTAAAAAATTTGTTAAGAGATATATATGTTACGTACATGACTTTTTTAAATTTTTTGTTCAAACTTTAGAGTTGAAATTTGAAACTCATTAAATTTAATGGCGATAAAAAACCCGAAGGGGGGACGGAGGACACTAGAGCGACATCAAAAAGGTGCATGTCGTGGTGTAAAGGTTTTGCACTGGGGGCACCGAAACCCCAACACTAGTGTGTGTAGATATATTAACAGAACTTGCACTGGGTCGTCCTCTGCACACAATATCCTGCCAACAGTGGCAGCAAATTTTATTCTCATACAACAACAACACTCAAGCCTTTATCCCACCATAGTGGGGTCGGCTATATGGATCCTTTTGTCGCCATTGTGCTACCTTTAGTCATATTCTCACTAATGCCTAAGTACATCATGTCTTTCCTTATAGTTTCATTCCAAGTCTTTTTTGGTCTACCCCTCCCCCGATTAGCATGCATAGTGGCTAAACTCTCACAACGCCTAACAGGTGCCTCTAATGGTCCCCTTTGTGCGTGTCTGAACCATCTTAATCGATCTTCTCACATCTTCTCTACAATTGGTGTCACAATCTTATCCTTGATACATTCATTCCTAATTTTATCTAATCACGTGTGTCCATATCCACCTAAGCATTCTCATCTCCGCAACTCTCATTTTTTGCTCATGTACATAATTCACTGCCCAACATTCAGACCAGTAGAGCATCGCCGGTCTAATTGCAAAATATTTTAAGGGTAGTTATATATATACAATATTTTTTCTTCCCATTTATATTTTTCTAATTTATTTAAATTTTTTACTTATTTTCTCTTCATTACACAATTTTCTATTTTATTTCATTTTTTACAATTTTTTTAATTTATTTTCTCCCTCATTTCTACTTAAATATATTATTTTAGTTAATTTTGTCTTAGTTCATTTTATTCTTTATCTATAATTAATACACACACACACACACGCACATGTGCATTAGGTTCAAGACTACTCTCTCTTCCTCTCTTAAAGTAGAAAATATAAAAAACGATGTTACACCAAATTTGTGCAATATCTTAGTTATTGTAGGATAGTTTTGGTAGTGTTAAATGTTCCATTACACCAATTTTTTTCCTTTATTATATAATGTGTGCATCTACATGTATATGTGAGTTACAGTGTACTGGGGATTCCTCCGCGAGGCCGCAATAGTTCCATTGATCGCTCGAGCACCTTGTAGGCAGCGCGAGGTGAAGTCAATACTACTTCACTCGATATCCTCACTGCATAATGTTTGGCAGTAGTAGTACTGTCGCTCACGTTGCATACAGGGAACACGATCGATCAAGGGTATTGTCGCAGTCGCATGAGGTCCCGTGCACTATCACTCATACACATAAAATTATTAGACATTTTCTTATAAAAGTTATTTAGTGTAGTTGGAAAAATGTTGGTGAAATACTCTTGGCCTATTTCTTGGCCTAAGGTTCAAGCTCCGCCTTCGTAGCCTTTGTTGTCTTTGTTAAAATACCAATTTGGTATTTTTCTTAAAATATTATTTAAATAAATAATTTAATTTTTTTAAATTACTTGATTATAAAATAAATTCAACATCTATGATTAATTTGATGGTGTAATGATAAATCTCACTTAATAACTATGCAGATCCTTCCGATAATCAAAAGACACAAATCAGGTTCCATTCATCAGGTATATATATTCATGAACTGAACAGTAGTGGCCTTAAAGCTACATGTTAACTTTAGAAGTATAATATTTATGCAGACATGTGCATGAAGTATATGTTGGAATGCAAATATGTACCCTAGCTCAATGTACCCAAAAATACCATGAAACATGTACCCTTACCATCAAAGGAAGAAAATTAGGGTTGAAAATGTACTATCTTTCGTGTTAAAGGTTCTGCTCAGCGTGGCACTGTGTAGATTAAAATCATACCATTAGCGATTTCCAACTCTCAGAAAGCTAAGTACAAGAACACCTGAACTAGCTTTCAGACACATTGGGAGCTACATGATGTTAAAAGTTACTATGAAGAACTTTATATCGTTATCTATGAAGAAATTTCAAGCAAAAGACATGTATCTAATGGACTCACGGCTCAAATAACTGATGAGTCAAAGTTTACAATGCATCTAAATCGAAAAATTATATGAAATAAAAAATTATGAAATAAAAAATTATATTATCAATAATTGCAAGCCATGACAGTTAGCATGCTAGGATGTTAGCAAAATGCAATCACTTCTCCAATATAAATGGAGGAGCTCTCTAATGAATAATACACACCACTCTAACATGTTGCTCTAACAAACCCATAACCCTTGTTGTGCTCAGCCCCTCTTAGCCACAACAACCGCTGCTCCACCTGTGTTATAGCCGCAAATCTAAACGCCACCGCCTCCACTCCCATTCCTCGTCGCCACAAACCTAACTCCATACTACTGCTCCACCAATCCATGCCACTACAGTCGTTGGTCGCCTACTCCAAATACCTTCCCACGTTTGTACTGCTCCCTACCATGTTGCTAGACTGCTTCACCCAACGCTCATGCACTGATTTACACCTCGAATTCTCTAGTCATGGCCATTCAATCCTTTCTTATTGGCTTGAAACTATTTATTGCATTCTGCTTCCTAGTCATTTATGCTTCTCTTATCAGTGATGGCACCATCTAATTTTCTAAATGGAAAGCGGCCAGCTATATCTTCTTATTTGGCTGCTTAATGACTTCGAAACTTCTATTGCCTCAACGGCATATTTCAAGATTCTGTGGTGAAGTGAGATTTTCTTCATTCTACCTATTTTGGAGAAGTAGCATCTCTCATGTCTGCAGTCTCTACAAGTTACATCAATGTATACTGTTACGCTCGGCGACTCTACCGGATGCGGAGGATACGACTGTGCACGTCGACCAAAGGAGAAGACGGAAGAAGACCGGGCTGAACCATCCGGTTCAGCCCGCCAATATTAAATATAAGGAATTGGGGCTGAACCACACTGGTTCAGCCCCTATGGGAGCCGGCCGGCCCCCTTGGGCCCGGGTATTATATATACCCGGACCCCTCCCTCTTGATGGCTATGAAGATTATTATCAGGTATTCCTCTTCTAGCAAACCCTAGTTCCCTCTTCTTCCCTAGTCTCTCTAGCTTTCTCTCTATCCCTAGCATATTCATAACATTTGGTATCAGAGGATTCGTCCTCCCCGTTTTTTTTTCCGGATCCCTCGATCTCTCGCGTCCGACATCGACATCAGCCCTCGACATCGACGATCCCGTCAAGCGCAGCCTTCCGACAACGCCGATCCCGCGCCGCTCGCGTCCAGCGCTCCATCTCTTGCGTCCGACATCGACATCAGCCCTTGACATCGACGATCCCGTCAAGCGCAGCCTTCCGACATCGCCGATCCCGCGCCGCTCTACGTCCAGCGCAGCCTTCCGACATCGACGATCCCGCAAGCGCAGCCTTCCAGCCCCGATCCAGCGCCGCTCGACGTCCAGATCCTCCGCACGACCAGATCCGCAACGTCCAGATCCAGCGCCGCTCGACGTCCAGATCCGACGACTCCAGCGTCGCTCGACGTCCAGATCCGACGGCACCAGCGCCTGCTGCTCCAGAGGCCGCCGCCTGCTACTCCAGCGGCCGCCGCCTGCTGCTCCGGGGTCACCGCCGCTGCCGCCGCCTGCCTCCTGCCTGCTCCCCCGGCTTCTGTTGCTCCAGCGCTTCCGGCGTCTGGTTCCGCTGCCATGGTGACACGCACCGAAGCCGAGAATGCACGCTTGGCCACCATCGAAGAGAACTACGTAGTGTTGTCGGACACGGTGGCGGCACTCGACGAACAAGTGAAATCCTCCCATAAAAATCTAGAGGATCGCTTGGACGCGCGCATGGAGGAGATCAAGAACTTACTCGTGCAAAATCTGAAAGGGAAATCCCACGCGGCGGAGGGATCCGAAACCGAAGTATCCTACCATCCCCCGGCGCAGAACGGCACAGGAATCGGAAGTGGAACGCAACAAGGTGCCGAATCTGGGTCTACGGGAGGCGGCATCCACGTATCGGGATCGGCGACACCGAATGGGCCGTTCAGCGCTCAGTACGCTTGGAACGGACCGGGAATGCAGCCGGGTTCCTCGTGGCGGGGTCCAGGGCAGGGAGCAGCCCCTTTTCGACCTACTGGAGCGAATGCGACCCCACTCGGGGGTGTGGCAGGCATCCTACCGATGCCACCGCCATATGGAGGACCGGGGACGGCTCAGGCCCGCAGTGGCTCCGGCACCACCATACCATCCAGCACCGGTAGAATACCGCCCATATATGCAGCCCAAATTGACACGAATGAACTTCCCTAAGTTCAAAGGAGGTGACGCCCTTGAGTGGATCCAGAAAGCTGAACTTTTTTTCAAATACCAAGAGATTCCGGCGGGGCAGTGGGTTCAGTTGGCATCTTTCCACCTGGAAGAGGACGCCTATCAGTGGACAAAATGGTTTCTGAGGGGACGCGACTATGCACCCTGGGAGGAGTTTGTGGAGTCCTTCTCTGCTCGCTTCGGTCCTTTGGAGTACGAAGATGTTGAAGCCATGTTGCAGAAATTGCGGCAAAACGGGACCGTCACGGAGTACCGGACAGAGTTTGAACGGTTGGCCAATCAAGTCAATTGGGAGGAAAAAACGATGCTGAGCTGCTTTGTATCAAGATTGAAGGATCACTTGAGAGACGAGGTCCACGCCTACATGCCACGCAGTTTGAGTCATGTCATCAGCCTGGCCAGGATACAGGAGGAGCGATACAATCGGCAGAGGACTCGGACGACAGGTCGGGCACCTACGGGTGCAGATGTACCCAAGCAAGAACCACCTACCGGGGGCCGCCCTACGGTGAAGAGGTTGACGTGGCAGGAGCTTCAGGCCAGAAAGGACAAAGGGTTATGCTTCAACTGCGATGAGAAGTATACCCGCGGGCACGCTTGCCAAGAGGTCCAGGTATTCATGCTACAGGAGGAAGCGGAGGATGTTACTCACACTGCAGCGGAGGGAGAGTTGGTTTTTGACGACTTTGTCGTATCCCTCCAGGCCCTGAAGGGGGGTACCCCATCTCCAACCTTACACTTGACTGGGAGGGTCGGCAGGGCGACGGTGACGATCTTGATGGACAGCGGGAGCACTCACAACTTCATCCAACCCGGTGTGGCCCGGCAGACGGGGGGTGTCATAGATTGCAGCGCAGCGTTCCACGTCAGGGTGGCGGATGGACGTACACTGCAATGCGAGGGGGTGATGAAAGGGGTGGAGCTCCAGATGCAGGGATACACCGAGCATATTGATGTTTACTTATTGCCAATCCGGGGTTCTGACATGGTCTTGAGCGCACCGTGGCTGCAGCAACTTAAGCGGGTGACCTTCGATTGGGTTCAGATGACTATGGAGTTCAGCCGGCACGGGAAGGAGTACTGCTTGGAAGGCCTAAGTTCAGCCAGGATGGGACAAAGTACTGCGGGGAAGGAGCCGCGCGCTCACCGCCTCCAGCTTGAGGACAAGCTGGCCCTTGAAGGGGAAGGGAATGTTACGCTCGGCTACCGGATGCGGAGGATACGACTGTGTACGTCGACCAAAGGAGAAGACGGAAGAAGACCGGGCTGAACCATCCGGTTCAGCCCGCCAATATTAAATATAAGGAATTGGGGCTGAACCACACTGGTTCAGCCCCTATGGGGGCCGGCCGGCCCCCTTGGGCCCGGGTATTATATATACCCGGACCCCTCCCTCTTGATGGCTATGAAGATTATTATCAGGTATTCCTCTTCTAGCAAACCCTAGTTCCCTCTTCTTCCCTAGTCTCTCTAGCTTTCTCTCTATCCCTAGCATATTCATAACATATACCCTTTTATTGTTGATCCGGGTAAGGTAAAACAAGGAACTTAATGTTACCAAATTCCTCTCTGGTCTGCACTTCCCTGCAGGGTGGACAACTAGTCGATGGTTGATTACACAGTTTCCAACATTGTCGATGTTCTCTTAAAGGTCATTCACATCATTGAACTCTTAACTACTCAACCTCAAACTATTGATCACTCTGCCTTGGATGCTAGTGGGAGCGGTCGAGGGGCCGTGGATGTGATGGCTTAGTTATTAAAGGCGCAAAGGGGTCTTGGAGCCTAGGCGCAAGGCTGAAGGCGCAGGCGCGCGCCTGACGAAGGCAAGGCGCAACTATATTCGGTTTAAATAATCTGCATCAAACATCACTTCATCTTCTTAATCGAATTTTTCATCTATTCTACTAATTAATAATTCATCACTATCATTTATATCTCTTAAAAAATAGAATCAATGTGATCACTTGCCTCATATCAGTCTCAACGCTCGATTATGTTTCACAAACACTTAATCATGCAAAAACATATTTATTTCTTACATTATTTCTTAATTTATTTTGAAAAAAAAATTACAATAAAAATTGCACCTAGACGTGTCTTGGCGCAAAAAGTGCGCAAACCTCTGAGCCTGGTGAGCCTTGAGCCTTAGGCGCGCCTGAGGCGCGCCTTTAACAACTAGGTGTGATGGACCAATCATCTTCTTGACCAATCATCTAGTGGCGAATTTCGACATGGTCATATAAACTTTCTTCTCTGCATTCATTGTAGTTGGACCAATCACCTTCTTGGCCATAGACAAATCAAATTCTTTTACCCCTCCATCGGTTAACATGCTACCACTTACACTCTGAATTTACCTTCTCCTTCAGGTGCTTCCTCCTCTGAATAAATTACACTTGTAGTGACTATAAACTGATTCAATGCTTCAAATTATGTATTTCATATCATCTCCTCATTTGGATTTGTTGCACTTGCCTATTAGTACGTATTGGGTATTCCCTCATAAATGCTTCATGGCCAATTGCATTGTCGGTTAATTCCTCCTCTGGATAGATCCCATAAATGCTTCATTACCCTATTAGTACGTATTGGGTATTCCCTCATAAATGCTTCATGGCCAATTGCATTGTCGGTTAATTCCTCCTCTGGATAGATACCATAAATGCTTCATGACCATTTATCCCTCTCATTACATTTTTGAGATCCTAGCTCGAGGAAGTTAATTGGTGGAGTTTACAGGGAATCTACTACATGAACATTACACATTAGGACATCTCTTCCACTATCAATTCACACCAATGGCATTGCCGGATGGGACATCCTCCTCCCCATCGACTTCGGTAGTATACCACTATCAATTCACACCAATGGCATTGCCGGATGGGACATCCTCCTCCCCATCGACTTCGGTAGTATACCTCTTCATCTCTTTCCAGGTTTGAATGTGATGCACGTGAGTTAGGAAAACACCATCATGACTCTTTTCCTTCTTCTATCACTCCTGATTTGTACTTTTCATTTGAGAGTCCACTCAAACATAGGATCCGATTCAAGTTCTTATCATTTAGATTTTCTCTATCTTGTGACAAGTATTGATGATTATTCTAGGGCCATTAAAATATATTTACTCAAATATCAATTTGAGATTCTTCTTGTATCTCAAACATTTCATTAAGAGTTAAAACATTACTTCACTTTATATACCTTCATCTTGTCGTTATGTTCTATACCTATGCACAAGGTATATCATGAGACCCTACAAAATCCTTTTTAAGGTTCGTTCAGTTAGAAGGAAATTAGCCTTAAGTATTTATATTGGGAGATCCAATATAAATTCCATCATTTTATTGCATACACAAATTTGGAATTTTAATTAGGCTGCAAACTCAATTCATCAATTCTTACATTGAAAGGAAGGACTAGGTGAATTTCATCGGTAAATAAAATCTCGTGAATTGGAAAAAAATCATTGAAAAAATAAACTCTAACGAGAGAATCTTTATTAAAATTATTAGAAAATTTCTCAAGAGAAAATTCTTTTCCTGGGAGAATCCAAGTGAGACAATATTTAAAAGAAATTTTTCTAGAGCAAATATAATGAGATCTTTAGAGAGAGTTTATAGATAAAAATTTCTAGAGACAAAATATTTGAGTGCCAGAAACATAGTAAAATAGAACCTTTGAAAAATATATTTCTAGATAGACAACTCTAATGGGATTTCTAGAGAGATATTTTTAGAGTGAGATAATTATTAAGAGAAAAAAATTATAGTGAGATAGAATCATTAAGAAATGGATTTTGAGAGGAGACTTCTAAGGAGATTTATAAAGAGAAAATTTATATAAGGGGGACAGCCCGGTACACAAAGCATCCCCGCGCAGCGAGGGTCCGGGGAAGGGTCCCACCACAAGGGTGAAATGTAAGCAACCTTACCCTACATTTTTGTAAGAGGCTGCTTCCAGGACTCGAACCCGCGACCTCAAGGTCACACGACAACACCGTAATCGGTGCGTCAAGGCTCCCCTTCTAAAGAGAAAATTTATATAAAAAAAAGGCAGCCTGGTGCACAAAGGCATCCCCGCGCAACGAGGGTCCGGGGAAGGGTCCCACCACAAGGGTGAAATGAAGGCAAACCTTACCATACATTTTTGCAAGAGGCTGCTTCTAGGACTCGAACCCGTGACCTCAAGGTCACACGGCAACACCTCAGCCGGTGCACCAAGGCTCCCCCTCAAAGAGAATTTATATAATGAAAAAAAATTATTCTAAAGAGATAATCATAGTAAGTTAAAACTCTTGAGAGAGATATTTTTGGAAAGATAATCGTGAAGAGATTTCTAAAAAGAGAAAATTATTAGAGGAAAATTATAAGTAGGAGAATTCTAGTTCGATAGAACCATTGAGAGAGAACCCTTGTAAGTTTTTTAGAAAATCATTTCTAGAGAGATTTCTACCGAGAATTTTAATGAAATTTTTAGAAGGAAGAATTGGAGGAAGTTAGATGGACATGTGAGCTACTATAAATCATATAGAGAATTAAAATTTAGGTGTTTAAGTAATAAGGGTGATCTTATAAAGATATATCATAGTGACACTTAGATGCTAATTTTAGCAAAACTAATAATTCTTGTAACTAGATTTTTTTTTGCAACCGAACAACGGAATTTACCAATTCTATTTCAACATACTCAATTATATTGTCTGGTCAAACATCAGAACTAGAACTTATATCAATTCTAATTCTAGAAATGAGAAATGAAATTATGCTACAAATTGAATTCATCGATTCTTATCTCGAAAGGAAGTAACTGAGGAATTTCATCGGTTATTAAAATCTCTTGAAGTGAGAAAGAAAAATCACAAAGAAATCTAAAGAGCTAAACTTAATGAAATTCTTTTTTATAAAAATTTTTTAGAGAAGGATTAAATCTAGAGAGAAAAAATTCTTTGTGGGCTAATTCAAGTGAGATAAAACCTTAAAAGATAGACTTCTATAAAAAGAAATATAGTGAGATTTTTAGAAAGAGAAAGTTGATAGAAATTTTCTAGAGAGAAAGTACATGAGCAAGAGAAACCTAGTAAAATAAAACCTTTGACAAATAGATTTCTAGGGAGAGAATTCTAATGAGATTTCTAGAGGGACTTTCTAAAGAGAAATTTTATAGGGCTGCCAAGTGCACAAAGGCATCCCCGCGCAGCGAGGGTCCGGGGAAGGGTCCCACCACATGGGTGAAATGTAGACAAACCTTACCATGCATTTTTGCAAGAGGCTGCTTCCAGGACTCGAACCCGTGACCTTAAGGTCACACGGCAACACCTCAACTGGTGCGCCAAGGCTCCCCTTCCTAAAGAGAAATTTTTTGAGTTAGAGAACCCTAAAGAGAAATTTTATAAAGTGAAAATTCTTTGAGTTAGAAATCCGAACAATAGCAATGACCAATTCTAATTCTAGATATGCAATTCTATTGTCTGCCCAAACACCAAAATTAGAATTAATACAAATTCCAATATAGCAGGAATTGAAATAAACATGATTCTGACAGGAAATAGATTAAACTTAAGTCCTACATCCAATTCTAATTCTGCCTAACGGAACATATCCTTCCATAAATAGACCATGAATATTGAGGTGTCTGATTTTATCTCAATCACCATATGTGGGATTTTGTTGCTCCACCCTCTAGGGGTAAATTAATGGTCATCTAGCGGTTGTTAACTATGAAATTTGATCACAATGGATCCATTACATCATCTAAAACTTGGTTGGTTTCCTAAAGTACTACTCATATTTATAGGATATGCAACCTTGACACCTCCCAAATTGCTTGATTAACTTGGTTTAGATTTTCCTCGCTAAGGTTATCAACCAAGGTTGTGTTAAAAGGCAAGCTATCTAAGGTTCACCAGGTGGTGACGATATCTCAAGCTGTGGCTAAGGGGGAAACTTAAGGGTAAAAGGCGCGCACTCTCTCTAACAATGGATCCATTACATCATATAAAACTTGGTTGGTTTCCTAAAGTACTACTCATATTTAATTATTTATAGGATATGCAACCTTGACACCTCCCAAATTGCTTGATTAACTTGGTTTAGATTTTCCTCGCTAAGGTTATCAACCAAGGTTATGTTAAAAGGCAAGCTATCTTAGGTTCACCGGGTGGTGACGATATCTCAAGCTGTGGCTAAGGGGGAAACTCAAGGGTTTCCCGTCGGGAATGGATTGTGAAGAACTAATGAACCAAAAGGCTCTCTCTCTCTCTCTAACATGGTATCAGAGGGTTAAGCTCCTCGGCGCCGTCGACCTCAAGACTCGGTTTGCCTGTTCCTTTTCGCTGCTCCGTTCTGCCGATCGCTTCGTCGATCGTCCTATTTCTGCCGATCATTTTGTCGACCGTCTTCGATCGTCATTTTCTGCCGATGCTCGGTCATGTTTCTTGTCGTTGGTTTATCCTCCTGTAACTCCCGTTGATTCCTTCTGCTGCCGATCGCTCCTCCGATCTTCTTGGCGGAGGATCTCCTTCTACTGCTGAGAGTTTCCTTCTGCTGTCGCTGCTTCCTTCTACCCCCCTCCTGTTGTCGCTACTTTTTCCTGCTTCAGAAGACCCCCCTCCTGGCAGTAGTTTTCTTTCCTTTGTGCCCTAATGGAGGACAAATTAAAGAGTGTGAATGTCCCTGAAGGGGATGTTGATCACTCTACTATAGTGGAGGAAGTTTTAACATGAATTTCACTCATGGTGTGACTCACATCAAACTGAATGGGAGGAACTATCTCCTATGGGCACAGACTCTGCGGATATTCATTGGGAGCCGACGAAGACTCGGGTTTATCATCGGATTCAAACTAGCCGCAAGTAAGACTAACCCATTGTATGAGGAATGGGAAGGTCTAAGTTATCAAGGCACTCGCCTAGGCGCGCTAGAGGCGTCGGGTGCACCAGGCGCACTGGCCCGCGCCTCTGCAAGGCAGAGGCGGGTGATGTGCCCCGGGCGCGCCTAGGCACGCGCCTTACCAGCTCCCAGGCGCACCAAAGGCACGCCTGGGCCTTTCAAGGTGTTTTCCTGAACCTATTTTTTGGGAGAAGGGCAAAAATATGATCTCAGACGCACCCAAGGCACACCTAGGCATCCAATTCACCGATTTCAAGTGAATTGGGCGCCCAATTCACTGAAAGCACCCAATTCACTGAAAATCAGCGAATTGGATGCCCAATTCGCTGATTTTCAAGGAAAGGGCTCAATTTGCTGAAAATCAGTAATTGGATGCCAAATTCGCTGATTTTCAGTGAATTGAGCACCCAATTTACTGATTTTCAGTGAATTGGACACCCAATTTACTGATTTTCCGTGAATTCGTCACCCAATTTATTTTTGCGCCTCACGTGCCTCAGGCACGCGCCTAGGCTCCAGGACCCCTTTGCGCCTCGGTGCGCCTTGCGCTTTTGATAACTTAGGGGAAGGTGAGAACCTTACTGTGATCATTGGCTTGTCAACTCTATGGAACCCAAGATTGCAAGTCAATTCCTTTTATGCCATACGACTAAAAAATTCTGGGAGTTAATTGAAAGGAATTAAATTTAAAAAGAAAGACTTGGCGAGGATCTATCAACTTCAAACTGAACAGATACATATGACAGGTATGAATGATTTCGAAGAATATTATAGTAAACTTGACTCATAAGTGAGCAGAAATTGATCAATACTCGGTTATTCAAACTATCGAAGACTACAAGACTGAACTTATGCAACGAAGAGTGTTTGAAATGTTTTTGGTCTTCCTTCAGAGTTTGAATTCCAAAGAGTTAAGATGTTGGGAAGAGATTCTCTTATTGATTTGGAGACCGTTGTCCACTATATTCGGGGGGAGGCGAGGCGTATAAACTCTCATTGTACTGATGTTCATGTTGTTCATGATAAATATGCTCTTGTTGCTGAACATAAGAAGTGACATTCTAGAAATATAAGACAACAAGATAAGAGTAGGCTGAAGTGTCCTCACTGTGGGAAGAAAGAACATGGAAAAGATAAGTGTTGGGACTTATATCCCAACTTGGTTCCTCCAGGTTGGATTCGTGGGACTGATGGGAAGTAATGTGAGAACCCAAACTGCTATGTATAGCAACTTGGAGAATACAAGTTATCTTCTGGCGAAAAATAAAAGTTTAGTTAGAGAATTAAAGGCTCTGAAAGCTAGTGTTGGAAGATTTCTTACTACAGGCTTGTCTGGTACTATTGCTCATGTTCAAACTACCTCTTTATCTTTTATGGAGCCATCTTCTCCCCGAATCATTGACTCATGAGCCTCCGACCATATGACAATCTTCTAGGGGTATTACTTTTGTATCTCCTACGTCTGGCAGTGTTAGACTTGCTGATGGATTTTCTGCTTCGAAGACTGGTAAAGGGACTATTCAAATCTCTCCTTTTATCTCCCTCAAATTTGTTGTTGTTCCATCATTTCCTACAAACTTGTTTTCCGTGAGCAGTTTAATCAAACAACTTAATTGTGCTATCACTTTTTACTCTTCTCATTGTGTTTTTCAGGATCTGGCGAGTGGGAAGATGATTGGTGGTGGACATGAGTCAGGTGGTGTTTATGTTATGGACACTGATCTTGCTTTTGGTGCTCAAAAATCTTCAATTACTGATCATTTGATGTTGTGACACAAGAGATTTGAGCATGTTAGCTTGAAGATCTTGAAGTCTGTTTTCCCTAGTTTTTTTTATGTTGCTAAAATTAGCATTGACGGTCAATCTTGTGAATTTGAAAATCATTGTAGAACCAATTATGCTCCTAGCAGGATTCGGGGTGTGAGATATTTTGATTTGATACATTCTGATATTTGGACATCCCCTATCTGTTCTGTGAATGGATTTAGTTATTTTGTGTTACGCCCGGCGTCATTACCAGGTTATTCGGGTATTGGGCACGACGACCAAAGGAGAAGGCGGAGGAAGACCGGGCTGAACCATCCGGTTCAACCCGCCAGTATTAATATAAGGAGCACCGGGGTTGAACCGCACCGGTTCAACCCCTATGGGGGCCGGCCGGCCCTAGGGGTTGGGTGGGCATAAATACCCAACCCCCCTCCTTGGTTCATTATGAAGATTATTATCAAGGTATTTTCCCCTCTTCTTCCTCAAACCCTAGCCTCAAGCCCTAGTTTCCTCTAGTTTTCCCCCTTCCTCTAGTTAGATCATAACATTTGGTATCAGAGGCTCTTCCCTCCAACCATGGTAACACGCACCGAAGCCGAGAATGCGCGCTTGACCGCCATCGAAGAAAACTACGTCGCCTTGGTAGAGTCGGTGGCCGGGATCGAAGAACGAGTCAAAACCTCCACAAAAAATCTGGAGGAACGCATGGAAGGACGCATGGATGAACTAAAGGCACTGTTAACACAAACCCTACGAGAAAAAACGACTGAACGAGGAGATCACGCGGGAGAATCTTCACGTGCGACACCTTCAGCCACCGGAGGCACCACGGGGGGCTCGGGTATGATGCCCTACAGCGGCCCCAACCCGGAACCAGGCCGGACAGCCGCCCACAGTGCGCCGTCGGCACAGCCGAGCCCTACGGGGCCGACGACGCTGCTTCCGCCGATCCCAGGAGCGGGCTTTCCTGCCGCCGGGATTTGGGTCGGACCGGGACCCAACCCCCACCAGCAGGTCGCCGGGGAGTGGACCGGCCCAGGAGGGGTGGCCGCCGGCGGTGGAGTCGCTGGAGTGGCTGCCGGCCGCTTTTTCGGAGCCCAGGAGCAGTTTTTTCGGCCGCCGCCGCACATGGGGGGTCCAAATGGAGTTAGAGATGGGATCCTTCCCAGGCCGCCGGTACTAGGGGCTCCGGTGGGGATGGGGCAAGGCGAACACTGGCGGGGACATCCTCCCAGGCACGTTTTCGACGAGGAGGGCCCTCCTATGGGAGGGGGATACGGCGGAGGACATTATCAAGACTATTATGGGCGACCGAATCTCGTGGCAGAACCAATCAGACCAGCTGGGCTAGATCCAGAATATGGCAGGAATGGAGGAGCGAACCATCGGGCCTTTATGCAGCCAAAACGAACGCGGATGAATTTTCCTAGGTTCCGAGGAGGCGGGGACGCGTTGGAATGGGTGCAAAAGGCGGAGTTATTCTTCAATTACCAGGAAATTCCGGAGGGGCAATGGGTGCAGTTAGCGGCCTTCCATCTGGAAGACGACGCTTACCCATGGACAAAGTGGTTTCTGCGGGGCCGCAATTACGCACCCTGGGAGGAGTTTGTGGAGTCCTTCTCGGCTCGCTTCGGGCCTCTGGAGTACGAAGATGTAGAGGCTATGTTACAGAAGCT
The DNA here is from genome assembly GCA_033032865.1 of Dactylorhiza incarnata. NCBI lineage: Eukaryota > Viridiplantae > Streptophyta > Magnoliopsida > Asparagales > Orchidaceae > Dactylorhiza > Dactylorhiza incarnata. The sequence goes on from JAWHQI010000007.1 coordinate 10,366,174, forward strand.
GCGACAAAATGGATCAGTCACAGAGTACCGGACAGAGTTCGAACGGCTGGCCAACCGGGTCCAATTGGGAGGAGAGGACGATGCTGAGCTGTTTCGTATCCGGATTGAAGGACCGCTTGAGAGACGAGGTGCACGCCTACATGCCACGCAGTTTGAGTCATGCCATCAGCCTGACCAGGATACAGGAGGAGCGGTACAATCGGCAGAGGACTCGGACGACAGGTCGGGTACCTACGGTTGCAGATGTACCCAAGACGGAACCAACGACCGGGGACCGTCCTACTGTGACGAGGTTGACGTGGCAGGAGCTTCAGGCCAGAAAGGACAAGGGGTTATGTTTCAACTGTGATGAGAAGTACACCCGAGGGAACGCGTGCCAGAAGGTCCAGGTATTCATGTTGCAGGAGGAAGCGGAAGATGTTCCTCGCACTAAAGAGGAGCTAGTGTTAGCTATTGACGACTTAGTGTATCCATCCAGGCCCTGGAGGGGGGTACCCCATCTCCGACCTTACACCTGGCTGGGAGGGTCGGCGGGGAGACGGTGACGATCTTGATGGACAGCGGGAGCACTCACAACTTCATCCAACCCGGTGTGGCCCAGAAGACGGGGTGTGTCATAGATCGCAGCGCAGCTTTCCACGTCAGGGTAGCGGATGGACGTACACTGCAGTGCGAGGGAGTGCTGAAAGGAGTGGAGCTCCAGATACAGGGGTACACAGAGCATATTGATGTTTATTTATTGCCAATCCGGAGTTCCGACATGGTGTTGGGTGCACCATGGATGCAGCAACTTCGGCGGGTGACTTTCGACTGGAACCAGATGACTACGGAGTTCAGCCAGCACGGGAAGGGGTACACTGCTTGGAAGGCCTCATGTTGTCTAAGGTAAAGAAGATCTCACCCCACAGCGTGGAACGCCGAGGGGCACCAGATAGTACGATGCCCATCGTTACGGCGAGTATCGTTACGGCGAGTAGAGCGGAGCCTACAGCTCCAACAGGGGTCTCGTCTCAGATGCATTCCAGAGCCGACTTGTTCCAAGAGCCGCATGCTCCCCGCCTCCAGCTTGAGGACAAGCTGGTCCTTGATGGGGGAGGGAATGTTACGTCCGGCGTCATTATCAGGTTATTCAGGTATTGGGCACGACGACCAAAGGAGAAGGCGGAGGAAGACCGGGCTGAACCATCCGGTTCAGCCCACCAGTATTAATATAAGGAGCACCGGGGCTGAACCGCACCGGTTCAGCCCCTATGGGGGCCGGCCGGCCCTAGGGGTTGGGTGGGCATAAATACCCAACCCCCCCTCCTTGGTTCATTATGAAGATTATTATCAAGGTATTTTCCCCTCTCTTCTTCCTTAAACCCTAGCCTCAAGCCCTAGTTTCCTCCAGTTTCCTCTAGTTTTCCCCCTTCCTCTAGTTAGATCATAACATTTTGTTTCTTTTATTGATGATTACTCACACTTTACTTGGGTTTATCTTATGAGAAAGAAAAATGAAGTGTATGAAATATTTCGGTTATTTTATCATTATGTGCAGACTCAGTTTGATGTTAAGATTAAAATACTTAAGAGTGACAATCGAGGCGAATATATAGGTGGGGAACTTCAGAGGTTCTTGGGAGATCATGACATCATTTTTCAAACTTCCTGCCCAGGGACCCCTCAACAGAATGGTGTGGCTGAAAGAAAGAAAGAACTGGTATATCATCGAAACTACTTATTATTTATTACAAGAGATGCACGTCCCTAAGAGACGGTTGGATGAAGGTGTTCTCACGTCGGTCTATCTAATTAATCAGATGACATTTGATACTTTGGTGGGGAAGTATCCCCTAAAACTTCTTTGTCCAAATCTTCCATTATTTAACCTTCCTCCTAAGATTTTGGATGTGTTGCTTTTGTTCATATTGTGGGACCACAGAAGAATAAATAGGTCCTCAATCTACCAAATGTGTTTTTGATGGATATGTCGCTAACCAAAAGTGGTATAAGTGTCACTCACCCTCATTGCGTAGAAGGTTTATATCTAAAGATGTTACATTCTTTGAGCACACCCCATATTACTCGGATGAAGGCAAAAATGTTACTTATTAAGAGAACTCTGAAGATGAGGGTGGTATGATGTCGCCTCTACCCGCCTTTGTGGATGTTCTCTCACCTAGTAGTTTGGATGCTCCTGTTGAAAGGGAAGTGCCCACCAATGATTTGTGTCTATAAAAGAAGAAAGAACCTTCAAGTCTACCAGAGAAAATAAATTAGAACTATTGGGTAAGAACGACATACTCACACCACTCCGCCATATCTGAACATTGGGACCCTCATGGGGCCACATCTTCTCTCCAAATTCATAGTGGTCGTACCAGATATCCTATTGATAAATATGTTGGGTATCACTCTATCTCTCCTTCTCTGAAATCTTATCTTGCATCAGTTTCCTCTATTTCTATTCCTAACAGTTTTTCAAAAGCTATTTTGAATCCCCGCTGGTCTAAGGCTATGAAGGAGGAGATAGATGCTCTCCAACGTCAAAATACTTGAGAAATTGTCCATGTTCTGCATGGGCGTCATGCTGTCGGATGCAAATGGATATATACTATTAAATATCTCCAAGATGACACCCTTGCTAGGTATAAAGCAAGACTGGTTGCTAAAGGTTTTACCCAGATTGATAGAATTAACTTCCAGGAGACATTTGCTCCTATTGCTAAACTTAATTCTGTTAGAATTTTGCTGTCCCCATAATTCTTGGCCTTTGTATCAACTTGATGTACAAAATATTTTTCTCCACGGTGAATCAAAGGAAGAAATCTGCATGACTCCTCCACCAGGTATGGATGTTCCTAAAGGACGGTGGTGTCGCCTTAAGAAGGCCTTGTATGGCTTCAAACAATCACCCCGGGCCTGATTTGAAAAGCTAAATGACAAACTACTGAGTTTAGATTTTTCCCGTTGTACTTCTAATCACTCAGTCCTTATCTACATGAAGGAGAAATTTACTACTATTCTTATTGTATATGTGGATGATATCATTATCACAAGAACTGATGATCAACACATTACTCTAGTTAAAGGGGAGTTGGCCTCTGCCTTTGAAATCAAAGATTTGTGTCTTCTTCGATATTTTCTTGGTATTGAGATTGCTCGATCTGCTGGGAAAATTATGATCTCACGGCGCAAATGCGTCCTAGATCTTCTCAGTGACATTGGATATTTGGGAGTAAAACCCGTGGATAGTCCTGTGGATCCTAATTATGATATTCACAAGGATAATTCTCAGGATCTTGAGAGGAAGTTGGAATTTCAACGCATTGTGGAAAAATTGATTTATCTGACTATTATCAGACCCGATATCTCATTTGTTGTTGGGTTAGTTAGCCAATTCATGCACAGTCCTAAAGTTTATCACTATCAGGCTATTCTTCAGATATTTAAGTACTTAAAAGGGACCCCAGAAAAGGCATTATCTATCAAGATCATGGCCACCTTAAAGTTCACGGGTATTGTGATGTTGATTGGACTGATACCGCCTCTGACAGAAGGTCTACAAGTGGATATTCTATCTTTGTACGTAAGAATCTTATTTCCCGGAGGAGTAAGAAACAAAATGTTGTTGCTCTCTCCTCTACTGAAGCAGAATATTTTGTTATTGACATTACTACATGTGAATTGATTTGGGTTAAATCTATTTTGGGAGAAATGAGCTTTCATGTCCTGAAGGTCATGCACTTACACTGTGATAATCAAGTTGCTATCCACATTGCCAACAACCCTGTCTTCCATGAGAGGACTAAACATATCGAGATTGATTACCATTTTGTGCGGGAAAAAGTTCAGGATCAAACCATTACTACTGTGTTTGTGCCTTCTAGGGATAAACTTGTTGATATGTTCACCGAAGCTGTTTCAGGTAAATCTCTTCAAACGTACTCTCTCAGGCTTGGAATGATGGAAGCTTATGGTGTTAGCTAGAGGGGGAGGGGGTGTTAAAAGGCAAGCTATCTTATGCTCACCGGATGGTGACGATATCTCAAGATGTGGCTAAGGGGGAAACTTAAGGGTTTCCCGCCGGGAATGGATTGTGAAGAACGAATGAACCAAAAAAGTGTGTTCTCTCCTGCAAATAGATATATGTAACGTCTTGATAAGGTAGGTTAAATGGAGTAACCATAAATACGTTGCTCAAGGGAAGAGCTACACTTGTCTACTCAAGAAGCATGTCTATGGATTTAAATGGAGCCTTCGAGCTTCATTTAGCAAATTATGCAAAACACTTGCCCCAAATAACCATTTCTTTAGCACCACAGATCATTCAATCTTTTTTTGGCATACGCCATGAGGCCTGGTTATACCAATTGTTTATAATGAATGATATCTCTCACTAGGAGTGATTATCAAGATATCTACTATGTAATGCGCTACTTGCAAAAAAATGCAACATCCACATATAACATCAATATTCAAAGAGTGATCGTTTGCACCTACAAAGCATAGATACTTGCTGCAGTCTTATGTATCATATCAAAAACATTTCGGAGTCGAAAAACTCTCAGAAACTCTTGGAAGCCCGCCCTCGAAACTCTTAGAAACTCATTCTTTTAATTAGATAAAAAAAGTTTAGAATACTTAGATACTTTCATATACTACCGGATACGCCTGAGTATGCTCGAAAATGACCAAAAATTGTGTTTTGTGATGTTGACATAGAAAATGATATGTCAAAGAGAAAATGTTGAATGATAAGTGGTCAAATTCAATTGATTACATACTTTTATTCGTAGATCATATTTAGGATATGATACGTTTTAGTGACATAAACCTTGACATATTTTATTTATTTAATACATGATATATAATGAAGAAAAATTGAATGATATCAATCTTTTTATGGCATACGCCATGAGGCCTGGTTATACCAATTGTTTATAATGAATAATCTCTCTCACTAGGAGTGATTATCAAGATATCTACTATGTAATGCGCTACTTGCAAAAAAATGCAACATCCACATATAACATTAATATTCAAAGAGTGATCTTTTGCACCTACGAAGCATAGATACTTGCTACAGTCTTATGTATCATATCTGAAACATTTCTGAGTCGAAACACACTCAAAAATTCTTGGAAGCCCGCCCTCGAAACTCTTAGAAACTCATTCCTTTAATTAGATAAAAAAGTTTAGAATACTTAGATACTTTCATATACTACCGGATACGCCTGAGTATGCTCGAAAATGGCCAAAAATAGTGTTTTGTGATGTTGACATAGAAAATGATATGTCAAAGAGAAAATGCCGAATGATACGTGGTCAAATTCAATTGATTACATACTTTTATTCGTAGTTCATATTTAGAATATGATACATTTTTGTGACATAAACCTTATCTTATTTTATTTATTTAATACATGATATATAATGAAGAAAAATTGAAAACATACAAGTGTCACGCATGTCTTCATATTACTTTGTACTTATATTTAAATAATTAACAGTTTTCAAAAATGTATCTCATATCCTAGGTTTTCTGAAAAACACAATTCCCGTATCTATATCGTATCTCGTATCCCGTCTTCATGCAACATAGTTTTACACAGTGCAAAACACCACAAGCATTTTAGCAGGTGATACAAATGGTCAAGAGAATATATACATGAAAATTGTAATAAAAGAAGCATAAATCTTACTTGGATAATCCATCAAATAGATTTTCTCCAAGATTTTCATCATAGTACACAAGAGAACTTTTTCCATGCCTCACACCAGAAGGAGCACGCACAATCCTTCCTGCAAATCAGCAAACATATCTACAGTCATTACATAGTAGTGCAGATGATGGTAATGCTAAGTACACAAACCTCCAAAGGCCTCTCCAATGCACTGCAAACCCATGCAGACACCAAACAAAGGTATAGAAGGTCCCAGTTCACGAACAATTTGCAATGAGATCCCCGACTCTTGAGGTACACCTGAAACAAAAGGACTAAGTTTCCTTCTATCAGAGGAAATGATAAAGGTGCCACATTTTCTACAGGCTACGCTTACCAGGCCCCGGAGAAATAAGTATCCCTTTTGGATTTTTCCTTGAAAAACAGAAGTCATTTTTATGTCATCAGCAACCGAAGCAAAAAAAACAAGAAGAAATGATCAAAAATATCTATGGCATCATAATGAACACATCTCATGAACAAATATTATTTGATTCAATCTTCAAAGTTAAAACTAACCTTCTTATGTCCTCTACAGTAAGCTCATCATTCCGGTATACCTCGAAGTCAACTCCCAGCTCCCCAATGTACTAATTAAAGGATTCACAAAAATTAGATATATTCTGATACTATAAACTCGTGCTAGTAAAGCTCCAGTAACAATCACAACATTTTCTTACAAGAATACAACTAATGTCTACAAAATTGAAAGAAAATTACAAAAGGAAGTCTAGTATAACTGTATAAGTTACCATCAAATTTATTGGAATGAAAATAATCTCACATAAAGACTTCCAAAGCTATATACCTTTCAGCATTAATAGATCTTGTCAACTTCGCTAAAACACTTTTTAAAACTTATACAATTACCTAGAATTATCATGCAAAAATGGCTTCTATAGCATTTTATATTGGTTAGAACCTCAAGATTAGTGAACCACAGATGGAAAAGGATGAGAAGCATGAGCAATGAGGTGATAAAGAAGATCTAGGAAAGGCAATCTTGAATGACTTATTTGACCTATTAGTGATTCAATTATAATATATCTTAATGGCATCACTAATGATATAATCTAGTGTTCTTATAGGTTTACAAATATTTACCTCATTTAAATAATAAGAATTATTCAAATGTAACTAATAAATCATCTAATACCCAAAATGGAAATAAGTTATTATTGTAAATCTTCTCTTCATTGGATGATCGGGACCTTTTCTGGGCACTGAATCCAATGTCGTTCAAAGCTACCATTTTCTCTTGATAATCCTATATTCTCCACATTTAAAATATTTCCAATAATCCAGTATATTAAATAATTCCAAAATATCCTGTATCCCTACTTAGGCTTAGAATTTGATGTTAGAAAGTTTTTTGGATCATTACGGCAAGTTTAGTAGTGCCAGAAAATATCGGATCACTGTGAAAATGAAATACTCTTTATGATTCCTTGGCATCTTCTTCTCAAGTCCCTAATTGTATTGTTGGGTCCATTATTATTATTATCACAAAACACAATGGCTACTAAAGGAAAGGTTTGATGAACCCTACTTTATCATTACAATGCAAAGAAAAATATTTCAACTAAACAAGATAATTATATGATATAACTTTACACACACTTACTAAGTCCTTTCCCTTTTTCTCCCTCTTATGTCTCACTCCATTTCTCTTCATGATTTAAGCTTGAGCTTAATATACAAAACCAACACCACTACACCGCTAACCTCCCGGAATGACTCATCGCCATCTCCACAACCACTCCAGGTTACATTGCCAATGGAGACATGTGGTTCCCATCCCACCATCTTGGCAATCTCACTGGATATGGCACATCAAGTTCATTTGAACATCTGCCAAAGACACTCAGTTACCTCAACCTAAATGCACTCTTGCACTCAAATCTCGTTGCTCCACCTCAAGCACAATTACTTACCACTGACAAATTTTGTGCATTGATCATGCACATTGCGCTATTGATAAATATCATAATTCTCCCAACATCATCTTTAATATGTCATCCAGTAGTGGAATGCTCGTCAACTCGGATCGAGATTATCTCCATTTGGATTAAATGGATAATATCCATTTGGTGCTCAAGATCCTCTTCTTACTTATCTAAGGGTGAAATTTTTTTGTATATATAAAAACTATAAAATGATAGGATTAGTTAACCCGTTAGATCGACTAAGAAAGGATCATAACCACCAAATTGATAGTATGGAGAGGATCCCGGTACCATCGACTCCCACTAGTTATTAAACATGTGTCCACATAATAACAATAATTTTCTAATTGTCACATTGATCAACTCATATCTACATGGAATTGAAAATTAGTTCTTGGTCGCTAGTTTTGATCATCTCTTATGCTAAAAACACATTGTTCAGCCTGGCAACTCCTAATCGAATTATTCTGGATTTGAAAAAGATTTCCTTAATCTGAAAGCTAAAACACATAACGACCACCAGGAGTATGAGAGTTGGTGGCAACAATCAAAATAATATATTATTTGATCGTGGAAATGTCATGTTAGGTTGGTCAAGTGTTCTCTACTATCCATTTGACTCCAAATGGAGAGGATCCTGATACCATCAACTCCCACTAGTTAAAACATGTATGTCCACATAATAACAATAATTGTCTAATTGTCACATTGATCAAATCATATCTACATGGACGTGAAAATTCGTTCTTGATTGCTAGTTTTGATCATCCCTTATGCTAAAAACACATTGCTCTTTGAAGGGGCATGCTCATGCTGGCAGCTCCTAATCGAATTATTCTGGATTTGAAAAAGATTTTCTGAATCTGAAAGCTAAAACACATAACCACCACCAGGAGTATGAGAATAGGTGGCAACAATCAAAATAATATATTATTTGATCGTGGAAATGTCATGTTAGGTTGGTCAAGTGTTCTCTAGATTTGGGTGTCGCTCTTTGGGCCTTACACAATATTCATCTCCCACCTAACATTAGCTCGCTTGGCCAGTGTCATAATTGTCTCGGAGAGTGTCTAATTGAATAACAATATATCCACTTGCAACCTCTAATATCTCCTTAAATAAGACACGTTGGTAATGATTTACTCGCATTCCTTTGCAAGGTGTCACAGTCATTGTTGTTGCATGAATGCATTCCATATGCGCACTTGTTCATCATTGTTGAATGTTCACATGTGCAAGTGTACCATATTCTTGTCTGCTAGCATGAACACGCATCTTCCTTATCAGCCACCTAACAACTTCTCATTCTCGAACCTTGTCCAAGTATTTCTAGAAAAGGGATTTCAATATGAATTTACTGCAATGAATTCCACATGATTTATGTCTCTATTTATAGATTTAAGACCTAAATATATCATAATTTAAATTGGTAACAAATTGGAGAATTCCGGGTCAATTTTAGGCAAAAAAAAATGACCTTACTTTTCTTGATTAAATAAATCCGAAAATCACATATTCGACTAAGTCGAAATGAGAAAGACATGATCAAATTAAAATGGAATAGATTTAACTAATTCCAATATTCCTTGAGAGAATAGTCCCCATAACTAATATCATGGATATAAGTGAATCAAGTAAATTTTGTGTCTTCTATTCTAAGCCTTTTGGAGTTTTCTTAATGTCCTTGCTTTTGCTCCGATGCTTATTAACAAGTGTGTGTGAAGTCCTTAGGATGACAGGGAGAAGCTCCAGTGCAAAAATCGAGTGGGTTGTCCTTACCACTAAGGATAAGAGGGAGCAAATCTACTAGCTTAATGCAGGAGAGCAGGATTCATAAAAGGCATCACTACCAATTTTAAGGAGGGCTTAAATGATGCTCGACCACATAAAGATTTGGTTTGAATCTTCCTAATCTTGGCTTGTATTTACTGGCTAAACTTAACTTCCATTTATGTACTTGTGAGTTGTGACTAATGGTTGCAAGTCTATTCTTGTGAAGTATGTGATCATTATCCAGTTTCATTGTTTGTCGAATCAACATGTGTTTATGCATCTACTTACATTTGTAGCATATAACTAAGTCTTTAAATTAGTAGTACCACTCATATTATTGTGCACCTTACTAAGTTTGCTTCAATGTGATATAATTTAGGAAGATTGCATTATTAGCACCGAAATTCAACCGTCAATTTTCTCCACCATACTATGGCTGCATTCATATACTGAAATTCTAAGAGCATGCACATGTAGGAATCAACTTACATCGCTCAGTAAATTTATGATCGCTTCATGATTCTCTAACTTTTTGGTTAATTTAATGTAGGATTGCTTTGTATGCACCTTTACCATTCTAGCTTACCTTAGATTAAGCTCATTAAATGACATAATTTAGATTAAATGCTGATGCACATATGCTTCCCTCGGACGGGAAATATGTATACGTGCTCTCAGACAACCCTCCTCACACTGAGAAGTAGATTCAAATTCATCGCTCCAGGGTATATCTTGTATTTTATTTTAGATAGTATTTTATCCCTTTTGTCTTTTATCCTTCTTTTGTCTTATTAGGGTGTCTCTCTCTCTCTCCTTAGATGAGGCCATAAGTGTTAGATATTATCTTGGAGTTTTTTGTAACTCTCTATGTTGCACCGACACGCGACGCGACACGACACGCGACTCGTCAATTCTCAAAAAATACCATATTCCGACACGCTGGGACACGTATATTAAATATTTATTTTTTATAATTATGAAGGAGTACGTCCTCCAATTCCTCTCGGCACATGATGAAGAAGATGGTTGTACAAGAAGCTTTATGGCTAAACTTTGCAGCATAGGTGCACTTGCACCATGAATAACCCACCAAGCCTTAGGATCTATCGAAAATCGATTGTGAACTGAATCAAATTCTTTAAATTCTGCATTTATATAAGCAAAATTTGCGTACTCTAAATTCACCTTGGTGCGATCCTCAATGTTAGGAAAGTACTTCCTAAAGCATTTTTTGGTTTCTTGAATGATTTCACTATCCTTGTATGGAGAAATTCTAGAAGAATCTTCATTGAGTTATTGTTCACTATAGTACCTAATTTTTAAAAATAAAACATCACGCATAGTGGCCTTTATAGTGTTCTGAAGTGTCGGAGAGTGTCGGAGAGTCCGATGCGTGTCGGAGAGTCCGACACCGACACGCTGGGCATTTTGAAGTGTCGGTGCAACATAGGTAACTCTCATTTCTGAGAAGAAGTATTGGAGGGAATCAACCCTCAAGAGCGAAAGTGTGAGCTTATCTCACGATTGTATCATGTTTTCATTTTGTAGTGCAATCTTTAATCTTCATGTTCGTAACAATTGACATGCGTAAGCTTTCTTTGGTCGGACGATAAGTGCACACGTTCTCGGAAGACCCTCCTCTGATGCCATCCTTGGTGGAGGGGAAGGATCACAAGAAGTGTTCACTTATGAGGGCTTAGCTAGAAACAACCATGGGCAGTAAAACTAAGGAGTCTCTAGTAAGAATGAGGACCGACAAAACAAGATGGGTTGCTATGGAAAATCAAAAGATGATCGGTGTGTAAAATCATCTGTATTATAATTTGATCGTATCGCAGGCGATTATTGGATTTGCTATAAGAATCGTATGCATGCTATAAAGTTCTTGATGCAAATTGGATTTGGAGAAAATCTAAGTTATTAAAGGTGCAAGGCGCACCGAGGCGCAAAGGGGCCCTGGAGCCTAGGCGTAAGGCGCAAGGCGCAGGCGCAGGCGCGCGCCTGAGGCACGTGAGGCGCAAAAATGGGAAAAAAATAAAATCAGTGAATTGGGCGCCCAAATCATGGAAAATCAGCGAATGGGGCGCCCAATTAGCTGAATTGTTGTGAATTGGACCCCCAATTCGCTGAATTTCTGTGAATTGGGCCCCCAATTCGCTGAATTTCTGCGAATTGGGCCCCCAATTCGCGGAAATCGCTGAAATTCAGCGAATTGGGCGCCCAAATCGCTGAATTTCAGCGAATTGGGCGCCCAAATCGCTGAATTTCAGCGAATTGGGCGCCCAAATCGCTGAATTTCAGCATTTGGGCGCCTAGGTGCGCCTCAGGTGCGCCTTGGGTGCGCGTCAGGTGCGCCTTGGCGCGCCTAGGCGCGCCTCAGGCACATCGCCCGCCTAGGCCTTGCTGGGGCGCAACGGGGTGCGCCCGGCGCCTCAGGCGCGCCTAGGCGCGCGCCTTGATAACTTAGGAGAAAATTAGCTTTTAAATTTGAGAATGTGAAGCTGCTACCAAACAAATTACTAATTGAATGATTTTCATTAGTCAAATTCAAATATTGGAGGAAGCTTATGCCTGGTGGATACACAGCCTTGTCGTCTTGAATTATTATGAAATTAATGATATGGCCTGAATCCGAAAATTTTAATTCCTGAAATCTAAGTTGTTGAGGAAATGCAGGCGTGATATGGGACAAATTTGATTTCCTAAATAGGAATTTGTTGAGGATATGATGACGGACAAGTTGTTAATTCAAATTTTATTTGAATCAAATATCGAGGGAGACTAAAGCAAAATATTGGTTTGTTGTATGAATTTAGACATGTCTTCTAATTCATTTAAAACTGCGATGAGATTGGAAAAAGTTTGGACTTCAGCAATTGTACTTCGGTGAAACGGTGATTCCATGAAGGAATCTTTGATGATCGTAAGGATTGCGCAAATCATTTTGTTGGTCAACGATTACATTAGTACTCATCGATGTCAAATGAAAATGAGGTTACAACATGTTCATCGTTGGATGTGGTTTAGATAAATTATTTATTGAAGCTTGAGAGTATCGAGTGGTGGATAAAATCAATTTGAAGTGACGGCTACTTGACCCTTTTGTTTGTTGGAAAAGCCCAAAACGTCTCATTGTGGAGAAATACAATATGATAAGTCAACGGAGAAAACATATGTTGGCTTAAGTGAATGCCCGATTGCTGTCAACTTGGAGACTATGATAACAAACCGATCTTCAGACGAACTAAAGAGTATAATTGTTAGTATGCAAAGTTAGATTTGTCGCCGATTGTGCATCCCTACCTAAAACATTCTTTATGGTCTTGAAGAGATTAGGAATACTACCCGTGACGTCCTACCATAGGCTTTCATGAATTATAAGGTTGAGTGAGGTTGTTGTCGTCATTATGGGATCAGAGTGACGCAGCAAAACAATGTTGGACCAGTAGCAAAGTGGTTATGGGATCGAAACCTAATGTTATGGTTGATCCGAGATTGTGTAAATTTCGGGACGAAATTTCTTTAAGGAGGGGAATGTTATAACACTCCATTTTTATGCCCTAGAACTCGTATCTATCGCTTTAAGGACGAGCACCGTGCGTTGGGAATTCAAAGGATAAATTTAGTAGGAATTGCTAAATTTCCTTCGGGCACTACCAGTGCATTTTCGGCAATATCAGTGTGTGAAGAAAAGTTGAAATTTTCCTTCGTGTATAACTGTGCATTTTTATGGGCGCACAACTATGCAATTTTAGCTATTTTGAAAAGAGACCGTTTTTCGAAGATCTGAAGATGATCGTGCATTTTGCGCACGATCGGGCACACGATCATGCGATCAGCATAAAATCAGATTTTAAGTGACTCGTTTTGAGTCATAAATTGAGGAGATTTCAAACCCAAAGGCCTAGGATCTTTACCTAATGCATTTAGGGTGTGAGCAGACCGCAAATCATTCATTTTCAGTTGGTCCTCTCTCTTAGAGTGGAAAAGAAAGGAAGAGGAGCCAGGACTTGGTGGAGGAAAAAAGGTGATGCCGACGGAGCTAGAGAGCTCCGATCAACGAGCTGTCGCTGTCAACATGTAGGGAATAGCTCCGCATTTCTTCTCCACCCATTTTCTCGAGACTTTCATGGCCAGAAAGAAATGGGCGAAGGTAATGATTCTCTTCTCCCCGGTTCTAGGACTCATTTTGCTTTCTCATTTTCTTTTATGCATGTGTTGTGATGGTGGCACTCGGCTTCTCTAATTCAATGGCTTGGGGTGACCACGGTACATTGCGAACCACCGGGCCGTGGGATTATGACCCGACATGCTTGCATTGCCCGAGCTCGATTCTAGGATAAGCATTGTGTGTGAAGCCTAATCGTGTCTAGTGGCCCGATTCGCTGATGGGTGAATGGTGTGCTAACGGATAATTATTCGTCTTTTCAATATTTTGTTTGCTTGGGGAAATACAATCGGGTAAACGCTTGTAGTCGTGAGAACCCACCGAAGGGTTTACGGCTTTAAGGGATTTCACCAATTTGAAATAAGTCCTGGTAAAGGAAAGTGAATGTGATGAGTTTGGTGGATATAAATTATGTCATCGGAACGACTTTGTTATGAGATAGAACTATATTTATGAAATGATAATACTACAATTAATTGATTGAGATTATTGATATTGATTTTAAATCCAATCCGTGATTCATTTCCATATCGTAATGAATATCGGGGTGATGGTAAATGCACGTTGTTTGTGAGAGATAAATCCGATTTGTAGTAAGGTCTTCATGCATTGTTAGTGAATGCCAGTTGATGATATGATTATGAAGAATGACTCCATTGGGAGACTGATCCCTAATAGGAACATGTAATGCCATGAGCCCATGATAGGAGTGTTATGGATTGTCATTCATGAATATTAATTTCAAGTATTGATAAACTCTTTGTAAATTGTAGTGGAGTGTGGTTCGTGAATAATGATCTTGGAAATGTAAAGTTGTGTATTATCTGTGTGATGAGGTAGATTCCTCATAGAGATATGCTAGGATAGTGACAGAAACCATGAACTTAGGGTCATGGAGAATAACCCCGATGTGGGAAGAAATCTATGTAAGGGTATGAATACCACGTGACTTGAGAATGCATGTGATGATGCTACCCTTGATACGCCAGACACGGCGTGAAGATTCATGTGTGAATGTGAAGGCTAGAGGCCTAGCGGGTCATGTAGGATTTTATGTGATCGTTAGAGCGGGCGCCGGTTGAAGGGCCTATCGAGATATAGGTATAACCTGACGTACCCGCAATATACAGTTTGGCGTGGAAAGGGCATATAGTCATGAGTCATGACCTGTCGTTACAATCGGCGTAGAAAAAGGTCTATTGGCATGGCATGTCGTTTGCATGTTATGCTTTGCTTTGAGTATGATGCTCTATACTTCTCCATGAGTGCGATAATTGATTGTGATTGCAGAGCCGGGAGTGGGCAGGTTGTGATGTTTACCCTGTTACTTCCGCAGCTTTGTAGTTTCGGCATGCGAGGAACCCATGGGATTAATGGCCCCGACGGGGTTAACAAAGTCGATTTATATCGCGATAGGTCATGGGACAGGCAAAGACAACGATATGAATTGTGACTGAATTGTCTCATTGTGAAGAAGCACTATGATGTGGTGCCGGGAGAGGCGACTGGGATAGGTCCTTGTGCCTATAGCTAGGGCAGGCGTAAGTGCTCACTTTGTGTTGGAGGGGTTTGCACACCCCAATGCTTGTGTGCCTTAAGACATTATAAGAGGCATGTTCACAATGCTTGGTTGTATGGAAATTGGTTGTTATTGTGATGTAGCTTAG
Organism: Dactylorhiza incarnata; assembly: GCA_033032865.1. Lineage (NCBI taxonomy): Eukaryota > Viridiplantae > Streptophyta > Magnoliopsida > Asparagales > Orchidaceae > Dactylorhiza > Dactylorhiza incarnata. The sequence continues at coordinate 10,381,433 of JAWHQI010000007.1, forward strand.
AACATGGTAGTCCGTCACTAGAGGTATAGTGCATGAATATGACTTTCATCCTCTAGCTCATACTTGCACAGTAGGTCCCCTTTTATGTAAACACTCAACATAGAGACGTGTATGTTGATTGTGACATCTCACCCTTGTTGTTTGTTTCATTGTTTTATTTTATATGTATTTGCGATGTGCAGATCTGCAAAGGTTGCTACTCCCTAGGGTCTGCTAGGATGCCCGGAGAGAGGGGGATCGTGACGTAGTTTGTGGGCAACTTAGGTTAACTCATGTTTTCCGCTAACTTGTTTTTGGTTGCAGAGCTTGCATGGAGACTTGCTTGCGCTATGCGGCTATGCCGCCAAATAAAAAGAAAAGCTAGAGGCTAAATATATTTCATGTAATTGTATTATATTTCATTGTATCGGGCATGCGCGCCCAAGCCTTGTAAACTCCTGGTTGTCTGAATGATATGGACATGTGGGTAATGTAATGATGAACAGTGGTAAAATATTTGAGGAAAATAGTAATATTGTGGTCATAGTGGTCATGGATATTCTCTTGTTACGCCAATCTTTTCATATTCTGCTTGTTGAAGTCGTACATTGTGGGGGCTCGACAAGATCCATATTATATTGTGAATGCGAGCGGGGTGTTACAGACACTCGTCTCATTAAGATTACTTCTCGTCCTGTTCAGGAATTACTGATGTTTTAGGGTCGATTATCTTTTTGATTTTTTAGCATTGTTATATGTGATTGTTGTTTTCAATTTTGCAAAACTCCATTAGGATCGTATCAATGGTATCACAACATATCAATCAAGATCTTAAAATGGGGGAGAATAACAGATCGAAGGACCTGGATACAGAAGTGGAGATGCTGAAACAATCACACAATTTCACGAAGAAATCCTTACAAAAATCAAATGATCTACATGGTACAAACTAAAATACTAGATGAAATAAGAGGTACGTTTACATCTTTAACAACAAAAAAGAAAAGGTCAAGCGGGGTTGAGTCTATCGTCATCCTCAATGGAATAAGGCAATTTCAAAAACCTCCCCCAAGCCTTGTAAAATGTACTCCTAGTTGTCTGAATGATATGGACATGTGTGTAATGTAATGATGAACAGTTGTACAATATTTGAAGATAATAATAATATTGTGGTCGTAGTGGTCATGTATATTCTCTTGTTAAAGCATTTTAGCTTCTTTGCATATGTTTATGCTCAGATGCTACAAATTTTATTTTGGATACTGATGTAGACTCAAACTAGGGGTTTAAAATTTTTAAAATTAATTATTTTTCAAGCGAAAGATTTTATTTATTATAAAATAAAATTAGGATTTTGAAAACATAAGTTGATTTTTATTTTTAAAATGAGGTCGGCCGAGCGCCAAATCTAGTTTTGCGCGCGCAATTAATCTCGTCGAAATGAACGTTGGAAGGCTCGTTAATTTCGTTCGGTTCAAGTTCTTGAGTACTTGTAAGTTTCGGATCTTCCGCAATAACATAAACACCACCACAAGCGATTCACAAATAATAACTAATGACATAAAACAGTAATTCAGTAGCGAGAACGTGCGGAAAGCTCAAAGATTATTTAGGTGATTAACATAAATTAAGGCTAACAAAAGGAGCGGAATACGTAACAGTTACCGAGGGGATGTCGGATCCTTTCCAAGCCGTGGCGCATACGGGAAAACGCTGAACGCAGATAGACGGAAGAACCAGTACTGAGGTCGACGTCGACCTGCTAGGCGCGGCATCGGATCCAGGGGCGATGTCGACGGTGTCGCTGCACTCGACGAAGGGTCCCGGCGGAAGCGGACAGCTGGAGGTTTTGATTCCACGTTCCAATCCGTCGGATCCAGACGGACTCAGGAAGAAGATCTGTACGCCGGCGGGGTGCGGGAAGGAAACAAAATAACAGAGCAGGAATCTCGTGGTTTTCCCGGTATGGTAGAGGAACGAAGGGTATCGTAACTCTACTATTCCCGGTCTGTCCCTTTCTTGAGCGCGTGGATCTTTAAAAAGGATGGGAGGGGGAGACTTTCCTTTTCTTCTTTTTCCAATCTTGCAAATGTGGATTTGATATTATCCTAAATGAGACTGCCGGCTGGTTTTCTAAAAGGGGGGTCTCCAAATTTGGGATTTCTTCATGGGTGGATTTTGGGCCACCCAAGAATTCTGAAATTATACATATTTATTTTTAATTAATTTATGTGATTCCTAAATATTTTGAGCTTGTCGTTAGCGCCCTAACTCCTAAAATTACTGGACCATTTATTTAAGGTCTTATCGGGTGGTCAATGCGATAAGCCGCAAATTACATATCGGTGCGTGAACAAAAAGTACATAAAATAAATAATATGCATAAGTAAAATTAAGTGCATCGCAGAATGCATCAATTACCATCTTTTAATACTCTATTTGTTGAAGTCGTATGATGTGGGGGCCCGACAAGACCCATACTATATGGTGAATACAAGTGGGGTGTTACAGACACTCATCTCATGAAGATGATTTCTCGTCCTGTTCAGGAATTACTGATGTCTTAGGGTGGATTATCTTTTTGATCCTTTAGTATTGTCAGATGTGATTGTTGTTTTCAATTTTGCAAAACTACATTAGGATCGTATCAATGGTATCGCAACAGATTAATCAAAATCTAAAAATGGGGGAGAACAACCGAGCGAAGGACCTAGATAAAGAAGTGGAGATGCACAATTTTGCGAAGAAATTATTATAAAAATCAAATGATCTACATACTACAAACTAAAACACTAGATGAAATAAGAGGTACGTTTACATCCTTAACAACATAAAAGAAAAGGTCAAGCGAGGTTGAGTAGAACGTCATCCTCAATGGAATCAAGGCAATCTCAACAAGCTCCCCCATCAAGTCTCAACATGATATCTACGAATTTAATTCCCTAGATTTGCAGAAGAGGCACTGAAAGATTGGATTTATCGATGGAGCAATTTTTTCGACATTGACGGAACTCCAGATCCGATGAAAGTAAAAAATTGCATCTATTCATCTGAAAAGAAAAGCTTCATACTGGCATTAATTCTACCTTAAATTTCAACTTACCAGTCAATTACCGGTATGTGAAGAGTATGTTCAAGCCCAGAACAACAGGTTTGCATATGTGATTTTCAATGAGCCTACGAGTGAAGTTAACAAACTAAGGCAACTTAATTTATATTCAAAATTACTTAGATAAATTTGACCAATTGCTAAACAGGATCCACATCCCGGAAGAATATGCTATCAACCTAGATCTTACATGATTGATGAAATTGAATATCCCACGAGAATGTTTTGACCTAAAACTCTCCAAGAAGTTTTTACGGTGGCTAAAATTACGAAAATTATTGTTGAATACCAGAGGGAATGGAGGAACCATAAGCTAATATGAGATTAATTTATCAACACGCAAGAAAAAATATAATCAGCAAACATCAAAATGGGAAGCAATCAAGAGCATCAGAAAAATGGAGGAAGGATATTGTCATCAGCAGAAATGGATGATAAGAGAATTAAATAGTTATGTTTCTGGATCAATGAGTGTCTTACGTCGGGGAATAAATGTTTAAGAAAACAACAGATCTATGTTTTAGAACTTGAGGAAGACAAGTGGAGGAAGACAAGTGGAGGAAGAAAAGTGGAGGAAGAAAAGTGGAGGAAGACGGGGCACATGAAACAGATAACTCAGAGCAAACAGAGGTACTAAGTAAAGAACAAACAGAAAATTCAATGACACCCCAAGTCTCTAACTCTATGCATGCATTATCGGGTATAGTTAACTATCATAAAATGAGAGTCTCAGCTTCTTATCAGGGCAAACATATTTCCATTTTAATTGACTCCAGAAGTACTCATAATTTCCTACATGACATTGCAACGGAGAAATTGGGATGCAAACAACAATCCATGATAGCTTTCAGTGTAGCAATTGCGGATGTGAATAAAAAACGAAGTGAAAGAATGGTAATCGATTTCAGATGGAGAATGCATGGGGATCAATTTTCATCGGATATGTTAATGTTGTATCTTGGAGGCTGCAATGTGATTCTGAGAACACAATGGTTGATCAAATTGTGGTGTTCACAACACAAGGTAAAATGATCCCGTTAAGGGGTTGCAAGAACGTACCGGGAGCCATGATTAATAGAAGAAGAATGTACAAATTATTACAGAAATCAAAATGTAACATGAAATACAGAGCTTCAGTCAATTAATATTACATTGAACCTGTAACATCCCTGGTCTGCAAATAGAATATAACATGGGTCCGTCCGGGACCCCACGACATATAATATCCACAAAGCCTAAAATGTTAGTCATTGATACAAGAAAACATGCTAATAAAACTAAGAGTAAACAGAAACGGAAGCTAACCACAAGCCCAAAACAAAGGGGCCAGAATGTCCACATCAACAAGGAAAACAGTACTGAAGTGACACGGCCTTAAGGTCTTACATGGCTTTCAAAAGAGGTACAGACAAACCAGAAGGGCTACATGAAAAACCCCAAAACAGAGAGAGAACCCTAGCCAGCTCCTCAGCAACCCATGGGCTCCGGCCCACTACACACCACTGCGAGCTCCGCCACCTGAAACCAAGAACAAACAGGCGGTGCAACGAAGGTCAGCATGGGGCTGACCAACACAACGTAACGACTCCTCCCCCCGGCCATCCTAGCGGACTCCGGGGCGAGTATATCGCTCTCCGGCAAGTACGCACGCACACCAAAACAACAAAACAAAGGCCCGAGGGGCACACACGAGGGTCCCATAGCATAGCAAAGCACGCGCGTCGTTGACTCCTAAGGTCACACGACCTAAACCACAAAGGCATTCTAAACCGAGTACTCATGACGAGAGGCGTGAGCTTTCGCACTCAAGCGTAGAGGTAGGTAAGCTACGCTACGCATCGATTCGACGGAACGCGATAGCGAGGTACGAAGTACATATCTATGTAACAGAGCGCGACATAGGAGAAGACAGTCTCCAACCGTCCGAACGAGCGCGACAGCGGGAAGAAACGGTCCGCGTCTGTCCAAACGAGCGCGACAAGGGGAAACACAGTCCGCCACTGTCCAAACGAGCGCGACAGGGGGAAAACACAGTCCGCCACTGTCCAAACGAGCGCGACAGGGGGGAAACACAGTCCGCCACTGTCCAAACGAGCGCGACAGGGGGAAACACAGTCCGCCACTGTCCAAACGAGCGCGACAGGGGGAAACACAGTCCGCCACTGTCTAAACGAGCGCGACAGAGAGCATAGCACCCCTCCCAGTCCTGGAACATCGTGACGGGGAAACTCACCCGCTCCGCACAATCCTCACGAACGTCATTCTACCAGGCCCACCTAAGCCCGCCTAGGAACGGGGTATTCACGAACGACACCCACGAATTCCTATGATCTCTACGGCGAATAACACGGGACATTCCCGTTCGCGTATTTTAGGCTAACCGCAATGCACATCACAACATCACCGATCCGGGTTGTACGCCACGGGTAGGCTTCACACATGCCTAAATCCAGACTCGCGCGTTGGATTACTAATGCAATTTATGTCGGGGACGGACACAATCGACCCGGGGGTTCGCAATGAACCGAGGGAAACACACACCGCGTCCAATTGTTGGCGGGTGGCCCTCCTAAGCAAAGCAAAAGCAGAAAAACTACACCGGGGTCGCAATCCCACGCCCTGGCGGAGTCCCCGCTCTCCACCGCACAGCGGGAGAGGGACTCTACGTGCAGCTCACACAAACATACGTCGGGGTCGCAATCCCACGCCCTGACGGAGTCCCCGTCCTCAACCGAAACGGCGTGAGGGGACTCTCATTGCACGGAACATATTCACAAGCACAAAATACAGAAAATACGGTCCTAAGACCGGGGAAAGAAATCGTTACCCTTGACGCGCATCGCGGAGGCATCGAGGTGATCACAACGGCTGTCCTCTTTCAGATCTGGGCTTAACTCAACGATTTGAGACTCTACACGACCACTCAAGATCTGATTCGTGCTTCCAAACAATTTTTCGCAATTAACTTTGGCACGACCTTCACTCGGCAAGAACTAAAGGACAACACACCTCCTAGTTCAGCAAGAGGAGGGCTTGGCAGGGCAAACCCTTACGAGGAACTTCAGCTCCCACTCTCACACGACCAACGACACCAAGGAGGTGACAACGAACCCTTCTTCTAGGACAACCCACCTTCAGATCCCGTCGACGGGGAAGAGAGGGAGGGGGCGACGGGAAGGGGTTTCCTTGCGGCAACCCTAGAAGAACGTGAGAGAGGGAGTTGTCTTTCTCGGTCGCGCACCAGTCGGAGGCGGCAAGGAGCAGCAACTCCAGGTTTCTCCAGGTCGGCAAGAGGAGGGGAGAGATCGGGAGAGGAGAGGGGCTCGGCCTCCCTGTGCGACGAGGGCGAGAGAGAGGGAGATCGGGAAAGGGGGCTTCATGTGCGTCGGCCTTCGCGAAAACGAGAGGGGGAGAAAGGGGGGGGGGGGGGGTCGGGTATTGAGAGCTGGGAGAGATAGGGTTTAGGTTTTAAGTTAAACCTAACCCCTATCCGCACTCCACGCCTCAGCTATCTGCACACCATCAAAAAGCTATCTGCACCCCCACTCTATTTTTATAATTTTTGGGGCGTTACAGAACCAGTAATAGAAGACGAAACAGAACCAAGGGGACAATTGCTTTTACAGTAGCATTTGATTGAATATCAGGATATTTTTACAAAGCATAAGGATCTACCACTCATGTGATAACATGAACACCATATCAAACTCGAAGTGGAAAGGGATGTGATTAGTTTGAAGCCATTCCATTATCCATCTCCATAGAAAATAGAGATAAAAAAATGATTCTAGAAATGCTACAACAAGTATAGCCTGACACAGCTCTAGTCTTTATGCCTCCCCCATTGTACTAGGAAAGAAGAAAGATGGGTCATGCCAGCTTTGTATAGATTATAGGAAACTAAATTAGAAAACGGTGAAAGATAAATTTTATATACCTATTATTGAGGAGTTGTTGGATGAGTTGCATGGGCCTATGTTCAATTCAAAACTAGATCTTTGAGCATATCATCAAGTGCGTATGACAGTGGATATTAATAAAATAGCGTTCTGATCACATCAAGGGCATTACGAATGCGTTATAATTCCATTTGGCTTGATAAACTCCCCCGCGACTTTTCAAGGTCTCATGAATAAGATCTTCCGGTAACAAGTGAGAAAGTTTATATTGGTATTTTTTGACAACATATTGATTTTCAGTCCAAGCTTGTATGAACATATGATAGATGTGAGGTATGATTGATACATTAAGAATGCATGTACTTATCTTGAAGATTAATAAATGTTCTTTTGGAAAGATACATTGAGTATTTTAGTCATATTATTTCAATGAAGCAGTTACGACTGATCATAATAAAATTAAATATATCAATGATTGGTCTCTTCCTCGAACAATTAAATAGCTGAGGTTTTTTTTTGGGATTGACAGAATATTACCGTTTATTCATCAAAGAATATGGTATAATCGTGTGACCTTAACAAAACAATTTAAAATGGGATGAGTCAGCAAACACAATGTTTGATGAGTTAAAGGAAGTTTTATGCAAGCCACCGGTGTTAGAATTATCTAATTTCTGAGAGACATTGGTGATTGAGACAAACGCACCAGATGTAGTTGGAGCAATGCTGCTACAAGGAAAATATCCAACTGGCTATTTTAGTAAGGCTTTAGGGAAGAAGAATGTGGTATATTCACTTAAGAGAAAGAACTACTCACCATTGTCATAATTGTACAAAAATGCAGACCTTATTTAGTGAGGTGCAACAACAAAAGTATGTTGCAAAACTAATGGACTATGATTATTCCATACGCTATAAGAAGGGAGTAAATAACAAATATGCGGATGCGTTGTCATGAAAATTCAATTCGGCAGAAAGTGGATTGGCAATAATGGTCATTGCAAATTTGGACAATCTTTAGAAAATTAAGAATTCGTAGAAGTAGGACGATCGAATACAGGCTATTATCAAACTCAGGGAACCTATTGAGAATAATAAAAGTAGTTATCAATGTGTAAATGGATTGCTGAATAAAAAAGATTAGTAATTGGGAAGAATCAAAATGGCAAACAATCATTACTTCAGTTATACCATGATGGTGCAATGATTGGTCACTCAAGTATGAATGAACAATCAAAAGATTAAAATAAATATTCAACTAAATGAAGATGAAACAGTATGTTTTCGATTACATTAAAAGTTGTTCAATTTGTAAGACATGCAAAGCTGATAATCAATTACCAATGGGTCTGTTACAACCTTTACCGATATCAGAGAAAGTTTGGCATGGAATTTCAATGGATTTTATAGAAGGCTTTGGTGAGATCTAATGGAAAATCAGTTATTTTTGTAGCAGTGGATAGGCATAGTAAATATGCACATTTCATAGTCATTCTACACCCCTACACAACATCGATAGTGGCACAAACATTTTTGGATCAAATTTTTTGGTTACACGATTTGCCGGAATCCATTGAGTGACAGAGATGTATTTATGAGTTCGTTCTGGAAAGAATTGTTTAAAGTACCGAAGGTTCAATTGAATATGTCAACAACGTATCATACTTAAACGGATGGATATGTCGAAGTGGTGAGTAGATGTGTGGAAAGATATTTGAGTTGTATGGCGTTCGACTAACCGAAAAACCGGACATTTTGGCTACCACTGGCAGAATGTTGGTACAATGCCACATTTCAAAGCGCAAACTGATTGATCCCTTGTCAAGTAGTTTACAACCAGATTCTTCTATTACATTTTCCATAGTTATGAGATTCGTCTATATCAGAAGCAATGGATAAATTCTTACAAATAAGGGAGGATGTGATAGCACGACTCAAAAATGATTTTAGGACAAGCCCAAAATAGGATGAAGGTGATGGAGAATAGGAAACGAAGAGAAAGAGAGTTGCAAGAAGATATGCGGGTGTATGCTAAAGATACATCGGTATAAGCAAGTAAGTTTAAGAACACACGCCTATTAGAAATTGTCTCCGAGATACTATGGGCCAGTAAGTTCAAGTGCAGCGCCGAGAGATGTGTGAATGTGACATAATGACATGCTAGGAAACATCAAACGGGTTTCGATTCTAGGCATATAAATAACAATGGGGAAGGTGGCGTACAAATTGCATATACCAGACAATGCAAAGTTTCACGATACTTTACATATCTTTCGATTAAAAGAGCACAGAGGTTCCATGCCAACACAAAGTGAGCACCCCATCACTGTGCAGAGAAGGTTTTGAACAAAAAGAATCCCGCCCTATAAAGGCATAGTAATTACACAGGTCCTCGTAACATGGCGAAGAAGCGACTTAGGAGAACTTGAGGGTTAGACCGCAGTAATATCTGTCATTTCATTCCTTGAGTGAGAGCAAGAAAGTTTTTCAAGTCAATGATACAAGCATAAACTCAAATGGAGCGGTAAGAAGCAGAGAACGGAAAGTATCAAGTAATTTGAGTTTTAAAAAAATAGTATAAATAGGCGGCTTATAGAAGTAGTAAGTAATTTGACACCTCTTCTTAGGAAGGCGGCTTCTAGTCCTGCTCAGGCATTGCTGATATATAGCTTAGAATCGATTATCTGTTTGATTCTTTAGTATTGTCAATTGTGATTGTTGTCATTAAGTTTGCAAAACTTTGTTAGGATTGTATCAAACTTCAAAAGTCTTTCTCACAGAAGAAAACAATCAAAGAAAGAAAGAAAGAAAGAAAGAGAGCAAACACTGACCAGGCAATTTCCCAGAAGAGAAAGAGTCTGCTTCCAATTTTCAAAAAAAAAAAGCATACCCAAAAAGAAACATTATACAATCTTTTAAAACTGAAAGTTATATGGAAAAAACCTGGCAAAGATTGTAGGTGAAGCTATCATAATTGTCTATGACAACTATCGGCCGCTCATCTTTCTTGTCACCAGCCGAAACCCTAGCTCCCTCCAACGAAGAGTCCGCCCGCGCTGACGCAATCCCAATGCGCACTTGCCGAGCCCCTAAACCACCATTAGTTAATCAACCAAATACTCAAAAATAGTCAAGAAACGATCAGAAGAGCTGGGATCCGTGTAAAGCGCTCAAACCCTGAGACGGGAGACGGCAAGACATTGAGGTGCGGCCGGGGGCTTGGGAAAGAGAAAGGAAGAAAGAAACAGCGGCGGACATCGTAGACTAGTGTTCGAAGCAACGGAAAGGAGATGGGAAATGCAAGAAGGGGAATGGAAAGGGGGCAGGAGAGGAGGCTGTATATATAGAAACATAGGGGCTTCTGTCTTGTTGCTGACGCGTCCATCTTATCGCCGGCATGCGGCCGCTGGTTTTAGCCGCGCTCCTCCATCTCTGTAGTCTGTAGAACTCCTAGGTACTCCCACCTCCTACAAGTGCAACAAATCTGTTCGAGAGATTTTTTTTAAGAGACCAAAATTCGCTGTCCAAATCACAACAAAAAATCAAAATCTTTTTTCTTATATCCCTAAAATCTTTAGGTGGAGCAAAAATCAAAAGTAACCCAGCCTCCCCGTGCTTTGACACCATGAAGTACATGAAGCATGACTTGCAACCGTCGGCGACAAGGACGTGTTCGTCGGCGTCGGGGTCAGCTCTCTGAGATTCAGAGCACACGGATCGTCATTTTTTTGATATTCTCGTCTTGCCCCTAGGCAGTTTAGTCAATTCGGGCAGCTTCGTTGATGGCGTTGAGCGCAGTGAACAAGACCTGCAATCTATGAAATTAAGAAAGTTTAACTGTCGCGCGCGTCGGGAACAGGAAGGCGTTCGGAGCGCGCGGTAAACGCGGGGCATTCTGAGCGCGCGGTGAACGCAGAAGCGTTCTGAGCGTGCGGTGAACGCGGAAGCGCTTCACTTGCTTTGCGGGGGGGGGGGGGGGGGGGGGGGGGGGGAATTGAGAATGCAGTCGGGCGTCGCTGAAGGGGCGTGCTTGTAAGAGGGAGGGTGTGCCTCCTAAATACTACGCCCCCAATACGGGAAGTCGCACCCTTCTGAAAAGGATAGGTGATGCGGTTTCGACCGCACCCCCCAACGAGGGTGCGTTTTCGGCAGCACCCCCCAAGGGGGTGCAGTTTCGGGCGCACTCCCAAGGGGGTGCGGGCTTGGCCGCACCCCCATGGGGGTTGCGGCCATGGCCGCTCCCCAATGGGGGGTGCGGCCATGGCCGCAACCCTATAAGGGGGTGCGCCTGTGGGGTGCGGCCATGGTCGCAACCCTATAAGGGGGTGCGACCCTATAAGGGGCTGCGACTTTGACCCCGCCCCACTAAGTCACGTGCGACTGTGGGGCGCGGCCTTGGCCGCTCCCGGCGTTGGCGGGGGTACGACCTCGCTACTACCTATGCAGGTGACGTCGCACGATAGTTGTGGTGGTTTTCTCCTTATTTCCCCACTCCCTTGATCATGGGGTTTAGCATGACTCGACTACCTCCACCCCCTCATGGTGGAGCTGTGGCTAAATGCACTCCCGGGAACTTGTATAAACTAATGGGTGTATATTAATTGCCCCCCAAACTTTCAAAGTTCACATTGTTGCTTGGAGGAGTTTGGAGGTTCATCATCTTCTTCGCGGCGACTTGGAGATATTTGCGCGCGAGATGGGCTGCACCATGTGAGATGTAAGCAATTCCTCAATCCACGTAAGAAAAAAGGAGAGAGAGGGGGAGAGAGGTCGGGCCAAGGTGTTCGGCCTGTGCGCGGGCTGCGTGCACGGTCGACGTGCGACCGGAGCCCGGTCGGTGCGCGGACTGCGTGCGCGCAAGCGGCCGATGCTCGTCCTGCACGTGCTCGCTCAGCCGGCGTGCGGCCAATGCTTGGTCAGCACGACGTCCGTGCGCGTGCGGCCGGTGCTCGGTCCGTGAGCTCGGCCGTCGCGCGGTCCGCGCGCTCAGCCGACGTGCGGTCCGCTCGCTCAGCCGGCGTGCGGTCCGCTCGCGGCCAACGCACGGTCAGCACGGCGGTCGCGCGCGCGAGGTCGGTGCCTAGCTTGCGCTCAGGTGGCGCGCGAGCCACGCGGGTGGTCGTTGCTCTGCTGATGTGCTCAGTCGGTGTGCGGTCGGTGCGCTCGGTTGGTGTGTGGTCGGTGCGCTCGATCAGTGTGCGGTCGGTGCGTGCCCGGTCGGTGCCCCGCCTGTGCGTTCGACTAGTTGTGTGTGGTTGGGTGTCGGTTCGTGTAGTTCGCCTGAACTGTGCGCTCTTATGCTCTTCGTGCAGCCAGTTGCGCGTCATGCGCCGTTTGTGCTCTGGGGTGCGCGTGTTTGCTATTGAATTCCGGTAATATGTCGCGCAACTTTTGCTTGGTGCGCTTATAACTCTTTTATTTATTTTTTTGGACTTCAAAATGGAGCGGCCAATCGAGGTCGATGCGACTGTGTTCCACTCTTGATAGTGCGCGGATTGATATGTGGCGGAAGCGCTTGGGACTGTCTTCTAGCGTTGAAGTGAAGATTCCTCGGGAGGAGGAGCGTGCTCAGAACGCTCTGACCGGCTTCATGACTCTTTCAGAGAGTTGTTTGGAGACTGGGTTCTGCTTCCCTCCTTCGGAGTAGGCTATCGATGTGTTCTGATTTTGCGGAGCGCCAATTTCCTAATTTACCCCGGCTGGAATGATGAGGATCATGGGGATAATAGTGCTCTTCCGGGAGCACGTTGCCCGACTGACCTTGGAGATTTGCAAGGACTGGTGCGAGGTCTTTACCAATCTGGGTGGTCGTATTGAGGTTTGCAGCAACAAGAGATGGTTCTGCTTTAGAGAGAAGAATGATTATCGCCACATGAATACCCTTTACGGGTATATATGCTCGGAACCGCTGGGAGTTGCCCGAGCTTTGGAGGGATCTTCCGGGCCGCTGTCGTCGGCAGACGGGTCGGGAGAATGACTTCTTGCCCATTTCTGGCTTTCCGGATTGAGAAGGGTTGGTGAAAGCCCTATATTGTATTGCTAGCTGCGTGGAGGAGAGTAGGTTACTCTCGGTAGGGCTTTCTTGGGATGTCGAGCGTGCGGCCTCCGTTCCTTTGGTCCGTGGCAAGAAGAGGAGATTGTTTTTAAGACGGTAGTGCTGATTTGAGGGCCGCTTCTCCTGCACCGAGGAGCCATGATCATGAGGCCGATCCTAGCAACCGTAGGGTGGAAGTGATTCCAGCTGATCCTAAGGTTGAGATCCTAGCATCTTCTATTGACGGTCAGGTCCCGTAGGAGGATTTTCCGCCGCCTCCCCCTTTGACGACAGCGAGACGAGTCTCTTCTTCTTTACAGGCGATGACTTCCGCGGTAAGTACGACTGACTGCCTTTACTCTGGTTTTTTGCTTTCCCATCCTTTTTAGCGTTTATACATTCTAATCGTTCATTTTTTTTGCAGACCTGTGCTTTAAACAGCGTTGCCCATACATGGAACGATTGTTACATGGGCCTTAAGGACGACTACTTCGTCCTTCAGGAGAAACTTTACGCAACGAAGAATGCTTTATCTAATTCCAAGAAGAAGAGGGACCGTGACTCTGCCCGCATCCGACAGCTGGAGTCGGATGTTTCTTCAACCCGAGCGGAGGTTGAGAAGTTGCGAGAGGAATGTGGCGCCGACAAAGCGCTTGCTGAGGATGCCCTTCGCCAGTTATCGGAGGCCCAAGAAGAGATATTCCTCCTGGAGGGAGAGATGGGATTCTTGAGGAGCGAAGTGGGTAGTTTGTCGAGTATAAGGACTCCTTGGCTTTGGGGAGATCAAGTCTACGGGGGTTGCCGAGTATAAGGACTCCTTGGCTTTTGTGGAGGAGCGGTTCCAGATCTCGAAGGAGCTTCACACTGAGATTATGATCAAGGAGGTGGAGCCCTTGCTAGAGGATGAGTGTGAGGTCGCTTTTCAGAGGGGCGTCCAGAAGACTCTTTGTATGATGGAGAGGAAGTTCGGGTGAGGTATTGATGGGCTTAGAGCTGGGGACCTCTCGGAGGAGGATCGTCCCGATGCAGCCGAGGATTGATCCTTGCATTTGTCGCACTTACTGTTTACGTCTTGTTGTTTCTTTTCCCGTTTTGTAGTCCTGTCCCGTTATGCATCGTCGTGTTAATGCCATTATATTTTGTGACTCCATTGTTTTATGTAGTATTTATTATTGCGTGTATATGATAATTCGTCATTTTAGCTATTTTCTATGTGGTGGTCGGTGGACTGGTCCCAAAGTTGACAGTGAAAAGCGTAGGTCTTCAAACCATTGGTGACCGCGAGAGCGACATGCCCTAACGATTATAGGGGGAACTGACCCCAGAGTTGACGATGAAGAGCATATGTCTTCAAACTGTTGGTGACCGCGAGAGGGACAGACCCTTACGGTTAGAGGGGGGAACTGACCCCAGAGTTAACGGTGAAGAGCGTGTGTGTTCAAACCGTTGGCGACCGTGAGAGGAGCAGGCCCTCACGGTGCTGTGACCTGCTATGGTGGCGAAGAGTGGATGCATTCAAGCCGGCAGCGCGAGGTCAGAGGGGGAACTGGCCTCAGGGCTGCAGTGAAAAGCGTATACTTTCAAACTGTTGGTGACCGCGAGAGGGACAAACCCTTATGGTTAGAGGGGGGAACTGACCCCAGAATGTTCCTGCGGTGATAGGGTTAAGAGCAAACAAAGCAAAACATATTGAATTGAAGTAAGCAGTAGTACATGTGCAAGTATGAACTTGCGATTTTTGAGTTAACGATTGTTTTTTAATACAAATAAAGCGAAAGCGTAGATAACGTAAGACTCTTCTGTCCGGCTCTTGGTCCTCCTGCGCAGGGTTTGGATGAGTTCGTCTGATTCTTCAGCGTGATGTGCGGCGGTGATTTAGGCGCCGGTCATTCCGACGATTGGTCTTCAGTTGCTTTTTCCTGAGTTGTTTGTTTTTGAGCCGTTCTATGAAAGGTCTTCAGGTGCCCCAACTGAACGAGGCGCTCGATTTCGTCCTTCAAGCATAAACATTGCTTTGTATGGTGTCCTAACCCTCAGTGAAAGTCACAAAACTGGGACTGATTCCCCGTGTTGCGAGAGAGCGGTCCCAGATGTTGAAATTGTTGAAGTGGAAGTTTGGAGGGCTTTTGGACCTGGGCGGTCTGGGAGGAGGTCGGGCGGTCTGACGTGACCGCAAGGCCTAGCGGTCTGCATCTGCGGTCTGGCTGGTCTAAGCCTAGCTGCGGTCTCCTGGCTTGATCGCTGGTTTGGGTTCAAGGCGGCTGAAGATGGAGGTCGCGCGGTCTGTCTCTGACCGCGTGACGGGTTGTTCGTCTTCAGGTATGCGCGGTCTGTGCGTGACCGCGTGGCTTGCTGTCCTCTTCAAGGCTGTGGTGGTCTGGTGTGACCGCACAGCTTGATCCAGGTTCTCTCCGGAATGCGGTCTGGTAGCTGACCGGGCTTTCTGGGAGTATTCGCGGACTGTGTCTTAATCGCGCGGTCTCCGTTCGCGGTCTCAGGAGGAGACTGGTATGCGAGCTGGTTGCTGTTCGCGGTCTCAGGAGGAGATCGGCATGCGGACAGGAGTTCGCGGTCTGATGGCGAACTGACTGTGTTCGCGGTCTCGTGCGAACACAGGTGGTGAATAGCTTCGGGCGGTCTGGCGAGCTCCTTGTGGAGTCGCGGTCTGCTGTAAGAGTGGCGGTCTCTCATGGCGACATTGAAGCTGGCGGGTTCACCAAAATGAAGCAGAAGTAATGTTGCTGATCGCGCAGTGTGACCGGTCAGGTCGCGCGGTCTGGGGGGGTGGTGATCCTATCTCATAGGGTGGTGACTGGATCAGGTCTCGCGCCTATAAATAGGAGGCCACTGTAGCAGCAAAGAAGACACACCAAGCGTAAGCTAAAACTTTCTTTTTTCCTGCGGTCTGAGTTTATGTGACCGGGCGGTCTCCTGATTGAACTTCTCTTGTGCAGCTTCTGCGGATAGTGCGGGCAGCAGTGATCACCTCTTCCTCTGAAAGTGTTCGGGCGGTCTGCGGCTTGGAGTTGTGGTGCTGGAGTTCGGAAGAATCAGGAGGTCTGATGAAGTGGGCGGTTTGATCAGCGAGTTGGTGGTGTTCTGTGATCGTCAAGTCGCTGCGGTCTGGCAGCTTTTGAGATCGCAGAGAGGTCGCGCGGTCTGAGCGGTCTCAAGTTATCTTCAACTTTGTTTCTTTCCTTTAGTATTTGTGCTGGCGAAATCATGTCTCGCCAAGCATGTCTTGCCTTGTAATTTGAAGTTTGCTATCAATAAAGATTAGTTGTTTTTGCCTCCATTTGCTTCTGGTTGTTTGAGTTTTTATCTCTAAGTTGTCTAACTCCTGCTCGCTCCATAAAGATTCGAAAAATTTTCACATGGTATCAGAGGGAGGTTGGAGTGGTTGAACAGTGAGTAACTTAGAGTAGCCATCGCCTTTGTGAAGAAGGAACCAGTGGAAGAACAATGGAAGGTGGATTTGCAAATGGTCTTGGGATTAAGGTGCTTACATCGACTAACTTCAAGAAGTGGAAGTCATGTATGCAAAGCTATCTTGTAGGTGAGGATCTCTGGGAAGTTGTTGGAGGAGATCAGACGCAGGAAGTTGTCCCGGAAGGGGATAATGGGGCTGAGGTGAGAACTTGGAGGAGGACGAATGCGAAGGCAGAGTTCACTCTGAAGAGGGCAATCTCACCTGACTTATTTGATCACATCTTGGGGTGTGGATCAGCTGCGGAGATTTGGAGAGCCCTGGATGGGCTGTTTAACAAGAAGAATGTAGCGAGGTTGCAGTTCTTGGAGAATGAGCTGGCAAGATCGGCTCAGGGTGATCTTTCTATCTCCACTTTCTTTCTGAAGCTGAAGAACTTGTGCGCTGAAATCTCAGCATTGGACCCTGATGAGCCTATCTCTGAGGCGAAGCTGAAGAGGCACATCATCCGCGGCCTGCGGAAGGAATATGTTGCCTTTGTGACGTCGGTGCAGGGATGGGCAAATCAGCCGTCTCTGTTGGAGCTGGAGAACTTACTTGCATCGCAAGAAAGTTTGTCAAGGCAGATGGCGGGGGTGTCGGTGGTTGGGGGAGATGGCGAAGTGCTCTTCTCGGGGAAGAAGAAGAAGTGGGATAAGAAGAAGAAGACCGCTGGAAGAGGCTTTGTGCCTTCAACTTCTGGGCAGCAGGAAAGGGGGTATGCTCCCAAGGCTGACGGGAAGAAGAAAGGAGAAGGTCCGAAGTGCTACAAATGTGGCAAGTTCGGCCATATCAGGAAGGATTGCCGAATGGTTACTCAGTCAGGGCATGTTGCTGGAAAGGAGGAAGTGGAGACCAGGCAGATTGATGGAGGATGGGGAGGAGCCTTCTCGGCTTCAGTTGGAGCCTCGGCTTCTATCAACTATCAAGAAGACTGGATCGTGGACTCGGGGTGTGGTCATCACCTCACCGGAGACGAGACCAAGCTTTCCTCTGCACAACCTTATACAGGTAACAATGCAATCATTACTGCTGATAATACTGTACATCCAGTAGAGAAGGTGGGGGTTGTTTCCTTGGGCAGTGATAGAGGGCCACTTACCTTGAAGAGTGTCTATCATGTGCCCGGTATGAGGAAAAACCCCTTCTCCGTGACCAACGCTGTAGACGCTGGGTATCACGTTCTGTTCGGCCCAACAGAAGTGAAGTTTCTACGCAACTTTGAGGCTGTAAAGGCCGAGGTTGTCCATATCGGGAGACGGGCAAAGGACTTGTTCGTTTTATCGACAAGTTCCTACGTTGACAAGATGAAGACGAATGATGGTGCCGTGATATGGCATGAGAGGTTGGGGCACGTAGGGATGGACAAGCTGAAAGCTATGGCGGTGAGAGGTCTGGTCAAGGGCCTGCCAAGTCTATCTTCCTACGGAGAAGGTCATGTTTGCGAGGGATGTCAGTTCGGCAAGTCTCATCGACTACCGTTTGATAAGTCGCAGACGAGGAGTAGTATGTCGTTGGAGTGCATCCACGGTGACTTGATGGGACCAACTGCTACCCCAAGCCTCGGAGGCAGCATGTATATGCTGGTGTTGATTGATGATTACACCAGATATGTCTGGGTATATTTCCTGAAGGAGAAGGCGGAGGCATTTGCCAAGTTTGTGGAGTTCAAGGAGCTCGTGGAAGGTCGGCTGGGACTGCGGGTGAAGAAGCTGAGGACTGACAACAGAGGGGAGTTCACCTCCAGTGAGTTCTCTATTTTTTGCAGAAAGGCGGGCATCCGGAGAGAGCTCACTTGTGCACATACTCCACAGCAGAACGAAGTTGCAGAGCGGAAGATCCGTCATCTGACGGAGACCTGCAAGTGTTGGCTGCATGCCAAGAGTATTCCAAAGTCCTTCTAGGCGGAGGGAATGTCTTGTGCTGCCTATGTCATCAACATGATGCCTCTGAGTCCCATCAACATGCTGACTCCGCATGAGATGATGTTCAAGGAGAAGCCGAGTGTGGCACACCTTAGGGTGTTTGGTTCCACCTGCTACGTGCATGTTCCAGCTGCTCTTCGGACGAAGCTAGATGCGAAAGCAAGGAAGCTAGTCTTCATGGGATACGATGAGCGGAAGAAAGGATGGAAGTGCATGGACCCGGAGACGCGGAGGTTTGTAGTATCTCGTGACGTCGTGTTCGATGAGGTGACATCTTACAAGGGGTCTTCCGATGTGGAGTTACCAGAGAGCAGGGTGGAAGTGCCAGAGAAAGCTGTGGAGGATCTTCAAGTGGAGCTACCTGTGTCACCAGGTGGTCCATCTCCTTCAAGTTCCGAGACGGGGGCTTCTAGTTCAGGGAGCAGGGGGAGCGATGCTCCTAGCACGTCTGGAAGAGGAGCTAGGGAAGAAGCAGCTGGAGATAATGCGGTTCAGGGGAAGGAGCTGAAGAGGTAGAAGCGAGCGATCGTCGCTCCTGATCGCTATACAGGAGGAAACGCAGTGAGCTTCGTCTCATGTTTCTTCGCTGGTCCCTTGGATGAGAGGGAGCCGTCGAGCTTTGAGAAGGCCAAAGGCGTGAAGGAGTGGGACATCGCTATGCAAGAAGAGATGGCAGCTCTCGAGAAGAATGAGACCTGGTCTCTTGTGCCCAAGCCCAAGGGCACCACTCCTGTTACATGCAAGTGAGTCTACAAGCTCAAGAAGAAAGCTGACGACAGCATCGAGCGGTACAAGGCTCGTCTTGTAGCTCGGGGGTTCTCGCAGCAGTTCGAAGAAGACTACGAGGAAACTTTCAGTCCGGTGGCAAAAATGACTTCAGTTCGATTTATCATTGCTTTGGCGGCGTTTAGTGGATGAGAGATTTGACAACTCGACGTCAAGAACGCTTTCTTGTACGGCGAGATTGACAAGGACATCTTCATGGTCCAGCCACCAGGTTTTGTGTCTGAAGATTTTCCGGAGCATGTTTGCAAGTTGAAGAAGGCCCTGTATGGGTTGAAGCAAGCGCCGAGGGCGTGGTACGGGAAGATCGCAGAATATCTCCTATCCTGCGGATTTGGTGCTTCAGACTCAGACTCAAGCTTGTTCGTCAAGAAGAGTGGGGAGCTTCAAGTCATCGTGCTGCTGTACGTCGACAATATGATCGTGACGGGGAACTCGAAGGAGGAAGTAGCACAGCTACGGGCCGAGCTGTCGATCAGGTTCGAGATGAAGGACTTAGGTGAGCTTCACCATTTCCTTGGACTCGAGGTGCAGAGGAAGGAAGGTGGAGTGCTGGTGACCCAAGCCGGATATGCAGAGCGGATCATGGAGCGGTTCGGCATGAAGGAAGGGAAGTGCACTTCCACACCTCTGGAGAAGGCTATGAAGCTTCAGAAAGATGAGGGAAGGATTATGCAAGATCCGTTGGTGTTCCGAGCTCTGGTTGGTGTGAAATTTTTTCCGGACCTTGTGAGAGCAAGCAGGAATAACAACTAGAGTTACAAGCCAAAACAACCAGAAACAATTTGGGGCAAACAATTGATCTTTATTGATTTTCTAACTTCAGTTACAGGGCAAGACATGCTTGACGAGACATGATTTCGTCAGCACAACACTCCAGAACCAATACAGAGAAGAATACTGAAAGACTTCAGACCGCACAACCCGCGCGACCTCTCTTGCACAGACCGCGCGATCTCCCTTGCGATCTCCTCCTGTTGCTAGACCGCAACACCCTGCCGACCTCAGACCACCACCAAACCGCTGCACAGACCGCTCCCTTCTTTCGACCTCCTGATCTTCCCAAACTCCAGCAACACAACTCCAAGCCGCAGACCGCCCGAACACTTTCAGAGGAAGAGGTGATCGCTGCTGCCCGCACTATCCGCAGAAGCTGCACAAGAAGAATTCGATCAGAGACCGCCCGGTCAGAAAACACAGACCGCAAGAAAGACGCGAACTCAGCTTACACTTGGTGTGTTCTATTTGCTGCTACAGTGACCTCCTATTTATAGGCATGCGACCTGATCCAGTCACCACCCTATGAGATAGGATCACCACCCCTCAGACCGCGTGACCAAACCGGTAAACCCGCGATCAGCAGCCGAACTCCTGCTTCATTTTGGTGAACCCGCCAGCTTCACACATCAGCCATGAGAGACCGCTGCTCTCACGGCAGATCGCGATTTCAACGAAGATCGCCAGACCGCCCGAAGCTGTTCACCACCTGTGTTCGCACGAGACCGCGAACACAGTCAGTTCGCCATCAGACCGCGAACTCCTGTCCGCATGCCGATCTCCTCCTGAGACCGCGAACAGCAACCAGCTCGCAAGCCAGCCTCCTCCTGAGACCGCGAGCTGAGACCGCGCGACTAAGACCCTTAGTCCGCGAACTCTCCCAGAAGGCCCGGTCAGCTATCAGACCGCATCCTGAAGAGAACCTGGATCAAGCTGTGCGGTCACACCAGACCGCCACAGCCTTGAAGAGGACAGCCTGCCACGCGATCACGCACAGACCGCGCGGCTCCTCCTTCAGCAGACTTTGGACCAGACCAACAGTCAACCCGGGAGACCGCGACTAGGCACAGATCATGCCAAACCGCCGATCCAGACCGCCAAGTCGGCAAACTTGCCTGACCGCAGAATCAGACCGTTAGTTCGCGCGAACTCGCCAGACCGCCCAGATCCAAAAGCCTCCAAACTTCCACTTCAACAATTTCAACACTCCCCCTTGAAGTGGGAAGTTGAAACCAGCCCCAGTAAGCTCCTTAGCCGTGTGAACGGCCCCTTTGCCAGCGCCTTTGTGAAGATGTCTGCGACATTGTCCGCACTCCGCACATGCCCGACCGAAAGAGATCCCTCCAGCACCTTCTCCCGTATGAAGTGATGCTCGATCTCGATATGCTTGGTCCTCGCGTGACAAACTGGATTGGTTACCAGTTTGAGAGCACTCTCGTTGTCACCGCGTAGCAGAGTCGGCTCCCGAACCTCCTTATGGACGTCTCCCACCAACCTCCTAAGCCAGATGGCTTCTTGAGCTGCCAAAGCCGAAGCCTTGTATTCCGCTTCCGTGGTAGAGACTGACACGGAATCTTGTTTCTTGCTGCACCATGAAATAGCTGTGGGGCCCGCCATGAAGACGAATCCAGACGTCGACTTCCGATCATCCGAATCTCCCCCGTAGTCAGCATCCATGAACCCGTGCACCTTGAAGTCTGCATCCCTCCGGTACAGGAGACCCATGTCCGAGGTCGCCTTGACATACTTCAGAATGTTCTTGGCCGCTAGCAGATGAGGTACCCGTGGCTCCGCCATATATCGACTCACTCTGCCAACTGCATATGCAATATCCGGCCTCGTGATCGTCAGATAAATCAAGCTCCCAACTAGAGCTCGGAACACCAACGGATCTTGCATGATCCTCCCCTCATCCTTCCGAAGCTTCATAGCTTTATCCAGAGGTGTGGAAGTGCACTTCCCTTCCTTCATGCCGAATCGCCCCACGATTCGCTCCGCATAGCCGGCCTGGGTCACCAGCACTCCACCTTCCTTCCTCTGCACCTCGAGTCCAAGGAAATGGTGAAGTTCACCTAAGTCCTTCATCTCGAACCTGATAGACAGCTCGGCCCGAAGCTGCGCTACCTCCTCCTTCGAGTTCCCTGTCACGATCATATCGTCGACGTATAACAGCACGATGACTTGAAGCTCCCCGCTCTTCTTGACGAACAAGCTTGAGTCTGAGTCTGAAGCCCCAAATCCACAGAATAAGAGATATTCTGCGATCTTCCCATACCACGCCCTCGGCGCTTGCTTTAACCCATACAGGGCCTTCTTCAACTTGCAGACATGCTCCGGAAAATCTTCAGACACAAAGCCTGGAGGCTGGACCATGAAGATATCCTTGTCAATCTCACCGTACAAGAAGGCGTTCTTGACGTCGAGCTGCCAAATCTTCCATCCACTGAACGCCGCCAAGGCAATAATAAAACGAACTGAAGTCATTTTTGCCACCGGACTGAAAGTCTCCTCGTAATCTTCACAGTATTACTGCGAGAACCCCCGAGCTACAAGGCGAGCCTTGTACCGCTCGATACTACCGTCAGCCTTCTTCTTCAGCTTGTAGACCCACTTGCATGTAACAGGAGTGGTGCCCTTAGGCTTGGGCACAAGAGACCAGGTCTCATTCTTCTCAAGAGCTGACATCTCTTCTTGCATTGCAACATCCCACTCCTTCACGCCTCTGGCCTTCTCAAAGCTCGACGGTTCCCTCTCATCTAAGGGACCAGCGAAGAAACATGAGACAAAGCTCACTGTGTTTCCTCCTGTATAGCGATCAGGGGCGATGATCGCTCGCTTCGATCTCCTCAGCTCCTTCCCCTGAACCGCATCATCTTCAGCTGCTTCTTCCCTAGCTCCTCTTCCAGACGTGCTGGGAGCATTGCTCCCCCTGCTCCCTGAACCAGAAGCTCCCGTCTCAGAACTAGAAGGCGATGGACCACCTGGTGACACAGGTAGCTCCACCTGAAGATTTTCCACAGCTTGCTCCGGCTCCTCCACCCTGCTCTCTGGTAACTCCACTCCAGAGGACCCCCTGTAAGATGTCACCTCATCGAACACGACGTCGCGAGATACAACAAATCTCCGCGTCTCCGGGTCCATGCACTTCCACCCTTTCTTCCTCTCATCGTATCCCACAAAGACTAGCTTCCTAGCCTTCGCTTCTAGCTTTGTCCGAAGAGCATCAGGGATGTGCACGTAACAGGTGGAACCGAACACCCGAAGGTGTGCCACGCTTGGCTTCTCCTTGAACATCATCT
This sequence comes from Dactylorhiza incarnata, assembly GCA_033032865.1. Lineage (NCBI taxonomy): Eukaryota > Viridiplantae > Streptophyta > Magnoliopsida > Asparagales > Orchidaceae > Dactylorhiza > Dactylorhiza incarnata. Next base: position 10,404,704 of record JAWHQI010000007.1, read on the forward strand.
CATGCGGGGTCAACATGTTGATGGGGCTCAGAGGCATCCTGTTGATGACGTAAGCAGCACAAGACATTCCCTCCGCCCAGAAGGACTTTGGGATACTCTTGGCATGCAGCCAACACTTGCAGGTCTCCGTCAGATGACGGATCTTCCGCTCTGCAACACCGTTCTGCTGTGGAGTATATGCACAAGTAAGCTCCCTCCGGATGCCTGCCTTCCTGCAAAAACTGGAGAACTCAGCAGAGGTGAACTCTCCTCCGTTGTCCGTCCTCAGCTTCTTGATCCGCAGATTCAGCCGACCTTCCACGAGCTCCTTGAACTCCACAAACTTGGCAAACGCTTCCGCCTTCTCCTTCAGGAAATAAACCCAGACATATCTGGTGTAATCATCGATCAGCACCAGCATATACCTGCTGCCTCCGAGGCTTGGGGTAGCAGTTGGTCCCATCAAGTCACCATGGATGCACTCCAACGGCTGACTACACCTTGTCTGTGACTTGTCAAACGGTAGTCGATGAGACTTGCCGAACTGACATCCCGCGCAAACGTGACCTTCTCCGTAGGAAGATAGACTTGGCAGGCCCTTGACAAGACCTTTCACCGCCATTGCTTTCAGCTTGTCCATCCCTACATTCCCCAACCTCTCATGCCATATCACGGCACCATCATTCGTCTTCATCTTGTCGATGTAGGAACTTGTCGACAAAACGAACAAGTCCTTTGACCGTCTCCCAACATGAACGACCTCCGCCTTCACGGCCTCTACATTTCGTAGAAATTTCACTTCTGTTGGGCCGAACAGAACGTGATACCCAGCGTCAACAGCGTTGGTTACTGAGAAGAGGTTTTTCTTCATCCCGGGCACATGATAGACACTCTTCAAGGTAAGTGGCCCTCTATCACTGCCCAAAGAAACAACCCCCACCTTCTCGACTGGATGCACAGTATTATCAGCGGTGATGATAGCATTGTTACCTGTATAGGGTTGTGCTGATGAAAGCTTCGACTCATCTCCGGTGAGGTGATGACCACACCCCGAGTCCACGATCCAGTCCTCTTGATAGTTGATAGTAGCCGAGGCTTCAACCGAAGCCGAGAAGGCTCCTCCCCATCCTCCATCAATGTGCCTGGCCTCCACTTCCACCTTTCCAGCAACATGCCCCGATTGAGTAACAACTGGGCATTCCTTCTTGAAGTGCCCAACCTTCCCGCACTTGAAGCATCTCGGACCTTCCCCCTTCTTCTTCCCGTCAGCCTTGGGAGCATACCCCCTTTCCTGCTGCCCAGAAGTTGAAGGCCCATAGCCTCCCGCGATCTTTTTCTTCTTCTCCCACTTCTTCTTCTTCCCTGAGAAGAGCACCTCGCCGTCTCCCCCAGTCACTGACACTCCCGCCATCTGCCTTGCCAGACTTTCCTGCGAAGCTAGCAGATTCTCCAGCTCTAGCAGAGACGGCTGATTTGCCCATCCCTGCACTGACGTCACAAAGGCAACATATTCCTTCCGCAGGCCGCGGATTATGTGCCTCTTCAGCTTCGCCTCAGAGATAGGCTCATCAGGATCCAGTGCTGATATCTCAGCGCAGAGGTTCTTCATCTTCAGAAAGAAGTTTGAGATAGAAAGATCACCCTGAGCCGACCTTGCTAGCTCATTCTCCAAGAACTGCAGCCTCGCCACATTCTTCTTGTTAAACAGCCCATCCAGGGCTCTCCAGATTTCGGCAGCTGATCCACACCCTAAGATGTGATCAAATAGTTCCGGTGAAATGGCACGCTTCAAGGTGAACTCGGCTTTAGCATTGGTCTTTCTCCACGCCCTCACAGCCGGACCATTATCACCTGCTTCCGTTGCCTTCACCTCTTCAGTTGCATCTCCTCCAACAACCTCCCAGAGGTCCTCCCCTAGAAGATAGCTCTGCATACATGACCTCCACTCCTTAAAGTTGGTCGAAGTAAGCATATCAATCCCAAGACCTCTTGCAAATCCGCCTTCCATTGTTTTCCCTCTGGTTCCTTCTTCACAAAGGCGATGGCTACTCTAAGTTATTCACTGCTCTAACCACTCCAACCTCCCTCTGATACCATGTGAAATTTTTTCCGGACCTTGTGAGAGCAAGCAGGAATAACAACTAGAGTTACAAGCCAAAACAACCAGAAACAATTTGGGGCAAACAATTGATCTTTATTGATTTTCTAACTTCAGTTACAGGGCAAGACATGCTTGACGAGACATGATTTCGTCAGCACAACACTCCAGAACCAATACAGAGAAGAATACTGAAAGACTTCAGACCGCACAACCCGCGCGACCTCTCTTGCACAGACCGCGCGATCTCCCTTGCGATCTCCTCCTGTTGCTAGACCGCAACACCCTGCCGACCTCAGACCACCACCAAACCGCTGCACAGACCGCTCCCTTCTTTCGACCTCCTGATCTTCCCAAACTCCAGCAACACAACTCCAAGCCGCAGACCGCCCGAACACTTTCAGAGGAAGAGGTGATCGCTGCTGCCCGCACTATCCGCAGAAGCTGCACAAGAAGAATTCGATCAGAGACCGCCCGGTCAGAAAACACAGACCGCAAGAAAGACGCGAACTCAGCTTACACTTGGTGTGTTCTATTTGCTGCTACAGTGGCCTCCTATTTATAGGCATGCGACCTGATCCAGTCACCACCCTATGAGATAGGATCACCACCCCTCAGACCGCGTGACCAAACCGGTCAACCCGCGATCAGCAGCCGAACTCCTGCTTCATTTTGGTGAACCCGCCAGCTTCACACATCAGCCATGAGAGACCGCTGCTCTCACGGCAGATCGCGACTTCAACGAAGATCGCCAGACCGCCCGAAGCTGTTCACCACCTGTGTTCGCACGAGACCGCGAACACAGTCAGTTCGCCATCAGACCGCGAACTCCTGTCCGCATGCCGATCTCCTCCTGAGACCGCGAACAGCAACCAGCTCGCAAGCCAGCCTCCTCCTGAGACCGCGAGCTGAGACCGCGCGACTAAGACCCTTAGTCCGCGAACTCTCCCAGAAGGCCCGGTCAGCTATCAGACCGCATCCTGAAGAGAACCTGGATCAAGCTGTGCGGTCACACCAGACCGCCACAGCCTTGAAGAGGACAGCCTGCCACGCGATCACGCACAGACCGCGCGGCTCCTCCTTCAGCAGACTTTGGACCAGACCAACAGTCAACCCGGGAGACCGCGACTAGGCACAGATCATGCCAAACCGCCGATCCAGACCGCCAAGTCGGCAAACTTGCCTGACCGCAGAATCAGACCGTTAGTTCGCGCGAACTCGCCAGACCGCCCGACCTCACCCAGACCGCCCAGATCCAAAAGCCTCCAAACTTCCACTTCAACAATTTCAACAGTTGGGAGCTTGATCTATCTGACGATCACGAGGCCGGATATTGCATATGCAGTTGGCAGAGTGAGTCGATATATGGCGGAGCCACGGGTACCTCATCTGCTAGCGGCCAAGAACATTCTGAAGTATGTCAAGGCGACCTCGGACATGGGTCTCCTATACAGGAGGAATGCAGATTTCGAGGTGCACGGGTACATGGATGCTGACTACGGGGGAGATTCGGATGATCGGAAGTCGACGTCTGGATTCGTCTTCATGGCGGGCCCTACAGCTATATCATGGTGCAGCAAGAAGCAGGATTCTGTGTCGGTCTCCACCACGAAAGCGGAATACAAGGCTTCGGCCTTGGCAGCTCAGGAAGCCATCTGGCTTAGGAGGTTGGTGGGAGACGTCCACAAGGAGGTTCGGGAGCCGACTCTGCTACGCGGTGACAATGCGAGTGCTCTCAAACTGGTAACTAATCCAGTTTGTCACGCGAGGACCAAGCATATCGAGATCGAGCATCACTTCATACGGGAGAAGGTGCTGGAGGGATCTCTTTCGGTCGGGCATGTGCGGAGTGCGGACAATGTCGCGGACATCTTCACAAAGGCGTTGGCAAAGGGGCCGTTCACACGGCCAAGGAGCTTACTGGGGCTAGTTTCAACTTCCCACTTCAAGGGGGAGTGTTGAAATTGTTGAAGTGGAAGTTTGGAGGGCTTTTGGACCTGGGCGGTCTGGGAGGAGGTCGGGCGTTCTGACGTGACCGCAAGGCCTGGCGGTCTGCATCTACGGTCTGGCTGGTCTAAGCCTAGCTGCGGTCTCCTGGCTTGATCGCTGGTTTGGGTTCAAGGCGGCTGAAGATGGAGGTCGCGCGGTCTGTCTCTGACCGCGTGACGAGCTGTTCGTCTTCAGGTATGCGCGGTCTGTGCGTGACCGCGTGGCTTGCTGTCCTCTTCAAGGCTGTGGCGGTCTGGTGTGACCGCACAGCTTGATCCAGGTTCTCTCCGGAATGCGGTCTGGTAGCTGACCGGGCTTTCTGGGAGTATTCGCGGACTGTGTCTTAGTCGCGCGGTCTCCGTTCGCGGTCTCAGGAGGAGACTGGTATGCGAGCTGGTTGCTGTTCGCGGTCTCAGGAGGAGATCGGCATGCAGACAGGAGTTCGCGGTCTGATGGCGAACTGACTGTGTTCGCGGTCTCGTGCGAACACAAGTGGTGAATAGCTTCGGGCGGTCTGGCGAGCTCCTTGTGGAGTCGCGGTCTGCTGTAAGAGTGGCGGTCTCTCATGGCGACATTGAAGCTGGCGGGTTCACCAAAATGAAGCAGAAGTAATGTTGTTAATCGCGCAGTGTGACCGGTCAGGTCATGCGGTCTGGGGTGGTGGTGATCCTATCTCATAGGGTGGTGACTGGATCAGGTCCCGCGCCTATAAATAGGAGGTCACTGTAGCAGCAAAGAAGACACACCAAGCGTAAGCTAAAACTTTCTTCTTTCCTGCGGTCTGCGTTTATGTGACCGGGCGGTCTCCTGATTGAACTTCTCTTGTGCAGCTTCTGCGGATAGTGCGGGCAGCAGTGATCACCTCTTCCTCTGAAAGTGTTCGGGCGGTCTGCGGCTTGGAGTTGTGGTGCTGGAGTTCGGAAGAATCAGGAGGTCTGATGAAGTGGGCGGTTTGATCAGCGAGCTGGTGGTGTTCTGTGATCGTCAAGTCGCTGCGGTCTGGCAGCTTTTGAGATCGCAGAGAGGTCGCGCGGTCTGAGCGGTCTCAAGTTATCTTCAACTTTGTTTCTTTCCTTTAGTATTTGTGCTGACGAAATCATGTCTCGTCAAGCATGTCTTGCCTTATAATTTGAAGTTTGCTATCAATAAAGATCAGTTGTTTTTGCCTCCATTTGCTTATGGTTGTTTGGGTTTTTATCTCTAAGTTGTCTAACTCCTGCTCGCTCCATAAAGATTCGAAAAATTTTCACACCAGCCACTAAACAATCTTGTTGTTGTAGATAATAGATAAGATGTGCTCGCGGGAGGCGTTTAATGGGGTGTAGATTCAGGTTTTTCGGTTCATCATCCCTCGGGGACAGACCCACTGGCTCTGGTTAGGCCGACTGACCTCTGTGAGTGGTCGATGTCCCTTCCTTTTCTGACCCATGGTCCCCAGTTGTTGTAGATTGATTGATGTCGAGAGATTAGTTTATGTTGTCGGCGTCGGGACCACGCGACTCTTCTTTGAGCAAAGCTTCTTGGGATTCAGGCTTTGCGAGGACCCATGACTAATCAAAGGAACCTCAGTCATTGCGACGCTGAGGTAACGAACTGTAACATTCCCCAAACTGCTAGGCCCCTAGAGAATTTTTGTCATGACAAGTCATGACAAAAATAGGATAAAGTGACATAGGGTACTAGGATGACAAGTTGAGTAGATGAAAAACACATGGTGTGCACTAAGCCACCATGGGCCACCCCAAGGTAGGGGAGAACTCAAAGGGGCTAAAGCACCCCATGCATCACTCTTAACCATGGAAATTCCCCCTAGGATGGGTGAATGTACACAAGTTGGGCAAAGAGGCCCCATGAACCTAAGAGAAGGTGTAGAATTGCACATTGGGGTGCATTTAGCAAATCTTGGTTCCTTAGCCTAAGAGTGGCCAAAAGACTTCAATAAGCTAAATTAACCATACCTTGACTCTATGACCATCCAAGAATAGTGAGTAGGTCACTAGGGACCCATGGGGTCAACCAATTTGGTCAAATGGGCTAAAGTCAACTTTAGGCCAAGCTAGGTCAAACCTCCATGAATAAGGACAACTGGGCTCCAAATGATCAAATTGGACCCACCATCATATGAAAACCTCCCTAGGGGACCTAATGGACCCATAAGCCCCATCATGAGGTCACCAATTTGGAGAAATTGGGTCAATTACTAAAAAACCTCAAATTGATCTATATGTGCTAAAACCCTAAATTAACCTTCAATTGGCCCATTGTGATCAAATTGATCACCCCTAACACTCTTAGACCACTTAGGGAGTCTAATGGTTCCACATTGGACCCTTGGGATAAGCCAATTTTGGGGAATTGGGCAAAATTACCAATTTGCCCAAATTACAACTTATGCCCTTTATGGTTCAATTGGCCCCCCAATTGGCCAAATTGACCTAACACAACCCTCCCTAGACACTAAGGAGAGTAAATGAGACATAAGTAAACCAAAGTGCACCATCAATTTTGAGGGATTGGGACAAGATCACCCAAATGCCCAAATTGCCCCTATAGGCAATTTGGTGCAATTAAGCCCCATATGTAACACCCCAGTTTTGGCAGTTTTTCTTAAAACGCACGATCGTGCGTTTTTCTTGACGCACGATCGATCCACCCGTGCGTTCTCTTCGACTGGCAAATTGGCATTCTGAGTTTAATCGTGCGTTTTTCGCACGGTCGTGCGTTCGACCGTGCGATTGGCACCAGATCCGCAAGTGGCGAAATCTGGGCGTCCGTTTGGTTTAATTTCGATCGGATGGCTGTGAGGGGTTCGTGGGAGAACCCTAAGTAGGGCTGAGAAGCTCTCCCTCCTCATTTTCTCTTCAGTTGGGTTCTTGAGGGTTTGAGAGAGAGGAAGGGTTGGAGGAGGAAGAGATCTAGTTCCCGCCATTGTTGGAGCTTCGAAGCTCCGTTCGCCGATCCGAGATCGGCAGCGCGTAGGGGACGTCGAGGAGCTTCTTCTCCTCCATTCTTTGCAAAGTTTCTCATGACTAGGAGGAGATCTCAAAAGGTAACGACAGTTCTCCTCCCGGTCTTTAGGATGCGTGCTTGGCATTCCTTTACTTTCTGCATTTTGGCACCAGATCTGTCAAGTGAGAGGGATCCGGGTCGCCTTGGTTCAAGAGGAACCATCGGGTTGATTGAGTCTGTCTCCGACATGTTTTGCATTAGAGATCCGCTCCGTTAGCGGATTAGGCATTGTGGGTGAAGCCGGTTTCGCGACCGTTGGTCCGATTCGGTGATGTTGTTTGACGCGCATTTTAGGGGTTTTGCTAGAAATCCGAATACGACGAATTCGTCGTTGTGATGCCCTTGTAGTTTCGTATGGGAACGAACGTTGGTTTGTGGGCGAGACATTAATGTGCGGATTGCGAGGCTTGTGACGCCTATTGTTGTGCGAAGGTGTGATTTGGTCTTTGTGGTCGACTGGCTATCCCGTGAATGCTGGAATTTCATGTGGGGAGAGTCTCCCGACAGGACAAGTCCCTTCAGTGTTAACTGACGAGAACGGCTGTGCTAACGGACGAGCCTGGAACGGTCGCCAGGCGAGGCAGTCAGTGGACGTTGTCCCTACGATCACTACAAAAAAATTGACATTTAGTGACGAAAACATAGTGACGAAATATATTTCGTCACTAAAGATAGCTCTTTAGTGACGAAATATAGTTCGTCACTAAAGATACGTCTTTAGTGACGAAATAAATTTTTGGTCACAAAAAACATATCTTTAGTGACGAAATATAAGTTCTGTCACTAAAGTAAATTTTCTAAAGTATTTAGTGACCAGAAATATTTTAGTCACAAAAATATTTATTTAGTGACCAAAAAAGTTTGTTGTATACCCGCAAAGGCCTTAGGGTGCGATTAGTAAAAACTCCGCTAATAAGAGATGGGGACGACAATCAGCGCGCAATCGCCCAAGGGACCGAGCCTGACATTTCCGCAACCGGCAAAACCAAGGCACTCGCAGGACAAACCGCGAACGCGTGCGTTAACCATACGCGCGCTAGCGCACAGGCAACACCCCATCACAGGAGGACGGATTCACCGCGCCCCCTATGAGCCCGACGCGCCAAGCCACGCCCCTCCCCGGGAGGGGGGGGGGGGGGGGTGCGGCGAAACCGCATCCCCAAGGGGGTGCGGCCAAGCCGCACCCTCCAAGGGGTGCGGCCCAGCCGCACCCCCCTAGGGGTGCGGCCAAACCGCACCCCGCTTTGGGGGTGTGGCCAAGCCGCACCCTCCAAGGGGTGCGGCCCAGCCGCACCCCCCCTAGGGGTGCGGCCAAGCCGCACCCCCCCTAGGGGTGCGGCCAAGCCGCACCCCCCTAGGGGTGCGGCGAAGCCGCACCCCCCCTTGGGGGGAGCGGCCCGGCGCACCCCTCAAGGGGCGCGGTCCGGCCAAGCCGCGCCCCTCCCCCCTTTTTTGGAGAGTGCGGCTTGCCGCTCCCGGCCGCGCCATGCCTGCGCCCTCTCACTGGGCGCGTCGCAGCCCGCTTCCTCCTTGGGGGCACAACTGCCCGCCTCTCCGTTCGTTCAGAACGTTCCAGCGCTCGTTGCGCGCCCAGAACGCCTCTCCGTTCGCTCAGAACGCTCTCGTATTCATTACACGCTCAGAGCGCTCCCTCGCTCGTTGCGCGCTCAGAACGCTTCTGAGCACGCACATCTCACTTTCTGGGTCTCCGGCTTCTCACTTTTTATCTTTCAGGCTTCTCACTTTCTGGGTCTCCGGCTTCTCACTTTTTGTCTTTCAGGCTTCTCACTTTTCAGGAACGGTCAGTCGCCTTTTTCACCTCCAACGGAACTGCCCGAGCTGCCCAAGCTGCCCGAGGGGCAAGGTGGTCATTTACGAAAAATGACAATTCGAGGGCCCCGAACCGGAGAATATGATTCGTCCACCGAGCATTTATGGAAACGGCAAGCGGCGAGATTACCGGACTACCCCCGGCCAAAGCTATAAAAAGGGGCCTGGGGCTTCATTGGAAGGGACCTTGACTTCTGGACCTGGGAGAGCTCCTTGCAGACTTTTGCGGAATTCTCCTTCGGAGCTTGAAGATTTCCTTTCCGGACTTGAAGGTTTCCTTCATCCCGAAAGGCGACGCAGCAGCTCACTTTTGTTCCCAGGAGCAGCTCACTTTTGTTCCCCGCAACAGCTCACTTTTGTTCCCAGGAGCAGCTCACTTTTGTTCCCCGGAGCAGCTCACTTTTGTTCTCCACCTTTCTCAGAAGGAGAAAAGGACTTAGTTTTTTCCAAGAGGTGGCTTGTCGCCTTCGGATCTCTCTATCCCTCTACTACTGTAACGAGTTGCGGCCTGTCGCACTCGAGTTCTAAGTCTCACTTTGTAACCCCCCTGAAGATAGTGAAATTTGGTCGGCACAGCTCCGACCACGTGGTTTTTTACCCTTTCCGGGTTTTCCACGCTAAAAAGTCCCAGAGCAATCAACGAATCTCTAATTGACTGTTTGCGCGCTTAGTTCGCTCACGAGCTAAGGTGGTTCAAGTGAACCGGTCTACCAAGAGCCCTAAGCGTTCCGCAACAAAGTTAGTCATTAATTATCAAAATTTCGAAGTTTTTTTCATAAAAATTTTCATTTTTTCTCTCTTAAATTAAAGTCATTTTATAATAATATATCATTAAACATAAAATGCATGCTAATTAACTTTGGTTAGGTTATCTCGCCCCATTCACACCTAATTAAAAGAAATAATTTCATATCTTTCTCGAGAGCATCTCGAGTTGATCCTCCCATGATTCCTTCAAGTCAATTCTCGTTCAGTAACTTCTCTCCAACGTAAACTCAGGAATCGTATTTATGATTTAAGTTAGTGCCACTGCCTTTCCTAAAAGTGCAGCCCAACCCAAGATTTTTGACAAACGGTAATTATAAATATATATATATGGATTTATAGGATATACACTCGTGCTATATCAAATGATATAGCGCGAGTGTACAGCGTCCGATCCTATAGTAAACGGGATGCTATAGTATACGGGCTGCTTATTCATTCCTACTATAGTAAACGTGCTGCTATAGTAAACTGGCTGCTAAAGTATTTAAATGAGGCAATATTCAACATTTTATCAATGCGGTATTATGATGCTCCACTTATTTTTGGTTATAGTTAAATTGCAGTTGCGGTATTACGATGCAAAACACTCGCGGCTAAATTGCATCCAGGTCCTATTTATCAATGCGGCTAAACACTCGCGCTGCATTTGTTGATCGGTCCTATTTATCAATGCGGCTAAATTACATTCTCCAGGCCCATTTGAACCTATGTTAGACATCGAAATGTCAGGTTTAATTCTCATCTCATTCGCCGACTGCATTTGTTGATCGCGCGACATTCCTCATCTCTCCCGCACGATCTCTCCCGCTCGCCATTTCCTCCGGCTGCTAGGGCATCGCAGCAGATCTCTCCTGCTCGCCATCCTGATCATCTTTCTCTGCTAGGGCTGGGCCTTCCTTCGCGAACCTCCAGGTCGCGAAGTTTTTTTATTCAAGGCAAGCCTCATCACCTCTGTCGCAGACCTCCTGAAAGAAGCCTAGCCACATCACCGATTTCGCAGATCCTCCGGAAAGATGCGAAGCCTCATCGCCTATGTCGCAGATCCATAGGTAATATTGCTTTCTTGTTGAATACATAGTTTTTGTCCCCCCCCCCCCCCCCCCCCCCTTTCGATTGCCCATCAATTGTTTGGCTTTAGTCTTGGTACTATCATTTTCTTGGTGATAATTCTTTAGTTTTGATTGCTAAAACAATTGACTCTTCCAAAAACACAGTAAATGAGTCCATCTTCTCTAGACTCCGAAAATAAACATTTTATGACATCAATGTTCAAATATATAAAATTATATAACAGAGCACCTTCATTGCAAACTATTTTTTCCATCTAAGCTTTGCAATCTGTTCACTATAATTTACTAATGGATAGGTTTTATTTATATCCATTGCAGCCTTTGGAAATTCCATCAACAAATATTGCTGGAACACTGCAGCAACTGTGTACAATTACCTAACTTAACTACAAATTAAGTAATCATTTGGTAAGCATTCTTCATCCAAAGCAATGTTCATGCATTCTCAGGAGTTCATCATTCTAGTGTTGGCTATAACTTGGCAGAATTCATGCATTTTAAGCATTTGATTTAATGTCAAATAGGGCTCCCCATTAACCAGAGAATAAAGAACAGGTAGAGCATGCTTTGGATACGCGCAGACAAGGTTTGTAGGTGGCAGAAACTCAAATTCATATTATTTTATTTGAAGATTATTGACTTTATTAAAGGAAAATTGTTGACAGATAATTGCTTGCTTGTGCATGTGAATCATTGATATGTCGTAGTTAACTAATTTCTATTCAAATTGATATTATAATTGCTTTATAATTCTCAAATAGATGAATATTTTGAATCATTAAAATGCTGTAGTTAACCAATTTCTTTCTTATTTAGGACATGGCCATTCTGCTATTGAATTTCATCGATTTGGTGCTGCTAATTTTTTTGAACTAGCAAATTCTTACTAATCATCTAGGTTGTCCATTTAGTGTTTTACCTGATTATGAACCTCTGAATTCACCATCTCTTCTTTTATAATCATGTAACAACTTGTTCAGGTTATGGGGTTGGTTTATATCTTAAGAATAAAAGTAGCTGATGTTCAGAGCATTCATTTACCATTGAGGTGAATTATTTCTAAAGGTTTCTTCAGTAATTTATCCATTGTCTTTTTGAATGTATAGTTTTCAATGGATCGAAGTATGGTTCAATTAAATGCTGAATAGTGAAGGTGGCTGGTTATCCTGGGAAGATGGTTGCATTTCATCCAATTTCTGTGATGAAGTTTATGGGAGAGAGAGCACTAGGTTGGTGTATCAGATCTCTTTCGCTCCGTTTGGCGCGACCCTTTTTCCTCGAGTGACTTTGAAAAAAACGGCACCGTCATAAAATGTATGCTTGACATGACAATGGTTATGACCGCCACTAAGAAAAGAATACTATTTTTGAACATAAAAGTGGATAAAGTTCCTTAGGTGAGGTCGGGCATTCACGAACGATGGTTCATAACCACTGCATTCGTGACCACCACCGCCATGCCAAACGGAGCCTTAATCTCAAGCAATTAAGCTTGTTGGCCGTGAATCAAACTTGAGCATACACCATGGGTGGGCCAATAAAAAGTTTTAATAAGCTTGTTGGTGGGTGAAGAACTTATTAGTTTCACACATAATTTTCACATGTTTGACGTGGGCTTAGTTTCACACATTGGTTGGGTATTATTTAGAATGAGCACAATTGTGTTGGAAAATTATAGGACTTCCATTTTGCAGGATTTAATGTCCGAGTTCGAAAGCGGCTAATGGTGTGGAAGTAGCCAATTTGGTCCTGTAGAGCCAACTGTCCTTTCTGGCTACTAAATCTCGACCTTGTGCAGGTTTATGCATATAAATTGTAGTTCCGGCAGAGGAGTGAAGCTGTAGTCTAAACTTTTTTTATAAATGGTAGTTCCGACAGAGGAGAAAAAGAATACCAAAAACCCAAACTCTGTATTGTGTTTCTCTGTATTGTTTATTGGTACTTTGATTAATGTCTGCTTATATTAATAGTTAATATTTCATATTTAGAAAGTTTGTTCAATATTAGAGACTATTTGATTCATTTCAATGTTAGGGAGCAGCACAGATCATTTAAAAAAAAAAAAATAAAAGCAATTCCCGGCGTTTAAAAAAAACGTGGCCTTAGGTGTCTATTTTTTTATTTAGACCAAAGAGCTATTACGGCGTTTAATTAAGAAACACAGCAAATGTTAAAGGCCTATTGCAGCGCTTTCTAGAAAAAGCGCCGCAATAGGCTTTATGATCTACGCCGGCGTTTGTTTGTAAAAACGCCGCTAAAGGCTACGGCGACGATGGCAGCCGCGGCGATTTTGCGGCGATTTAATAAACGTCGCAAAAATCATTGGCGGCGTTCGAAAAGCGCCGCAAAAACCACTTAAAAACGTTGTCGTAGGCCATAAATGTTGTAGTGGAGCACGTATTCAATGCTGCATTGTTATTTGCTACTCAATGTCATGTAGTCTTTTATGTGCCTTTTACCTCACCCTTACTTGCAGCATGCATAAGCATCTCATAGTGGTCAATGTATTTCAGTTCATACTCATATTGTAGGGTGGTTGGATGTTTTTTTTTATGATTTTTCAATTTTGTTTCCAACATATAAATGGCCTGCTCTATGTGACATATATGGTATTTTTTGCAGGGTTGATAGCTATTTGCACTAAATTTTGGAATACGGTGGAAAACGTTTCTCTTTATATAATCAGGATTGTTGGATGAAACAAATCTTAAAAGTTGTCTGGACTGCTTTCCAAGGTCATGAGTTTCTTTAATCTATTTCTTTGTTTTTGGCACATTTTCAAGTTCTTGTTGTAGGTTTTAGGCACCTGGTTTTTGTGGGACTTTTGAATTGCGATGCACCCTCTTTTGTACCTTCCTTGCTCCATGTTTTAATTTCTAGCTTCAAATTGTGATGTTTTTTTCTGTTATGCAATGCTAACTTGTGATGGATCCTACTCCTAGTTCTGCTAAACCCGTTTCAAGTAATTTTTAAACATGATGCTCTGAATCAATAAATTGTGTATGGTGGTGAAATTCTCTGAATCAATAAATTGTGTATGGTGGTGAAATTTTCTTCTCAATTATGTGCATTGATCCTGTACTTATTATCTTTCTCTCTCTTTTAATGCTGTAGGTAGATGGCAGTCCAATGGTTTCATTTCGTTCTCATTATTGTTCTGTGAGTAAATTATTGGTAATTTGATGTAAGGCATCTTGGCTTCTTGTGTTTCAAACATAGACCTGTAAGGAATCTTGGCTTCTTGCAAAAGATAGTATATGTTGCTAACTTTTTACTTATTACAGGGATTTATCTGGAAACACTCTCTATGGCAACACCCCTTTCTCCGTTTTGAAGCTCAAACAGCTAGAAGAACTGTTTGGAGGTTAAACTCTTGGTCAAGTCTTGTGAGTTTTGATCATTTGCAAAATCAGGATGATGATGATAGGTTAGATGAATTTTTATATTATATTGGTGTGCACAACTTGTCAAACTCCCTGCTTCACTCTCCTGTACAGGACTGCCCTCGCTGAGCAGACGTTTAATTCAAAACCAATTATCACGAATCTTACGATCATTGCCGGGGAGAACCTCCATTCTGCTAAGTCTATTACCAACATTGTGTGTGCCAATGTTCTTGAGGTAATCTAATTACGCTACAACAAATTTGAAGTGACTAAGAAAATTATATATGAAATGCTTAGAGATTTTTTTGATGTCATTTTCTTAAATTTATATTTTATAAGAGAGAAAATAAATTTTATGGTTGCATAACAAACAATGCGAGGCTTCATACGTTTTACTCTCTTTTTTCCTGGACTGGTAGGGGTGGTCAAGGGCAGAGGGAGGGGACTGCAGGCCTTGAGATGTGCTTGGGAAGGTTTTTTGGTAGGTGTTTTGAAGGCGGGATAGTCTGGTGTGATGAATAGAGGTGACAGTCTGCTAGGAGGAAAAACAAGTTCAGGGAAGTTGGGTGGGGTGTAGACAGAGAATTTGGGCTGTTTTGTGGGGGTTGCAACTTTCCGGCAGAGATGGGGAGACTGGGTGGGGTGTAGATTGAGTATCAGGAGCGTAGATGTAGCTTTCTGGCACTGTTTTCATATATTTGCTTTGAAAGTATATTATAAAACAATATGCTGCACGTTTAAGTTTCTTTAGTTTGCTTGTTGAGATTGTTCATAAATTCAATTAGGTTTTTCAGTACTTCAAGGTCATATTAGTTGCATCATTAGTATTATCCAGATCAGTTGGGGTTGGTTTTATGAACCTCATTTTCTATTTGTTCTTGTTGGGTAATAAAGACTGGCAGGGTTCTGAATCGGATAATCTACCTTCCGAATATGCAGGAAGGTAGTTTTGGGTGAAAGATTTTTGTTTTTGAATAATTAATGAATAAGATCAATTGCATCGAAAAGTTCTCATCATTTTATGCATGGATGGCTCAGAAATGGTAGAATTCTATTCTACAGTAATGATTTCAACCTCTGCAGTTTTTCTGAATATTTAGTTCAAATTTCTGTAGGTTTGTGCAACCCTTTGAATCACATGAAGGAGCTGCATAATATCAGCATGTGCTCTCAGAGCCCGACCCTGCCGCCTGAGGCCGACATGTAAATAACCTGACTCCATGAATATTTTCACCTGAGGTTAAAGCTTCATCTGGTATGGCATCTATCTATATATAATATACATTATTATTTATTTTTATTCTTTCGAGTTTAGAGCATTGGAGGCACGTAAATTTTTTTGTTCAAGTTTTACAACCACCGAGGAGGCTGAAAAAATACTTACTTCTGAAGGTAAACTTGTATTGGGGTATTTCGACTATTTAGTGATAATTTCTTGCTCATTTCTAGCTAACGAGATCACCAGTGGAACCTTCATTCTGTTGGAAGACATTCTTCATTTTTATATGATTTGTATTACTCTTTAAAATGTATTTATGCTGCATGTGCATCATGGGCTTTCAGTTTGGTTTCATTATTTTTGTTCTTTTATAAAGATTCTGTCCTAATATTTCTTCAGTTAATCCTGCTTTGCCTCGTGATTTCAGTTTGTCTTTTTCTTTTTTTCGTTGGATCACATTTTCGTTATAGGCAGATCATAAAACTAAAAAAAATTAGGCTTTCTGCTTAACTTTGTTTGGCCTATTGGCAGCCTAAACTCCATTAGATTCCTTCTCCAGGGTACATTCGTGAGTTTGAATACGTGGATGATCACCGGGATTGGAAAATAGTTGTCGAATTGAACTGCAGATTGAACAAATGCGGTGTCATCAGTCCTTGGTTTGATGTTGGTGTCAAGGATATTGAACATTGGACTAACAGGCTGTTGCCCTCCAGACAGGTAGGTAGATTATTTGGTGTTCTATTATATCTGTATTCATAAAATTCCATATTGTATGTTCAAAATTTTGCAGTTTGGTTACATTGTGTTGACTACTTCTGCTGGTATCATGGACCAGGAGGAAGCCAGGAGGAAGAATGTTGGCGGGAGAGTTCTCGGCTTCTTTTACTAGATTGATTTCAAGCGGAAGCCTTATAGGATCACGAGGCAGCGAGAGAGGTGGAGTGAGGAAGAGCATAACAAGTTCCTTGATGCTTATATTTGTTCAACACAGTATATTTATTTATTTTGTGTTACATGTAAAAAAAGAATTATTACGTACAATGTTTGTTTATTATAGAATTTTTTTATGTATTGAGTTTAATAGAGTTAAAGCTCTATTGGTCTGTACTAAAGGGTTTGGGCTATCTCCCACCTTTTTTCTATTAATAAATTTAAAGAAACATTCTCTTTTCGTTCATGAGATTTTTTTAGCAAATGAATATTTTATTTATTGGTGTATTTAATGATAAAATAAATAATTTTAGTAACAAAAAATTGTTATTAGTGCATTGTACAATTAATGATTAAATAAATCTCGTCACTAAATATATTTAGTGACGAAAAAGTGATTGCTAATAATGTACATTTAGTGACGAAAAATAGTTTTCACTAATAATGTACATTTAGTGACGAAAAATAGGTGTCAATATAAATGTACATTTAGTGACGAAAATCAACGGTCACTAGAAATATACATTTAGTGACGAAAATCAGTTGTCACTAAAAATATATATTTAGTGACGGAAATTTATTTGGTCACTAAAGACATTTTGTGACGCCCATTTTGCAACCACCTTGTGACGAATTAAATTTGGTCACTAAATGCCTTTAGTGACCAAATCGCAATATTTAGTGACCAAAATTTTCGTTACTAATTGTCAATTTTCTTGTAGTACGGTAAGACCAGGGCCTTGGGACGTTTGCTCTGAGTCTAAGACAGGGTTCTTAGCATCGGTTGTGTGGTTTGTGGCAAGAACGTGTGAGCTGTTTGACAAGCCCGATGACATGGAGAGCCAGGCGAGGTGGGTCTCGACGTGAGTTCTTGGCCTTTGGCTACAATGCCCTTTGGGGGAAGTGTTGAGTACCCCGTGATTGTGCTGATAATGTATGATGATGTGTTAGACTCATACGCTTTAGGGCGCCTTGGGTGAAACTCGGGTTTGCATTCATATCGCATTTGTAGGCCCCTTTATTACTTGCTCAACATAGAAACGTGGATGTTGTTTGTGACACTCATGCCTGTTGTTTTATGTTGCTTCTTTCCGTATAAACATGTGCATACGAAGTGCTGACTTGCAGGGTGATGTAGTTCCCCGGAGTCCGCTAGGACGGCCGGGAGGAGGGGTGTTGTTAAACCGTTTATGGTCAGCCATAGCTGACCCTCGTTTACCGCTCTTTGTGATTTGGATGCAGGCCAAGGATCGCAGGCTGGAACGAGCTCGCAGGCCAAAAAGGTCTAAAGCCTCATGAAGTGTTTACTTTGTTTTTCCTGATTTCCCGTACTCATCTTTTGATATTCCGGCTTGCATGCTGAGGTAGCTTAGGGAAGCTAGTTTCCCCCTCTTTTGGGATTTTATATTTGTGATGAATGTTTGATGTCTTGGACTTTGGTTTTGTAAGGCCTTAAAGCCAGTTTCACTCCTATGTTATTGTGGACAGTCTCTGTGGTTTTAAGTTTTGTTTCCGCTGTGTTTTCTGAGTTTTGAGCTGGGTAGTTTATATCATCTTATAATACTGAAACTGTGGCGGTTATATGTTGTGGGGTCCCGGCCGGACCCATATTATATGGTCATTGCAGGGGAGGTGTTACAATTTGGTATCAGAGCTAGGTTAGTATTTCTTGCGAGGACTAGTGTATTCGGATCGCGTAAAGAGGTTGTCCACATAGGAGTGTTGTGCGGGATCATGAGTATCCCTGCATTCGAGTCTTGCGAATAGAACTTGATGAGTTTATTTCCTTGCTTATGCTAGGATGTTGGCGACGATGCGGGGACATCGAGAAGGCAAGAGGATCCTTAGGGAAGCAGTGCTACTGCTCCGGGACTCATGAATATGGGCATGTCCCCGGTTGATTTCTGTCGCATGCTAGCAGAAGCAATGGTAGCGGCTCAAGTTGCGGCGATGCCACGGGTTCCGACGTCGGTGGTGCAGGTTACGACTCCTGTTACTCCGGCTGCTACACCAGATACACCGGAGGTTGGAGCAAGGCAAGCAGAGCCTTTAGCGGAGAGAGCTTATGGGATGGGCGATCGATTTATGAAGTACTTCTTGAGTTTCCATCCTCCGACATTCAAGGGAGTTGGCACTCCAACGGATGTCGAAGATTGGCTTTCAAGGATCCAGGAACTTTTGAAGGCAGCAGAAACCCCAGCGGAGAGGCAGTCCCACTTCGCGAGCTTCATGTTAGAGGGTGATGCGAAGCTGTGGTGGGTGAATCACAGCGGTCGCCATTTCCTTGGGCGCATACCGTCCATGGAGGAGTTTGGGAATGCGTTCCTCAAGCGTTATATTCCATCGTCGACGAGGTTAGCACTGCAGCGGCAGTTCTTGCATTTGGTGCAGCGGGAGAAGACAGTGGACGAGTATCTGCAGGAGTTCACTCGGTTGGGTCGTTATGCGGGAACGACTATGGCAGACGATGAAGAGAGGGACAATCTCTTCTACCAAGGTCTAAGAGAGAACTTAAGGCAGCCATTAATAGCCTTAAAGAATGCAGGATTTAATGAGTTGGTCGAAGCCGCTCGCACATTAGAAAGTGACCTGGAGCGAACCCAACGACGAAAGGGATTTGCGGCAAAGCAGGGAGAAGGAAAGACTTCTCAGTCTCAGTCTCAGTGGAGGTCCGAGGGCAACCGATGGAAGAAGAAGCCCCGTCCTAACAGGCCTGGGGAGAGAAGTGGCGCACCTTCATGAGATTTCCGCTCCAAAGGTCCGTTTACGTGTTTCAAGTGTGGCAAGGTGGTCCACATAAGTCGGTTTTGTACAGAGGGAGGAGCTGAGCCAGAGCCGACGCAGGAACAATCGGTGTATTCCGGCCCTAGTGCTGTGGAGAAAGGAAAGGCAGCGGAGTCTAGTGCTTCGCGGTTCCCTCCGGTGCAGCCTAGAGCGTATAATCTTGGAAAGCAAGAAGCGATTCGTCAACCCGACGGACAGGTACGAAAACTTAATGTTTTCCTTTGTTTCTGTAATATAGGTTGCGTCCTTTTATGTTTGTTATGCACGTGGTTAATTAGGTTTCGTGCTAGTTTCGGGCTACCCCTCTCGAGTGTTGTTCGACACGGGAGCATCACACTCTTTTCTCCCGGAAAACTTTATCCGGAGGATTGGCGCTGAGTCCGTCGAGGCAGAGGTGGAGCTGAGCGTGCGCATGCCGAATGGGTCTTTCATGACCACCGTGAGGAAAGGACGCATTGTGTTGCAAATTTGCGATTGTGATTTTGAGTTGGTAGCAGCGATTCTGCCACTAGACGAATTTGACGTTATCTTGGGGATGGACTGGCTTGCAGAGCAGCGAGCTAGTATCGACTGCCAGTTGAAGGTGGTAACCCTGAGAGGCGAGGGTAGAGAAGAGGTCAAGTTTGAAGGCCTAAGCGGAGTGGCTGGCTCCCTGATTTCCGCCATGCAAGTGAGGCGTGCGGTAAACCAAGGAGGCGAGGCGTTTATAGCTTTGTTGGAGACTCAATCCCCAAGGTTGGCTATTGGAGATGTCCCGGTGGTGGAAGTGTTTGAGGATGTATTCCCCGAGGAGCTTCCGGGAGCACCTCCTCAGCGTGAAATCGATTTTTTGATAGAATTGGTACAGGGTGCGAGGCCAGTGTCGCGTCCTCCGTTTAGGATGGCACCGAAGGAACTGGCCGAGCTTAAGGTTCAGTTGCAAGAATTGTTAGAGCAAGGGTACATTAGGCCCAACTCTTCACCGTGGAGCGCGCCAGTATTGTTCGTAAAGAAAAAAGGACGGAAGTATGCGGTTGTGTATTGACTACCGTGAGCTAAATAAGTTGACCGTCAAGAATAAATATCCGATTCCCCGAATCGATGATTTGGTTGACCAGTTAGTGGGGTCGGTGGTGTACTCCAAGTTGGACTTGAAGTCGGGGTACTACCAGTTGAAGATTCGAGAAGAGGACATTGCCAAGACAGCGTTTGGGACTCGGTATGGCCACTATGAGTTTTCGATGATGCCGTTCGGACTAACGAACGCGCCATCTGTGTTCATGGATTTGATGAACAAGGTTTTTCGACCGTTTTTGGATTCGTTTGTGGTGGTGTTCATAGATGATATCTTGGTATATTCGAAATCGGAAGCGGAGCATGAGTCTCACTTGAGGCTAGTATTGCAGACTCTAAGGGAGAACCAACTTTATGCTAAGTTCTCGAAGTGCGAGTTTTGGATCGAGAAGGTGACATTTTTGGGTCACATGATCAGTGGAGATGGGGTGGCGGTAGATCCGGCGAAGGTTGAAGCCATTAGAGATTGGCCTGTTTTGAGAACCGTGGCGGAAGTCCGGAGCTTCCTTGGACTAGCCGGTTATTACAGAAGGTTCGTGGAGAACTTTTCGCGGATGGCTTTGCCCCTCACCACTCTTACTCGCAAGGACCAAAAGTTCGTATGGACGCCGGAGTGTGCCCGTGCGTTTGAGAATTTGAAGGAAAGGTTGATGTCTGCTCCAATCCTTAGTCTTCCTAGTGGGACGGAAGGATTTCAGATTTTCAGTGACGCATCAGGTTGCGGTTTGGGTTGCGTGCTGGTGCAGCACGACAATGTGATAGCTTATGGGTCAAGGCAGTTAAAGACCCATGAGAGGAATTACCCCGTCCATGATCTGGAGTTGACGGCAGTAATCTTTGCGTTAAAATTATGGCGGCACTACGTATATGGTGCAAAGGTGAAGATCTTCACGGATCACAAAAGCCTGAGGTATCACCTAGACCAAAAGGATCTGAATATGTGGCAACGTAGATGGGTCAAGTTACTTGGGTACTACGACGTGGAGATTCAGTATAAGCCAGGTAAAGCAAACGTGGTGGCAGATGCCTTGAGTAGGAAGTACTCCAGGCAAGGTAATTGGATTGAGGCGCATGACGAGCGTTTGGTGCGAGACTTGGAGTCTCTTGACATTGCTTGTGTGGCTAGAGGTGAGTCTAGCGTGGCTCGGTTGAACTGTATTGAAATGCAGTGTGATATAACGGATCGAATCTGAGAGGCGACTAGTGCAGACGAAGAGTGCCAACAGTTGGTGTTGGAAGCTCAACAAAGCGAAGATAGTGCTTTGGAGACGGTCGGTGGGATTTTGAAAAGAGACAGAAGGGTTTGTGTTCCGCGTTTTGGCAAGCTCCACGAGGAGTTGATGTTTGAGGCTCACTTTACGAAGTACTCCATTCATCTGGGTAGTACAAAGATGTACTCGGATATGAAGAAATCCTTTTGGTGGCCAGGGATGAAGCGGGATGTAGCTGAGTATGTAAGACGGTGTCAGACTTGTGCTTTAGTGAAGGCTGAGTGCCAAAGGCCCGACGGGTTCTTGAAGCCTCTTCCAATCCCCGAATGGAAATTCGACGATATCTCCATGGATTTTGTGCATGGTTTGCCTCGATCACAGCAGGGTAACGATGCGATTTGGGTGATAGTGGATCGCCTGACCAAGGTGGCTCACTTCATTCCGAATCAGAAGGGCGATGGCGTGGAGAAGCTCGTGGAGCTTTATGTTCGAAATATTGTGCGGTTGCATGGGATTCCTAAAAGCATTGTTAGTGATCGCGATGGGCGGTTCACGTCGAAGGACTGAAGGTTAGTGCAGAAAAGTTTAGGCACCAAACTCAAGTTTAGTACCGCGTTCCATCCGCAGGCTGATGGTCAGACGGAGCGAACGAACCGTATATTGGAGGATATTTTGAGGATGTGTGCTCTTGACTTTGGTAGGAGTTGGGAAGACCACCTTTTCATGGTGGAGTTCGCTTATAATAATAGCTTCCAGGCGAGTATCAAGATGGCGCCATACGAAGTATTGTATGAAAGGAGGTGTCGAACGCCGATGTCTTGGGCAGAGGCGGGAGACACTAAGCTTTTGGGAAAGCAAGTGGTGGCAGATGCTTGCGAGATCGTGCGGACGATTCAGGAGCGCATGAGAGTTGCTCAAGATCGGCAAGCGAAGTATTTTAACGCGCGCCATATAAATGTGGAGTTTGCAGTGGGCGACATGGTCCACTTGAAGATCAAGCCGTTTAAGGGTGTTTCGCGTGTGCGATGACTCAAGAAGTTGAGTCCGAGATATTTGGGCACTTTCGAGGTTACAGATCGTATAGGAGAAGCAGCCTATCGTTTGGCATTGTCCGCTGAGCTGAGTGGATTACATGATGTTTTCCACGTCTCTGTGCTGAGGAAAGCTTTGGTAGAGCCAAGTGTCATGGTTGAAGCGGCGACGGTGCTGGTGACAGAGGATTTGAGGACGAGGGTTCGTCCGGTTTGAGTGGAGGACTCAGAAGTCCGGCAGTTGCGTAACAAGGAAGTTAGGCTCGTGAAGGTGCGATGGGACAATTGCGGGCGAGACGAATTCTCTTGGGAGCGTGAGCAAGAGATGCAGGAGGACCTCCCGGAACTTTTTGCATCAGGTATGCATCGCAGTTTTCTGTTTCAGTTTTGAAATTTCGAGGACGAAATTCTTTTAAGGGGGGTGGAGTTGTAACACCCCAGTTTTGGCAGTTTTTCTTAAAACGCATGATCGTGCGTTTTTCTTGACGCACGATCGATCCACCCGTGCGTTCTCTTCGGCTGACAAATTGGCATTCTGAGTTGAATCGTGCGTTTTTTGCACGGTCGTGCGTTCGACCGTGCGATTGGCACCAGATCCGCAAGTGGCGAAATCTGGGCGTCCGTTTGGTTTAATTTCGATCGGATGGTTGTGAGGTGTTCGTGGGAGAACCCTAAGTAGGGATGAGAAGCTCTCCCTCCTCATTTTCTCTTCAGTTGGGTTCTTGAGGGTTTGAGAGAGAGGAAGGGTTTGGAGGAGGAAGAGATCTAGTTCCCGCCATTTTTGGAGCTTCGGAGCTCCGTTCGTCAATCCGAGATCGGCAGCGCGTAGGGGACGTCGAGGAGCTTCTTCTCCTCCATTCTTTGCAAAGTTTCCCATGACTAGGAGGAGATCTCAAAAGGTAGCGACATTTCTCCTCCCGGTCTTTAGGATGCGTGCTTGGCATCCCTTAAACTTTCTGCATTTTGGCACTGAATCCGTCAAGTGAGAGGGATCCGGGTCGCCTTGGTTCAAGAGGAACCATCAGGTTGATTGAGTCCGTCCCCGACATGTTTTGCATTAGAGATCCGCTCCGTTAGCGGATTAGGCATTGTGGGTGAAGCCAGTTTCGCGACCGTTGGTCCGATTCGGTGATGTTGTTTGACGCACATTTTAGGGGTTTTGCTAGAAATCTGAATACGACGAATTCGTCGTCGTGATGCCCTTGTAGTTTCGTATGGGAACGAACGTTGGTTTGTGGGCGAGACATTAATGTGCGGATTGTGAGGCTTGTGACGGCTATTGTTGTGCGAAAGTGTGATTTGGTCTTTGTGGTAGGCTGGCTATCCCGTGAATGCTGGAATTCATGTGGGGAGAGTGTCCCGGCAGGACAAGTCCCTTCGGTGTTAACTGACGAGAACGACTGTGCTAACGGACGAGCCCGGAACGGTCGCCAGGCGAGGCAGTCGGTGGACGTTGTCCCGACGGTAAGACCAGGGCCTTGGGACGTTTGCTCGGAGTCTAAGCCAGGGTTCTTAGCATCGGTTGTGTGGTTTGTGGCAAGAACATGTGAGCTGTTTGACAAGCCCGATGGCATGGAGAGCCAGGCGAGGTGGGTCTCGGCGTGAGTTCTTGGCCTTTGGCTACGATGCCCTTTGGGGGAAGTGTTGAGTACCCCGTGATTGTGCTGATAATGTATGATGATGTATTAGACTCATACGCTTTAGGGCGCCTTGGGTGAAACCCTGGTTTGCATTCATATCGCATTTGTAGGCCCCTTTATTACTTGCTCAACATAGAAACGTGGATGTTGTTTGTGACACTCATGCCTGTTGTTTTATGTTGCTTCTTTCCGTATATACATGTGCATACGAAGTGCTGACTTGCAGGGTGATGTAGTTCCCCGGGGTCCGCTAGGACGACCGGGAGGAGGGGTGTTGTTACACCGTTTGTGGTCAGCCATAGCTGACCCTCGTTTACCGCTCTTTGTGATTTGGATGCAGGCCAAGGATCGCAGGCTGGAATGAGCTCGCAGGCCAAAAAGGTCTAAAGCCGCATGAAGTGTTTACTTTGTTTTTCCTGCTTTCCCGTACTCATCTTTTGATGTTCCAGCTTGCATGCTGAGGTAGCTTAGGGAAGCTAGTTTCCCCCTCTTTTGGGATTTTATATTTGTGATGAATGTTTGATGTCTTGGACTTTGGTTTTGTAAGGCCTTAAGGCCAGTTTCACTCCTATGTTATTGTGGACAGTCTCTGTGGTTTTAAGTTTTGTTTCCGCTGTGTTTTCTGAGTTTTGAGCTTGGTAGTTTATATCATCTTATAATACTGAAACTGTGGCGGTTATATGGTGTGGGGTCCCGGCCGGACCCATATTATATGGTCATTGCAGTGGAGGTGTTACATCATATAACCCCACCATGACTCAATTCCTCTTGGAGTGAGTCTATAGGGTCCAAGACAATAATGTGGGTCACTCACATTGAGTGGTGTGAGCTTGAGTCAAGCCCAAACCCAAAAATCCCCAATTTGGCCTATTTGGGTCAAGTGAGCCCAAAACTCAAATCAAGTGGTCTTAGCCCAATCCTATGGCTCAAGTGGTCAACCCACATGGTGACTAGACCATAAGCATGCAGAAAATTCGAAATTGGGGAAAAGGAGGCCTTGTCCAAGTGTCAAAAATGGGGGAAGAAGACAAGGAAACAAGGAGGAGGAAATGAAGGGATGGGTGCCAAATGGCACCCCCTTTGCATTCCCCAAGCCCTCCTCTGAGCTGGGCCATCAATTGCCAGCAGAATTGGGCAGAGGGAGGAGGCTTCTAGTTGGCCAAAAAGGGCGGCCAAGAGCTGGCCGAGAGCCACATTAATGGCAGCCAGCCATATACCCCTCTCCTCCCTCAATTCTTTTCACTACCTCCTTCAGAGCCTCCCAAGCACTCGAGCCCCCTCTTCAGACAGCGTTTTCGAGCTCAGCCACTCCGGAGTAGCCTTGGACGCCGGAAACAATGCCCAGGTCTTCCTCCGCCGCACACCCGCCGCCGAGCCCCCAACCAGGCAAGTTTCCTTTCCCCCTCCTCCTATGCTAGGATTCCTTCTCGCCCACTGTCGAATTGAGCCATGCAATGGCGATTTTGTTTTGGATTTTCTATTCTCCTAGCCATAAAAATGAAAGGTGTCGGAGCCCTACTCCGGCCACCCCAGGTCAATCGGCCACCACCAGTCGATAGCCCTAAGTTGACTGGTGGTGATGACGGGAGCGTTTCGCTGGAAACCTCCAGGAGCCGCCAGAATCTGGCCCGCAAAACGACCCAAGCGCGGTTAATACCAACCCTTGATCTAATCGGGGATGATGACGGGGAGCCATCGGATGGCGCGTGATTTCCCTATACGCAGCCCAAAATCATTTAATTAATTGTCACACTTTTAAACCGAATTTATAAGCCTATTTTGAGGCCCTTCGAGGCCGTTTTAGGAAAAATGCCCTGAAATAACTTTTGTAGATCTAGAGGTCTACTTTAAGTAGGAATTTGAATCAGCCCAAACGGGGAAATGTAGAACCCTCAACAACCAAAATGGTGGGTTGTGTGCAATGGGCTAGGTGGGCTTTAGAAAATTCATGTGGGGAGTTCTATAACTCCAAGTGAGGTGAAATTTTGAGCATGCATGGGTCATGCCCAAATAAATTCCCTGCCAAAACTAGGAGAATTTACGAAAAGCTTTTTTCTAAGTTTTTGAGGAAATTAAATAAAGCATGCAAGATTTAATTAGATGGTCACATGAACCCCAATGCCTCCAAACTTTTGGTGAGGACTTCTTTAGGTCAAGTATGGACACTGATTAAAGTTTCATTTCATGTGCATGAGTGGATTTCTCTGAGCTTCAAATTGAAGTTTTGGGACTTAAGAGTGAAATTGGGGTGCTGTCATTTTGGGTTTTTGAAATTTTTGATGGAATAGAAGGTGGAAATCACCTTGCATGCCTCTGAAACCTTGGGGTTTTTGTATGTCATGGGGTTATACACTATGGATATGAGTTTCATAATTTTTGAAAATTAGTTTCCTAAAGTTTTTTGAATAAACAAAAATTGTCACACTTATAAATAAATGAAATAACTTGAATCAAAACTTTAGGGATGAATCCAAAACTCTGGTAAACAGGTGTTTGACTTGAAAGACATATTTAGGAATTTTGTTGAAATTTTTGATCACATTTATTTCTCTGAATTTGATTTATTTGGTTAGGTCAAATTCATTCAAGTATGATATTTAGGTCTCATATGTGTACAACCCGTATTCGCCGAGTGGGCCCCCCCAGCCAACTGGCGAAACCTGGGTCGTCCAGATCATTCGCCGGGTCACTCGCCCAGGCAAAGGAAGGTAAAAATGCCCCCGGGTTGGTGGGGGTAAGCTGTAGGAGAGAAGGCGCTAGGCGAGTGGTGCCCTCACGGACCACTCGCCCAGAAGCGTGGGCATTCGCCCAGCCAGGCGGGTGCCCAGCGAATGGTGCCCTCACGGACCACTCGCCCAAAGGGCTGTGAGGGGAAAATGACCATAATACCCCTGGTGGGCTGCAAATAGCCCTTCGGAACAGCGGAGTTAGGCTATTAGCAGACCAATTTGGGGTGCGGTTAGTGAAATTAAAAGGCGGATTCAGGCTATTTACAGACCAGCCTAGAAAAACTATAAATAGACCCTTAAGGGCACCTTGGAGGAGATCCGATTTTAGAGAATCCTCTCCTCTAGGCTAGTTTTGGTTGGCAGACAGTGCCCTCCAAGGTGCCCGGTTGAGCTTTGGTTTGGGAGGGGAAGCTCTCTAAGATCTTCCGGGTGTGTGGCGGGACCTCCTCGCTTCAGCCTTGGGTCTTTTCCGTTTCCAGCATCCACCGTCAAGAGAGTCTAGTGAGGGAGAAGTAAGCATCGGCTACACCCCCAGTGGGTCCGAACTCAAGAGACAAGTTGCTGGTTTCAACATTTTTGGTGCGGTGAGCGTGGAGAGTGACTAGCACAGAAGAACTCAAGCGAACGTCATGGCTAGAGAAGAGGAACCAAGTGACGACCAGGGTCGTACGCCGACACCCGAGGGAGAAGTAGACCGATAAAGACTTGGAATGAAACTACACGGCAAGACACGATGCACTTAAGCATTAGTGAGGTTATGACTAAAGGTAGGGCACAATGGCGGCAAAAGATCCATATAGCAAACCCCACTATAGTGGGGTAAAGGCTTGAGTGTCGTTGTTGTGTGTGAGCATGCTAAGCGTAAACATATCACATTTTCTATTGATTTACCCCTTTTCGTTTAATTCAGTGACATTTGAGGGTCATTTGATACTCAAATGTAAGTGGAGCTCGTTGGATTGTACCATTTAGTGATAGTAACGTCAGGGTCACTTCGATTTTCCGTAAACCAATATATTTTTATGGTTAATATAATTCTTACAAATTGATGTTTTGCATGAGATAAAGTCATCATAGTCTCATAAATAAACAATAAATACTCTATAGCTTAGCGCACATACGATCATGAAGTCATAGAAAAGATGCACATGCAAAACACTGACTATGTAAGCTTATTTATTGATATATATCAGAATTGGAATTTACAAATTGAACAAAGAGGAGATTTGCAACATAGGCTAAACCCTCTCAGTACATGCTGCCTTCTTGGCTTGCTAAAAAGGGGTAATAAAAAAGAATATATGAGTAGACTCCAAGTTGTTTTTATGAGTAACAAAGTACTGATAGATGAAGAGTTCCCCTATCTGCTTCGTGGTAGTCCTGCTCAACTTAGTTGGAGATTTCATATTCGTCTATATATATATTAGAAATAATGAGCATGTTTTCCTCCCTAAATCGTTAACGTAGAAAACACTGTGCAGCTCATATACTTTTACAAAAGATTTGCACATCTATTTTTACAAAAATTAACACTTGACCACCTTAAAGATCTAGCTCTAGGGCATGTAATGTACTGGTCCGATTAATTTTGAGAAAGATCAATTTTATGCTATTAAAAATCTCTTGAGTATTTGGTTTTTAAATTCATATTATTTTCCATTTCGTGCTTTTCTATACTATGTGGAAACTCTCCCAACAATGATTTTGCAAACACAACTTATTTTTAAGGGTTTCCTCATGAACTTGATTTTGGTAAAATTATGTAGGGGTCGGTTAGGACGTCATCACCCACAGGGATACCCCACTATTTAGTGTGTTGTGCTAAATAGTAAACAATCTTTCATTAGATCAAATACTAGAGTTGCGTTGCTTTAGGGAATTCAGCGATTTTGAGTAGGAAAACAAGAAAATTGTTGGAAATAATGATCACATGAAGAATAGATATCACTTGTACACAAAAAGTATGGACAGAAAAAAGAATCTCCAGATATTGTGGAAGTCATCATTACTACTCATCCACAAATAATCTTTCATCTAGAATTTTGGGTTTTGAATGTCCTATGAGTATGCGACCAACTGTCTATCCTAGAAGTTTTAGTTGTCCTTTTGCTTATTAACATAGGCTTAATATGGGGAAACTAAATCACAGGGCTAGCAAGTGTGTTTCTAGGATATCTTTTTCCTCAAACTACGTTATAGAATCACCATTACCCATCTAAGAAATCATGTCTATGCGGATGTCACATTCGTGAGGGAGAATCATACTTTATACAATTTCCTCACCAGGTGAGAATATTAACATAGGGAATAGTTCGAAAGATAGGTCTAAAAATATTTCAAAAGCAATTGGCCCCGAGCAGACCCGCTGACCAGACTCTCATCTAGCTGGCAGGGCCGTAGGCTCACTCGGTGGCAGGTTTCAAAAGCAATTGGCCCCGAGTAGACCCGCTGACCAGGCTCTCATCTAGCTGGCAGGGCCGTAGGCTCACTCGGTGGCAGGTTCCAAAGGCAGTTGGCCCCGAGCAAACCCGCTGTCCAGGCTCTCGTCTAGCTGGCAGGTCCGTAGGCTCACTTGGTGACAGGTTTCAGAGGCAGTTGGCCCCGAGCAGACCCGCTGTCCAAGCTCTCATCTAGCTGGCAGGGCCGTAGGCTCACTCGGTGGCAGGTTCCAAAAGCAATTGGCCCCGAGCAGACCCGCTGACCAGGCTCTCATCTAGCTGGCAGGGCCGTAGGCTCACTCGGTGGCAGGTTCCAAAGGCAGTTGGCCCCGAGCAGACTCGCTGTCCAGGCTCTCATCTAGCTGGCAGGTCCGTAGGCTCACTCGGTGGCAGGTTTCAGAGGCAGTTGGCCCCGAGCAGACCCGCTGTCCAGGCTCTCATCTAGCTGGCAGGTCCGTAGGCTCACTCGGTGGCAGGTTCCAAAGGCAGTTGGCCCCGAGCAGACCCGCTGTCCAGGCTCTCATCTAGCTGGCAGGTCCGTAGGCTCACTCGGTGGCAGGTTTCAGAGGCAGTTGGCCCCGAGCAGACCCGCTGACCAGGCTCTCATCTAGCTGGCAGGTCCGTAGGCTCACTCAGTGGCAGGTTTCAGAGGCAGTTGGCCCCGAGCAGACCCGCTGTCCAGGCTCTCATCTAGCTGGCAGGTCCGTAGGCTCACTCGGTGGCAGGTTCCAAAGGCAGTTGGCCCCGAGCAGACCCGCTGCCCAGACTCTCATCTAGCTGGCAGGTCCGTAGGCTCACTCGGTGGCAGGTTTCAGAGGCAATTGGCCCCAAGCAGACCCGCTGACCAGGCTCTCATCTAGCTGGCAGGGCCGTAGGCTCACTCGGTGGCAGGTTCCAAAGGCAGTTGGCCCCGAGCAGACCCGCTGTCCAGGCTCTCATCTAGCTGGCAGGTCCATAGACTCACTCGGTGGCAGGTTCCAAAGGCAGTTGGCCCCGAGCAGACCCGCTGTCCAGGCTCTCATCTAGCTGGCAGGTCCGTAGGCTCACTCGGTGGCAGGTTTCAGAGGCAGTTGGCCCCGAGCAGACCCGCTGTCCAGGCTCTCATCTAGCTGGCAGGTCCGTAGGCTCACTCGGTGGCAGGTTCCAAAGGCAGTTGGCTCCGAGCAGACCCGCTGTCCAGGCTCTCATCTAGCTCGCAGGTCCGTAGGCTCACTCGGTGGCAGGTTTCAGAGGCAGTTGGCCCCGAGCAGACCCGCTGTCCAGCTTCTCATCTAGCTGGCAGGTCCGTAGGCTCACTCGGTGGCAGGTTTCAGAGGCAGTTGGCCCCGAGCAGACCCGCTGTCCAGGCTCTCATCTAGCTGGCAGGTCCGTAGGCTCACTCGGTGGCAGGTTCCAAAGGCAGTTGGCCCCGAGCAGACCCGCTGTCCAGGCTCTCATCTAGCTGGCAGGTCCGTAGGCTCACTCGGTGGCAGGTTTCAGAGGCAGTTGGCCCCGAGCAGACCCGCTGACCAGGCTCTCATCTAGCTGGCAGGGCCGTAGGCTCACTCGGTGGCAGGTTCCAAAGGCAGTTGGCCCCGAGCAGACCCGCTGACCAGGCTCTCATCTAGCTGGCAGGGCCGTAGGCTCACTCGGTGGCAGGTTCCAAAGGCTTTAGCATTTAAGGGATCAATTATGCTTGATAAATTGATAGTTTTCACTGATAATCGAAATTCTTCAAGAATAGTTTTTGAAAACAGAAGCTGAAGATAATAAATCCTGCAATGGCGCAACCTTATTTGATTAGTTTTATAAACAAATTCAGATTCATTTCGAATTGTCAATGCATGATTGTTTATGTAATCATTGTAGATAATAGTGAGCATTCTATTCCTCAGCACCATCAATCATCCTTGAGGCCCATTCCTAAATAACGCAATATGCAACAGTAAAAAGAACTGCGCTCTAACTTGTGATTTGTGAGTTTGCTCGCTAATAGGCATTAAGTGGCATGACACTCTGAGAACCTGAAGGGCATAATATCTCTACCATAAAAAAGAAGGCATGGTGTATAACCAAGGTTGTTGACAACCAAATTGATCACTTAAAGGCAACAAAGAAAAAGGTTATCACATCAGGACAAATAATGAGTACAAAAGGGAAGGATCATCATTCACATGATTATATACCCATTTTTTTTTCGGGTCGGCTCCCACCCTCCGGATACTTGGGGTTGGACATTTCTTTCCGAGCGTAGGACACGCTCGCAAAGAGCGGGGATTGTGTACAACCCCGTACCCGTCGGGTGGGACCCTCCCCAGATGGCCAGGACCCGAGTGTAACGCCCCCCAATATTTTGATATTTAATTTGGGACGTGGTCTGCGTTTAGCGGGTTTGGGGTGCGTTTAGAGCGCGTTTTAGCAGGTGTGGGCTGTAGATAGCCAGCATTGGCTAGGGTTTTTATATAAAACCCCAAAAGCTAAAACCTAAAGTGGAGGATCTGCTCCCCCGGGCGCAAGCCCGAGGCCCCCCTTTCCCTCTCTCTCTCGGTTCGCGCAAGCAGCCGCAAAAGGGCACTCCCCTCTTCTTCTTCGCGCGGCTATGGCAGCAGCCGGGCCCCTCCCCCCTTCGTCTCTCTGCATCGCGCCGGGAAGGAGGAGGCGCGAACTCCCTCCCCCTTCCTGTTCGCGCGCATCTAGGGCACGCGGTTGCCGATCCGCCGCCTGGAGCCCTCCTCCCCGTCGCCACCTGCAGAGACCGAGCCCCAGCTCTCCTCCCTGTCGCCGCCTGGAGCAGCAGCCCTCCTTCCCCGTCGACCTAGAGCAGAACCCCGACCCCCCTTCTCTTTCTCTCTCGCGCCAGGAAGGAGGTCCGACCCCTCCCCTTTTGTCTCTCTATGTCTCGCCGCCAACAACAGCAGGAGGCCGGGAGCTCCTCTCCCGTGGCCGTCCGAGGCGAGATCCGGCCGGGAGCTCCTCTCCCGTGGCCGTCCGAGGCGAGATCTGGCCGGGAGCTTCTCTCCCGCAGCCTCTTGGAGCACGATCGGCCGGGAGCTCCTCTCCCGTGGCCGACTTGGGGCTAGACTCGGCATGTAGAGGCCGGATCTATGCACGAAAAGCCGCTACGGCTCTTAGACGAGGAGCCTCTGGCGAAATACACGCTACAAGGGTAACGATGTTTCTACTCGGGCAGGTGAAGCCCTCAATTTTCATATTTGCATGAAAGCCCCTCCCCACCAACGGGTGGGGGAAGGGAGCTCTCCGACGGGTTGACGTGTGCGTCCCCGCTATTAATTGCATTAGTGCCCGGAAGTGTGAGTACGGGTTTAGGCATTTTGTGTGAAGCCCATCCGGGCGTGTAGACCGGATTGGTGATGTTTCTGTGTGAAGCCCGTCCGGACGTGGGGGCCGGATTGGTGATGTTCTGGGGACCCCGGAGAAGACTCCGGGGAAGATATTTAGTATTTGTTCGTATTTATTAAAATGCCGCCGCCCCGAAAAAGGGGTGTGGGCAATATAGCTCAGTTTGCTGCAATTGGCCGAGGTTCCGTTTGCTACCACATGGCGAGACGTTGGTGTACAGGTGTCGCAGTACCAAGCAGGGAGTTGCGGGCTTAAGCCCAAAATTGTGCCGCCCCAAGAAGGGCTTATTTATTTATATTTGCCGGCATGCGTGCCGAAGTATGGAGCTTATGCTCTTGTAAATTTAAAATGCCTGTGATGCCTTCTTTACGTACTTTATATTTTTATCGTAGGCGAGCGGTGTTTTTCACGAATCATTCGCCCCGTGGGAACCCCGAGGTGAAGTTACCGGGAAGACCTTGAGGGTCAGTTATTTAACTCTTAGAACGGCGGAGTTACGCCGTCGGTAGTCCCATTCGGGCTGCGTATAGTAAAGCTGTCTGGCGGGATCACGCTAGTGACAGTCTGGACAAAAAGGGTTCTACATAGGTCCAGGGAAATGCACCTACGGAGAGGAAAGAGTCGGCTCGCTTTAGCCGGCCAAGAGATTCCTCCAAAGGTGCCTTAACTCAGTCTTTGGCTTGGGAGGGGAAGAGTTAGTTAGTCTTCCGGGTGTGTGGTGGGACCTCCACGCTGAGACCTTGGATCTGTACTTCGAGTTCCTAGTCTTGTGCCTAGATCGTTTATTTGAGCGTAGTAAGTGCGCGGTCACCCCTTTTTTGGGACCCCGAACTCCACGGAGACCGAGTTGTCGGTTTCAACATTTATGGTGCGGTGAGCGTGGACCGTAGCCGGTGAAAGAAAATCCCAAGCTAGTTTCGATGACGGGAGATGGAGGAAATGGTTCTGACTCAGGTCACTCGCAGCCACCAGCGGCAGGGGAGTGGCTGGAGATGTTTGAGAAGTTCAAGCGAGAGGTCCTGCAGACAGTTCTCGCGGCAAGGAGCGAGTGCGAGACCCCGGCGGTCCCAGTGGTTCCGCCTTTGCAGATCAGTGAGAATGCACCAGGGCAGCGGCCGGGGAAGGAGGTGCCAACAGATAAGGAAGAAGCGCGAGTGCTAGCGCAAGGAAAGAGAGCGGATAGTTAGGTATTTAATACGGTGGTTGAAAGACCTATTTATAGAGGGACTAAACGGCGTTTGGACTTTCGAGGCCACGGGCGTGTGGATAGCCATCGCGCCTTCCCGACACCTCGAAGCCCGAGCCGGTCCCTCTCGTCCATTAATGGCAAATGCCCTATGTCTATTCATTCCACGGCTACGCAACGAGGTTGGAAGAGCATCCGGCTATAAGTTATCACTCGGCAATATCCAAGCAAAGCTATGAGATACGAAAAACGAATAAAGAAGCATTCGCAAAGCATAGGGAAATTATTACAGATAAAGATAACGTTCAACATCCGCAGCATAAAGTAAGAAAAGAAAACGACAAGAGGGGTGGACGTTGGGTAGGTCAGATCTCCTCCCAGATCCACCGACCTCGCTTTCACGACCCAGCTTCCATGGGCATTCGCGGGCGGTAATAAGCGAGTATATTGGTGATCTCACGAGAAGCCAGTTGGAGTTGGTCCCGGGCTCGCGCGGCGTATGTTCCAGGAGACAACTCCCCTCCCTCACCTCCTAGCCGCTCCACCTCCGCGAGAAGATGCGAGTGACTTCGTCGAAGGTCCTTCAACTCACGCGCGACTCTCAGCCGCACGTCGTCCACCTGGCCGGCTACGTTTCGCTGGATATGGATGAGCTTCCCCAGGACCTCCAAGATCCGATCCTTCAGGGTCGCGTGATCCGAGGAATCACCCAGGAAGTCAGCAAGATCCCCAGGGGAAGGGAGAGGCGAGAGCATTCCCTCTCCCCCCTCGTAGTAGGAGTCGAAGGGGGAGGCTTCTCGATAGCCTGCGGAATCACAACTAGGTTAGCGGTGATAAAATATGCGAGTACGATAGAGGCGGGTGAGTGAACTGACCTGGGGTGGGGTCCGGGTGACTCGAAGGACGAGACGAATGGGGGTGCGTCCCAAACAGCCAGGCGGGAGGTAAGACTTTTCCCTTTCCTGGACGGTAAGGCTGTGAAGAAGGAGCCGGAGCATCCGCACGGTCGTCAGCACGGAGATGCTGATCCAGCTCTCGCTCAGGGGAGACCCTCCGTTCATTCGCGGTGACAGAGAGGTTCACCTGAGCAGGGGGACTGGGAGGAATGGAGTCCCGCAGTGGGACATCAGGGTTGAGGGCTGCAAAAAGGTAATGATTAGTAGCCGACAACATAAAACGAAAAAGCGAGAAGGTTCACAACTCACGGAATTGGGGTACAGTCTCCCCAGGAGGAGGCGGAGGAGCAAGATCCAGATCGGGAGGAGGTACCTCGTCCTCGGGAGGTGGCACCACCACACTGCTCAAAACAGCCCCATGGCCGTCCTCAGGTACCAAAGCCCCCTGCGAATGGTCAGAATAAACGCGGGGTAAGGGACAGGAACTAAATGGAGACGGGAAGAATCCTCATACCCGCACTGCGGGGTCCGGAAGGGCATCCGCCAGCGTGTTCGCCGGTGGAGTATCCGCCGGAGACTCCGAGGCAGTCTCGCCTCTCTGACGATTCAGCCGAATCGCCTTGGCTCGACGCGAGACATAGGGGGCGCTCGGATCCCGTTTAGACATCAGCCAGGGAGCAAATTTGGACGCCCTGGGGGCAGTTGCAGCTTGGGCCGCAGCTAGGCGGTCGATCATCTCTCGCGAGAGGGGTTTCGCAGAAGGTTTGTGGAAAGACATTAGGAAGTGGAGAAACTCCGAGCCGAGATGAGGGAGTGGTCCAGAGAAATCTGACAGGAGGAGGTATATATAAGGTGGCGGTGGGACCCACGGAATCTTATGGATCCAGTCAACAAGCACTCATCGAATACTGGGTTGGACTGTTCTTTACGACCGAAGGAACCGCTCGTAAAGAGCGGGGATTGTGTACAACCCGTATTCGCCGAGTGGGCCCCCCCAGCCAACTGGCGAAACCTGGGTCGTCCGGATCATTCGCCGGGTCACTCGCCCAGGCAAAGGAAGGTAAAAATGCTCCCGGGTTGGTGGGGGTAAGCTGTAGGAGAGAAGGCGCTAGGCGAGTGGTGCCCTCACGGACCACTCGCCCAGAAGCGTGGGCATTCGCCCAGCCAGGCGGGTGCCCAGCGAATGGTGCCCTCACGGACCACTCGCCCAAAGGGCTGTGAGGGGAAAATGACCATAATACCCCTTGTGGGCTGCAAATAGCCCTTCGGAACAGCGGAGTTAGGCTATTAGCAGACCAATTTGGGGTGCGGTTAGTGAAATTAAAAGGCGGATTCAGGCTATTTACAGACCAGCCTAGAAAAACTATAAATAGACCCTTAAGGGCACCTTGGAGGAGATCCGATTTTAGAGAATCCTCTCCTCTAGGCTAGTTTTGGTTGGCAGACAGTGCCCTCCAAGGTGCCCGGTTGAGCTTTGGTTTGGGAGGGGAAGCTCTCTAAGATCTTCCGGGTGTGTGGCGGGACCTCCTCGCTTCAGCCTTGGGTCTTTTCCGTTTCCAGCATCCACCGTCAAGAGAGTCTAGTGAGGGAGAAGTAAGCATCGGCTACACCCCCAATGGGTCCGAACTCAAGAGACCAGTTGCTGGTTTCAACAATATGCATTTGGAAAATTATGAAATTATTCTAGTAGATTCCACTGGTGATCTATAGCTCTGTAAATTTTTCCAGAATTTTTAGAAGAGCTTTTGCAGTAGATATCATTTTATTACAGAAAACTCCCTTTTTGTATTTAATTAAATTAATGGGGTAAATTAGTTTGGAAAATTCCAAATCTCTGGATGTAGTGATATTTTCATGTTATGGATCTCTGGTAATTAATTCAAAGCATGTTGATGAATTTATACAGTAGTCACTTTACAAACCTTGGAAAAAAACTAAATAGAATTTAATTTAATTATGGTGAAAATATTTGTTGCCAATTTATGATTCTCTGGATTTGGTAGTTTTGAAGTGTGACACACCAGTAGTAATTATCTCAAGTTATTATGATGGAAATTTAGGGTAGGTCCTTCACAAACCTTGGAAAAACCCTAAATAAAGTTTAATTTTATTTTAGTGAAAATAATTGTTGTCAATTTGAGATTCTCTAGATTTGGTAATTTTGTGGTGTGATAAACCAGTAGTAATTATCTCAAATAATTTTGATGAAATTTAGGGTAGACCCTTCACAAAATATGAAATACCTTCCTAGGGTATTTTAATTGTTTATTGAGAAATTTAAATATAGAAAATTGTGATTCTCAGGAAATTGTAGTTTTATGTTGAGCTACATCAGTAGAATAAATATCATGTTGTTGGGATGAAAATTTTGGATAGATCCTTCACAAAATATGAAATATCTTCTTTTGTAATTTAGGTTAAGACAATTGGGTAATTAATCTTAAAGAGAAGCCAAATTTAATAGAAGTGTGTCAAACTCTGGTCAACCCCTATTTTACTCATCACGACCTATGGTAAAAATTTGGAACTCATATTGGACATGATAGGGCCAAGGTTGCATCTTAGGAGTCAAACTTTGTTCAATTCCCACATGGTATGCGAATAGTAGAAACTGAAAACATAGATTTGGACCCCACCCTTATGGTCACCACCCCTAGAGCTATTAACTCTAAGAGATTTGCATGTGCCTAGTTAGGCTTGAGGATTAATTACCAAAGGTAGTCATCGGAAGTAAAGACGGGGGTGCGTTTAGTAAAATCATCAATTCAGGAATTTGATAAGGACCTATTAGGGGAGGTGAAGAATGACTTAGCAGAAAGTGCAAGTTGTGATTGAGAGATAACACAAAGAAATAGTCGGTCACTAGAAATGACGTGGTTCAGTGTTCAATAAAACACCGACACATGTCTGTCCGAGTCAAATGGTAATCCACCTTAGGATTTTAGGGCAATTGGAGAGCAAATGGGCATACAAGAATGGGTAGCCACTAAATAAAATAAATATCCTGGAAAGGGGAATTTGAGCTTCATCCACCATCACATTTTCTAGTACCGTTGCGAGCCCTTCAACGGGTAATCCACGGGAAGACCAGGATTCATCCCAAGCTTCTAAGATCAACTAACAATAGACAAGAGTAGTAAAGTAGGAGAACTTGAAATATAATCTCCCTCCCAAATTTGGGAAGGAATGAAATAAGGACTGAGATAGTCCCGCGAGCGGTAGGCTCGTGATATAAGGTAAGGTTTGAGATAGTCTTGCGAGCGGTTGGCTCGATTTTTATAAATGTTGGTTTAGAAGTACGAGCTGAAGACTCGGTGGTAAGAGATAATACATATTTGCATGTGCATAAGATGTGATGGGTCTTCGGTTCTGGCTTAATCGTCACACCAACAGCAGTTCGTTGACTCGGCAGTGCTAGTGGTTTGATTAGGGGCCAGGTTGTTTTACTGCGCGTCCGACGAGACGGATTCCCTAAACCCTGCCTGGCCAATTCAGTATAGAACGCAGGAGCTCATGAGTACCGGGTACCGGTATCACAACGTACGTTAGGGCCTAGGTCTGGTAGTGTGACTTACCCACCTAGGTGAGGAGACGCCCGCTCCTCTGCCACCGTTTGGCCACGACGGGAGGTGCCCGAGAGGTTAGCTACCTTCGAAAAGTGGGAACTAAAGGTCTATACGTACATAGTCGCGTGTGTGAGTTGCACATTTGCATTGCATTGCATATCATGACATTACATATTTGCATAAAACAGAGACCTCGTCGTATAAATTAGTATGGGCTCTTTTGTATGATGAGTTTACCTTAGTGTCAGATCTCATAGCTTATGTGCTATTGTGTGTGCATATAAGTTAAGGTTACATACGTAGCTGCTCTTATTTATTATACCTGCTCATTTATTATTTTGTCTCTTATTTATTACTGCCACACTTACTCTTGCTAGTATAGGTTTGTAAACCATTATTGTTAGTAACTTTATACCCTGCTAGTCTAGATACTTGCCACCTGTTTGATTCATTACCCCTTGATGTCCTCCGCTTCCTCCTCCCGCTCGGTGCCTAGGAGTCGCGGGTGGAGGCGGTGAGGAATATGCTGAGTCTTTTATACTAACGATCGGTGGACCTCATTATTACAGGAGAACCAGGACGGGCATGACATCCCCCAGAGGGAGGAACGTGAGACGGTGACCAGACCTGGAGTCGGACTCTCCGCTGCTGCCAGGAGAGAACTGGT
Source organism: Dactylorhiza incarnata (assembly GCA_033032865.1). Lineage (NCBI taxonomy): Eukaryota > Viridiplantae > Streptophyta > Magnoliopsida > Asparagales > Orchidaceae > Dactylorhiza > Dactylorhiza incarnata. Next base: position 10,443,525 of record JAWHQI010000007.1, read on the forward strand.
AAGCAAGACGCCTCATTTACCTACACTGTACATCTACCCAGGACAGAGGGTAGAGTTATATGCTATTGAGGGCGTCAAGCTGTGTGGGTGTTTGGATTGTTATATCTTTAGCGGGAGAGAGCCGAAGAAGAGACAGTTAGATCGGGCTTAGACCCTAGTTGTACTCTACTTTCATTTCCGTACTCTGATTTGTACCCTACTTATATTTCCGCACTCTGATTAGTACTCTACTATGTATGATTATCTCATTTTGGACATGTACTACTTATATTATGTGATTGTTGTAGACTCGTGCTTCTAGTTTATTCAATCTTATTGAGATTTTGGTTGGCCTGGATAATGTTGATTAGCCGGCAGAATCAGCGTATTGTGGCGGCGACCATTTGGTGAAATGGTGCCACCGCAAGACGGCGGTTCTGGGCGGTAAGACCCGGTAGGAATGAAAAATGGGTCTTGCACGAACTGAGTTTTGGAGGATTTTTCTTTTGCACGTCATGCGGCTCATCATAGAGGCGTCATGCTACATCGTGTCGAGTAGGATGCTCCCGAATATTGCATCATACGGTGAATCAGTCTCTGCGATGGCGAATTGGACTTTGTATTGGATGGGTTCTGGAAGCGTTCCTACGTGGATGGGGAGGACGATGTTTCCTATGGTAGGTATTATTGTTCCGTTCGGGAATTCCGCATGGCTAGCTCTGAGCTTGAGGTTCTCGCCGAAGAGCTTGAGTCATATCACAGTTTCCACGAACAAGATGTTGAATGATATGCAGTGGCTTATCAACGCCCTTCTCAGTTCGAATATGAATGTTGGGTTCCTAATGCTTGCGTGTAAGGAGAAATCCAAACCTCCGCAGAGATTCTTTTGATACGATCTTATGGTGACGCCCCCTGACGCTGGTCGTGCTCTGTATGTCCTGAAGGGGGAGGTCCATCCTCTCCGGGCTCCTCCTCAGTCTGAGCCCCTTTTCTGATACTCTGTGCACGTACTTCATGCCATCCGGTGAACAACTGGGATAGCTCAGTGAAGTTGTGAATGACTCCTTCTGGCAGGGATCGATACCAGATGAGAGCGTCGTCATGAAGCGTCGTTGGGAAGATCTTGCAAGCAATTTGGTCTGGAAGTTCGAACATTTCCATTGCGGTCATGAAGTAGTTGACATGCTCATATGAGTTTTCTGCTCCATGGAACTTCCTATACCGCCGGAGCTTGAGCCAAGACGGAACTGAATATGCTAGGATCCGCTCTGACAGGGGGACTGACTTGGCCGCAACTTATCATCACCAGGAACTTGCTCCGTCGTTTGAGGGACTTGCTTGTCGGCGATGTCGGGCCACCGGGGAAGGATAGGTGCAACGACGGGCGCTCCCCCTCCTGAGTTTGCGGAGAGAGAGGAACTGCCCACGTTTGAAATTGCCTGGTGAATATCCATCTTTGCTAGTCTCTCGGGGAGATTGCTTTCAGAGCTAGTCGGGAACGAGAGTTGCCACAGACGACGCCAAACTGTTACGGGTCGCTCGACGCTCTGTTAGACTGGTCGAATTAAACCACCTTAGCTCGAGAGCGAGCCGAGCGCGCAAACAATCAATGAGAGAACTAGTGGACGACACAAAGACATTTTTAACATGGAAAACCCAAAAAAGGTAAAAAAAAAACCACGCGATCGGAGCTGTGCCAGCCAAATTTCACTATGCGTCGGTTGGTTACAAGTAAAATTGAGAACTCGAGAGCGATAGGCCACCGCTCGTTACAGTGGTAATAAAGAGAATCTCCGAGGGTGGTAGGTCACCTCTCAGGAAACTAAGTATTTTCTCCGCGGGAATGAAAGTGAGATGCTCTAGTCGCCTTTTGAAGTTCGGAGGATCTCCGAGTCTCTTAGGATGAATGTCTTCGAAAGCGAATGAGATCTTCAAAAGCTCGAAGGAGATCTTCAAATGGTTGAAGGAGATCTTCGAAGACTTGAAGAAGATCTTCAAGTGTCGAAGGAGATCTTCAAGCGTCGAAGGAGATCTTCGAAGACTTGAAGGAGATCTTCAAGCGTTGAACGAGAACTCTGAGGAATTTTCAATGGAGCTCTCTCGGGTGTAGAAGACAAAGTCCCTTGAAATGAAGGCCCTGAGCTCCTTTTATAGCCTTGGGTAGGAGTAGCCTGATAATTTCGTCGTTGTAACCACCATAACCACCTGACGGACGAATCACGTTTGCTGATTTGGAGCACACAAATCACCATTTTTTGGATATTCCCGCCTTGCCCCCCTGGGCAGTTTTGTCAATTCGGGCAGCTTCGTTGATGGTGTTGAGCGCAGTGAACAAGACCTGCAATCTATGAAATTAAGAAAGGTTAACTGCCGCGCGCGTCGGGAACCACTACTAAAAATTTGACTTTTAGTGATGAAACTTTTCGTCACTAAAGATTGGATTTGGTCACTAAAGACATTTAGTGACCAAATCCAGTCCGTCACAAAGTGATCGCGAATGCCCCGCCACTAAATGAATTTAGTAACAAAAAAGATTTTCGTCACTAATTGTACATATTTAGTGACCAAAATAATTACTGTCACTAAATTGCTTGTGATGCAGAAATTGCTTGTGATGCAGAAATTGTCCAATTAAAGACATGATTATTAATTGGATCTCCGTACCGTTAGTGTGAGTTAATAATTTATTCAGTTAAAAATTTTGCTAAATGTTGAGCCCATGAATTTGTTCATAGGTATCATTTATAACTGTAGGAAGTGCAGAAATTTGATAATGTGGTCCTCCATTTCAAAAAAAACTTCAAGCAAGAGATATGGAGGAATTAAGATTGCCATAGGTTAACTCATTCATGAGAAGAAAATATATAAGTAGTTGAGGAACGCATGAATATTTCAGGGGAAGCGACTGTAGACGGACAAAAAAAATGTGGTGGTCATAGGCGAACCTGTGGCAGCTGCAGAAGGAAACTGCTGGCTTCGGCGGAGTGAATCTGTGGGATGCGGTGGTGTTCGGCAGCAGAAGATGGATGTGGGAATCGGGGAGGCTGCGGCATAAGAAGTCACGGGAGGTTGATCCGAGAAGACTATCGAAGAAGGCGTTGATACGCGAGGTTGGACGAAGCAGATGATCGATCGATGGTTTCAAGTGAGGATTTCGTCGGAGCAGGGCGAGGGATTCGGCGAAGAATTTGGGGAAAGAGTCGGCGAGGGCCTCGGGAGCACATTCCCTTAGCATGCGAAGTAATGCTAGGGAGATCGGGAGAACTAGATTTTTAACGACGAGGGTGTTGGAAGCGCGACCCTTGGCACACGTCCACTCGCTCACACTCCCTTCCTTGCGAGCACTACCTCCTCTTCCGAGTACTCTCCACGCCGAGCACACACACCACACTACTCCGACGAGATCTCCACTACGCAACACACCTCACTTCTGCGAGCTCCACCTCAACTCACCGGCGAGATCACTCACACAACCCAACTCCGGCGAGATCCAGGCGGCGGCGAGAAGGGCTGCTCCTCCTTCAGGCGAGAGCTTCCGGGCGAGTGCTCACGCTGCACTTCCGGCGAGATGCACAAACCACACACCCCGGCGAGATCTGGCTGCTCCTCCTTCTACTCCACATCCGCACGAGACAAGTTTGTGGGATGGCGAGATGGGGTGGCGAGAAGCTCCTGCGGGAGGTGGCAGGCGAGAGGAAATGGCGAGGGTAATGGCGGGAGCTTTTATTATTCCTGCGGGAAACTGTTTCTCTCTCTCTCCCTGCACTCTCTCTCTCTATATATCTCTCTCTCGCCACTCCAAATGTTTCTGCCGAAACTCACCAACCTCTCTCTCTCTCTCTTGCCACTTTAACTCTCCTCTCTCTCTCTCTCTAGCTCCTATTGCCGGGAAACCAAAACCAAAACAAAAGGTTTTTTCAACTATTCATCGCAAAATAATACTTAGGACCTATTTATAGGCAATTCAAACCTCTAAAATCTTGACATGTGGCGGAGCATTAAATGCCACTAAATAAACAAAACTCAATAAAAAACACAAATCCGTTGACCCGGTCAACGCAGCTCAAACCAACAGAGGGGAGTTAGAGGCGTGCTTTGATTTCGAGGAGACAGAATGAACAATATAGATCTTCTGGAATAAATATTGTACGGCTTGATTTAAAACTACATTCTCTTTATGATTAGTGACTAAAATTAATTTTTATCACTAATAATTTGTTATACTACTGAACTTATATTGAAACACTAAAGACGCGTTTTTAGTGACTGAGATTTTATTTCGTCACTAAAGGTATGTCTTTAGAGACCGAGATTATATTTTGTCACTAAAGGCATGTCTTTAGTGACCGAGCTTATATTTCATCACTAAAGGTATGTCTTTAGTGATGAAAAATATTTCGTCATTAAAGACACTCATTTAATAAAGAAATCTATTTCGTCACAAAATTTCTGTCACTACAGATCAGTTTTTTTGTACTGAACGTGAATGCGTTCTGAGCGCGCGGTGAACGCGAAGGCGTTCTGAGCGCGCGGTGAACGCCGAAGCGCTTCACGAGTTTTGCGGGCGAAAAATTGAGAACGCAGTCGGGCGCCGCTGAAGGGGCGTGCTTGTAAGAGGGAGAGCGTGCTATTGGACATGTGTGTCACATCCATTTGTTTGAGAATAACAAATCCCAAATTGTATTTGATCTTGCTTGTCGTGTGTTTATAGTGTGCATGAACTATAAGTGCAATACTCCACATGTAGAAAGCAGCTGAATTCAAACATCTGGAAGAATGCACTACCGCCAGCGTTAGAGCTACCGCCAGGCACTAGTTCAGGTTTCGTTCGACGAATTTGCCTGCGTTCGACGAAAATTTCGGTCGACGAAAATTCCGTTCGACGAATTTACCTGCGTTCGACGAAAATTTCGTTCGACGAAAATTCTGTTCGACGAATATTCCGTTCGACGAAATGTGAAGGTCGCTCGACGAATTGGAGTTCGACGAACTGAGCTCCTGCACAACAATATTGGGTTCGACGAATTTGAGGTCGTTCGACGAATTTGAAGCTTCGTTCGACGAAATTGTTCCGTTCGACGAAAGTTGGTTCTGTCACGCCCCGACGGTTTCGCAACCGCTCCACACGAACGCTACCGCCAGCGCTACCGCCAGCCGCTATCTCAAGTTCGTGCACAGCGCCACGCCGCTGACAGTTTCACAACCGCTCCACACGAACGCTACCGCAGGCGCTAGGAGCTACCGCAGGCGCTATCTTCAAGATCTATAAATTGATGGGCTCTCTCTCGTTTTGAGAGAGTGCTTCCAGAGAGATTACTTGTGCCAAATTTCCAGAGCTACTACTCTGCCGAAAGTTCATCTCCCACTCAAAGCCAAAGAGGATTTCTGGAGAAGGAAGCCACCACGGTGCATCCGAAGAATGATCGCTTCAACCTCGCTTATGCTACATCGATCCTTCATCCTCATCTTCAGAGATCTCATATAGGGAGTTTCATTATTGTTATATTTATTTTCATTCCATATATTTTTGTAACCGTTTAGAGAATTCGTCTTGTGTTGACGACTAGGTTTGGGTAAGACTTAGGGAGGAATTCGCCTTGTGTTGGCGACTAGTTCTAGGTGATTAGATCTAGGGGGTGCTCGAGGCCATATCCGGGGAAGGATTGGCTAGAGCGGCTTGAGGCCATATCCGGGGAAGGATAAGCTAAAGCCAACCGATTTGTGGGGATACAAGTCGGTATAGAAAAGGAAAAGATATTTACATTTGTACGCCTCCGATTTCTAGCGATATTGAAATCAAATTTATGTAAACACTTTTTCATATAATATAATCATGTCTCTTTTTGTGTTTACTTGATTTCTATCTTTTGACATAATCTCTACTATATTGGTTACAAAGTTTTCAATTCGTATCACTTTATCTAAATTGTGTATTTCAATCTCTTTCATCATAAAATAATTTATCACTTATTTCTAAATCTTAAATTGCAAATTACAATATTCTCTTTCTTTAACTAAATTATTATTTTGTCTTCTCCTATTATAAAATAATTTAGTAATATTCATAACATTATTACAAAGAATTTTTATTCCCTTATTCACCCCCTCTAAGGGCGCCGTAAGATCCAACAAGTGGTATCAGAGCTAAATTATTTACTCTGGTTAGAATAGAATTGTTACCTTTACTTGCTTAGTATTTATATACCCTGCTAGTCTCGACATTTGTCAACTGCCTTGTTTCTATTACCCCTTGTTTTTCCTTCGCTTCGTCCTCCCGCACGGTGCCTAGGAGTCGCGGGGGGAGGCGGGGACAAAATCGGCTTAGTCTTTATGACTAACGGTCGGTTGTGACCGTAGGTACATGAGGTGATGGAGCCCCAGCTAGAAGAGGAGACAGGACCTGAGGAGCTTATGCCGCGCATTACTTATACTACAAGACAGGTGTTCGAGAGTTGAGAGTTGTTTAGCTTCCGCATAGATGTAGAGTGAGAGAGTTTATGTACTTTGCTTGGATTTGTACCGGGCTTAAGCCCTTTCTCTCCTTTACTTGTTGTACTCATTGATGGACTTTTTATATTTTGTTGCATAAATGTGTGATTGTGGACTTGGTTTTGTTTCTTTCCCTTCTTAGCTCTTGTTGGCCTGTTGATCGTTCTGCCGGCAGGATCGACGTCTTGCGGAGGCGGCTAACTCGGGTGTTAGTGTCACCGTAAGGCGGCGGTTATGGGTATTAGATCCGGTGCTCTCCAGGTGCGGGAGAGGGATCTTACATTCTGCCTGTACTACTGCATATGAAATTTGGAATCATTTGGAAGTTACTCATGAAGGTACATCGTAGGTTAAAGATTCAAAGCTTTTCCAACTTGAGTCGGAATATGAAAAATTCCGGATGGATGAAAGTGAAGATGCTGATGACATGTACACGCGCTTCACCAAGATCGTCAATGCCTCCAAAGCTCTTGGAAAGACCTTCTCCAATGGCGACTTGGTCCGAAAGATCCTTCGTTCCCTTCCACCAAAATTCAACCCGAAGGTGACGGCCATTTCAGAATCGCACAATCTAAGGACGCTCCAAGTTGAGAGCCTCATCGGGAATCTCAAAACCCATGAGGTAGAACTCAAAATCCAACATGATGAATACAACAAGGAGCCAAAGAAGAAGGCGTTGGAATTAAAATCAAAGAAGGAGTGCCAAGAGGATGAGGATGAAGATGAAGAAATCTTTTTGGTGAAGAACTTCCGAAAGTTCATGCGAAATCCGGAAAGGAGAAACACTTTCCAGAAATTTATCCAAAAGGATGCAAGATGAAAAGCGTCATCCTCAAAGAAAGAAAAGGAGAGAGACGATGAAGAAGAAAGACCTCCACCGGAGTGCTTTCATTGTAGGAAGACCAGACACATTCGGAGCCAGTGCCCAAAGTTCTTGAAGGAGAAGAAGGAAAAGCGGCACAAAGGGAAGGAGAAGAAGAAGGTGCTAAAAGCTAGAACATGGGATGACTCCTCCTCCTCCTCCGAAGAATCAAGCAGGTCTTCATCAAGCGAAGATGAGGAAGCTAACATGTGCCTCATGGGACATGGAAATGACGGCAACGACACCGGTGTTCTTAGCGACACTGAGGTAACTCCTCCCACTTATGATGAACTCTATAATGAATTCCTTGAAACTCGCAAAGCTTTTGATAAAAATATGAAAGATAGTATTTTATTGAATCGTAAAAATGAATCTCTTATTAAAGAAAATCAAAAGCTTTCCAAAAAGGTAATTATTTTAGAAAAGAGAAAGGTTTCTTGCCAAGAGTGTGATCACTCCACTAAATTGGCAAAAGATATTGAAGAGTCACTTTCTAAAACTCTTACAAAAGAGAAGAGGGAATTAGAAAGGAAATTAGAAGTCTCTCTTTTTCAAATCAAAAATAACAAAAAAGGTTTTGAAAATAAGTGTGTTATGCTTGTGAAAGAAAATTCTTCACTTAAAGCACAATTTCATGATCTCACCTTGGCCATTAAAAATTTTGGAATAGGCCAAAAATCACTGGAAATGATTTTAGGGTACCAGTGCCATGGTTCTGGAAAACTTGGGCTCGGATATCGAGGAGAGGGATACCGCCCGGCGTTAGCCACTAACGTCGGCGCTAGCACATCATACCACAAACCTGAATTTTCTTTTTCAAAATGCTTTCCTTCTGTAAATCCAATTTATTCCAGCAAATTTTTTTTCCAGAAAAGGGTCTCAACCCCCTTTATTTCGTGTGCAAACTGCTATCGGTTAGGTCACACATCTAGTTCTTGCAGGAAAATAAAACAAAATACTTTAAAACAAATCTGGGTACCTAAGGCTTCCACTTATTCTATGAGTGGTACCACTTGGGTATCCAGATCTTTACTCTCATCTTCTTTCTAGATGTGCAGGCAGGCTAAGGACAATGAAGATGTGTGGTACTTAGATTCAGGATGCTCCAAGCACATGATGGGGAATAAAGCAAAGTTCTTTAGCCTAGAAAAGAAGAAGGGAGGGATCGTGACATTTGATGATAACGGAAAAGGAAGGATCATGGGAATTGGTACAGTTGGTAACAAATCCTTTACTATATCTAATGTTCTTTATGTGAAAGGATTAAAACACAATTTAATTTCTATTAGCCAATTATGTGATAAAGGATTAGATGTGTTATTTGAATCTTCCACTAACTTATGCAAAATATCTAATCCTACTACAAAGGATATTTTACTAACTACACCAAGAATACATAATGTTTATATATTTTCTCTTCATGATCTTTCTAAATCATCTATAAAATGTTTTATCACTAAAAATGATGAGTTAGAACTTTGACATAGAAGACTAGGGCATGCTAGCACAAAGCTCATTGTAAAACTTGCCAAAAGTAATTTAATTAGAGGATTGCCTAGGTTAAATGGAACTTTACCTTCACTTTGTTCACCATGTCAAAAAGGTAAATTTTCTAGATCCTCTTTCAAAAGTAAAAATTTCATTTCTACTACAAGACCCTTGCAAATAATTCATATGGATCTTTTTGGTCCCGTTAGCACTCCAAGTCTTGGTGGTAGATTATATACATATGTCTTAATAGATGATTTTTTAAGATATTGTTGAACATTATTTCTCTCTTCCAAATCTGATGTGTTTTGCGAATTTGCAAAATTATGTACTCTTATTCAAAATGAAAGTGATTTAAAAATTAAATGCATTCGCTCGGATCATGGAGGAGAATTTGAAATGAAAAATTTACATCCTTTTGTGATATGTTAGGCATTAAACAAGAGTTCTCTGCACCACGCACACCACAACAAAATGGTGTTGTAGAAAGAAAGAATAGGACACTTCAAGAACTAGCACGCACTATGTTATGTGAATATAAATTACCTAAGTCCTTTTGGGCCGAAGTCGTAAATACATCATGCTATGTTATGAATAGAATCATGCTTCGCCCATCTCTTAATCTCACACCATATGAACTCTATTTTCAAAAGAAGCCTGTATCTTATTTCAAAGTTTTTGGTTGTAAATGTTTTAATTTGAATACAAAAGATAGCTTGAGAAAGTTTGATGAAAAATATGATGAAGGAACTTTTCTTGGGTACTCTTCAACTAGTAAAGCTTATAGAATTTTTAATAAAAGAACTAGTAGAGTTGAAGAGTCAATAAATGTAAAATTTGATGAGTTTGTTCCTTGTGTAGAAAAACTTTCCGCAGGCAACGAGGATGATCTATTACCACCTTTGGAGCATGGTGACAAAGACCCTTCCAAAGAAGAAGAAGAAGAGGCCAAGGAAGATGAATATGTACCTCCAAGTACCTTAAAATTCACAAAGGATCATCCACATGAATTGATAATTGGTGAACCATCCATCGGGGTAAGAACTAGCTCTTCTCTTCATGAATCTTTTTCAAATATTTGTTTTGTTTCCGAAATAGAACCAAAAACTGTTTCTACTGCTTTAAATGATGAATTTTGGTTATTGGCTATGAATGAAGAGTTAGAACAATTTGAGCGACATAATGTTTGGAAATTAGTTGAAAGACCATCTAATCACCCAGTTGTAGGTGTAAAATGGATTTTGTAGATGGTGAGTCAAGAATCTCTAGAAATAAAGCACGATTAATAGCACAAGGATATTCTCAAATCGAGGGGATATATTTTGATGAATCATTTGCACCCGTTGCTAGATTAGAGTCTATAAGAATTTTTCTAGCATTTGCAAGCTTTAAAAGAATAAAACTATTTCAAATGGATGTGAAAAGTGTTTTTCTAAACGGGTTTGTAAAAGAAGAAGTTTATGTTGAACAACCCCCGGGTTTTATTAGTGAAAAATTTCCAAATCATGTTTATAAACTAGAGAAAACGCTTTATGGTTTAAAACAAGCGCCCCGTGCATGGTATGAAAGACTTACATCATTTTTATTAAATCACGGTTATATTATGGGAAGTGCGGATAATACTCTCTTCATTAAGCACAACAATGATGATATAATTATCTTACAAATATATGTTAATGATATTATTTTTGGATCTACTAATGACGAGATGTGTAAAGAAGCTATTTTAGTGATGAAAAATGAATTTGAAATGAGTCTTGTAGGAGAACTTTCTTATTTTCTTGGTTTTCAAATATCACAAAGAATTGATGGTATTTTTGTATGTCAAACTAAATATGTCCATGATATGCTAAAACATTTTGGACTTGAAAACCTTAAACATGATTCTACACCAATGAGTGCGTCACTAAAATTAGGAAAAGATGAATCAGGAATCTCTATAAATCAAACTTTATATAGAGGTATGATAGGATCTCTACTTTATCTAAGTGCAACTAGACCCGATATTATGTTTGTCGTATGCTTATGTGCTCGATTTCAAGCCAATCCAAAAGAATCCCATTTAAAAGCGGTAAAACGAATTTGTAGATATCTCATTGGGTCATCTAGATTAGGATTATGGTACCCGCACAATAATTCATTTACACTTCACGGCTACTCCGATTCGGACTACGCCTGTTGTTCACTTGATAGAAAAAGCACTAGTGGTACTTGTCATTTTCTAGGGCCTTCATTAGTTGCATGGTCTAGTAGGAAACAAAACTCGGTTGCACTCTCCACCACGGAGGTCGAATACATTGCATTAGGAAGTTGTTGTGCACAAGCACTATGCATGAGCCAAACTTTAGAGGACTTTGGTTTTCATCTAAAACTTATTGAACTAAAATGTGACAACAAAAGTGCCATTGATCTCACAAATAATCCGACATTCTAGATCCAAACATATAGATGTACGTCATCATTTCATAAGGGATCACATTAAGAAGGAAAATGTTAGAATAAGTTTCATTGGCACAGACTCTCAACTTGCTGATATATTCACTAAACCTCTTCCCGATGCAAGGTTTCAAATGTTAAGGTTGGAATTAGGAGTCTTAGACATCTTAGGATGAATAACATGTAAAACGCTAATGTTTTATGCAATTTGAGCAATCAAGACATCTCTGAAAATTACAAAACTTCTGCATAAGACTACTCTTAAGACCCCTAATCAATATCAAAAATCAGATTTTTAAAATTCTTAAAAAATCATGTACTGTTTCCAGCGCTAGCGTTAGCGCCGACGCTAGCGTGGGTGTCTGATTTTTCTGTGTTTTAAAATTTCTAAGAATCTAAACAAATATGTTAGTTCATATGTACTACTTATTTGTTGTGTTTCTGACTTTTGTTATTTCTGTTTTATTCATATTATAAAAAAACAACTATAAAAGTTCAAAATTCAAAAATACAAAAAAAAATATTTTTGAGATTTTTTTTATTATGAAAAATCAACTACAAAAGTTCAAAATTCAAAAATACAAAAATATATGTTTTTGTGATTTTTCTGTTTTTTATCTCATATAAAAAATTTTCAAAAAAAAAAAAACTGTATGACCTTTATTGCTAATATCAAACATGAATGAATTCTATTATTTAGACTTATAATTTACAATGTTAAAATTTATTCCTTCAAATTACTATGAACATTGTTATGTTTATCATGCTTTGATATATCTATTTAAAGTGCATCAATTGTATTGAAAAATATGTATAGAACCAAGCTTAGCATGCCTCTAAGTATGAGTAAATGTATTATGATTGATAATGATACCTTTCACTCACTTATTTTGGTAATCAACATGTGTGTTTAAATCTAAAAATGCTTACTTGTGTATTGTATTTGTACAATGAATTAAAATTTGCATAAGTTTATTATCTACACTACATTTGAATTACACTTAAAAATTAAGAAAAGTGGTTAAAAATTTATTATGTTGGGTTTGCAAAATAAGTGTATTCGGAGAATGTTGTCTCATAAATATGAATAAAAAATTATATATGTAGACAAATATAACTCCACCAAGCACTACTTGAACATCCTGATAAGTCTTCATAAGCATTGTGGGGTTGAGCACCTTGGAAAGAATAGTAAAGTGTCTTGTGCAAACCTTTGTTACTACACCACTTTGTTAAAAACTATGTGCATTAAAAGTGTGTGAAAGTTGATATACTTGTGTTTTATTGTGCACTTTACTTTACATATGTCTTGTATTTTGTTGATTTAAATCAATTGATAACATTGCCCAAAATACACTTATGTGCACATCATTATCTTTCATAACACTTCTTCTCATGAGTATTGGATTCTAATGCCTTATCTATACTACTCTTTATATAAGAAATGCACTAGATAACCTAGCATGATCTCTCCAATATTTTGGTATCTCTTGAACTTAAAATTAAGTAACATTGTTTGTATAATCTCTCTTTGATATGTTCATTTCATGCTTGGTATCTCTATGAAAAATTTTGAGATTTCAAAAAAGTTAAAACATCTTTCAATTTTGAACTAAAACTCATATTTTTACTCATGTTTTTCATGCTTACAAAAAGATGTTTCTTATAATCTTCCGCCTGCTTACAACTCTTATCTTTTTATTTGATATCTCTTATATACTATGCTTAAAATCTTTATCCTTATCTATATTACAAAAGCTCGATCATGCTTTATCTATAAGAAATGCCTCCTTACTACCCTCACCCCACCTTCTTTTGATAATACCAAAAGGGGGAGATTAATTGAAGAAATCTATATAGAAGAAATATAGAAGATTAAGGGGAGAATAATTCATGTAATCTATCATTTAGGGGAAGTAAAACATAAATTGCATTTATGTAGGGGGAGCATTAAGATAGGGGGAGTATGCACATTATCATGCTTATCATATACTATAGTTGCACTATCATCTTTACTTTAGTTGCACTATCATCTTGCTTATCATATACTATAAACACTATTGTTGATTTCTTGCTAAGAGGATTTGTTATTATCAAAAGGGGGAGATTGTTGGACATGTGTGTCACATCCCTTTGTTTGAGAATAACAAATCCCAAATTGTATTTGATATTCCTTGTCGTGTGTTTATAGTGTGCAGGAACTATATGAGCAATACTCCACAGGTAGAAAGCAGCTGAATTCAAACATCTGGAAGAATGCACTACCGCCAGCGTTAGAGCTACCGCCAGGCGCTAGCTCAGGTTCCGTTTGACGAATTTGCCTCTGTTCGACGAAAATTTCGGTCGACGAAAATTCCGTTCGACGAATTTACCTGCGTTCGACAAAAATTTCGTTCGACAAAAATTCCGTTCGACAAATATTCCGTTTGACGAAATGTGAAGGCCGCTCGATGAATTGGAGTTCGACGAACTGAGCACCTGCACAACAATATTGCGTTCGACGAATTTGAGGCCGTTCGACGAATTTGAAGCTCCGTTCGACGAAACTTTCGTTCGATGAAATTGTTCCGTTCGACGAAAGTTTGTTCTGCCACGCCGCCGACGGTTTCGCAACCGCTCGACACGAACGCTACCGCCAGCGCTAGCGCTACCGCCTGAAGCTATCTCAAGTTCATACACAACGCCACGCCGCCGACAGTTTCACAACCGCTCCACACGAACGCTACTGCAGGCGCTAGGAGCTACCGCAGGCGCTATCTTCAAGATCTATAAATTGATGGGCTCTCTCTCGTTTTGAGAGAGTGCTTCCAGAGAGATTACTTGTGCCAAATTTCCAGAGCTGCTACTCTGCTGAAAGTTCATCTCCCACTTAAAACCAAAGAGGATTTCTGGAGAAGGAAGCCACCACGGTGCATCCGAAGAACGATCGCTTCAACCTCGCTTATGCTGCAGCGATCCTTCATCCTCATCTTCAGAGATCTCATATAGGGAGTTTCATTATTGTTATATTTATTTTCGTTCCATATATTTTTGTAACCGTTTAGAGAATTCGCCTTGTGTTGGCGACTAGGTCTGGGTAGGACTTAGGGAGGAATTCGTCTTGTGTTGGCGACTAGTTCTAGGTGATTAGATCTAGGGGGTGCTCGAGGCCATATCCGGGGAAGGATTGGCTAGAGCGACTTGAGGCCATATCCGGGGAAGGATAGACTAAAGCTAACTGGTTTGTGGGGATACAAGTCGGTATAGAAAAGGAAAAGATATTTACATTTGTACGCCTCCGATTTCTAGCGATATTGAAATCAAATTTATGTAAACAATTTTTTCATATAATATAATCATGTCTCTTTTTGTGTTTACTTGATTTCTATCTTTTGGCATAATCTCTACTATACTGGTTACAAAGTTTTCAATTCGTATCACTTTATCTAAATTGTGTATTTCAAGCTCTTTCATCATAAAAGAATTTAACACTTGTTTCTAAATCTTAAATTGCAAATTACAATATTCTCTTTCTTTAACTAAATTGTTATTTTGCCTTCTCATATTATAAAACAATTTAGTAATATTCATAACATTATTACAAAGAATTTTTATTCCCTTATTCACCCCCCTCTAAGGGCGCCGTAAGATCCAACACGTGCCTCCCAAAGACCGCGCCCCCAAGACGGGAAGCTGCACCCTCCTGAAAAGGATGGGTGTTGCGGTTCCGGCCGCCCCCCCTAAGGGGGTGCTGTTTCGGCCGCACTCCCAAGGGGGGTGCGGGCCTTGTGCGGCCATGGCCGCATCCCTCTATATGGGGTGCGACGTTGGCCGCACCCCCTAAATGTGGTGCGACCCGCATCCCCTCAGTGGGGTGCGCGCCTAACCACACCCTCTTAGTGGGGTGCGGCTATGCCGCACCCGTCGATGGCGGGGTGCGGCCTCGTTGCTACCTGTGCGGGTGACGTCGCGTGATAGTTGTGGCGGTTTTCTCCTTATTTCCCCACTCCCTTGGTCATGGGGTTTAGCATGACTCCACTACCTCCACCCCTCATGGTGGAGTTGTGGCTAAACGCACCCCCGGGAAACTTGTATAATTTTTTATACTTTCTCCTTCATATCTCTCTCTTCAAAATGATTCAAGATCTTAAAAATTAAGGGTGTAAAGAATAAAAGAAGAAAGTAGAATAAGAGGGGTAAGTAGAAGAAGAGCAACAATGAAATTTCCAAACAAGACAGAAAATATAAAACATATTAGAATTCAAAGTTGCAAAAATAAA
Organism: Dactylorhiza incarnata; assembly: GCA_033032865.1. Taxonomy (NCBI): domain Eukaryota; kingdom Viridiplantae; phylum Streptophyta; class Magnoliopsida; order Asparagales; family Orchidaceae; genus Dactylorhiza; species Dactylorhiza incarnata. The sequence continues at coordinate 10,459,038 of JAWHQI010000007.1, forward strand.
AGAATCATAAATCAAATGCTAAAAAGAAGATGCTCTAATTAAGATGAGAAATATCTAACATCATATTTGAGATATCATTTAAGAATTTTGTCTCTTGGTGATTCATTTTGGTGAACTTTTGGCTCAGATATAAAAAATTGATATTTAGAGATATTGCTTTTTAGATTTGAGATATCATTTTTGATATCTGAAATAACACTTAAATATATGAGATATCATTTTTAATATGTAAAATACCGCTTTTAATATTTTAGATATATATTATATGATTTCTCAGAGATCATTTATTTTTACTTTCTATTGAAAATATTGGCATGCATAATCTACATAGTTTTTTTTTTCAAAACCCCCTCACTCATAATCAAGTCTTTTACGTACTTTCTTTTTGCAGAAGAAAGATAACCCGTGAATACAAAGCTCAGAGATCGTATTCTTCGAAGTTATTTACAAAATAAAAAATTTATATTATTTTAAAAATATAAGATAAATATTCATACAATTTGATCATGGTTTTCTTCGGAATGAAATCGGGGTTTCACTCCGGAGTTGCCCAAGTTTGAGAAGTTTGAGAGGTTTGATCCCAAGTTCAATCATATTCTAGGTTTTGATATGTGTGAAGGAAAGAATAGACAGTTGTTAAAATGGGTTTGGGTTAAAATGGGTTTGGGTTAAAAAGCAGGTGGAACCAACCTATTCGCCGATCAGATTGGTATGCTATTTTGCAAATGCACTGGGTGTATATAAACTTGTTGCGGGTCACTCGACGCACTTTCAGACCGGGCGAGTTGAAAAGTCTTAGCCCGAGAGTGAGCCGAGCGCGCAAACAATCACAGAGAGAACTGAAGGATGTCGACGTACAAGAGAACGTTTTTAGCGTGGAAAACCCGGAAATGGTGAAAAATCACGTGGCCGGATTTGTGCCAGTCAAATTTCACTATCGCCGGCTGGGTACGGTCGCGCTTGGCAGTAGGGGCGGAGCCTCGTGCCTCTCACTCGTATATATGTATAAATATATATATATATATATCTTTATTATATAAGGAAATATAACATTCTTCATGCTCATACCGTACTTTCATTCTCCACCGTTGGATCTCTCAATAAAAATATTATTTTTAAAGAGAGGAGAGAGAGGGAGAGAGAGAGAAAGAGAGGAGAGAGGGAAGAGAGTGCGCCGGAGAGGGAAAGAGAGAGCGGGAGGGAGAGAGAAAAAAATAATCTTTTAAGTATATACATATTTTTTTACAAAATAAATATTGTAATATTGATATATATTTTTTACGGTCATTTCGAGTAATCATATGTATATGTTGTGGGCGCAGCTCGCATATGCACCAAGCACGGGCGAAGCCCGCCTGAATTCGGCCGAAAGCCGCCCGACAGCATCGCACCGGGGGCGGGCGAAGCCCGCCGTCGTCGACGGGTACTGTCGCGCTTGGCCGTAGGGACGAAGCCCCATGTCGGGCACTAGTATATATATATATATATATGAAAGTCAACCTCATTTTTTTATTTCTCTTATTACTAATTCTTCTTCTATCTTGCCATTTGTGGGTGAGTGGGGATAGCAAAAAAATCATAGAACGATGTTAAGGAGTAAAGTTGAAAGTCTATCTCATTTTTTATTTATCTTATGACTAATTCTTTTTCTATCCGTTGCCACTTGTGAGTGAGTGGGGATGCGAGCTGAACCAAAAAATCATCGAAAATAGTTCGGCCGAACAAGATTTTTTGCCGCGATCTTGACCGGCTTGCCGATACAATTCTAACGACCCACTTTTTTGTATATATTGATGGGGTTCCCCGAAAATAGTTCGGTCGAACAGAGATTTTGTGTCGCGACCTCGACCGGCTTGCCGATACAATTCTAACGGGCCCACTTTCGTGTAATTCCAAGTTCGTTTGGTCTTCCAAACGGACAAAAGAACACCTGTGCACGCGAGCCACCCTCCCCCAACCTCGAACAGGGAGGCAGCGACACGGCTGGAGGGAGTGCAGGTCATGTATGTCTCGCGCAGATGCGTCGCCTCCATGCGGCCAAGCATACTGCTCGACATCTACCGCGCCGGACACGCATGACATGAGCCACGCGGGCGTGCGGCCTCTGCACGGCCGGAGGCCGCGCATGTCATGCATGTCGCGCGGGTGCATGGTAATTCGCACGGCTGGAGGCAATGAATGCCGCACGAAATCTACCGGGTCGGCCTCCGCAGCGCTGGCCGCGTGGCCTCCGCCGCCTCCGCCGCGCCTCCTCCGCCTCCTCCGCCGCCTCTGCCACGGCGCCTCCGTCGCCTCCACAGTGCCGCCTCCGCCGCCTCTGACGCCTCCGCCGCGGCGCCTCCTCCGCGGTGCCTCCGCCGCCTCCGCCGCCTCCGCCGTGAGAAGTACTCCTCGTGAGGTCGCTGGGGTTGCGAGACCCCCAAGGGCTGTGGCGAGGGCACACTGGAAAGCCCCGAGCAGGTCCCTCTTGAGGTCAGCCATCATCTCTACCATTGCTGGCGCACCGGGTGGCGGCGAGCCGCCGAAGTCCTCCTCTCGCTCGTTGTCTCCTGCCATCTCTTCCTTAGAGCTTTCTTGAACTGGCTGCACTCCACGCTCACCGCACCAAAAATGTTTAAACCAGGACTTGGCTTCTTTGTGGAGCTCGGGCCCCCAAGGATGTGGGGCAGCTAGCACTTACGGATTCCTTGGAAGGAACCGACCGGAGACTCGGAACTAAACACAGACCCTTGGTCGCAGTGAGGAGGTCCCACCACACACCCGAAAATCTTTGAGTGCTTCCCCTCCCAAGCCAAAGCTGAGACTGGGCACCTTGGAGAGCCTGAGAACTAAGTCAAGATAACCTAGGGAGGAAGAACCTCAGAATACTGAGATTGGAATCTTCTCCAAAGGTGCCCTTCAAGGTCTATATATAGTTTTTCAAGTCTGGTCTACTAATAACGGGATTCCGCCTTACTCTTTTGCTATATGCAGCCCAAAATGGTCTGCCAACAGCCAAACTCCGCTGTTTGGAGGGGCAAACTGCAAACCACCAGGGTTTTTTAGGTAAAAATGATCATGAACCTTTCCTGGGCGAGCCGCCCACACGGGCCTCTATCGCAAACCGAGAGGCTCGGCTCACTCACCTCCCTGTGAGTAACCGGCAAGGGTCTGGCCAGCTCGCCCTCCCGCAAGCGACCGACGAGAGCCTGGCTCGCCCGACACCCTATCTCGCTCGCCTTCTTACTTCTTTCGCCTGATGGTTCCTTTATTTCTGCTCACCCCATGGCGGACACCGGGGTTGTACAAGTAAAACCTTATATCATGGGTGTGCGGATAGCCACACCACTTAGCGACATAATTACCAAAACGCCCCTCTTAGAAGCTATAAAAGGGACCCAAAGCCCTCATTTGAGAGGACATGGCCTTCTACGTCTAAGAGAGCTCCAGACTCTTCCTTCGAAGATCTCCTTGAGTTCTCCTTTGGCGCTTGAAATCCCTTTAAAGATCTCCTTCGGCGCTCGAAGATCTCCTTCATCGCTTGAAGATCTCCTTCAGAACTTGAAGATCCATTCGAAGATCTTCTTCGATGCTCGAAGATATCCTTCGGAGTTCAAATATCTCCTTAGATGCTCGAAGATCTCCTTCGGAGTTCGAAGATCCCGTGAAGATTGCTCGAAGATCTCCTTCGGAGTTCGAAGATCCCTTGAAGATTGCTCGAAGATCTCCTTCGGTGTTTGAAGATCCCTTGAAGATTGCTCGAAGACCTCCTTCATTGTTCGAAGGTCCTTTGAAGGTGACTTGAAGATCTAACTTAGCTTCCATCGCTATGCTTAGAAGTCGAATTGAAGATCTCACTTAGCTTCCAACACAAATCGTAGAGTCGACTCGAAGATCCCACTTAGCTTCCAAGCCTAAAGCGACTTGAAGATCTCACTTAGCTTCCAATGCCAAGCTCAGAAGGCGATTCAAAGATCTCACTTAGCTTCCAACGCTAAGCTCAGAAGGCGGATCGAAGATCTCACTAAGCTTCCAACGCCAAGCTCAGAAGACGACTTGAAGATCTTAGTTGGCTTCCAACACCAAGCGTAGAAGTCGACTCGAAGATCTAACTTATCTTCTGAAAGTGCACAGTGAAGCCTCTGAGTATTCTCTATAGGGGGTGAATAAAGTTTTAAAACTTTTCACAGAAATAAGTGCACAGAATAATAATAGTTCTAACAACTATGCATTTAGAAATCCAACCAGAATAAAATAAACACAGAATAACAGAAATAAATAAGGTACAACACAGAAATTTGCACAACACAGATGAGACAAGATCTATAGTGGTTCCCCAAAATATGAGTACTCCACTATTCTACCACCTTAGTAGGAATACGCTATCAAGTGTCTGAGTCTTTTGATAAAGAGACTCTTAAAACCAGGGTCTGAGACTTTTGTTAAGGAGACTCTTAGAACCAAGACTAGATCTTGTGAAAATTAAGGAGATTTTGAACCAAAACTAGATCTTTTGATAAGGAAATCTTGAACCAATCTAGATCTTTCGTTAAGGATATCTTGAACCACTGAATCCTTTGAAGAGAGATTCTTAGGACTCTTTACTCAGATTTACAGAAAGAGAAAAATAGAGTAAAGAAGGAGAAGAAGTTGAAAATGGTTCTTCTGAATGAATCCTCCTGCAACAGTCAATGAGGATTAAGGCACTTAGTGTTTTCTGGATATTTTCTTCCGAGAATGAATCCTTGCTTGAGATAAAGATGTAAGGTTTGTGTAAGACCAGATCCAGTTGATGATCTCTGTATAATCTATATGCTTCTTGCAGAGAGAAGAATAAGAAGACTCCTTGTGTATTTCTGTACAGAGATCTGTTGAGTATATTTTCTGTAGAAGAGAAAGCTAGAGAGGAAGCCAACCGAATAATAATTGTTATTCTCTATTCAATTATGTATACTTATTCTTCTGTCGAATAGAGATGAATGACTTTCCTCTTCTGTTATTTCCCTAGTTGGAATGTCCAAAAGGTAGTATTGCTCTCTTTCTATTTCTGTTGACAGCCCGTACAAATCCTTTTGAGTAAATTCCAAATATATCATTATTGTATCTCTGAAGTACTTTCTCCTTTCCCTTCTTGTTCATGAATGACCCGTTAGAATTAAAATAACTTTAATTTCATTTATAACTTCTGAATAAGCTTCAGAATCGATTCCAGGAAGTATTCTAAATCTGTGTATGTATTCGACGTTGCGTCGAATAACTTTGCCTTCTTATCGACACATCTTTGAGTTCTAATAGAAGCTGCTTCGAAATATTTCTCAGCTTTAAAGTGAACTCTGATATCGACTTTGCGTCGATTCCTTATCGACATATCCGCCGAGATGAAGACATAGACTTAAGCCTGTAACTTCTGTGTCGAATATAATTCGAAGTTGGGTCGACTTCAAATGTTGCTATGACTGTCTCTTCCTTCTGCATCGAATACAATTCGACATTGCCTCGACTTCAATTGATACATCGATTACCAGTCTGAGTTATTCTTACTTCTATTCAAAGTTACTTCGACTTGAAGTCGAATCTGCGTCGACTTCTTTTCGACGCAGAATTAACTCAACTGAATTTTGCACTCTTTTGGACTAGTCTTTGACACTCTAATGAGAGTGTGACATCCTAGGATACATAATGACCATATTACCCTCACTATACAACATGGGTAATGAATTCTAGATGATGAAATCACTGATTTATTGGCTGCCCGCTTGAAGGCTTGGGGCTCATCATTGGCGGACCTACCAAGGAGTCGAAGGCCCGCGACAGCACGAACGAAGTTGGACTCGGGGGGCAAGCTCACTTTGGAGCAAAACGACGAACTCTCTCTCTCTCTCTCACTATTACGAGGTGCGGTCTGTCGCCCTCGCTCTCCCAAGAACAAACATGTAAAAGAACTAAAGGCATAGTGAAGGTTAGGTCGGAACAGCTCCGACCGCGTGATTTTTCACCCCGATTATGGGTTGTCCACATCATCAACTCTTGGACTCGGTCTCCCCGGAGACCCCCTTTATCTGTTTGCACATTCGGGCGCTAGCGGGCTGAGGCGGTCAGTTTGCCCGATCTACCGAAGGCCCCGAGTGATCCACATCAACTAATAATGAAAAGGAGCGAACAGAAAATTTAATAGAGCTTGCATAATACGGAGGAGGAGCCGCACCTGGAGGATATATTGAAGAAGTCGATGGCGGAGGAGGCGAATCTGAGAAATAGTTAAGAGAAATTAATATGACGCCCATAATGAAATAGATGGAATGTAAAGCCGTAGGAGGAGGAGAAGCCGCACCTGAGAAATAGTTTGAGGTAGCCCGGCGAGGAAGGAGCCTCACCCGGATGGAACACAACCGTGGAGAAATCTGGCAGAGAATGCCCTATGGTATGCCAATCTCGGACAGGCGCCCGTGCCTGAGGAGTCGGAATAGAAAATGGAGAGATGGAAATGGCAGTAAAGTGTGAAAGGCTTACACAGGGGAGGGAGATGAAGCTGCTAGTAAGCCGAAAATGGAAGAGTGTTCACCTCTGGATTGCGAGGAATGGTGAATGTTGGATGAAGGTAGTCGGGGATGCCAAAAGCCTGAGAGGCTGTTGGAGGAGGCGCCCTTTAGATTTTCTTGATCGGAGAGGAAATGGCGAGAGGGATGTCATGTAGGCGCTGTCGCATGAAGAGGATGTCATGGGGAGGATTTGGTAGGGGTGAAACACTGAGCGCGGTATTAGGTTTTTTCCGGTCTGCTATTTATACTCCACCGAAACATTTGATCGTAGATGGCTGTGATTTACTTGTGTCTCACTTACCTTGCCATATATGTCTTATTTATCTTGCCATAGAGCCATAAATGATATTTCTTTTTTATTATAGTATATATATAATGTCAAATTAGTTTGAAAAAAAAAACAATCAAGTTGTAGATGTGGTGAGCATTGAACAAGTATTCCCATGCTTTAGAGTTTCAACTATATATAAATGAAGTTAGGTTTGTTGCGGGTCACTCGACGCTCTTCCAGACCGGGCGAATCGAACCGTCTTAGCCCGAGAGTGGGCCGAGTACGCAAACAGTCACAGAGAGAAAAGACAGGTGGCAAGAGAACGTTTTTAGCATGGAAAACCCAGAAAGGGTAAAAAACCACGTGGCCGGATCTGTGCCAACCAAATTTCACTAATTGTTGGGGTGTTACAAATGAAGTTACAAGTTCGGAGAGCGACAGGCCGCTTCTCGTTACAATTGCAGTTGAAGAAAATTCTCCGAGGGTGACAGGCTACCTCTCAGAAAAGTTAAGTGCCTTGGTGTTGTAGGAAGTCTTCAAAGACCGAAGAAAATCTTCAAGTGACGAGGGAGATCTTCAAACCGCGAGGGAGATCTTTGAAGCGCGAAGGAGATCTTCGAAGGAAATCTTCAAGGAGCTCTCTTGGATGCCAAAAGTCTGATCGCCTCAAATGAGGATTCAGGGTCCCTTTTATAGACTTGGCCGGGGGCGACCCAGTAATTTCGCTGTTGTAACCACCGTAACTACCTGACGGGCCGATCTCGACCGTTGATCGAGAGCACACGGATCGCCACTTTCTGAATATGACAATTTCGCCCCTCGGTCAATTCGGGCAGTTCGGGCAGTTCGGGCAGTTCGGGCAGTTCGGGCAGTTTCCGATTGCAATGTGTGAATCCTGCAATCTCAAGAAAGATAGTGGAGTTAGCAACTACGCGCGCTATGAACTTTGCAATGTTCAAGCGCGCGCGGATCGAAGGTATGTTACGAGCTTAGCGGTGCTAAGCGTGCGTTAAGCACCGAGCGGGAACGTCGTTAAAGCATGACCGGAGTCGTGCGAGGACGACGCAAAGGGGCGGCAGGCATGCCGAGGGAGATCGCCCGACAGGCCGCGCGCGCTAGCGCGCTAGCGCGCAGGGCGCATGCGGGCCAACGCGCGGACGCGCGGGCGCGCGCTAGCGCGCGGGCTAGCGTGCGGACGCGCGGGCGCATGCTAGCGCGTGGGCCAGTGCGCGCGCAGGCGTGCGGTCCGCGCGCGCGCTAGCGCGCAGGCCGCGCGTGCTAGCGCGCAGGCTGCGCGCACGTGCACGGTTGCGCGGTACCGCGCACGGTAGTGCGCATGCGGATGTGTGCGACCTTGACGTGGTCGTGCGCGTGGTCGTGCGCACGGTCGCGCGCGTTCGGTCGCTCGTGCGTGTTTGGGCGTGGCGTTGCGCGCGACTGTGCGTGGTTACAGATGTGCGAGGAGATAGTGGGTTTGACCCACTTTCTTCCCCATGACCCCCTCATCTTAGTGGAGGAGTTGGGTTTTTGGCTAACCGCAGCTCGGGTTTCTCTACATAATAGATGAAAACCCATCAATTGCCCCCCAAATCCTCGGAGTTCTTTGATATTGCTCAAGGAAGTGCGAGGATTTTGTAATCTTTTGGTGCGATCTGGGCGTTGCGGTGGAGTTGGAGGAGTTCCGTGCTGAAGTTCGTACGGAGAAGGCCCTTGTGAGGGGTTCGACTCATTTGTTGGAGGATTTGCGAGCTACAGTGACTCGTCTGGGGGCTGAGTTGGTGTCTTTGAAGACGGAGGTGGAGCGCCTTTCTTTGCCGGAGCGGGCTGCTGAGCTGAAGGCTGTTGGCGGGTTGCATCATTTGTACAACTGTTCTTGCTTTCAGCTCTTATAGTAGCGGAGTTTTTGCGGTGTTTGAACCAATGTTTTGCTCGACAAACCATGTTCTTCTCTCGCGGGGTTGACATTTAGAGGACGAGACCCAGATGGTGTTGGAACCTGGGGATGTCGTTGATAGTATCGGTGAAGGGCAGACACTTCGAAACGTTTGCGAGCGCGAGGGGGAAGGCCCTGGCGACGCGATTTAGAGGACGAGACCCAGGTGGTGTTGGAACCTACTACGTGGGCGAATGGCGAGCGATTCTAGCTGGGTAGTGGGAGGTTCGCTTAACCGACCTGGGGGATGTCGTTGATAGAAGCGGTGAAGGGTAGACGCTTCGAACTGTTTGCGAGCGCGAGGGGGGCAGGCCCTGGCAGCGCGGTTTATAGGACGAGACCTAGGTGGTGTCGGAACCTACTACATGGGCGAATGGCGAGCAATTCTAGCCAGGTAGTGGGAGGTTCGCTTAACCGACCTGGGGGATGTCGTTGATAGAAGTGGTGAAGGGCAGACTCTTCGAACCGTTTGCGAGCGCGAGGGGGGCAGGCCCTGGCGACGCGGTTTAGAGGACAAGACCCAGGTGGTGTCGGAACCTACTACGTGGGCGAATGACGAGCGATTCTAGCCGGGTAGTGGGAGGTTCGCTTAACCGACCTGGGGGATGTCGTTGATAGAAGTGGTGAAGGGCAGACACTTCGAACCATTTTCGAGCGCAAGGGGGCAGGCCCTGGCGACGCGGTTTAGAGGACAAGACCCAGGTGGTTGGTACGCCCGCAAAAGGTGTATATAAATACGCAAGTGCACGTGCCGTACAAGTAATAAAATGATGAGAAAGTGATCGTTCCCACGAGGAAGTACTTAACTTAGCGCTCACAAATATTAATTTTCGCCTTTTCTCTAAATTCAAGCAAGTAATAATGATTGGTAGAGAAAATGTAATAATTCAAAAGCAACAATTACAACTCTAATTACGGTTACTTAAAATACTTTTACTTCACTTGGAAAGATAGTCTCACATGTGATTTTCCCTTGCTATGATGACAAACAATAAAAGTGATAATTCATGAAGTATTAATGATGATCTTGCAACGATTCTAAATTGGATAACTTTATCTCTCGATCTCCATTATCCGTTTATCCCAAATCCTCTAGTTGTCTCCAACTTAGATGAAACTAGAATAACATAAAGTGCTAGAATCACGGTTGCTAATTCAAGAGGAGATCTCTCTCTCTCTTGGAATTATATTAAGATTTATGATACACTTTCAACGCTCCTCTCTCGAATCTCGCGATGAAGTATAAATACGGAAGTTTGGTTAAAAACTACACGACTCCTCTCTCGAATATCGTCGTGCAAACAAACGTTCATCTAGCCCGACTCATCTCTCGAATTTTTGCCAAGCACTTTAAAGATGAAACTTAAACCAAAATTCCAAGAATAGATCATAAATTTAATAAAGATCAACATCAACACATTCACAAATTATAAATGAAAATCAATTCATCATCACAACTAAGGTACTTCACACATGCAAGACTTAGGAATTTAGTTCATGAAGGAAGAGAGAAACCACAAATCAAAGTAGATCTTACTTGACATGATTCAGGAAATTAAAACGATGTAGAAACGTTTTTAGATTCAGATCTATCTCCTTAGTGATGGTTCAAGCCTCCTTGCTCCAAGCCCTAGCTGAATTTTTCCAAGAGGAAGAAAACCTCCAAGTTCTCTCCTTTCTCCAAAATATATCCCCTCTCTTCCCAGTATTTTCGTCCTCATAACTCCCTTTCCAAAACTGAAGGGATGCCTCATTTGGAATTTCATTTAGGCGCCTCTTTTAAAATTCAAAATCTGAATTTTATCGTCACGTTACAACCTGCTAATTTTCTGCGTTGCAACCTATTTTCTTCATCAGTAATAAATGATCCGGTGCTTCCCCGACTTGAATCCTTTAACCAATCTAGATAGAAAACCACGGAAAATGACCGAAATCAGTCCAATATGGATTAATAAGATATTTAAATATATTTTCTATAATTGGGGATTTTTCCCCTTTTTTAATGAAAATTAGAATAAATTAAGTAGAGAAATAACTTCCTTTTGAGAAGTTATCACCCCCCACACTTAGTCAATTGCTAGTCCCTAGCAACGAAATAATCAATTCAAAACTTGAATAAAGAACTGATGAAATTGTGCAAACTCAGATAATCACACATCCTTAACAACAATTTAACTAATGCATATTAATGAAATCCGCTTTACTCAATTGATAATCCTATAAATCAACATGAATTCAATCATTCACAAATCCATTAGCTCGAATGAAAGGTAAAGCTCAAATAAAGACATAAGTGTTGTGTGTGCTTTTCCTTAAAATTAGTTACTCCTAAACATCTTTTAACATTGGATCTCTGCAACATAGAGAGGGATAAGAATAGCTAAATTATTGATTGAGCCTACACAAAGATCAGTAGTTCAAATGAGAGTAGAATTGACTTGGATAAGCGTTCAAGGCTAATGTTGATAGCAGAAAGACATTCCCTTAGTTCGTAATCTTAATAATTCACCAATTTATGGGGTTTATTGACATTTTTTTTTAATTCATAGTAGGGATCATTCCAAGTATAAGTGTACATACCTAGGCCACATATCACTATGATGCATTTTTTTAATAGCATAGTAGGGAACATTCCAGGTATGTATACATATACTTAGGCCCATATCACTATGAATCTCAACCATTTTTTTTTTGAAATTAAACACCCATAAAATGGCTAATATACTAAGACATAACTAGTAAGAATATTGAGAAGGTAAGCGTGGAATAATACGTATCAACATGAAAAGAGTTTGAAAGACTTTAATTAAGGGTAGATAATCACCTAGAGGGGGGGGGGGGGGTGAATAGGTTATTTAAAAACTGTTGCAATTCTTGACAATAGTCAAGATAAAACTAATCAGAGCTTTCAAGAAACAAAGACATACACAGAAAAGAACATACAGATTTTTATAGTGGTTCCCCGTATCTTGGGTAATCCACTTTCCCCCTTCTCCCCTTCTAGCAGTGTGCTAGATAGAGGTTATAGCTCCTCCAGATCTCAGACCACAAATAGGTCTTACAGCTCAGATCACAACTGATCTTACGGTCTCAGATCGCACAGATCTTTCTAACTCAGATCATACAGATCCTACCTCAGCCTTTATAACTAGGCTTACAGCTCAGATTCACCCCTGAATCCTACAACTCAGATCACACCTGATCTTACAACTCAGATCCTTGACAGATCCTACACTCAGATCTGACAACTCAGATCCTATAGGAATTTATAAAGGAAATAACAAATACTTAGATTCAGATTTGAGATTGTTGAGCCTTCTTGATCTGCCTGAATGATCAGACAGAAATCTTCAAAAGAACAGTAGCAGCAAATGATCTTCTTGATTCAACAGGCTGTGATGACTGTTCTTCTTCTTAGGAAGACAGATTCTTCCTTCTTGATCTTCTTCTTTCAGAGAGAGATGTCAGCACCAGATTGCTGAATGAAATCTCCAGTTTAGATTGATTCTGAAAGGGAAGATGACTTCTCCAGATTCTTTCTCGAACTTTCTCTCAAATTGATGGAGACGATGATGGCTTTTGAAAGATAGGAAAGTCTTTTCTAACTTAACTTTTCTTCACTCTTAACTTGGATTAACTGCACAACCCATAGGTCATGCCTTCTATTTATAGCCTTCCATCTGCAATGTGTGTTACGCTTCTCCACGTCAGCATGACATCACATCTTCAACGGTCTTCAATGAAAACAAAAGCTCAGCTAGCTATGGAAGATATTCTTCAGTTCAGAGTATTTGTAGAAAAGGCGTTGAGCACTTAACATCTCTGTCGACGCTTTTTTAGTTAGGCGTCGAGCGGTATTTGAATGCTCGACGCTTACTCCTTAGACTGAGGCTCTCGTCTCCTACTTCTCAGGCGTTGAGCAAACATCACTTAGTCGACGCTTTTTATTTGAAGAAGTCGAGCAACGTCTAGGGGCTCGACGCTTCTTAACTATTACTTCATATCTTGACACTTATGGTTGGCGCTGAGCTGACTGAAGTTAAGTCGACACTTCTCTTTCCAAGGCGTCGAGCAGTGTACCTTGGCTCGACGCTTCCGAACTTGGTCTCAGAACTTCAGCGGCGACCTTGTCTATTTGAGTAGTAGACATGAGTCAACGCTTCCGGGTCACATGCGTCGAGCGATGTATGATGTCTCGACGCTTGTGGACTTGAATGAGTTCCATGAACTTTTTGCCTGACCTGATCTCCTGCACATTGATTCTAGAGAGTATATCAAATACATTCTGAGATATATCTTTGACTTAGGGATGGACTTCTCCAAATCTAAGACATTGTGGGCAATGATCCCAACAATCTCCCCCTATTTGAAGAAGTCATAATCTCAGTCAATGATATATCTCTCTTTTCAAAGATAAACAATATGTTCTAATTTCTCTACAGGTAATCAAAATAAAGAGTATCAAACTTTATAAAATTAGGTTACCAATACATTCTATCCACAAAAATAATCTCAGACATGATTTCTCATATAAGCATAAAAGCATAAGCAATTCAGACTAAAATATGTCATGTAGAGAGACAGAATCACATCACAGGCATATGAATAGATATGAACATGAAGAATAGTTCACACTTGGAATTCATCAAGATAGTTCAAAAATATAACAATTACATTCTTCTGAAAGTGAAAGATAAAGATTAAATTTCTAAAGCTGTCCAGGATCCTTGAATTCTATTCCTCTTTTAGCTCTTTTGGAGAGTGCTTCAGCAACTTCCTTTCTCCTCTTAAAATAGCCAAAAGGTTTTGGAAAGTATCTGATTGGCTCCATTTCTCCTGCCTGGACCTTCCCAGCCATTTTGTCAGCCTTGAATTTGATTTTTAGTTCCTCTTGATCCCTATGTTTTAACCATTCAGCTTCAGAATACCACCTTCCTCTTTCCTCTGGGTTATTTTTCACAGCTTCCCATGCTGACAGAATCAATTCTCTGGAAGATGGAGACCAATGTTCAAAATCAACTCTTGATTGAACCTCTTCTCTGAACTTTCTTTTACTTGATTCTACTTGCTCAGTAGTAAAGTTCTCTCTTTTACTTTTATCCTCAGGACTATACATTTTAGCAATCTGCTTTTGTACCTGAGTAAGAGAGGCTGGCCTTGTCTTAGAGACTTGATCATTCTCATAGTCTATGGAAGGATATCCAAGAGTTTCTCTTATGTAGTTTGAAGTCCACATAGCATGTTCAGAACTGGCTTGAATCATTGACCTCTCCCCCTTTAGGACTTCTTCAACAATGTGTTCTCTCAAAGTATTCTTCTGAAATCTGACCTGACCTTCCAAGTGATTTACCCCACTTTCAATGGTTTTCTTTACTTTAAAGAGATGATCATCTATAGTATCTGCATGCAGCTTTGCTTGATCTTTTAGAACTGTGGAGCTCTCATCAATTTTAGCCAAGATATCAGCATTCTGCTGTTGCAGTCTAGCTTCAATCTTATTTGTACCTGTTAGGATATGTGCTACTTGTTCTTTGTACAGAACCTGCATGTTGCTACTTAGTATTCCTTGGTTTGTCTGAACATCATCCACTGTCTTTGTAATTCCAGTTTGTGATTCTTTAAGAACCTTTGATGCTTCTTTGATTACATCAAGTTGTTCAGTTGTATAATCTACTGACACACCAGCCCTCTTAAAGAACTTTACCATATCCTTTCTTAATGCAGATATCTGATGATTTACTTCAAATCTAACCAATTTCAATTGGAAATCTACCTCATTTTTCATTTTTGTATTATTCTCCTCAATATATTGTTCTAATAATCTTCTTTGATTATTCAGCAACACCTCCAGCTGAGGTAGAATAGGACTAAGATCCACATGGATTTCCTTTTCCATTTCAACACCTTTACTGCTCTCTTCTCTGATTAAAGAATCATCTCTCTGGCTCATATAGGAGCTAGAGGATTCTATCTTGATAACTTTCTCAGCAGGTTTCTTTATTGCTATAGGCTCTCCTTCTACCTCCATATCATCAACTACAGAATTCTCTTTAGCAGGGATCTCAGCCTGAGACTCCCCCTCAAATGGTGCATTATCTTCAGCTGGAAATTCATCTTGAGTGCATTGATCAGATCAATTTTATCCTGAGCAGGGATCTCATCCTGAGTCTCCCCCTCAACTGTTGCTTTGCTCATTTCAGAATTGTTCTGAGCAGGAATCTCATCTTGAGTCTCTCTCTCATTTTGAAAAACCCCTTCAAGTCTAACAGGGGATACATGAAGACTTCCTCTTTATTCTTCTCCTTTCTCACTCTCATCCTTTTCTTTCTTAGGAGAACTGTCCCTTGCATTGTTCCCTTCTTCTTCTTCTTCAGATGTTGTAAGGTTTGGATCATGAATTGGAGTAGATTTAGATTTTCTTTTGGAGGAGGATGAGCTGGATGAACTTGAAGAACTTGAAGAAACCTTCTTCTTGTTTTGCTTCTTTGCTTTCTTCTGCTTGGGAGAAGATTCTGCTGGAGGAGGGTTAGATAAAATTCTGTCCCATCTTTCTATCATTCTCATATCCATTTTCTTCATGTGATTTATCTTTGATCCAGATTTATTACTCAAGGAGTCAGGAGAGACTTTTACTAAATATAAGGACAATATTCTACCCATGTTGGGTACTTGGATACATTCAACTATCCTATCAAACACTACTTTTCCCCATTCTGTTCTCAGAGAATGAATAATCCTTGTCAGTAGGATAAACATTTTTCTAGAAACTTTGTCATGAGATCCAGTCTTGCACAGCAGTCCCTTTCCTATAACATCTGTTATCAATTTACCTTTTGAATTCATTCCCTTTCTCTGAATACTTCCAGTGATTTCTCGTGACGTTTCAATTCCGCACCAGACTTGTGCTAATCTAATCTGTTCAGAGGACACTTCTTCTTCTTCTTCATTCCTTTTTAACCTAGGCAATTCCAATGCCTTAGCTAGTCTAGAAGGAGTTATTTTGATCTTCTTACCATTCACACTGGACTTAATCTTTGAATTGACGGAGTCTATTACTATGTTAGAGTATAGCTCTAATACCTCTCGTTTCCAGATGATAGTTGATTCAGACAATACAAATACCAGTCCGGCATTGTAGATTATTTCGATTGTTGATTTGATCTCCACAGAAGCTGATTGGAATCCATTTCGAACAAGTTCACTTCCCTCATAGAGATACTCATTGCTTTTGGGAGGCATTATTGTTGAAGAACGAAGAGAGATAGAATTGATGGAATGATTTTCTAGGGCAGACAATCTCGAACTCAGAGAACTAGGGCACTAACGAAGTGTTTTCCCTATTTATAGAAGTCCTAGTTCAAGAAGATGAATAGCCGCGCGCCTAACTTATTTGACAAGATTGATCTAGTGGTTTAAATTGACCCTGTCGAGATGATCTAGCTATGTTTGCATAGGCGTTGATATCGCTCGACGCCATATATCTTCAGTTGACGCCAGGTGACATCTCGACGTCAAATACTTTCTCTCGACGCCAGGTGTCTTCTCTCGACGCCAAGTATCTTCTTTACTCAACTTATGGATCTCAATCATTATTTTTATTTATTTAATCTAGAATGGCTTTTATCCATTTTTAACATACCTAATTCAATTTTAAAATTATTGAATTTAGTTTCATCCAGTGGTTTAGTAAATATGTCAGCAACCTGTTTTTCGGTTGGAACATATTCAATTGAGATATCTCCATTTTCTACATGTTCTCTAATGAAATGGTATCTTATTTCTATATGCTTAGTTCTGCTATGAGATACTGGATTGTTGGATATAGCAATTGCACTAGTTGAATCACAAAATAGAGGAGATTTACTTAGCTGAACTTTATAGTCTTGGAGTTGGTGTTGAATCCATAGTAGCTGAGCACAACAGTTTCCAGCTGAAATGTATTCAGATTCTGCTGTTGAAATAGCCAGTGCCCTTCAGATATCTCAGGATTCTCTTGACAACAGTGTAGTGAGATTCTTTAGGATTCACTTGATATCTAGCACACACACATGTTGAAAACATAATGTCTGGTCTGCTAGCAGTTAGGTAGAGCAATGAGCCAATGATGCCTCTGTACAAGGTTTCATCAATAGGTTTCCCTTTTTCATCCTTGTCCAGTGACATATTTGCTGCCATTGGTGTTTTCATTATAGTGGAATTTTCCATTCCAAACTTCTTAATAGTTTCTTTTGTGTACTTGGTCTGAGAAATGAAAATTCCTTCCTCAGACTGTTTCACTTGTAGTCCTAAGAATTATTTAAGCTCACCCATACTGCTCATTTCAAATTTCCCTTGCATAAGTTTTGCAAACCTTTTGCAAAGGTTATTATCAGTGGAGCCAAATATTATATCATCTACATATATTTGTACTAAAATAATGTGACCTTTAACTATCCTAAGAAACAACGTCTTATCTATCTTTCCTCTTGAGAATTTGTTCTCAATAAGAAATCTAGATAATGTTTCATACCAAGCTCTAGGTGCCTGTTTCAGACCATACAGTGCTTTTAATAATAGATAAACATGATTTGGATGAGTAGAGTCAATAAAACCTGGGGGTTGTTCAACATATACTTCCTCCAATATTGTTCCATTTATGAATGCTGACTTTACATCCATTTGATAGACTATGAAACCAGTGTGAGCTGCAAATGCTAGGAATAGCCTGATTGCCTCCAATCTTGCCACATGAGCAAATACTTGATCAAAGTCTATGCCTTCCTCCTGTCTATATCCTTGGGCAACCAACCTGGCTTTGTTTTTGATAATTACACCATTTTCATCAAGCTTATTCCTGAATACCCATTTGGTCCCTATGACTTTGTGTTTCTTTGGTCTTGGGACCAATATCCAGACCTTGCATCTTTCAAATTGATTTAGCTCTTCTTGCATAGCAGATATCCATGATGTGTCTTTATTGGCTTCATCAAACTTCTTAGGTTCTATTTTGGAAAGAAAGCTGTGATGCAGAGCCTCATGTATTGAGTTTCCTCTTCTGGTTTGCACTCCATCATTTGGATTTCCTATAATCTGTTCTTTTGGATGATCTTTCAAATATTTTGTAGCATTTCTCCATCTTTCGTTTTCCCTTTGATATTCTGGTGCTTCTATTTGAGTGGGTTCTTCTAGGAGTTCTGGATGAAGTGATTCTTCAACAGCAATAGGTTCTTCATGATTGTCATCAACTTGAAGTTCATCTTCTCTAGTTACAATTGTATTCTCATTAGTTTCTTCATTATTCTCATTTTGCTGTTTATTGATATTCATCTCCTTCAATTTCTGTGTAGAACCTGCACAACTAGATAAACTTCCCAGATCCTTATAAATAAGGCTGGTTTCATCAAATACTACATGTATAGATTCTTCTATCCTATTAGAATCTTTGTTGAAGATTCTATAGGGCCTACTTTGAGAGCTATACCCAACAAAGATTGCTTCATTTGCTTTTTCAGCAAATTTAGTGAGATGGTGCTTTCCATTATTTAATACAAAGCATTTACTACCAAATATTTTAAAATAGGCTAATGTAGGTTTTATACCTTTCAATAACTCATATGGGGTCTTATCCAGTCTTTTGTTTATAAGAGCCCTATTCTGCACATGGCATGCTGTGTTTACAGCTTCAGCCCAAAAATACTCAGGAAGAGAGGAATCACTCAGCATACTCCTGCTAGCTTCAATAAGGGTTCTATTTCTTCTCTCAGCAACCCCATTTTGTTGAGGTGTTCTAGGTGATGAGAATTCTTGAGAAATTCCTAGATTCTCACAAAATTTGGTCATTGCACCTGACTGAAATTCAGTCCCATGATCACTTCTAATCTTGGCTACAGAATTTCCTATTTCATTAGTGATTTTCCTCACAAAGCTGGTGAATATTTCTAAAGTGTCTGACTTATGTTTGAGGAAGAATACCCAAGTGAATCTGGAGTAATCATCAACTATTACAAGAGTATATGACTTTCCTCCTAAGCTATGGATGGACATTGGTCCAAATAGATCCATGTGAAGTAGATATAGACATCTAATGGAATCCTTCTCACCAATTGGTTTGAAGGATGACTTTGTCTGCTTACCCATTTGACAAGCATGGCAAGGACTTTCCTGCACACACTTCCACTTAGGCCCAGCTCTCACTAGATCTTTTGAAATAAGTTTATTTATAGTCTTATAGTTTATGTGAGCTAACCTTTTGTGCCATAGAACACTACCAGAAATTTTATTTTCTGCTACTAAACATATGGAGTTAACTTGATCAGAACATATAAAGTTTAAGCAGTAAATGTTGCCACTCCTAGTGCCTGAGAGAATTATCTCATTCTCTTTCTTAATCAGGCACTTATCCTTGTGGAATGAAATGTCATACCCAATATCACATAATTGACTTATGCTAATGAGATTGTGTTGCAATCCATCAACATGAGCAACTTTGGTGATGGTGACAATCCCATTTGAAATGTTGCCATAACCTTTAGTTTTACCTCTTTCAGACCCTCCAAAGATAACCTTTGGTCCATTCCTTACAGGAGTGTAATCATTCAGCAAACTTTTTATTCCTGTCATATGCATAGAGCACCCACTGTCCAAGTACCAGATTGGAAGTTGATTGGTCTTTGGACAACCCTGCAAAAAGAAATTACCTTTTCTTAGGAGCCCACACCAAGTTGGGTCCTAGAACCTTGTTAGTATGAGCTGGAACATTTAGTTGTTGAATAATTCTTGGAGTTGTGAGAGTTTCCATAGGTCTGAATACTGGTCTCCCAGAGTTGAATCTTGGAACAGTTGGATTGAACTAACAGTCAAGTGCAAAATGCCCAACCCTTCCACAGCACCAACATTCATATCTATTATATCTCCTTGGAGGTCTTCTTATTTCTTTATGTTGACTCATATTTTGCTTAATTACCTTATTTACAGGTGCTATGTAATTTGTTTTAGTGACTTTTACTGGTTTAGTTTTCTTACTATCAGTAATTTTTACTCCAGGTCTTAGTTCCTTTCTGTTGCATTTAGTATTTGCTTTTAATACAAATGAGTAATGATGAGTAAATACTTTTTCTTTGCATAGGGGTTTGGCATTATGGTTACTTGGTTGAATTAGATTATCTTTGCTATTAGAGCATTCACCCTTATAAAATTTATGCACACCTTTTTGATCATGCTTGTTTGTGATAGGCATGGCTTTGTTAAACTTTAAAGGTTGTATAGGTGCCTTGTCATTATTTTTAAGATTTTATCTGCATTCCTATCATATCCTATGCCACATCTTTATTGTGTAGAGAATGTGTCTATTATAGAAAGAATAGTTTGTGGTTTTGAGAACTTAGCTACAAGTTTCCTTTCTGCTAGGAGTTTTGCTTCAAGTTCTTTTATTAACTTTTCCTTGGTGCTCAAAGTTTGTATGTGAATAATAGTCATGACTTTTAGTTTACTAAGTTCTTTACTTGTCTGATTCAGCCTTTCAGCTGTCTCAGAGTTTTGAGAATCTGTTTGCTTTAATTCAGATATTTCTTTTTGTAACCTTTTATTATTCTTTTTGCTCTTCTTAAGTGCTTTGAGAATTAATTGATATTTTTCAATAATTTCATCTATACGAAGTTTAGAGTGTGAGTCATTTTCATCAGAGGAGAATGAATTTATTTCAGTTTCAGAATTAGAATCAGAAAGATGAGTTTTATCAAGTACCTTTATATCAGTAGTTGTCTCCTGATTTTCTTGATCACTCAATGCCATGAGTCCTGCATTTTCTTCTTCATCCTCTTCACTATCAGACCTTGATAGTGGGGCTTTTATCATAGGTCTATCATTTAGACTGTCTTCATTTTCATTGGCAGCCATCAGAGCTATGAGTGCTTCCTCACTATCTGAGTCTGATGACTGAGATTCACTATCACTAAGAGTGACCTTGCCCTTTTTGGCTATTAGACTCTTCTCATGTCTTTTGTCAGATTTGTACTTTCTTTCATCAGATTTCTTGTTGTTCTTTCTCTTTGAAGGACAATCAACAATCATGTGTCCTGATTTCCTGTAACCAAAACACACAATTTCTTCTGAATTAATTTTATTGTGTTTAGAATTGTACCTGTCCTTCTTGGAGTCTTGTTTGAATCCCTCTGACAAATTTGAATGCTTCTTAGATTTGGATAGCTGAGAGGGTCTAGTTTTCCAGTGTTGTTTTCTCCTCAACATTCTTTTTAGTTGTTTGGTAAAGAGTGCCAATTCACCATCTGATATTTCAGAATCAGAATTACTGGTTTCTGATTCTTCTGATTCAGATGGAATCCTGGGAGATAATGCCATTCTTTCTTTGCTTTTCTTTGAGCTTTCTGCTTTCAAAGCAATAGGATTTTCCCTGCTGTGTCCTTCCTCAGCTTTTCTGGTATTCAGATGAAGTTCATGAGACAATAGTTTCCCATATAAATTTTGTGGCTGAATGTTTCCCAGATTTCCGATTTCTCTGATTGCACAGATCTTGATATCCCATTCTTTGTTCAATGATCTTAAGAACTTATCATTCAGCTCATAATCTGAGAAAGTTCTTCCATAAGTCTTTAGGCCATTTACAATCTTGAAGAATTTTTCATAGCATATTGCTATTGAATCTTTCTTGTCTTGTCTGAAGGCTTCATATTGCTGATTTAGAAGTGACTTCATGTCATCTCTGACTTCTTCAGTCCCTTCCATATAGACAATAAGAGATTCCCACATTTCTTTGGCAGTTTTGCAATGGACTAAATTTTGGAAGGTTGAATCTTCAATAGCACTAACAATGATGTTCTGAGCTCTCTTGTCGTTGGAGGCCAGGATCACTTCATCTTTGGTCATCTCTGAATAAGTTTTTGGAGTCTTAATATTTCCATCTGTAAGTGAAACTTTCATAGGAACAAAAGGTCCCTCTAGAACTGTTATGTAAATCCTAGGATCAGATGCTTCCATGAAAAGTCTGACTCTTTCTTTCCAAATACCAAAGTTTTCTTTTCTGCAGATTGGAAGCTTCATAGATGTGAATTCTTTGCTTCCTTCTGTATTAACCATCATGACTTCAGAAATCTACCCTTAGAAGATCTTGTTCAGGCTGTTAAACCTTTTCTTGAACAACCTACCTCTGATACCACTTGAAAGACTTTAATTAAGGGTAGCTAATCACCTAGAGGGGGGGGGGGGGGGTGAATAGGTTATTTGAAAACTGTTGCAATTCTTGACAATAGTCAAGATAAAACTAATCAGAGCTTTCAAGAAACAAAGACATACACAGAAAAGAACACACAGATTTTTATAGTGGTTCCCCGTATCTTGGGTAATCCACTTTCCCCCTTCTCCCCTTCTAGCAGTGTGCTAGATAGAGGTTATAGCTCCTCCAGATCTCAGACCACAAATAGGTCTTACAACTCAGATCATAACTGATCTTACGGTCTCAGATCGCACAGATCTTTCTAACTCAGATCATACAGATCCTACCTCAGCCTTTATAACTAGGCTTACAGCTCAGATTCACCCCTGAATCCTACAACTCAGATCACACCTGATCTTACAACTCAGATCCTTGACAGATCCTACACTCAGATCTGACAACTCAGATCCTACAGGAATTTATAAAGGAAATAACAAATACTTAGATTCAGATTTGAGATTGTTGAGCCTTCTTGATCTGCCTGAATGATCAGACAGAAATCTTCAAAAGAACAGTAGCAGCAAATGATCTTCTTGATTCAACAGGCTGTGATGACTGTTCTTCTTCTTAGGAAGACAGATTCTTCCTTCTTGATCTTCTTCTTTCAGAGAGAGATGTCAGCACCAGATTGCTGAATGAAATCTTCCGTTTAGATTGATTCTGAAAGGGAAGATGACTTCTCCAGATTCTTTCTCGAACTTTCTCTCAAATTGATGGAGACGATGATGGCTTTTGAAAGATAGGAAAGTCTTTTCTAACTTAACTTTTCTTCACTTCTTAACTTGGATTAACTGCACAACCCATAGGTCATGCCTTCTATTTATAGCCTTCCATCTGCAATGTGTGTTACGCTTCTCCACGTCAGCATGACGTCACATCTTCAACGGTCTTCAATGAAAACAAAAGCTCAGCTAGCTATGGAAGATATTATTCAGTTCAGAGTATTTGTAGAAAAGGCGTTGAGCACTTAACATCTCTGTCGACGCTTTTCTAGTTAGGCGTCGAGCAGTATTTGAATGCTCGACACTTACTCCTTAGACTGAGGCTCTCGTCTCCTACTTCTCAGGCGTTGAGCAAACATCACTTAGTCGACGCTTTTTATTTGAAGAAGTCGAGCAACGTCTAGGGGCTCGACGCTTCTTAACTATTTCTTCATATCTTGGCACTTATGGTTGGCGCTGAGCTGACTGAAGTTAAGTCGACACTTCTCTTTCCAAGGCGTCGAGCAATGTACCTTGGCTCGACGCTTCCGAACTTGGTCTCAGAACTTCAGCGCCGACCTTGTCTATTTGAGTAGTAGACATGAGTCAACGCTTCCGGGTCACAGGCGTCGAGCGATGTATGATGTCTCGACGCTTGTGGACTTGAATGAGTTCCATGAACTTTTTGCCTGACCTGATCTCCTGCACATTGATTCTAGAGAGTATATCAAATACATTCTGAGATATATCTTTGACTTAGGGATGAACTTCTCCAAATCTAAGACATTGTGGGCAATGATCCCAACAGAGTTCAAGCACAAAGATTGTAGTGGAGGGTCAAAATGGTTTAACTACATTAACCCATGCTTCAGCCAACATCGCTAACTCAGTTTTTACTCACCCATTCCCATAATATCTTAGAAAGCCATATCAAAAGCTAGGTTTTGAAGTAAACTCTTTCAAGGAAAAATGTGCCTAAATCAGACTTAAGAGCGATTTACCAAAAAAATTTCTCACTAATTTCAAATTATGTGATTGAAATCGTTTGATTAACCGACCATACCACTCGATTATCATTGGATAACAAGAATGTCCTATAGGTTAAATTGCAAAAACAAAGATGGAGTTATTGAGTTCGCATATATAAATAAATAAGTCCTTATCCAAGCAGTAGGGGTTGAACTCTACCCACCCCACACTTAAACCATTGCTAGTCTCTAGCAACTATATTAATGAAAAAGTAGAGGAGAAAAGTAAATGATAATTTAACGATACTAGAAGGAAGAACAATGTGAAAGCAAATACTCCCCTCATATCTTTCTGCGTGTTCCATTGCAAGCTCCCAAAGAAGTCATAGTCCATAAGTTCTTCGTTCGACTTATGCCCGATCCAGTTTAATTGGGTTTGTAAATCTGCAAAGAACATCACGAAACCAAACACAAGCATAATCATAATAAAGGAGCATTGTATGGACAGTACTTAACATTAACCCCGGACACTTGACTGAGTCAACATGTAGTAGCCAATCACTTTGATCAACGAAGTTAAGGGAATGCATGTTATAATGCAAACAGGGAATATAAAATATGCAATATTGTACCAGGAGTGTTAAAGAAGTATTGTCCACAAACATAATTAAACAAAAATCATTCAAAATGAAACAAAATGTTCCCTTCCAGTTCAAATTAAAACTAATCAGCTACCGCCTACTCGCTTTCATCTCCCTCCATCTCGTCCTCATCCTCCTCGGGCTCGTCGTCATTGTCAGGCTCTTCGTCATCGTCATCGTCAGTAGGAGACACGACATCATCACTGTCATCCTCAGCATAGGAAGTATCCAACCTTTCCCGACCTTTAGTCATGAGATAGCCCCTCTTGTCAAAGTTATTGGCGTAGGGATAACTTGGGACCGACATGGGGAGTTTAGCCTTGTACATGAGCTGAGCAAGCACATTACACATATAATCTTGTCGGGCATCAAAATAACAATGCTCAAGCCGTTGGTACGTCTTCATGTACTCCATATCCTGCATAAATAGAATGCTAGCCTGATCTGGGTTGCCTTCATTTAGAGTGATCGACTCCGGGGATCCGGGAGGTGGTCTTGTGTATTACCCTAGGAGAACTGATTTCATTCTTTCGTTTTTCTTCTTCGGAGACTCGTCCGGGACCTTAATGTTCTTCTCTATCACCGTCACCGTGATATGATGACCCACCTGTACGCAACTACGTCTCCCCCTTACCTCAACACCTGCATTCTTGCACAACTCGGTAATCAATGTGGGGAACCATAGGTGCTTTGCCTGGTCTTCCCTTATCTTCTTCCGGATGCTATCATGCACTAACTGGCCAACATTAAACTTTATTCCCTTTAGGATACCATAAATGAGGGAGATACGCTCGAAAGAAACAACGTTTGCGTGCCTTGTGGGCAAGATACTTGAATTAATAAACAGTAGCCACACCTTCGCTTCACGAGATAAACATTGGGACCTCAACGCCTTCTTTGATTTTAATACCCAATCCGGCTTCATACCATAACAAACTACTGCAGCGATTTCTTCCAGTGTGGTCGTGGGCTGCACTACTTCATACGGATTAAGCTCATTGTCGTGCAAGTCGAACATGTCATTGATAGCCTTTGGGGAAAAGTTGATCATGCGGCCACGAACTAAAACATTGTCTCCCTCAGTGAACCTAGCGTTAGCATAGAACTCATAAACCCACTGATAAACTGCCTCTCCTCTTGGGTGGCATAAACTTTCCCAACCTAACTGGTGGATTAGGTCTTCATAAGCTATTCTCCAACCTCGAAACTCCATTTTGAATCCCCTTTCATGTATAAACGGTATGGATTGGAGGGTTTCACAGAGCTTTTGTGCCTCATCGTTTACAAACCGGACATCACCCTTGTGAGCACAGACTTTCCCCTTTCCTCGTTTCCCCTTTCCTTTCGATGACATTTCTTCACCCAAAATAAAAGAACGAAAATAAATATCAAGACCTAATGAAACGCAAACACCATAGCCAAAAGCATAGCAAAATGCTAAGCAGTACAGGAAACAGTCGGTGCTCCATTTGTTACCTTATGGATCGCGGGGAGTTGTGGGATTCGCAGTCGATACGCGGAAGTAGGAGCACCAATGCAGCCCTCAAGGTTGGTGGAGGGAGCCGACGCCGGTACGCCGTCGATTTTGTGATGTCCGCTTTGCGAAGATGCTCCCCCGCTGTGCAGCGCTCGCTTCAGCCAAGTCCCTGCTGTGCAGTGCTCGCGTGCCCTAAGTGCAAAATCGGGGATGGTGTTTTATTTTGTTGCATCAAATAGTGGTTTAGGACGGCCGGTTTAAGTAAAATAGGATCAAGCGACCGGTTCAACTGAACCGGCGTCCGCCGTTTCATTTATATGCTCCCACCGAGGCTAGCCGGTTGCAACGTGTGAATTGCCTGCGTTGCAACACAAAATCCGAACTGCCAAAATTTAAAACAACCACCGAGGCTAGCATGTTGTAACGCGCAAAATTTTTGCGTCGCAACGCGGAATCCAAATTGCCAGAAATTAAAGCTACCACCGAGCCTAGCATGTTGTAACGAGCAAAATTTTTGCGTTGCAACCTAAATTCTGAAAAATTTCTTTCTAAAATTATTTACTACCAAGATTCACTTTGCATTCTCCTACTATTGTTTTCTGATTTCCGGCGCAGATTTTCTCTCTTCGATCACCTATTTTCCTTAAATTGATAAAGAAAAACATAAAACAAACAAACATAACTAAAAGCGATAGAAAATAACGGAGATGATGGGTTGCCTTCCACCTAGCGCCTCGTTTAAAACGTCTCGGCCGGACGCTTTCCCTATTGCATTTTCATCTGAAGGTTAATACCATCGCCTCGCGCTGGTCACTACCTTCATAATACTCTTTCAACCTTTGTCCATTTACTTTAAACTTGGATCCGTCTCTCTCATTACAAATCGTGATTACTCGAAACGGATGTACCTCCTCCACCCGAAAAGGACCAGACCACCGTGACTTTAATTTTCCCGGGAATAATCTCAGTCGTGAGTTATACAGGAGGACGAGCTGCCCTTTTTTGAACTCCTTTCTTCGCAACCTCAAATCATGCCATTTCTTCGTCCTTTCCTTGTACAACCTAGCATTTTCATACGCGTTAGATCTGATTTCCTCCAGTTCGTTCAAATGAAAAAGTCTGTTCTTGCCCGCTTCTTGGAGATCGAAATTCAACCTTTTTATTGCCCAATATGCTTTGTGCTCCAATTCGACTGGAAGATGACATGATTTTCCATAGATCATTTTATACGGGGTTAGGCCTATCGAGGTTTTAAATGCCGTCCTATATGCCCATAATGCCTCGTTTAGTTTTTGTGACCAATCCTTACGAGTTGCGCTTACCGTTTTTTCTAGGATTGATTTTATCTCTCTATTAGAAACTTCAGCCAAACCATTTGTTTGAGGATGGTACGCAAGGGCGACTTTGTGAGTGACTCCATATTTTTTTAGGAGCGATTTAAATCGAGTATTACAAAAATGTGCTCCACCATCACTTATTATGTCTCTGGGTGTACCGAATCTAGAAAAAATATTAGCCTTAAGAAATTTTAGTACAACCTTAGCAACGTTCTTCGGTGTGGCTATAACTTCTATCCACTTCAAGACGTAATCCACAGCTAAAAGTATATAAAGATTTCCATTTGAGTTTACAAATGGGCCCATGAAATCTAGTCCCCACACATCGAAGATCTCCACCTCTAGAATATTAGTCATTGGCATGCTATCCCCTCGATTGATGTTTCCCGTTCTTTGACATCTATCATAACATTTTGCGAATCTATGAGCGTCCTTAAATAGTGTTGGCCAATAGAAACCAGCCTCTAGGACTTTTATTGCTGTTCTCTCTCCCATAAAGTGTCCACCATAAGGGGAAGCGTGACATTTTGCTAGGATACCTTGTACTTCTACCTCCGGGATGCATCTGCGGATCACTTGGTCAGCACAAATCTTAAACAGATACGGATCATCCCAGATGTAAGATTTCACCTGGTGGAGAAACCTTTTTCTTTGTTGATAGTCCATGTCTGGGGGAAATACATTGCTCACTATGTAGTTCACAATGTCTGCATACCATGGCATACTCGCCTCAGATATTGCCAGCAACCTTTCATCAGGAAAATTCTCTCTAATCTCTATGTCCACATCTTTCTCACACTCATACTCCAGACGTGATAGGTGGTCTGCTACCGGATTCTCCTCTCCCTTACGATCTTTAATCTCTAAGTCAAACTCTTGCAAGAGGAGAACCCACCTAATCAGTCTAGGTTTAGCGTCTTTTTTCTCCACTAAAAATCGAATCGCTGCATGGTCCGTATATACAATCACCTTAGAAGCTACCAAGTAGGAACGAAATTTGTCAAAAGCAAAAACGGCTGCTAATAACTCCTTCTCGGTAGTTGTGTAGTTTACTTGTGCATCAATCAGCGTCTTGCTAGCATAGTAGATTGTGTGAAAGACCTTGTCACGCACTTGTCCTAAAACCGCGCCCACAGCAAAGTTGCTAGCATCGCACATAATGGTGAATGGTAAAGACCAATCGGGTGAAATAATAATGGGTGAAGAAATCAGACTTTGCTTCAAAGAATGAAAGGCGGCTAGACATTCCTCATCAAAGTTAAAATGTGAATCTTTTTTCTAATAAATGACTTAGTGGTTTAGAGATTTTAGAAAAATCCTTAATGAAACGACGGTAGAGCCGGCGTGTCCTAAAAAACTTCGCACTCCCTTAACATTAGTTGGTGGGGGCAATTTCTCTATAACCTCTGTCTTTGCACGATCTACTTCCAATCCCTTCTTTGACACCTTGTGTCCTAAAACAATTCCTTCTTTGACCATAAAGTGACATTTTTCCCAATTTAGGATCAAATTGGTTTGAATGCACTTATCCAAAGCTTTCTTCAACACTTTCAAACATTCATCAAACGATCTTCCAAATACTGAAAAATCATCCATAAAGATCTCGATGCCCTCATCAATCAGATCAGTAAAAATAGCGATCATGCAGCGCTGGAATGTGCCAGGAGCGTTACACAATCCAAAGGGCATTTTCCTAAATGCAAATGTCCCAAAAGGACAGGTGAAGGTAGTCTTCTCTTGATCCTCGGGAGCTACCATGATTTGATTATACCCCGAGTAACCATCTAAGAAACATAAATACTCATTTCCTGCTAACCTATCAAGAACCTGATCGAGGAATGGAAGTGGGAAATGATCTTTCCTAGTCGCTTTATTCAACTTTCGATAATCCATACAAATCCGCCATCCAGTTACCGTTCTAGTGGGGATCAACTCGTTGCTCTCATTCTTAACTACCGTAATGCCTCCCTTCTTTGGTACACATTGAACAGGACTTACCCACCGGCTGTCGGAGATAGGATAAATAATACCCGCATCCAACCATTTGATTATCTCCTTCTTGACCACTTCTTTCATTGGTGGGCTAAGTCTTCGTTGGGGTTCAACTGACTCTTTTGCTTCTTCTTCCAAAAGAATTTTGTGCATACAAATTGAGGGACTTATCCCTCTAATATCTGCAATGGTCCAAGCCATTGCTCCTTTATACTCACGAAGAACCTCAAGCAATTTCTCTTCATTTTCCTTAACTAAAGATGCATCAATGATAACCGGTAGTGCGTTATCCTCACCTAGTAAAACATACTTTAAGTTTTCGGGTAGCGGTTTCAATTCAAGCGTAGGTGGCTCTAAGATAGAAGGCTTCATGACCTTAGACTCACTTGGTCTACTTATTAACTCAAACATGTTAGCATTTGGTATATACTCATAAATACTTAAAGCTTCTACAGTTTCCGTTAAGTCTGGGTCCTCTTCTATTTCTTCATTTATTAACACACTCAGGATTTTACGCTCCCAATCATTCTCATCATACATCATACGTGTAGGTGCATTCACTTCCTCAATGGATAAACACTCCTCCTTATCATCCGGAAATTTCATAGCCTTGAGGATGTTGAATGTCAGATTCTCATCATTAACTCTCATCGTAAGCTCACCCTTCTGGACGTCAATGAGTGTTCGTCCGGTGGCCAAGAATGGTCTACCAAGAATGATGGGGACATCCTTGTCCTCATCCATATCAAGTACCACAAAATCGGCGGGGAAGATGAATTTATCCACCTTAACCAACACGTCCTCTACAATTCCCTTGGAAAATGCTAGAGACCTATCGGCCAACTGTAGAGTCAGAGATGTAGGTGTGATCTCCCCTAAACCAAACTTCTTATAGATAGCTAATGTCATCAGGTTGATGCTCTCCCCAAGGTCACATAGGGCTCTCCCAACAAAGTTTAAACCGATAGAACAAGGAATTGTGAAGCTACCATGATCCTTAAGCTTGGGTGGCATCTTCTTCTGCAATATAGCACTACACTCCTCAGTCAACGCCACTATCTCTTTATCAACAAATTTTCTTTTCTTTGCCAAGATATCCTTCATAAACTTGGTATAACTTGGCATTTGCTCAAGAGCCTCAGCAAATGGGATATTTATAGTTAACTTTTTGAAAATCTCCATAAACTTTTGGAATTGTATGTCAAGTTTGGATTTAGCAAGTCTAGACGGGAATGGGGGTGGTGGATAGACTACTTATTTCTTTTGATTTAATTTCTCTTTTTGTTTCTCTCCCACCTCATTTTCTCACCCAACTCGTCCTTCTCTAATATGCTCGACTCACTTGGCTTCTTACTCGTCTCTTCTTCCCTAACTCTCTCAAGTAACCCCTCCCCACTTGGGATCTCTACACCACTCCTTAGTGCAATAGCTTTGCAATGATTATTATGATTATCTTTTGTTGGATTGGGTGTGGTATCAGAAGGTAGAGTTCCAATGGGCCTTTGACTTAATGAATTAGCAAGTTGACCCATAGTAGTTTCTAGTGATCTTAACGATGATTCTATTCCTACCATTTTTGAGTCATACTTTTGGAACATGCCTAAGATAAACTCATCAGTCATCTTCCTTTGGTTTACTTGTTGGGGTTGAGAGTTGTTATTGATAAGTAGTTGATTCATATTTTGATTAAAACCTTGTGGTTGACTCATCCCTTGATTATTCTTCCAGGAAAAATTTGGATGATTTCGCCACTCGGGGTGATAATGATTGGCAAATCCTGGCGGAATTTGTCTTGGTTGCCCTCCCACATAATTTGCTTCTTCAGTTATTTGATTTAGTTGTTCAACTGTGAGCGGGGCACTAGTTGTAGGGGTCGAAAGCGAATCTAATCTTTTGTTAATTAAATTGAACTGCGACGGCATCTGAGCGGCCAAAGAAGTGATTTGGTCCACCTGATGGACTCCCGTTGGATTACTATTAGTTTGTCTCTCATATGCTTGATAATTATTGGATGTTAAGTCTTCTAAAATAGCATACGCGTCTTCAGGATACTTCTTCATTAATGAGCCCCCAGCGGCTCCATCGACTAAAATCATGGTTGCAGTTTGCAGCCCATTGTAAAATGTGGACACTTGCTGGTGCTAGTGCAACCCATGATGAGGACATTTTCTCAATTGCTCTTTAAAACGCTCCCATGCGTCGTAAAGAGTTTCCCCGTTACCTTGTAAAAATGTTGTAATATCCCTTTTCAGTTTTGCAATCTTAGAGGGTGGAAAATATTTGTTCAGGAACCTATCGACTAGTTCGTCCCATGTGGTGATACACTCATGTGGTAACGAGTCTAACCAATCCTTAGCTCTACCTTCTAAGGAGAACGGAAATGCTCTCAACAGGATTGCATCTTCCGATGCTCCATTGAACTTAAACATATCGCAAATTGCTAAGAAGGTTCGTAAGTGGGAATTTGCATCTTCATGACCTAGACCCCCAAACTTATTGTTTTGCACTTGTTGCATAATTAGTGAGTCCATTTTAAAATTGTTAGCAGCAATTGCTGGTCGAGCAATGCTGAAGTGCAAACCTCCCCTTAGAGGTGTGTTATACTCGTGACAAGTCATACGTGGTGGTGCTGACGGTTGGACATTTTGATTCGCCTGACCATCATTATTATTATTAGCATTATTTAGTGCAGGGATATCCATCGCATGATGAATAATATTGACAGCTCTAAAGTCTCTCCTGTTTTGTCTACAGGTACGCTCAATTTCAGAGTTCAAAGGTAATAGTTCTACTTGCCTATATCTGGACATACACCGACCAGTACTCAAATAGACAAATAAATTAAAAACAAATAACACGAACAAACAAATGCTTGATCTCTAAGTACTAAGGTTTCACAAATATTGTGAGAAATAAAACACTAAATTAGCGCGCTTCCCCGACAACGGCGCCAAAAACTTGGTACGCCCGCAAAAGGTGTATATAAATACGCAAGTGCACGTGCCGTACAAGTAATAAAATGATGAGAAAGTGATCATTCCCACGAGGAAGTACTTAACTTAGCGCTCACAAATATTAATTTTCGCATTTACTCTAAATTCAAGCAAGTAATAATGATTGGTAGAGAAAACTTAATAATTCAAAAGCAACAATTACAACTCTAATTACGGTTACTTAAAATACTTTTACTTCACTTGGAAAGATAGTCTCACATGTGATTTTCCCTTGCTATGATGACAAAATATAAAAGTGATAATTCATGAAGTATTAATGATGATCTTGCATCGATTCTAAATTGGATAACTTTATCTCTCGATCTCCATTATCCGTTTATCCCAAATCCTCTAGTCGTCTCCAACTTAGATGAAACTAGAATAACATAAAGTGCTAGAATCACGGTTGCTAATTCAAGAGGAGATCTCTCTATCTCTCTTGGAATTATAATAAGATTTATGATACACTTTCAACGCTCCTCTCTCGAATCTCGCGATGAAGTATAAATACAGAAGTTTGGTTAAAAACTACACGACTCCTCTCTCGAATATCGCCGTGCAAACAAACGTTCATCTAGCCTGACTCATCTCTCAAATTTTTGCCAAACACTTTAAAGATGAAACTTAAACCAAAATCCCAAGAATAGATCATAAATTTAATAAAGATCAACATCAACACATTCACAAATTATAAATGAAAATTAAGTCATCATCACAACTAAGGTACTTCACACATGCAAGACTTAGGAATTTAGTTCATGAAGGAAGAGAGAAACCACAAATCAAAGTAGATCTTACTAGACATGATTCAGGAAATTAAAACGATGTAGAAACGTTTTTAGATTCAGATCTATCTCCTTAGTGAATGTTCAAGCCTCCTTCCTCCAAGCCCTAGCCTTGCATGTGTGAAGTACCTTAGTTGTGATGATGAAGATCCCCAAGTTCTTGCATGATTCAGGAAATTAAAACGATGTAGAAACGTTTTTAGATTCAGATCTATCTCTAAGAGGAAGAAGATCCCCAAGTTCTCTCCCTCTTTCTTTCCTTCTTTCTCGAATAATCTCCCCCCTCCTTCCAGTAATTTCGTCCTCTTAACTCTCTTCCCATAACTGAAAGGATGCCTCATTTGGAATTTCATTTAGGCGCCTCTTTTAAAATTCAAAATCTGAATTTCGTCGCCACGTTACAACCTGCTAATTTTCTGCGTTGCAACCTATTTTCTGCATCAGCAATAAATGATCCGGTGCTTCCCCGACTTGAATCCTTTAACCAATCTAGATAGAAAACCACGGAAAATGACCGAAATCAGTCCAATATGGATTAATAAGATATTTAAACATATTTTCTATAATTGGGGATTATTTTCCTCTTTTTAATGAAAATTAGAATAAATTAAGTAGAGAAATAACTTCCTTTTGAGAAGTTATCAGTGGTGTCAGAACCTACTACGTGGGCGAATGGCGAGCGATTCTAGTCGGGTAGTGGGAGGTTCGCTTAACCGACCTGGGGGATGTCGTTGATAGAAGTGGTGAAGGGTAGACGCTTCGAACCGTTTGCGAGCGCGAGGGGGGCAGTCCCTGGCGACACGATTTAGAGGACGAGACCCAGGTGGTGTCGGAACCTACTACGTGGGCGAATGGCGAGCGATTCTAGCCGGGTAGTGGGAGGTTCGCTTAACCGACCTGGGTGATGTCGTTGATAGAATCGGTGAAGGGCAGATGCTTCAAACCGTTTGCGAGAGCGAGGGGACATGCCCTGGCGACACGGTTTAGAGGACAAGACCCAGGTGGTGTCAGAACCTACTACGTGGGCGAATGGCGAGCGATTCTAGCCGGGTAGTGGGAGGTTCGCTTAACCGACCTGGGGGATGTCGTTGATAGAAGTGGTGAAGGGTAGACGCTTCGAACCGTTTGCGAGCGGGAGGGGGGGGGGGGGGCGCAGGCCCTGGCGACGCGGTTTAGAGGACGAGACCCAGGTGGTGTCGGAACCTACTACGTGGGCAAATGGCGAGCGATTCTAGCCGGGTAGCGGGATGTTCGCTTAACCGACCTGGGGGATGTCGTTGATAGAAGTGGTGAAGGGCAGACGCTTCGAACCGTTTGCGAGCGCGAGGGGGCAGGCCCTGGCGACGCGGTTTAGAGGACGAGACCTAGGTGGTGTCGGAACCTACTACGTGGGCGAATGGCGAGCGATTCGAGCCGGGTAGTGGGAGGTTCGCTTAACTGACCTGGGGGATGTCGTTGATATTACAACAATTGGCGCTGCTTGCAGTTGATCTTAACTGTATTTGAATAGCATGGTTTGAAGCAGAGAAAGCATTTCGAAATTTAACATACAATAGTTCTTGCGTAAACGCAGGCTTACGACTTGTCTAGAATAACTATTACAAACAAGAGTTCTTAATGACAATTTGACGAGTTTGGAATATAGTAAGATATTTCTGCCCGATTCCTAGCTCCTTTTGGGGCTTCAAGTTCTGTATGTGGTGGCGCACAGGGCGGCTCCTTGTCCAGGCTCCATCTGCTGCAGATAGCATGCGCGCGCTGCTTCCTGGTTTCCATGGACAACTCCAATTCCTCCTGGGGTGACAAACTTCATTGCGAGGTGTGGGATGGACGGGATAGCTCCAAATAGGACCTGCAACGGTCGACTGAAAATTGCATTGTAAGGCGATTCTGTCTCGATTACCACGAACTGCATGTCGCGGGTAGCCCTCCTAGGGAAATCTCCTAGGGTAACAGGGAGAGTGATGGTTCCTTTAACCGGGACAGGACTGTCGTTGAAGCCGTTGATTGGTCCAGAAGCTGGTTGGAGACTTTCTGGTAGGATCTTCATGCTGAGGAGAGTGGTCATGAACATGACGTTGACGGAGCTGCCGTTGTCTACCAATATCCGTTTGACGCGGAAGCTGGGGTTGCCGATCTCTGCGCTGACGACCAATGGATCCTGGTGCGGAATGAGCAGTCCCTTTAAATCTTCATCTCCAAGCTGATCGTCTCTGCCGGCAGGGCAATGGAATTGACGGTGGGGAATGAAACACTTGAGATGGTTTCCACCACCCCTACTACTTGTCTGTCGCTCTGCGCGCCTTTTCGAGCAGGCAGCTGTTCTCTATTTGCGGGATGGTTTTGCGTCTGGTCCTATAAGAACCTTCCGAGGATGCCTTGTCGAATGATACGCTCTATCTTATCTTTGAGTTTGATGCATTCTGTAAGACCCCTCCCCTTTTTTTTTGCAAACCGGGTCTTACCGCCCAGAACCGCCGTCTTGCGGTGGTACCCTCTCAAACATGGTCCCCACCACAACACGCCGATCCTGCCGGCTACTCAACTATATCCAGGCCAACCAAAATCTTAAAAGGAAGAGTGAATTAAAAGTACAAGTCCACAGTAATCACTTTGAATAGAGAAACATGTCCAACAAGAGATATTCATACAAAATAAGAGTTCATCAGAGTGCGGAAATTAGAATAAAAGTACAACATGGGCTTAAGCCCGGTCCTTGGATGCTTTCTTCGCCTCTCTCCTAGCGAAGATGTAACAATCTAAACATCCACACGGCTCGACTCCCTCAATGCCATATAACTCCGGCTTCTGACCTAGGTAAATGTGTAGCGTAGGTATATGAGGGGTCTTGCTTACCGGAGCTCTCCCGGCAGCAGCTGAGAGTCCAACTCCGGGCCTGTTCACCGTCTCAGGCACCACCCCGTGGGGGTTGACCTGGTCTTCCTGGTTCTCCTGTAAAAATAGGGTCCACTGACCGTCAGTCTAAAAGACTCAGCATATTCCTCACCGCCTCCACCCGCAACTCCTAGGAACCGTGCGGGAGGAGGAAACGGAGGACATCAAAGGGTAAATCAAGGTAGCAGGTGACAGGTGATAAAACTAGCAATGTATATCAAGTAAAAGATACATAGCTTCTAGCTAGGAGGAGTACACTAACCAAGATTACTCTAGCAGTTCTACAATTTGGCTTGTAATAAGAGCAAACAATAGGAGAAAGTTACAATAGCAGTAGTATGAATAAGTAAAGTAGTATGAAGAGCAGCTAGGAAAACTAACCTTAACTTATATGCGTACACAAAGGCACATAAGCTAAGGGAT
The DNA here is from genome assembly GCA_033032865.1 of Dactylorhiza incarnata. Classification (NCBI taxonomy): domain Eukaryota; kingdom Viridiplantae; phylum Streptophyta; class Magnoliopsida; order Asparagales; family Orchidaceae; genus Dactylorhiza; species Dactylorhiza incarnata. The sequence goes on from JAWHQI010000007.1 coordinate 10,495,179, forward strand.
CTGGCAAGCAATAAACTCATCGTATAAAAGAGCCCACACTGATTTATACGATGAGGTCTCTGTTTATGCAATGTGTCAAAGGCAATGTAGTATAAGGAGCAAATAAAAACGAGCATCTACGAAAGTAACCTTAACTTATACGCACACTCGAGGGCACATAAGCTAAGGGATCTGAAAGGTATAAACTCATCGTATAAAAGAGCCCACACTGATTTATACGATGAGGTCTCTATTTATGCAGAAATGCTATGCAATGTTATGCAATGCAATGATGCAATGTTTGTATTAATATTTCATAGTCATGCAACTCACTCACACGACTCTGTACGTACAGACCTTTAGTTCCCACTTTTCGGAGGTAGCTAACCTCTCGGGCACCTCCCGTCGTGGTCAAACGGTGGCAGAGGAGCGGGCGTCTCCTCACCTAGGTGGGTAAGTCACACTACCAGACCTAGGCCCAAACGTACGCTGTGATGCCGGTTCCCGGTACTCACGAGCTCCTGCGTACTAATCTGAATTGGCCAGGCATGGTTTAGGGGATTCGTTCCGTCGGACGCGCAGTAAACAACCTGGCCCCAATAAAACCACTAGCACTGCCGAGTCAAGGAACTGCTGTCGGTGTGACGACTAAAACAGAACCGAACACCCACCACAACTTACACACAAGTAACTTGTATTAGTTATTTACTACAGAGCCTCCAGCTCACATATTTACATCAACATTTAAAAGGTAGAGCCTACCGCTCGCCAGGCTATAGCCGCCTTAGGTTTAAACTACGAGCATACCGCTCACTAGACCATACTGGTCTTATGTTTAGACTACGAGCCTACCGCTCGCTAGACTACACAAGTCTTATAAGTAAATTATGAGCTTACCGCTCACTAGACTATACAATTCTTATATATAAACTACGAGTTTACCGCTCGCCGGACTATCCCAGTCCATCCTTATAACCCGAGCGTACCGCTCGCCGGACTATCCCAGTCCATCCTTACAACCCGAGCCTACCGCTCGCCGGACTATCCCAGTCCTTACTCATAACCCGTGCTAGTTCGGGATGGGGGTTAACTTGGCAGGTTTTCCTACTTAACTAGTTTTGTCTATAATTTAGTTGATCTTAGAAGCTTTAGGGTTAGCCTTGGGACTTCCGGAGGGTTACCCGGTGAGGGGCTCGCAGCGGTACTAGGAAGTGTGACGGGCTGACACCCCGAACTTCCTCTTCCCAAGGCACTTAATCTAGTTGGTATCTCCCCTTTTTACTTGATCCCCATTTTCCTCTCCAATTACATTAATTCCTTAAGATGAGTTAAACTTGGCTCCTAGGAGTGGGGGGAGTTCTTTTGAACTCCAACACCACCAATTGTGACCGGGTGCTGACTCTCCCGTCATCACATTCTAATCTCGAGTTCCCTTCTTCACCGAGGAACTGCACACATTCAATTAGCATTCTCAACCTTTCTTGGACCCACACTCCTATTCTTCGACATCCTTAACCCTGGGGTTTGCCTTAGATGTTTTCCGACTTCACCCTTGAGTCTTACCCTAGATGGCTCACCCGGCTAAGGTCAATTCTACTTTCATATAATCACTCACTACGACCAGTTGTGTGTGTGTGAGGCCCTTGATGAGGTCTAACCTCCTCTTCATATCACTGTAAACTCATACACCTATATCTTGCTAAACACACCCCAATCCTTATTTCCCAAGATGCCCTTAGAGACGCTCTTCCAAATAATCTGAGCCTTCATAATTAATAAGGAGTTAATAGTTCTACGTGTGAAGGTCAGTGGTGGTCTAATTCATGTAAATCAGTTTCGCTATTCGTAGACCGAAATAAGGTTGATGTAGATTTGACTCCTATGGTGCGATTTTGATCACATCATATCCAAACGAGTTCCAATTATTACCATAGGTTCACAAAGAGTGGTGATCTAACAACCTCATATCTTAATTTCATAAATTCTCTAGGGAATCTTAAGTCATAGTTTCTATTAAAAATAGGAGATGTGCGAATAGAGATTTACACATCAAGTATTAGATTATGATCTTAATAAACTCAGGGAAAATTACCATGACATAACACTGGTCTAAAAACACCAAGACCTGAGTTTCACATTTTTAGCAGGAATATTTGACCATAATTTCTATTTAACCTAAATGGGGTGCAAATAGGGGTTTGCACTACAAGTATTAGGTTATGACCTTAATAAATTCTGGGAAATTTCCATAGCACCTAATTGGTCTAAAAACACCAGATCCTAAGTCTCATATTATTCCAAGTAATATTTACCCTTAATTATCATTAATTACATTTGGTGTGCGTATAAGGGTTTACACTACAAGTGCTATGTTAAGACTTCAATAAATTCTGGGAAAATTATTATAGCACCATATTAGTCTAAAAACACCAGATCCTAAGTCTCATATTATTCCAAGTGATATTTACCCTTACTTATCATTTATTACATTTGGTGTGCGTATAAGGGTTTACACTACAAGTGCTATGTTAAGACTTCAATGGATATACATCCAAAAATTCTCAAATTAAAACCCTAGGTGTGTCTTCATACCCTTCATGCATGGTAGAAAGAAATCAAGGGAGTTGGTTAAGCCAATTGAAAGATATAGCCTTTTAAATTTCTGCCCCTACACAAGGAGCAGTCCTAGGAAAGAGGGTGCCCTGATGTCCATAGTGTACCAATTCAGATGATTAAGGTGTCAAATGAAAGTGAACCCATAGGGCTACAAAAGTTGTCTTTGCCACTTTTTGCAAATATGGCCTCTAAGGCCTTCAAAGATTGCATGCAAACTACTTAAAAAATCCTAGACAGAATTATTGTGGTCTGCTAATAGACATAAAGAGCAGTCCCAGAAAAGTGGCTCTACAAGGAGCTGTAGAGCTCCAAATTACTTGATCTCAAATCCTACAAGAAGTAGACGTCAAGAGCTACAAAAGTTATCTCAACCAACTTTTCATGGTATGACCTCTAAGGCCTTCAAAAATGGCATGCAAACTACATAAAAATCCTAGGCAGAATTATTGTGGTTTGCTAATAGACATAAAGAGCAGTCCCAGAAAAGTGGCTCTACAAGGAGCTGTAGAGCTCCAAATCACTTGATCTCAAATCCTACAGAAAGTAGACATCAAGAGCTACAAAAGTTGTCTCATCCAACTTTTCATGATATGGACTCTAAGGCTTTAAAAAATGGCATGCAAACTACATAAAAATCCTAGGCAGAATTATTGTGGTTTGCTAATATACATAAAGAGCAGTCCCAGAAAACTGGCTCTACAAGGAGCTGTAGAGCTCCAAATCACTTAATCTTAAATCCTACAGAAAGTAGACATCAAGAGCTACAAAAGTTGTCTCAGCCAACTTTTCATGATATGGAATCTAAGGCCTTCAAAAATGGCATGCAAACTACATAAAAATCCTAGGCAGAATTATTGTGGTTTGCTAATAGACATAAAGAGCAGTCCCAGAAAAGTGGCTCTACAAGGAGCTGTAGAGCTCCAAATCACTTGATCTCAAATCCTACAGAAAGTAGACATCAAGAGCTACAAAAGTTGTATCAGCAAACTTTTCATGATATGGACTCTAAGGCCTTCAAAAATGGCATGCAAACTACATAAAAATCCTAGGCAGAATTATTGTGGTTTGCTAATAGACATAAAGAGCAGTCCTAGAAAAATGGCTCTACAAGGAGCTGTAGTGCTCCAAATCACTTGATCTCAAATCCTACAGGAATTAGACATCAAAAGCTACAAAAATTATCTCAGCCAACTTTTCATGATATGGCCTCTAAGGCCTTCAAAAATTGTATGCAAACTACTTCAAAAAAAATCCTATAAATTAAGAAGTGTGACAAACCATATTTATGGAATTTTACTAAGTAATATTCATCCAATAATTCTACCAAAAATCTCAGAAGTTCAAAACTAGATTTCACATGATTTTCCATGGTTTGCACAATCCCCAAATACTTTTCATCACAAAAATCTCATTTAATTAAAAAGGCAACATAAGGTAATTTATCATGATTTTCAAGTAAACAATATCTAACAATTCACACAAGATTTCCAGAGGTCCTAAATGATGTTACAAGGTGATCCCCAGAGTTTCATATTTTTCCATAAGCTTTTCCCCATGAAATTTCCATGGACAACATTATGTGACCTAAGTCATGTTAAATCAAAGTAAGGGGTTTTTGGTCTTTAGGGTCCCCACCATTCATTGGAGTGGCATGTTTTGATATTATGAAGGTGCTGCCTAAGTTTCAGAGGCTAACACCAAGCCTTCTCTTCTGAAAATACAACAATAGACTTTTGTCTATTGGCACACCAAATCACATAAGAGTAGAGACAAACAAATTGAAATTCCTCTACATGCAGAGATCCATTTGACCTCAAATTTTAACCATGGGTTGCTAGTACCTAGATAAGGTTAACCCCCAAATTTGGGGTCAGTTGGAGTTATATAACCCCAAAAATATCATTTATTTAATTTCCTAAGTTTTGAACAAAACTTTAGAAAAAGTACCTCCTAAAATTCTGATATTTTTACCTAAGCTAAATTTGGGTCACATGCATGCATGTACCAAGTTTCAGCTTCATAAGTACTACCAGTAACAAGATATGCACTTTTAAAATTCAGGATTTGGTTTTGACCAGCCTCACTAAAATGAGTGCTGTGAGTCCTACATTTAACCAAATGACTTGATTCTACTTCCAAATGAGAGTAGACATCCAAGCCTACAAAAGTTGTCTCTGGCGATTTTTCTCAAAATGGCCTCTAAAGGCCTTAAAATTCAACATGAATAAACATGTCAAAGTGTGACAGAAAATACATATATCAGAATAATTAAAATAGCTATATTAAAACGATCCAGCGCGAATTTCAGCGCAGATCCAATGGCAGCCCGTCATCGTCCCCGACAGCCGACGGCTGGGATCGATCCCGCCTGGACCGCCTTCCTCCTTCAATTCCCGGCCATCCACGGCCCTCCACCGCCGACCACCGCCTCCACCACCTCCGTTGAGGTGGTGGCTAACGCCAGGCGGCGACACGGCCGCCTGAGAACCCGTCTCCGGCGATCCCGAGCAAGAAGAAAAGCTAGGGATTTCTCCCTCGTTCTCGCATGGGATCGGGCTCAATTGAGCCCGATGTCTCTCCTAGGGGAGTCTAGATACTAGCACAGATGGAGGGGGGAAGGAACTTGCCTGAGCACGGCCTTGGCGGCGGGCGTTGCGGCGGAGGAAGATCGCGTTCCTATTCCCGGCTTCCATGGCGTTTTCTGTGCGGCTGAGCTCAAAAACTTCTTCTGAAGAGGGGGCTCGACTGCTCTGGGAGTTCTGAACGTTGTGAGAGGGAGAAAAGAGGGAGGGGGGAGTGTTTATGGCCTGCTGCCATTAAGGCCGTTCGGCCAACCTCCTTGCCGCCCATGGCAGCCAATCAAGGCCTCCTCCCCACTGCCCCAGACCGACGGGAATTCATTCCCCCAGCTCAGAGCAAGCTTTGGGGAATGGAAAGGAGGTGCCATTTGGCAGCCATCCCCCCATTTCCTCCTCTTTTGCCTCCCCCTTGTCTTCTTCCCATTAAAGCTTAATCCAAAGGTAATTAACCCCCTCTCACTCGAAATTTTAGGTGTCCATGGTCTGGTTATCATGTGGGCTGCCTCCTTAGGCTATGGAATTGGGTTAAGCCCACTTAATTTGAGCTTTGGACTCACTTGACCCAATTAGGGTAAATTGGGGATTTTTAGGTTTGGGATTGACTCAAGCTTACACCCTCAATATGATTGACCCATGTTACTCCCTAAGACCCTATGGACCTACTCCAAAAGAATTGAGTCAAGGTGGGGTCAATTGGGGCTTGAGTGCACTTAATTGCCTATAGGGGCAATTTGGGTATTTTGTTGATTTTGCCCTAATTCTCTTTGGTTGAATGAACACTATGCTCCATTTAGGCCTCACATACTCCCCTTAGGGTTTGTGGATGATCAATTTGGTCATACTAAGTCAATTGGAGGTTGATTTGAGTTCTAGTACATTTTTGGTCAATTTGGGGCTTCTTAGAGATTGACCCAATTTCCCCAAATTGACAACCCTATGATGGGGCTTTGGGGTCCATTAGGTCCCTTAGGGGGGGTTGCCATATGATAGTGGCTTCAATTTGATCAATTGGGGTTCAATTGTCCTTATTCATGGTGGTTTGACCTAGGATTGTTCATTGTTGACTTTTGGTCAATTTGACCAATTTGGTTGGCCCCAAGGGTCCCTAGTGGCCTACTTGCCCTCCTAGTTGGTCATAGGGATCATGGTGAGGTTATGTTGGCTTTTTGAAGTCTTTTGGTCACCTCTAGGCTAGGGCATCAAAATTTGCTATTTGCACCCCAAAGTGCATTCCTTCCCATTTTAATGAGTTCATGGGGCCTTCTTGGCCCACTTTGTGTACTCAACTCACCATATGAACTATTCATGGTTATGTGGGGTTTATAAGATATTTTATCCTTCCTTTTGGTTCACTTCTCATTAGGTTGGATCATGATGGCTAAGTGCACACCATGTGTTTTTTCACCTCTTCCATTTTCATCCTAGGGTTGTAGGTCACTTATCCTATTTTTGTCATGACTTGTCATGACAAAAATCATCTAGGGGCCTAGTAGTTTGGGGAATGTTACAAATCCCAATACAAAACAAAACAATTTCGTCCCCGAAATTTAGGATCGGGTGTACGGGTTTTCAGATCAAGCACAATAAAATGAAAATCAAATATATTCTCGTAATCGAGTTTTACCTGATTCAAATAGTTTCGGGTAGCGTTGCTGCATTAGATCCAGTGGTTCCCAAGTATGTTCCTCCTGCCCGTGGTTGGACTAAAGGACCTTTACTAATGGCACCTTCTTTCGTCGTAGAACCCGGATGCTGGAGTCGTCAATCCGGGTAGGCTCCAAACGGATTGACCGATCTGTGTCTACTGGGCCTGAGGTACGAGTGATCTGTTGTTCTGGCTTAAGCAGAGCCTTCCGGAGCGAAGAGACGTGGAAGACGTCGTGCAGGTTCTCTAATTTTGGTGGTAGCTCCAGTCGGTATGCCAGAGGGCCAATCCGCTCCAGGATTCTGTAAGGTCCCATATACCTAGAACTGAGCTTCTTTAGCCTCCTTACCCGTGTGACACCGTGCACTGGACGTACCTTCAGAAACACTTTGTCTCCCACCCGAAATTCTACCTTACGATGCCTCGCGTAGTAATATTTGTCCTGTCGACTCTGGGCTTCTAGCATCTGCTCCCGAATTAGTCGCACCAGAGCGTCCGTGTCCTCTTCAAACTTCGACCCTGGCACCCCTGGAAAATCATCCTGAACCCATGACAGCGGGGTTCTGCATTTACGACCATACAATGCTTCGTAGGGGGCCATGCCGATGCTGGATTGATGGCTATTATTGTAAGAAAACTCGGCGAGTGGCAGCAACCTTTCCCAAGGTTTGTTGCGGTCCAGAATGCAGAGGCGTAGTAGGTCTTCCATCGTCCGAATTGTACGTTCAGTTTGACCATCTGTCTGAGGGTGGAAGGCGGTGCTGAAGGTCAGCCGAGATCCCAGATAGGCTTGAACAGCCTTCCATTCCCGAGACGTGAACCGGCCATCCCGATCGGACACGATCGACTTAGGGACTCCGTGGTACCGAACAAATTTCTCTACAAATAGTCGTACTAACGTTCCGACCGGAGCACCCTTCCTGACTTGAATAAACCGAGGCACCTTCGTCAGCCTGTCAACAATCACCCATACAGAGTCATTCCCGGAGTGGGAGCGAGGTAGCCCATGCACGAAGTCCATAGATATGTTATCAAACTTCCACTCAGGCACAGGTAGAGGCTGCAATAGTCCCCCTGGCTTCTTGCATTCTGCCTTCACTTGTTGACAAGATACACAGTGCGTCACAAAACGGGCGATGTCTTTCTTCATACCGGGCCAGTACATCGACTTTCTCAGATCCGTCGTCATTTTGGAGACGCCCGGATGTATGGAGTACTTGCTATTATGTGCCTCAGCCATGATATCTTCCTGAATCCTGTCTCCTTGTGGTATGAGTATCCGCCCACGGAAGTGAATGAGACCATCACACAAGGTAAAGTTCCCGGAGGGGCCTGACTCCAGGGCCGCAAACACTGGTTCCAATGATGCATCTTGTCTTTGCCCAAATTTAATGCGATCTTGGATGTCGCAGGTCATGCTCATGGCTGCCAAGTATTCTGCATAGGTCTCGGGGTTGGCCTTAGATATCAGTGTGACTTGCGTGTCCTGAAGTACCCTTATCAGTTCCATAACCATTAATCGAGGTTCCGTGTCGGATGTACTCGCTCTTCGGCTAAGTGCGTCTGCTACCGTGTTTGCCTTCCCGGGGTGATAGTGCATTGTGTATTGATAGTCACACAAGAACTCTAGCCATCTCCGTTGGCGTAGATTCAAGTCCTTCTGGGTGTCGATGTACTTGAGATTCTTGTGATCCGAGAAGATCTCGCAATGAACCCCATATAAGTAGTGCCTCCAAATCTTCAAGGCAAAAATCACTGCTCCGAGCTCTAAGTCGTGTACCGGATAATTTTGTTCATGTTTCTTTAATTGTCTTGAGGCATAAGCAATCACATGACCATGTTGCATGAGGACAACACCCATTCCTTGATAAGATGCGTCGGTGTAGATTTGAAATCCCTCCTTTCCGGATGGGAGGGTAAGAATGGGGGATGTGGTGAGTCGGTTCTTCAACTCCTGAAAGGCTGCCTCACACTTGTCTGTCCACACAAATGCAGCATCCTTCTTTGTTAACGACGTGAGGGGAAGTGCAATCCTTGAAAATCCCTCCACGAACTTACGATAATATCCGGCTAGTCCCAGGAAGCTGCGGACATCCGAGGCCGACTTTGGTTGCGGCCAATCCCTTACTGCCCGTTCCTTGGCCGGATCCACTGCCAACCCGGCCCCACTGATCACGTGCCCTAGGAAAGCCACCTCCTGTAGCCAAAATTGGCACTTCGAGAACTTTGCATACATTTGATGTTGCCGTAACTTGCTCAAGACTTGAGTCAAGTGTTGGGTATGCTCCTCCTTTGTTTTGGAGTAGATTAAGATGTCATCAATAAACACGATAACGAACCTATCTAGGTAAGGTTCGAATACATGGTTCATTAAGCTCATGAATGCAGAGGGAGCATTCGTGAGCCCGAATGGCATCACTGTAAATTCATATAATCCGTAACGAGAACTGAAGGCCGTCTTTGGGATGTCCTCCTCTCGTATTCGCAACTGATAGTATCCGGACCTCAAATCGAGCTTAGAGAACCAGAAGGCCCCTGTAGCAGGTCAAATAGCTCATCAATCCTCAGTAGCGGATATGTGTTCCGTACCGTCAGCCGATTCAGCTCTCGGTAGTCAATGCAGAGACGAAGTGACCCATCCTTCTTCTTTACAAATAGTACCGGTGCTCCCCAGGGTGATGAGCTTGGTCTGACGAACCCTGAGTCCACAAGTTCCTGGAGTTGAGTCCTGAACTCAGCCAATTCTCTTGGTGCCATTCTATATGGTGCCCGAGACACCGGTTTTGCTCCTGGTACTAGTTGAATTTGGAAGTCCTTTTCCCTGTGTGGCGGTAGTTCGGGTAGTTTTTCTGGGAAGACATCAGGAAATTTTTGAACTACGGGAATATCAATCAGGGGATTACTTTCCTCCTTCATTTCAAAGCAGATCATGAAGACTTCATCTCCTTGCAAGTGGGCCTTGACAGCTTGAATTGATGAGATTAAATGACGAGAGATAGGTTTAATACCTTCGATCACCACATCGTCGCCCTCGTGTTTTAGCATGATTTTCTTTGCCTGACAATCGATCTTGGCGTGGTTCCAGTATAGCCAGTTCATGCCTAAGATTAGATCGTAGCCCTTCATCTTTAGCAGTGTTGCCGGCGCTTCGAACATCTTCCCTCCGATCTCCACATTCATGTTGCACTTAGCACATGTTTCTATCTCTGACCCGTCCGCCAGTCGCACCTTCCTTTCGACGCCTTCGAAGTGTTGTACTTGGTCCAAGTCGTCCACGAATTCCGCCGAAACGAATGAGTGGGAGGCGCCCGTATCGAAAAGGGTGTACGCAGGCTTTTTACATACTAGCACTATACCTGGGTGATTTTGCGATTTTAGTTTATTGTTTGACGTAAGCTAAAGATCGGCAAGTAATTAAACAATTATGTAGGGAAAACTGAGGTACCTGTGATCACATCCTCTGGATTTCTGGGTTCGGCAAGATCCAGTGCATACATTTGCTCTGGCTGCCTGCCTCTACCTGGTGGCCCTCGACCTCGTCCACGTCCTCGGCCTCGACCCCTGATTTGTTGTACCGGTGGTGCTGCTATAGGTAGGGGTGGGGGGTTACCCCATCTCTGAGGGCAGTGGTCCCGCACATGTCCTGGTTGGTGACACCAGAAACACACTGGCGGGGGATGTGCTCCACCTTCTTGTTCTCGGGGCTCCTGTATCCGCAACGGCTGAGGTGCAAGTACAGTCGGGGGTCTCTGGTCCGGTCGGGGGTCTGGATGAGGTTGTCCTCTGCCTCTTTGATGTCTAATGAATCCACCGCGCTGTCGGTGGTCCCGTCCTCTATTCCCGTTTCCATCTTCCGCTGCCCTTTTTCCTCGGCCCTTCACCATTTGCTGATCTGCCTCCAGTCTTCTTGCTGCTTCACTGATTCGGGCTAAACTGGAGTCCGCTACATATTGTAGGGAGTGTCTGAGATCGTCTCGTAGGCCCTTGAAGAACCTCTTGGCGTACCCAGAGTCGCTTAATTGATGTGATGTAGCGAAGCGAGTCAGGTGAGAGAACTCCCGCTGGTAATCCAATACTGAAAGATTCCCCTGCCTCAGATGCAAGAACCTTTCCTCCAGTTCATCTCTTGCTGTTTGAGGCACAAAGTGCTCAAGTAGTGCCTCCTTAAACTCTTCCCACGTGATGTCTGTGTACTCAAGACCGGCAAAGGTGGTGTCTAAAGCTGACTTCCACCATCTCTTAGCATGAGATTTTAGGGCAGGAACAACCAAGGACACTGCAACATCCGTCGGGCAACGAATCCCTGCCAGCATTTCTTGGATTGCATCCAGCCATTCCTCCGTTTGCACCACTGACTCAGATCCTGTGTAAGATGGGGGGGGGGGGAGAGGCCCCGGAAGACGCTCAACCAGTTTGCCCCTGGGTTGGGGGCCTGAAGTGGGACCTGTTGCTGAGTAAAAGCCTGCAGGATAGCGGTCAGTGTGTGACCCAGCTCCGTTTGTTGGAACTGGACGGGAGCCGGTGGGGGAGGGACCGCATTCTGTGCGGGAGGTACTTCGTCTTGCAGTGGGGGAACCGTAGCCTGTTCCGGAGGGACTTCATCTTGCACTGAGGGAATCACGACCTGAACATGGGGAATCGTTCTCCGGTTGGGAACATTTACCGGAGGCTACATAAGAAAAGTGCTTAATTAGAAATGTTGACCCTAAGCATCTCGTTCGATGGACAATTTAACGTGATTTCTCCTATGGGCACACCATTGCTTCCGCTGCTAGTTTGTCCTCAAACTAACTCGAGCGGGGTTGCCCTAGGGGTGTGGACTCCTTATTTGGATCGGTTTTGGCTAAGCTGATACCAGTTTGTAAGACCCCTCCCTTTTTTTTTTTGCAAACCGGGTCTTACCGCCCAGAACCACCGTCTTGCGGTGGTACCCTCTCAAACATGGTCCCCACCACAACACGCCGATCCTGCCGGCTACTCAACTATATCCAGGCCAACAAAAATCTTAAAAGGAAGAGTGAATTAAAAGTACAAGTCCACAGTAATCACTTCGAATAGAGAAACATGTCCAACAAGAGATATTCATACAAAATAAGAGTTCATCAGAGTGCGGAAATTAGAATAAAAGTACAACATGGGCTTAAGCCCGGTCCTCGGATGCTTTCTTCGCCTCTCTCCTAGCGAAGATGTAACAATCTAAACATCCACACGGCTCGACTCCCTCAATGGCATATAACTCCGGCTTCTGACCTGGGTAAATGTGTAGCGTAGGTATATGAGGGGTCTTGCTTACCGGAGCTCTCCCGGCAGCAGCTGAGAGTCCAACTCCGGGCCTGTTCACCGTCTCAGGCACCACCCCCTGGGGGTTGACCTGGTCTTCCTGGTTCTCCTGTAAAAATAGGGTCCACTGACCGTCAGTCTAAAAGACTCAGCATATTCCTCACCGCCTCCACCCGCAACTCCTAGGCACCGTGCGGGAGGAGGAAACGGAGGACATCAAAGGGTAAATCAAGGTAGCAGGTGACAGGTGATAAAACTAGCAATGTATATCAAGTAAAAGATACATAGCTTCTAGCTAGGAGGAGTACACTAACCAAGATTACTCTAGCAGTTCTACAATTTGGCTTGTAATAAGAGCAAACAATAGGAGAAAGTTACAATAGCAGTAGTATGAATAAGTAAAGTAGTATGAAGAGCAGCTAGGAAAACTAACCTTAACTTATATGCGTACACAAAGGCACATAAGCTAAGGGATCTGGCAAGCAATAAACTCATCGTATAAAAGAGCCCACACTGATTTATACGATGAGGTCTCTGTTTATGCAATGTGTCAAAGGCAATGTAGTATAAGGAGCAAATAAAAACGAGCATCTACGAAAGTAACCTTAACTTATACGCACACTCGAGGGCACATAAGCTAAGGGATCTGAAAGGTATAAACTCATCGTATAAAAGAGCCCACACTGATTTATACGATGAGGTCTCTGTTTATGCAGAAATGCTATGCTATGTTATGTAATGCAATGATGCAATGTTTGTATTAATATTTCATAGTCATGCAACTCACTCACACGACTCTGTACGTACAGACCTTTAGTTCCCACTTTTCGGAGGTAGCTAACCTCTCGGGCACCTCCCGTCGTGGTCAAACGGTGGCAGAGGAGCGAGCGTCTCCTCACCTAGGTGGGTAAGTCACACTACCAGACCTAGGCCCAAACGTACGCTGTGATACCGGTACCCGGTACTCACGAGCTCCTGCGTACTAATCTGAATTGGCCAGGCAGGGTTTAGGGGATTCGTTCCGTCGGACGCGCAGTAAACAACCTGGCCCCAATAAAACCACTAGCACTGCCGAGTCAAGGAACTGCTGTCGGTGTGACGACTAAAACAGAACCGAAGACCCACCATAACTTACACACAAGTAACTTGTATTAGTTATTTACTAAAGAGCCTCCAACTCACATATTTACATCAACATTTAAAAGGTAGAGCCTACCGCTCGCCAGGCTATACCCGCCTTAGGTTTAAACTACGAGCATACCGCTCACTAGACCATACTGGTCTTATGTTTAGACTACGAGCCTACCGCTCGCTAGACTACACAAGTCTTATAAGTAAATTATGAGCTTACCGCTCACTAGACTATACAATTCTTATATATAAACTACGAGTTTACCGCTCGCCGGACTATCCCAGTCCATCCTTATAACCCGAGCGTACCGCTCGCCGGACTATCCCAGTCCATCCTTACAACCTGAGCCTACCGCTCGCCGGACTATCCCAGTCCTTACTCATAACCCGTGCTAGTTCGGGATGGGGGTTAACTTGGCAGGTTTTCCTACTTAACTAGTTTTGTCTATAATTTAGTTGATCTTAGAAGCTTTAGGGTTAGCCTTGGGACTTCCGGAGGGTTACCCGGTGAGGGGCTCGCAGCGGTACTAGGAAGTGTGACGGGCTGACACCCCGAACTTCCTCTTCCCAAGGAACTTAATCTAGTTGGTATCTCCCCTTTTTACTTGATCCCCATTTTCCTCTCCAATTACATTAATTCTTTAAGATGAGTTAAACTTGGCTCCTAGGAGCGGGGGGAGTTCTTTTGAACTCCAACACCACCAATTGTGACCGGGTGCTGACTCTCCCGTCATCACATTCTAATCTCGAGTTCCCTTCTTCACCGAGGAACTGCACACATTCAATTAGGATTCTCAACCTTTCTTGGACCCACACTCCTATTCTTCGACATCCTTAACCCTGGGGTTTGCCTTAGATGTTTTCCGACTTCACCCTTGAGTCTTACCCTAGATGGCTCACCCGGCTAAGGTCAATTCTACTTTCATATAATCACTCACTACGACCAGTTGTGTGTGTGTGAGGCCCTTGATGAGGTCTAACCTCCTCTTCATATCACTGTAAACTCATACACCTATATCTTGCTAAACACACCCCAATCCTTATTTCCCAAGATGCCCTTAGAGACGCTCTTCCAAATAATCTGAGCCTTCATAATTAATAAGGAGTTAATAGTTCTACGTGTGAAGGTCAGTGGTGGTCTAATTCATGTAAATCAGTTTCGCTATTCGTAGACCGAAATAAGGTTGATGTAGATTTGACTCCTATGGTGCGATCTTGATCACATCATATCCAAACGAGTTCCAATTATTACCATAGGTTCGCAAAGAGTGGTGATCTAACAACCTCATATCTTAATTTCATAAATTCTCTAGGGAATCTTAAGTCATAGTTTCTATTAAAAATAGGAGATGTGCGAATAGAGATTTACACATCAAGTATTAGATTATGATCTTAATAAACTCAGGGAAAATTACCATGACATAACACTGGTCTAAAAACACCAAGACCTGAGTTTCACATTTTTAGCAGGAATATTTGACCATAATTTCTATTTAACCTAAATGGGGTGCAAATAGGGGTTTGCACTACAAGTATTAGGTTATGACCTTAATAAATTCTGGGAAATTTCCATAGCACCAAATTGGTCTAAAAACACCAGATCCTAAGTCTCATATTATTCCAAGTAATATTTACCCTTAATTATCATTAATTATATTTGGTGTGCGTATAAGGGTTTACACTACAAGTGCTATGTTAAGACTTCAATAAATTCTGGGAAAATTATTATAGCACCATATTAGTCTAAAAACACCAGATCCTAAGTCTCATATTATTCCAAGTGATATTTACCCTTACTTATCATTTATTACATTTGGTGTGCGTATAAGGGTTTACACTACAAGTGCTATGTTAAGACTTCAATGGATATACATCCAAAAATTCTCAAATTAAAACCCTAGGTGTGTCTTCATACCCTTCATGCATGGTAGAAAGAAATCAAGGGAGTTGGTTAAGCCAATTGAAAGATATAGCCTTTTAAATTTCTGCCCCTACACAAGGAGCAGTCCTAGGAAAGAGGGTGCCCTGATGTCCACAGTGTACCAATTCAGATGATTAAGGTGTCAAATGAAAGTGAACCCATAGGGCTACAAAAGTTGTCTTTGCCACTTTTTGCAAATATGGCCTCTAAGGCCTTCAAAGATTGCATGCAAACTACTTAAAAAATCCTAGACAGAATTATTGTGGTCTGCTAATAGACATAAAGAGCAGTCCCAGAAAAGTGGCTCTACAAGGAGCTGTAGAGCTCCAAATCACTTGATCTTAAATCCTACAGGAAGTAGACATCAAGAGCTACAAAAGTTATCTCAGCCAACTTTTCATGGTATGACCTCTAAGGCCTTCAAAAATGGCATGCAAACTACATAAAAATCCTAGGCAGAATTATTGTGGTTTGCTAATAGACATAAAGAGCAGTCCCAGAAAAGTGGCTCTACAAGGAGCTTTTGAGCTCCAAATCACTTGATCTCAAATCCTACAGAAAGTAGACATCAAGAGCTACAAAAGTTGTTTCAGCCAACCTTTCATGATATGGACTCTAAGGCCTTCAAAAATGGCATGCAAACTACATAAAAATCCTAGGCAGAATTATTGTGGTTTGCTAATAGACATAAAGAGCAGTCCCAGAAAAGTGGCTCTACAAGGAGCTGTAGAGCTCCAAATCACTTGATCTCAAATCCTACAGAAAGTAGACATCAAGAGCTACAAAAGTTGTCTCAGCCAACTTTTCATGATATGGACTCTAAGGCCTTCAAAAATGGCATGCAAACTACATAAAAATCCTAGGCAGAATTATTGTGGTTTGCTAATAGACATAAAGAGCAGTCCCAGAAAAGTGGCTCTACAAGGAGCTGTAGAGCTCCAAATCACTTGATCTCAAATCCTACAGAAAGTAGACATCAAGAGCTACAAAAGTTGTATCAGCAAACTTTTCATGATATGGACTCTAAGGCCTTCAAAAATGGCATGCAAACTACATAAAAATCCTAGGCAGAATTATTGTGGTTTGCTAATAGACATAAAGAGCAGTCCTAGAAAAATGGCTCTACAAGGAGCTGTAGTGCTCCAAATCACTTGATCTCAAATCCTACAGGAAGTAGACATCAAAATCTACAAAAATTA
Source organism: Dactylorhiza incarnata (assembly GCA_033032865.1). Lineage (NCBI taxonomy): Eukaryota > Viridiplantae > Streptophyta > Magnoliopsida > Asparagales > Orchidaceae > Dactylorhiza > Dactylorhiza incarnata. Next base: position 10,511,529 of record JAWHQI010000007.1, read on the forward strand.
TCTCAGCCAACTTTTCATGATATGGCCTCTAAGGCCTTCAAAAATTGTATGCAAACTACTTCAAAAAAATCCTATAAATTAAGAAGTGTGACAAACCATATTTATGGAATTTTACTAAGTAATATTCATCCAATAATTCTACCAAAAATCTCAGAAGTTCAAAACTAGATTTCACATGATTTTCCATGGTTTGCACAATCCCCAAATACTTTTCATCACAAAAATCTCATTTAATTAAAAAGGCAACATAAGGTAATTTATCATGATTTTCAAGTAAACAATATCTAACAATTCACACAAGATTTCCAGAGGTCCTAAATGATGTTACAAGGTGATCCCCAGAGTTTCATATTTTTCCATAAGCTTTTCCCCATGAAATTTCCATGGACAACATTATGTGACCTAAGTCATGTTAAATCAAAGTAAGGGGTTTTTGGTCTTTAGGGTCCCCACCATTCATTGGAGTGGCATGTTTTGATATTATGAAGGTGCTGCCTAAGTTTCAGAGGCTAACACCAAACCTTCTCTTCTGAAAATACAACAATAGACTTTTGTCTATTGGCACACCAAATCACATAAGAGTAGAGACAAACAAATTGAAATTCCTCTACATGCAGAGATCCATTTGACCTCAAATTTTAACCATGGGTTGCTAGTACCTAGATAAGGTTAACCCCCAAATTTGGGGTCAGTTGGAGTTATATAACCCCAAAAATATCATTTATTTAATTTCCTAAGTTTTGAACAAAACTTTAGAAAAAGTACCTCCTAAAATTCTGATATTTTTACCTAAGCTAAATTTGGGTCACATGCATCCATGTACCAAGTTTCAGCTTCATAAGTACTACCAGTAACAAGATATGCACTTTTAAAATTCAGGATTTGGTTTTGACCAGCCTCACTAAAATGAGTGTTGTAAGTCCTACAGTTAACCAAATGACTTGATTCCACTTCCAAATGAGAGTAGACATCTAAGCCTACAAAAGTTGTCTCTGGCGATTTTTCTCAAAATGGCCTCTAAAGGCCTTAAAATTCAACATGAATAAACATGTCAAAGTGTGACAGAAAATACATATATCAGAATAATTAAAATAGCTATATTAAAACGATCCAGCGCGAATTTCAGCGCAGATCCAACGGCAGCCCGTCATCGTCCCCGACAGCCGACGGCTGGGATCGATCCCGCCTGGACCGCCTTCCTCCTTCAATTCCCGGCCATCCACGGCCCTCCACCGCCGGCCACCGCCTCCACCACCTCCGTTGAGGTGGTGGCTAACGCCAGGCGGCGACACGGCCGCCTGAGAACCCGTCTCCGGCGATCCCGAGCAAGAAGAAAAGCTCGGGATTTCTCCCTCGTTCTCGCATGGGATCGGGCTCAATTGAGCCCGATGTCTCTCCTAGGGGAGTCTAGATACTAGCACAGATGGATGGGGGAAGGAACTTGCCTGAGCACGGCCTTGGCGGCGGGCGTTGCGGCGGAGGAAGATCGCGTTCCTATTCCCGGCTTCCATGGTGTTTTCTGTGCGGCTGAGCTCTAAAACTTCTTCTGAAGAGGGGGCTCTACTGCTCTGGGAGTTCTGAACGTTGTGAGAGGGAGAAAAGCGGGGGGGGGGGGGGGGGGGGGGGGGGGAGTGTTTATGTCCTGCTGCCATTAAGGCTGTTCGGCCAACCTCCTTGCCGCCCATGGCAGCCAATCAAGGCCTCCTCCCCACTGCCCCAGACCGACGGGAATTCATTCCCCCAGCTCAGAGCAAGCTTTGGGGAATGGAAAGGAGGTGCCATTTGGCAGCCATCCCCCCATTTCCTCCTCTTTTGCCTCCCCCTTGTCTTCTTCCCATTAAAGCTTAATCCAAAGGTAATTACCCCCCTCTCACTCGAAATTTCAGGTGTCCATGGTCTGGTTATCATGTGGGCTGCCTCCTTAGGCTATGGAATTGGGTTAAGCCCACTTAATTTGAGCTTTGGACTCACTTGACCCAATTAGGGTAAATTGGGGATTTTTAGGTTTGGGCTTGACTCAAGCTTACACCCTCAATATGATTGACCCATGTTACTCCCTAAGACCCTATGGACCTACTCCAAAAGAATTGAGTCAAGGTGGGGTCAATTGGGGCTTGAGTGCACTTAATTGCCTATAGGGGCAATTTGGGTATTTTGTTGATTTTGCCCTAATTCTCTTTGGTTGAATGAACACTATGCTCCATTTAGGCCTCACATACTCCCCTTAGGGTTTGTGGATGATCAATTTGGTCATACTAAGTCAATTGGAGGTTGATTTGAGTTCTAGTACATTTTTGGTCAATTTGGGGCTTCTTAGAGATTGACCCAATTTCCCCAAATTGACAACCCTATGATGGGGCTTTGGGGTCCATTAGGTCCCTTAGGGGGGGTTGCCATATGAGAGTGGCTTCAATTTGATCAATTGGGGTTCAATTGTCCTTATTCATGGTGGTTTGACCTAGGATTGTTCATTGTTGACTTTTGGTCAATTTGACCAATTTGGTTGGCTCCAAGGGTCCCTAGTGGCCTACTTGCCCTCCTAGTTGGTCATAGGGATCATGGTGAGGTTATGTTGGCTTTTTGAAGTCTTTTGGTCACCTCTAGGCTAGGGCATCAAAATTTGCTATTTGCACCCCAAAGTGCATTCCTTCCCATTTTAATGAGTTCATGGGGCCTTCTTGGCCCACTTTGTGTACTCAACTCACCATATGAACTATTCATGGTTATGTGGGGTTTATAAGATATTTTATCCTTCCTTTTGGTTCACTTCTCATTAGGTTGGATCATGATGGCTAAGTGCACACCATGTGTTTTTTCACCTCTTCCATTTTCATCCTAGGGTTCTAGGTCACTTATCCTATTTTTGTCATGACTTGTCATGACAAAAATCATCTAGGGGCCTAGTAGTTTGGGGAATGTTACACATTCCTCGGTGGCGTGTCCTGCACCTCGGTGGAACTCGCAGTACTTCGACTGATTTCCCCTGCCCTGGGGAAGTTCTCTTGGCCTTTGTAGTGCCGGGTTATCCTGTATTGCGTAGAGTACGTTTGTGCGGGAGGTATTGAGTGGTACGTACTCTTGGTAGGTTTTGGGGGGCTTGTTCCCAGGACGGTCTTGTTGACATAAATTTCCTTGGCGCTCCTCTTGCTGCTTCGGGGCTGGCTCTTCTCTATTCCTCTTTACCACTCATTTGAATTGTCGGCGGTGAGCTTCGATGGCTTCGTCCGCCGCTATCTGTGCCTCCACTCGGTGCACCAGGTCTGGATAGCTTGGTACTGTCTCCCTCATCAGAGCAGAGTAAAATCCGCTTGGGCGGAGTCCCCCCAGGAAAACGCCGCGCAGAAGCTCGGGATCAACCCCTGGGATTTGTCGCGCCTCAGCCGTGAAGCGACGGAAAAAGTCTTTGAGGGTCTCTCCTTCGTTCTGGCGAATCCCTGAAAGATGTGAGGGATCTCGAACGATTCTTCGGTTAGCGACGAACTGGTCCGTAAACTGCTGTGCGAGCTCGGTGAAGTTGATGACGGATCCATCCCGTAGGGAATGAAACCAAGTGCGTGCCTGCCCCCTGAGTGTTGCCGGAAACACTTGGCATAGGAGCTGATCAGCGGCGTTGTAGATCCGCATAATGGTGGTAAAATGGTTGACGTGCTCCAGGGGATCGTCCATCCCATCAAATGTCTCAATGTTGGGAAGCTTGAAACCATGCGGGATCGGATGGTCCAAGATTTGTTGTACCAGCGGGGAGCCGTGACGTAGGGAGCGGCGGGCAAAGATGCCCCTGCGCCCGGCCTGTCCATACTCTTCGGCAATCACATCGCGGATCTCCTCGCGAGTGGGGCTCCCTACGGCTTGATCGACTCCTACCCCTCCTTGCTGATGGTGGAGGGGTTCTCTTCTAGCACCCCTGGCGGGGTGGACCGGATGCGCGGAGCTGACAACATCTGAGTATTCCTCTTCGTACATTTCTTCCTCTTGAGCAACTTCTCCCAATGGAGCCTGGTTTGGGATCAATGGGGGTTGGATGATCGGTGCAGCAGGTGGAACGGGAGCTTGCGGGGCTCCGAGGTTTCTGAGAAGGGCCAGCATTTCAGTTTGCTATTCTTCCATCTGGCGCATGCGCTCTTCCAACGCAACGACAGGTGCTAATGCGCCCTCTTCGGCGGGAGGAGCGTTGATGAGGGAATGAGAGGGAGCGGGATCAACGCGCCCTTCCGGGATGGAACCATTGGTGGTGCGAGCACTTCTTCTTGCCATCGCTGTTAGTCACGAGTATTGCTATGAAGCGAATACTGTCTTCGAAAATTCTTTGCAGAGTTTGGGGAACACCTTTCCCACAGACGGCGCCAAACTATTGCGGGTCACTCGACGCTCTTCCAGACCAGGCGAATCGAACCATTTTAGCCCGAGAGTGGCCCGAGTACGCAAACAGTCACAGAGAGAAAAGACAGGCGGCAAGAGAACGTTTTTAGCGTGGAAAACCCGGAAAGGGTAAAAAACCACGTGGCCGTTCTGTGCCAGCCAAATTTCACTAATTGTTGGGGTGTTACAAACAAAGTTACAAGTTCGGAGAGCGACAGGCCGCTTCTCGTTACAATTGCAGTTGAAGAAAATTCTCCGAGGGTGACAGGCTACCTCTCAGAAAAGCTAAGTGCCTTGGTGTTGCAGGAAGTCTTCAAAGGCCGAAGAAAATCTTCAAGTGACGAGGGAGATCTTCAACCCGCGAGGGAGATCTTTGAAGCGCGAAGGAGATCTTCGAAGGAAATCTTCAAGGAGCTCTCTTGGATGCCAAAAGTCCGATCGCCTCAAATGAGGATTCAGGGTCCCTTTTATAGACTTGGCCGGGGGTGACCCAGTAATTTCGCCGTTGTAACCACCGTAACTACTTGACGGGCCGATCTCGACCGTTGATCGAGAGCACATTGATCGCCACTTTCTGAATATGACAATTTCGCCCCTCGGTCAGTTCGGGCAGTTCAGGCAGTTTCCGATTGCAATGTGTGAATCCTGCAATCTCAAGAAAGATAGTGGAGTTAGCAACTGCGCGCGCTATGAACTTTGCAATGTTCAAGCGCGCGCGGATCGAAGGTACGTTACGAGCTTAGCGGCGCTAAGCGCGCGTTGAGAACCGAGCGGGAACGCCGTTAAAGCATGACCGGAGTCGTGCGAGGACGACGCAAAGGGGCGGCGGGCGTACCGAGGGAGATCGCCCGACAGGTCGCGCGCGCGGGCCGCGCGCGCTAGTGCGCGCGCAGGGTGCGCGCTAGTGCGCGCGCAGGGCGCGCGCTAGCGCGTGGGCCAGCGCGCGGATGCGCGGGCGCGCTAGAGCGCGGACCCGCGGGCGCGCGCTAGCGCGTGGGCCAGCGCGCGGATGCGCGGGCGCGCTAGAGCGCGGACCCGCGGGCGCGCGCTAGCGCGCGGGCGCATGCTAGCGTGCGGGCCATTGCGCGCGCGCAGGCGTGCGGGCCGCGCGCGCACGCTAGCCCCCAGGCCTCGCGTGCTAGCGCGCAGGCCACGCGCACGCGCGCGGTTGCGCGGTACCGCGCTCGGTAGTGCGCATGCGGATGTGTGCGACCTTGACGTGGTCGTGCGCGCGGTCGCGCACGTTCGGTCGCGCGTGCGTGTTTGGGCGTGGCGTTGCACGCGACTGTGCATGGTTGCGGTTGTGCGAGGAGATAGTGGGTTTGACCCACTTTTTTCCCCATGACCCCCTCATCTTAGTGGAGGAGTTGTGTTTTTGGCTAACCGCAGCTCGGGTTTCTCTACATAATAGATGACAACCCATCAAGGTTGATTGAGTCATGCATCTCTAATTGTGCCAAAGGTAACCAATATAATTGTTGGAATTGCGTGAAGTAAAAATATACAAAAGTATGCCGACAAAAAATAATTTGAACCTTAAACAAAGATATAACAAAGTTCAAGTTTAAGGTGAGTAGTTTGAAAGGGACCATATAAGGCCAAATTTATTTTGAAAAAAAAATACAATCAAGTTGTAGATGTGATGGGCATAGAACAAGTCTTCATATGTTTTAGAGTTTCATGAACTATATATAAATGATCGAAGTTAGGTTGATTGAATCATGCATTCCTAATTGTGCTTCTTCAACTACAGCAGATCTCGGGCATTCCTAATTGCGGTTCTTCAACTACAATATATTTTTGTGTTTCTCGATAGCAATTAGTCATGGAGTTTTCCCGAAGAATGATTTCAATAGCAACACTCATAATCCTTGTCCCAAGCTAAGGTAGTTGTTTCTCTCGCCCTCTCTTACACACTCTTACTTGAAAGTAATTTAAAAAGAAACTCTACGAATAATAATTCAGATTTTTTATTAATAACTTAAAATTTAAGATTGTTTGCAAAAGGCACGTAAAATTTTATGAGAGTCATATATAATTTCTAAGATTTTCGGACTGATGAATGAAATGCGTTTATATTTATGATAAAATCATGATTGTAATTTAGAACTGTCGCATATATAGAATTAAATAAAATTAAATATTAAATAATATTATTTTTGACTTAATTAATGCATATATAGAGATTTAAACAAGAACTGTCGCAAGAAATATATTTTGTTAGTAATAAGTTATTAATAGAATTAAGGACATGTTATAAGAAATTTAGGGTGGTTATATTTGCAGGCTCTATATGGATATTTGCAGCCCAATTTTTCCGAGTTATTACGCGCCTTTTGAAAATACTTTTTGTTAGGTGCATTTTTAGGAAAAGTGTTCAACATGAAAGTTGTAGATCTCGTCGAAATCTACAACTTTGATGTTGAACACTTTTCCTAAAAATGCACCTAACATTGCGTATTTTCAAAAGGCGCGAAAAATTTCACAATAGTCTCGCGCCTTTTGAAAATACGCAATGTTAGGTGCATTTTTAGGAAAAGTGTTCAACATCAAAGTTGTAGATTTCGACGAGATCTACAACTTTCATGTTGAACACTTTTCCTAAAAATGCACCTAACAAAGAGTATTTTCAAAAGACGCGTAATAACTCGTAAAAATTGGGCTGCAAATATTCATATAGGGCTTGCAAATATAATTACCCGAAATTTATTGATCACAACAAATGCATGCATGTTCTTGTATCACTCCGCTGAGTCAACCGGATAAGCTTAGGGGATCATTTCCTCTCTCTCTCTCTCTCTTCCGGTCTTCCTCCCAAACTTAGTTAATTATACGAATGAATTGTTGTTTAATTGTATGATATTAAAAAAAGGACGAAACTACAGACACTCAATAAACCGCAAACAAATTGCAAACTGTGAGAAGGGGATTTTTAATAGCAAACATGTAATCCTAGGTAGAAAAAAAATCCCCTTCTCACATACAACCTTATGGGTACCACTTATTTGCGATTTGTTTGCGATTAATTGAGTGTCCATGTAATTTTATCCATTAAAAAATTTATATGAGTTATAATAATTAACGGCAATAAATATATAGTTTGAGGTGCTCGATAAAAAAAAAAGAGAATATATATAACATTACTTCCTGGGAATACAACTGATGGTACCATTGTGTTAATGAATAGCGGCTAGTGTTGGGTATGAATTTCGCACAACAATTAACTAATTATTAACGGCTTCCTGATGTTATTTGTTGGAGTGATGTCGTCGATACCAAAACTTCATCCTGGATGCTTCGAAGAAATAGTACCCCGTCGGTACCACCGGCCTTGTAATCGCCATAACTACTGCCCGATCGTGTGCTATCATCTGATGCGAAGACTGGCAAGATCTGCAGGCTGCTTCCTTGCCGAATCCACCTGCTACCGCAGATACAGTTGCAAATGTCTGATTTGCGATTCTCACGCGCCTTATTATGCATCTTACAAAAACTGTCATTTCGGGGTATTCTCGGCAGCTGCCGGGCATGGAGGACGTGGGCATGGAGGTTTACATTAATTAATTTGTTTATGCGATTGGAGAAGAATTCTGCTGCTTAATTAGCTTGCCTGTATGCAGCTTGTAGTGTGCGTTCCTGCGCATGAATGTGCTTTTTCCCACTTCTGTTCTTGTATGCATGGAAAGTCTTTTTAATTCCTAGTAACAATAATAGTAGTAATAATACTAATAATAATGGTGTTTTGCAGATGTTGGATATTTAATACGTAATGAGGCTATAAATTCATGATCATGCCCTTGGATGAACTGACAATTGTACTTGGGTCAAGATTAGCCTTTCATGTCCATGTAAATGGACTTGGCTCGGGTCTAGGCATGCAGTTTGGACCTTGATTGCTTGGGCATGCATGCATGGAGATCTCTGCATAGACTATGGCTCCGTTTGGTACAGTGGTGTGACACGGTCATGAACGCGGTGGTAAAATCGTCATTATTTATGAGCGCCCACCTAAGGAACTTCATCCACTTGAACATAAAAGTGGATGAAGTTTCTTAGGTGCCCGTTCACGAATGACGGTTTTACTGCCGTATTATTCATGACCGCCGCCGTCGTGCCAAACGGAGCCTATAGCTAATTCAGATTCATGTTAATTATTTTGCAAGTGGGAGTCTTTCACTAAAACTAGTTTTGGTGTTTACTCGCTGACATCGTGTAATAGTTTATTTTATTCTCACGACGACATCCCTGCTTATGCCCACATGGCAAGGAAACGGAAGAAAAAGGAAAATAAGAAATAATTATTGATTTTGGAAGAAGTCAAATAAGATATATATAACCAGCTGTAATCTGCCGAGCTCGAAGGTTTCGACCATCTTTTTCCTCATGCACACGTGGCCCCGCTCGTCGAATATGGACTGTACACAATCTGTGCTCTTTGCGGGCTCACTTAGGTTCGGAAAGAATTTTTCAACCCTTATTTAACGAGCTGTAATCTGCCGAGCGAGCTAGAAGGTTTAGGGTGATCGTCCCCTATAAATAGGGGGGTGAGACCCCTGAAATATACACCTTGGATTATGGATGCATGCCAAGGAGAAAACTACCTCCCCCGCGGACAAAATGGTCGCCTCGCCTTCCGTGATGAGATGTGGCCTACTTATCTAGGCGGGCACGGTCATGTTGGCTGTCGAAGCCTTAGCCGCGGAAAATTTCTGAACCAAGTTCGCGTGGGCTCCCTCTCGCGAGGTACTCCGACGCGAGAGGAAGGAAAGACAAAAGAGGAAAAAGATGGTCGAGACCACGACTTTGGCAGGACAATGCCTAGGCTAGGACGAGTCATCTGGGGAAGGAGACGATCCTCCATCGAAGAAATTGTCCCCATCACTCCTTATTCGCTCCCGGATCAACTCCTTATTCGCTCCCGGATCAATACTAAAAATGTTTGTTTGGGAAATAAACATTCATTCAATCAAGACATGTATGTACTGACTGCTCCATTCTATCAAGAAATAGAATTCATCTATATATAGACAATAAAATCATTTAAATGTTGAGTAAATTAAGCTCTTACTCAAGTCGCGAGAAGAGAACTGTAATCTTACTATGCTTTCTTACAACCTCTGTGAACGTCGTATGGAAAATGAGTTTAAATGCTTACTATGCTTTCTTTGGACTGCAATCTTCATAAAGGAGAACTGGTTATTCATTCTAATGAACCACAAGAGTAATTTGATCGAAGGCAAACATATACTTATGCAGAAAAAAAACTATAAAGAAATTATATTGCAAGATTAGTCGATTGAGTGGAAATTAATAGGTTGATTTGAGCCAAACTAATCTGTAAAGAAAGTTTACAGATAGCGTTGGCGATTTGAAGCTCATCCGTTGGAGATGCTCAGCTTGAAAGGAACTCTACCTTCTGTTAGAATTGAAGTGAGCTAGCGCTAGCGCCGGCGTTAGCTCCTTCTCGCCACCCCCCTGTTTTGCCTATAAATAGAGGGGTACCCCCCTAAAGAGTATTGATTCTGAAAGTGGCGAGTATCCTCAACTTTGAGCGAGTTTGAGATACCAGAACGCTTCCAGGCGAGCATCGAACTTGGAGTAAGTTCGACAGGCGAGTTTCCTACTCGCGAGATAGCGCCGACGATAGTGGATAGCGCCTGCGTTAGCGAGAAGAGAAGGAAGGAGCGAGTACCTACTTCGGAGATAGCGCCCGTCGCTAGTGGCTAGCGCACGCGGTAGCGAGAAGTGGAGGAAGCGAAGCGTGACGAGCATGCGAGTAGCTTGGAGTGCGAGCAGCGAGCTTGCGAGTTGGAGAGCTAACGCCCGGCGCTAGCGTTACCGCCGGCGGTAGCGAGGAGCGAATATCACCTGCGAGGTGTGCTCCGGAGAAGAAGCGGACCTTGTCCGTGACCAAGTTCTTACCTACTATTGGCTGTTGTGATTCAAGTTGGATGCAACTTGTATTCAGCCTTGTTCATTTGTAACTAGCTGCCAGAGTTATTATTGTGAAAGCTTGTGTTCATCTATTGGTGTCATTATTCTCCTGTTGGTTGACGTGTTCTTCCGACTTCAAAATATTTCACATGGTATCAGAGGCAGGTTGGAACAAGGACTGAGCAACCAAGATGGACGGCGGAGGAGGGTATGCTAGGGGACTTGGAATTGAGCTGCTCACCCAGACCAACTACAAGAAGTGGAAGTCTTGCTTGGAGAGCTACCTGCTTGGAGAGGACCTATGGGAGGTCGTTGGAGGAGAAGAGCAGGCAGAAGTCTTTCCAATCGAAGACAATGGTCAAGCTGTGAGATCTTGGAGGAAGACCAACGCCAAGGCGGAGTTCACATTGAAGAGAGACATATCACCTGACTTGTTCGACCACATCATTGGTTGCAAGTCAGCGTCAGAGATCTGGATAGCCCTCGATGGGTTATTCAACAAGAAGAATTTAGCGCGGCTACAATTCCTGGAGAATGAGTTGGCGAAGTCGACTCAAGGCGAGATGACGATATCCACCTTCTTCCTGAAGGTGAAGAACCTTTGTGGGGAGATCTCGGCCTTGGATCCTGAAGAGCCAATCTCAGAGGCGAAGTTGAAGCGGCACATACTCCGAGGCTTGAGGAAGGAGTATGTCCCCTTCGTTACTTCCGTGCAAGGATGGGCTACTCAGCCCTCCCTTCTGGAGCTAGAGAACCTGCTATCATCACAGGAGAGCTTGGCGAAGCAGATGGCGGGAGTATCCATCTCAGGAGGAGATGGCGAGGCCTTGTTCTCTGGAAAGAGGAGATCCTGGGACACGAGAAAGAAGAACTCCGGAGATGGACCTTCAACGTCCTCTCAGGGAGATGGGGGGAAGTTCCTCCCCGCGCGCGATGAGAAGGGGAGATCCCTTTGCTTTGCCTGTAAGAAGTACGGGCACATGACAAAGGACTGCCGGTCCAATCTGAAGGCCGGTCATGCTGCTAACAAGGAGGGAGATCACCAGAGAGGTGGAGGAAGAGGTGGAGGTCACCAGGGCGGTGAGAGGGGAGACAATTGTTTCCTGGCAGAGATGACAACAACGTCAGTCGATGTATTAGCTTCCATCAACCTCGAGAACGACTGGATAGTGGATTCCGGTTGCGGGCATCATCTCACTGGAGATATGTCCAAGTTCGACTCCTTGGAAGCGTATGAAGGAACGGATGCTATCATCACTGCGGATGATACGATACATCCCGTGGAGCGAGAAGGGAAGGTGTCCCTTGGGAGTAGAGAGAAGCCAGTGACACTGAAGAGTGTGTATCACGTGCCTGGCATGAAGAAGAACCTCTTCTCGGTGGCTAACGCAGTGGATGCTGGATACCACGTGCTGTTTGGACCGAAGGAGGTGAAGTTCCTGAAGAACCTTTCGTTTGTCGATGCCGACGTCACGCTCACAGGGAGAAGGGTGAAGGATTTGTATGTTCTGTCTGCAAATGCCTACGTGGACAAGCTGAAGACAAACGACAGCGCTGTGATCTGGCATGAGAGGCTGGGTCATGTGGGGATGGACAAGCTGAAGATGATGGCGGCAAAGGGCCTAGTGAGTGGCCTGCCTCATCTCTCTTCCTACGACGACGGCCATGCGTGCGACGGGTGCCAATATGGAAAGTCACATCGACTTCCATTTGACAAGTCGGAGACCAGGTGTAAGGCACCTCTTGAGTGCGTACATGCTGACGTTATGGGGTCATGCGCCACCCTTACTTATGGAGGCAATAAGTATGCGCTGGTTCTGGTGGATGATTACACCCGCTATACGTGGGTATACTTTCTGAGAGAGAAGTCAGAAGTATTCAACAAGTTCCTAGAGTGGAAGGAGCTTGTGGAGGGGAGGCTGAACCGCAGAGTGAAGAAGCTGAGAAGCGACAATGGAGGGAGTTTACCTCCAATGAGTTTGCTTCTTTCTGCAGGAGGTTCGGCATTCGGCGGGAGCTCTCCCGCGCTCACACCCCTCAGCAGAATGGGGTGGCAGAGAGGAAGATCCGCCATCTGGTGGAGACTACCAGGAGTTGGCTACATGCCAAGAGCATTCCCAAGGCCTTATGGGCGGAGGGAATGGCGTGTGCTACTCATGTGATCAACCGTCTACCTTTGAGTCCTAACAGGATGGTGTCTCCACACCAGCTCATGTTCGGGGAGAAGCCCAATGTGGGTCACATGAAAGTGTTTGGTTCTACCTGCTTCGTGCACGTCCCGGACGCTCAGAGAACCAAGTTGGAGCCGAAAGCGAGGAAGTGTATCTTCATCGGCTACGATGAGCGGAAGAAGGGGTGGAAGTGCATGGATCTGCAGACCCACAAGTTCGTCGTCTCGCGTGACGTAGTGTTTGACGAACTGGTCTCATACCAGGGAGTCTCTTCAGTGGAGCTGCCGGAGAGTGGAGAATCTAGCAGAGAAGAAGAGTGGGTCACTGAGGACCCTACTGTGGAGTTGGAGCTATCTTCCAGTGCTCCATCGCCATCTGGCTCAGGAGGAGCATCTGGCTCAGGAGGAGCTTCTGGCTCGGGAGGAGCTTCTGGCTCAGGGGGAGCTACGAACTGAAGAAGCAGGGAGAGCACCGCTTCAGGAGGAGTTCAGAGAGGAGCTCAAGCAGAGGATTCTACAAGAGTGGTAGATAGTGGCCAAGACTTGAGGTGGTCGAAGAGGACGATCGTCCCGCCTGCTCACTATAAGGAGGGGAACTTCGTGAGTTTGGTTTCCTGCTTCTTCGCAGGACCACTAGATGAGAGGGAACCTGCCTGCTTTGAGGATGCAGCTGGCATCAAGGAGTGGGATGCAGCCATGATCGAGGAGATGGAGGCCCTAGAGAAGAATGAGACATGGGACCTGGTTCCCATGGTGGAGGGCATCAAACCTGTCACCTGCAAATGGGTGTACAAGGTTAAGAAGAGAGCAGATGGAGAAGTGGAGCGGTACAAGGCGAGGCTTGTCGCTCGGGGCTTCTCACAAACCTACGGAGAGGACTACGAAGAGACATTTAGTCCTGTCGCAAAGATGATGTCGGTGAGGACGATCATCGCTTTGGCGGCGTACCGAGGTTGGAAGATGTGGCAGCTTGATGTGAAGAACGCGTTCCTATACGGAGAGATAGACAAGGACATATTCATGGTGCAACCACCTGGATACGTGTCCAAGTCTCAGCCACGTCATGTCTGCAAGCTGAAGAAGGCCCTCTACGGGTTGAAACAGGCGCCGAGAGCCTGGTATGGAAAGATTGCGGAGTACTTACAGTTCTGTGGCTACGATGCCTCAGACTCAGACTCCAGCATGTTCGTGAAGAAGAGTGGAGGTCTTCACGTGCTGGTGCTGCTATACGTCGACGACATGATCATGACAGGGAACAACCCTGAGGAGGTCGCGGCGCTGAGACAGCATCTTTCCATACGTTTCGAGATGAAGGATCTTGGTGAGCTGCACCATTTCCTTGGCCTCCAAGTTGAGAAGAGAAGAGGCGGGCTGTATGTTTCCCAGAGGGCGTATGCCGAGAGGATCGTCGAAAGATTCGGCATGATGGAAGGGAAGAGCAGTTCCGTTCCTCTAGAGGCTGGGCTGAAGCTTTGGAAGGAAGAAGGGAGGATTCTTCCTGATCCGAAGATCTTTCGGGCACTGATGGGGAGTCTTATCTACTTGACTATCACGAGGCCGGACATCGCCTTTTCTGTCGGCCGAGTTAGTCGGTATATGCAGGAGCCGCGGAAGCCTCATCTGGAGGCAGCTAAGGGGATACTGAAGTACGTGAAGGGAACCCTTGAGATGGGGTTGTCCTATGAAGAGAAGTCTGACTTCAAGCTGCATGGGTACACGGATGCAGATTACGGAGGTGACGCTGATGATCGCAAGTCGACATCAGGTTACGTGTTCTTGTGTGGAGCAGCTGCTATCTCGTGGTGTAGCAAGAAGCAGGACTCTATTTCCCTTTCAACCACGGAGGCCGAGTACAAGGCGTCGTCCTTAGCAGCTCAGGAGTGTGTCTGGCTAAGGAGACTAGTGGAGGATGTGGACGAGGAGGTCAGCGGACCTACTGTGCTACGCGGGGACAATGAGAGTGCATTAAAATTGGTAACCAATCCAGTGTGTCATGCAAGGACCAAGCACATTGAGATCGAGCATCACTTCATCAGAGAGAAGGTGCTGGGTGGCTTGATCGCCGTGGAGCATGTGCAGATATATTCACGAAGCCCCTATCCGCGGGGCCATTCCGGAGGCTTCGCTCGTTGCTTGGACTTGTTCCCGGAGCTCACTTCAAGGGGGAGTGTTAGAATTGAAGTGAGTTAGCTCTAGCGCTAGCGCCGGCGTTAGCTCCTTCTCGCCACCCCCCCTCTTTTGCCTATAAATAGAGGGGTACCCCCCCTAAAGAGTATTGATTCTGAAAGTGGCGAGTATCCTCAACTTTGAGCGAGTTCGAGATACCAGAACGCTTCTAGGCGAGCATTGAACTTGGAGTAAGTTCGACAGGCGAGTTTCCTACTCGCGAGATAGCGCCGGCGATAGTGGATAGCGCCGGCGATAGTGGATAGCGCCCGCGTTAGCGAGAAGAGAAGGAAGGAGCGAGTACCTACTTCGAAGATAGCGCCCGACGCTAGTGGCTAGCGCACGCGGTAGCGAGAAGTGGAGGAAGCGAAGCGTGGCGAGTAGTTTGGAGTGCGAGCAGCGAGCTTGCGAGTTGGAGAGCTAACGCCCGGCGCTAGCATTACCGCCGGCGGTAGCGAGGAGCGAGTATCATCTGCGCGGTGTGCTCCGGAGAAGAAGCGGACCTTGTCCGTGACCAAGTTCTTACCTACTATTGGCTGTTGTGATTCAAGTTGGATGCAACTTGTATTCAGCCTTGTTCATTTGTAACTAGCTGCCAGAGTTATTTTTGTGAAAGTTTGTGTTCATTTATTAGTGTCCTTATTCTCCTGTTGGTTGACGTGTTCTTCCGACTTCAAAATATTTCACACCTTCCAATCATTCTCATGAACAAATATTATTTGATTCAATCTTCAAAGTTAAAACTAACCTTCTTATGTCCTCTACAGTAAGCTCATCATTCCGGTGTACCTCGAAGTCAACTCCCAGCTCCCCAACGTACTAATTAGAGGATTCACAAAAATTAGATATATTCTGATACTATGAACTCGTGCTAGTAAAGCTCCAGTAACAATCACAACATTTTCTTACAAGAATACAACTAATGTCTACAAAATTGAAAGAAAATTACAAAAGGAAGTCTAGTATAACTGTATAAGTTACCATCAAATTTATTGGAATGAAAATAATCTCACATAAAGACTTCCAAAGCTATATATATACCTTTCAGCATTAATAGATCTTGTCAACTTCGCTAAAACACTTTTTAAAACTTGTACAATTACCTAGAATTATCATGCCAAAATGGCTTCCATAGCATTTTATATTGGTTAGAACCTCAAGATTAGTGAACCACAGATGGAAAAGGATGAGAAGCATGAGCAATGAGGTGACAAAGAAGATCTAGGAAAGGCAACCTTGAATGACTTATTTGACCTATTAGTGATTCAATTATAATATATCTTCATGGCATCACTAATGATATAATCTAGTGTTCTTATAGGTTTACAAATATTTACCTCATTTAAATAATAAGAATTATTCAAATGTAACTAATAAATCATCTAATACCCAAAATGGAAATAAGTTATTATTGTAAATCTTCTCTTCATTGGATGATCGGGACCTTTTCTGGGCACTGAATCCAATGCCGTTCAAAGCTACCATTTTCTCTTGATAATCCTATATTCTTCACATTTAAAATATTTCCAATAATCCAGTATATTAAATAATTCCAAAATATCCTATATCCCTACTTAGGCTTAGAATTTGATGTTAGAAAGTTTTTTGGATCATTACGGCAAGTTTAGTAGTGCCAGAAAATATCGGGTCACTGTGAAAATGAAATACTCTTTATGATTCCTTGGCATCTTCTTCTCAAGTCCCTTATTGTATTGTTGGGTCCATTATTATTATTATTATCAAAAAACACAACGGCTACTAAAGGAAAGTTTTGATGAACCCTACTTTATCATTACAATGCAAAGAGAAATATTTCAACTAAACAAGATAATTATATGATATAACTTTACACACACTTACTAAGTCCTTTCCCTTTTTCTCCCTCTTGTGTCTCACTCCATTTCCCTTCATGATTTAAGCTTGAGCTTAATATACAAAACCAACACCGCTACACCGCTAACCTCCCAGAATGACTCATCGCCATCTCCACAACCACTCCAGGTTACATTGCCAATGGAGACAGGTGGTTCCCATCCCACCATCTTGGCAATCTCACTGGATATGGCACATCAAGTTCATTTGAACATCTGCCAAAGACGCTCAATTACCTCAACCTAAATGCACTCTTGCACTCAAATCTCGTTGCTCCACCTCAAGCACAATTACTTACCACTGACAAATCTTGTGCATTGATCATGCACATTGCGCTATTGATAAATATCATAATTCTCCCAACATCATCTTTAATATGTCATCCAGTAGTGGAATGCTCATCAACTCGGATCGAGATTATCTCCATTTGGATTAAATGGATAATATCCATTTGATGCTCAAGATCCTCTTCTTACTTATCTAAGGGTGTATTTTTTTTGTATATATAAAAACTATAAAATGATAGGATTAGTTAACCCGTTAGATCGACTAAGAAAGGATCATAACCACCAAATTGATAGTATGGAGAGGATCCTGGTACCATCGACTCCCACTAGTTATTAAAACATGTGTCCACATAATAACAATAATTTTCTAATTGTCATATTGTGTAACATCCCCAAAACAAATAGACCCATATGATGCATTTTGTCATGACAAGGTCATGACATTACTCTAAGAGACCAAAATGTCCCTAAGAACCAAGGTGAATAAGTAAAAATCACCTTAGTGTGCAAATAGCCAAATTGAGCCCAAAGCTTAGGGCTTGATATTTAAGGTTCAGAATGACAAGTGGGCCCCACCAACTCTCCCTAAACCCCTTAGGGAGTCCCTTGGGTCATTTAGGACCCATTGGTGTCAACCCAATTGATCAACTTGGCCAAAGTCAACTCTAGCTTGAAATAAGTCAACCATCCATATTAAGGGTCAATTAGGATTCAAATGACCAAATTGATCAGACCCAAACTCTCGAAGCCACTAAGGGAGTTCATTAGGTCATTATTGACCCATGGAGTTCAACAAAATGCATGATTTTGACCAAAGTCAACTTTAGGTCAAACTAACTCAAATTAGCCTATATTGGTTCAATTGACCCATAATGGGCCCCACCATTGCCCAGTCCATCGTTGATGGTGTACATAGACCCATGGTCATCATGTGGGGCCAACCCACCCATTATTTTGACCAAGTCAACCCAAAGGTCAACACTTGGTCAAATAGGCCTAAATTGGGTTCAAGAGGAAATTAAGCCTAATGCCCATGGGGCATGGGATCAATTTGAGGCCCATTCTATAGCTGTTGACGCCAGGAAAATCCTGGCCCCAAAATTCGGATCAATGCAGCCCGAGGTTACTGATCCTGCGGTCTAACTTCACGGTTCTGATAGCTAAAATAGGAGAGAGAAAATGACTAAGCACACCCCAGGTGCTCCAGCAGGGAGGTCCCACCACGTACCCTGAAGTTTGGGAGAAACTTCCCCTCCGCAACCAAAAGCTGGGCGAGGTACTAGACGGGCATGGATTTGGCGAGTATCCAACTTGGGGGGACCTCGACCACTTCCCTAAAGTGCCATTTCTAGTACCCCTGGGGGTCTATTTATAGAGAAATCCTAGGGGGGGGGGGGGGGGGGGGGTACAGGCGAGTATACTGCCTCTGCTCGCGAGTTACGAGGGCTACTCGCCCATACTCGCGAGATACTCGCCCCTTGGTCGCCATACTCGCCCCTTGGTCGCCATACTCGCCCCTTGCTCGCCATACTCGCCCCTTGCTCGCCCAGCTCGCTTCTTGCTCGCCCATCTCGCTTCTTGCTCGCCCAGCTCGCCTCTTGCTCGCCCAGCTCGCCTCTTGCTCCTGCTGGCTGAGTTGCCTTGTGTCTTGGACTGCCGGCTCCTGTGCTGACCCTTTGACCTTGACTTCAGCCTACGTGGCCTTGAATGGGCCTACCCTCGGAGAATGAGGGTTGTACACAATCCCCGCTCTTTGCGAGTAACGCAGTTGCTCGAAAAGAATCATCCAACCTTCATTCGACGAGCTTCCCTGTTGGCGAGTATTTGGTCTATAGTCGGCATCTCGCTTCTGTCGCCCTGTCTCTATACATAAAGGGGGAGGAGTCTCTGATGGCAAGGCTTTTTTAATCTCGCTTCAAGATGTCGCGTAGTATTGCCGAGGAAGCTGCTGCTGACATAGCCGACCACCTGGGCTTGCTGCCGCCATTTCGGACTCCTGCTCGCGCAGTTGCCGAGCTTGAGGACTTCCTCGCCTAACAAAAAGTTGACACCTCACAGGAGTCGAGCTCAACTGGAAGCGGATACAAGGTCGACACCTTCTAGGAGCCGAGCTCAACTAGAGGCGGAGAGAAGGTCGACACCTCGCAGGAGCCGAGCTCAACTGGAGGCGGATACAAGGTCGGCACCTTCTAGGAGGCGAGCTCAACTAGAGGTGGAGAGAAGGTCGACACCTTCTAGGAGCCGTGCTCAACTAGAGGTGGTGAGAAGGTCGACACCTCGCAGGAGCCGAGCTCAACTGGAGGCGGATACAAGGTCGACACCTTCTAGGAGCCGAGCTCAACTAGAGGCGGAGAGAAGGTCGACACCTCGCAGGAGCCGAGCTCAAATGGAGGCGGATACAAGGTCGACACCTTCTAGGAGCCGATCTCAACTAGAGGCGGAGAGAAGGTCGACACCTTCTAGGAGCCGTGCTCAACTAGAGGTGGAGAGAAGGTCGACACCTCGCAGGAGCCGAGCTCAACTGGAGGCGGATACAAGGTTGACACCTTCTAGGAGCCGAGCTCAACTAGAGGCGGAGAGAAGGTCGACACCTCGCAGGAGCCGAGCTCAACTGGAGGCGGATACAAGGTCGACACCTTCTAGGAGCCGAGCTCAACTAGAGGTGGTGAGAAGGTCGACACCTTCTAGGAGCCGAGCTCAACTAGAGGTGGAGAGAAGGTCGACACCTTCTAGGAGCCGAGCTCAACTAGAGGTGGAGAGAAGGTCGACACCTTCATGAGCCGAGCTCAACTAGAGGTGAAGAGAAGGTCGACACCTCGCAGGAGCCGAGCTCAACTGGAGGCGGATACAAGGTCGACACCTTCTAGGAGCCGAGCTCAACTAGAGGCGGAGAGAAGGTCGACACCTCGCAGGAGCCGAGCTCAACTAGATGCAGAGAGAAGGTCGACACCTTCTATGAGCCGAGCTCAACTAGAGGTGGTGAGAAGGTCGACACCTTCTAGGAGCCGAGCTCAACTAGAGGTGAAGAGAAGGTCGACACCTTCTAGGAGCCGAGCTCAACTAGAGGTGGTGAGAAGGTCGACACCTTCTAGGAGCCGAGCTCAACTAGAGGTGGAGAGAAGGTCGACACCTTCTAGGAGCCGAGCTCAACTAGAGGTGGAGAGAAGGTCGACACCTTCTAGGAGCCGAGCTCAACTAGAGGTGGTGAGAAGGTCGACACCTTCTAGGAGCCGAGCTCAACTAGAGGTGAAGAGAAGGTCGACACCTTCTAGGAGCCGAGCTCAACTAGAGGTGGTGAGAAGGTCGACACCTTCTAGGAGCCGAGCTCAACTAGAGGTGGAGAGAAGGTCGACACTCTAGGAGCCGAGCTCAACTAGAGGTGAAGAGAAGGTCGACACCTTCTAGGAGCCGAGCTCAACTAGAGGTGGTGAGAAGGTCGACACCTCGCAGGAGACGAGCTCAACTAGAGGCGGAGAGAAGGTCGACACCTTCTAGGATCCGAGCTCAACTAGAGGTGGTGAGAAGGTCGACACCTTCTAGGAGACGAGCTCAACTAGAGGTGGAGAGAAGGTCGACACCTTCTAGGAGCCGAGCTCAACTAGAGGTGGTGAGAAGGTCGACACCTTCTAGGAGCCGAGCTCAACTAGAGGTGGAGAGAAGGTCGACACCTTCTAGGAGCCGAGCACAACTAGAGGTGGAGAGAAGGTCGACACCTTCTAGGAGCCGAGCTCAACTAGAGGTGGTGAGAAGGTCGACACCTTCTAGGAGCCGAGCTCAACTAGAGGTGAAGAGAAGGTCGACACCTTCTAGGAGCCGAGCTCAACTAGAGGTGGTGAGAAGGTCGACACCTTCTAGGAGCCGAGCTCAACTAGAGATGGAGAGAAGGTCGACACCTTCTAGGAGCCGAGCTCAACTAGAGGTGAAGAGAAGGTCGACACCTTCTAGGAGCCGAGCTCAACTAGAGGTGGTGAGAAGGTCGACACCTTCTAGGAGCCGAGCTCAACTAGAGGTGGAGAGAAGGTCGACACCTTCTAGGAGCCGAGCTCAACTAGAGGTGGAGAGAAGGTCGACACCATCTAGGAGCCCAGCTCAACTAGAGGTGAAGATAAGGTCGACACCTCACAGGAGCCGAGCTCAACTGGAGGCGGATACAAGGTCAACACCTTCTAGGAGTCGAGCTCAACTAGAGGCGGAGAGAAGGTCTACACCTCGCAGGAGCCGAGCTCAACTGGAGGCGGATACAAGGTCGACACCTTCTAGGAGCCGAGCTCAACTAGAGGTGGAGAGAAGGTCGACACCTTCTAGGAGCCGTACTCAACTAGAGGTTGAGAGAAGGTCGACACCTTCTAGGAGTCGAGCTCAACTAGAGGTGAAGAGAAGGTCGACACCTCGCAGGAGCCGAGCTCAACTAGAGGTGGATACAAGGTCGACACCTTCTAGGAGCCGAGCTCAACTAGAGGCGGAGAGAAGGTCGACACCTCGCAGGAGCCGAGCTCAACTGGAGGCGGATACAAGGTCGACACCTTCTAGGAGCCGAGCTCAACTAGAGGTGGTGAGAAGGTCGACACCTTCTAGGAGCCGAGCTCAACTAGAGGTGGAGAGAAGGTCGACACCTTCTAGGAGCCGAGCTCAACTAGAGGTGGAGAAAAGGTCGACACCTTCTAGGAGCCGAGCTCAACTAGAGGTGAAGAGAAGGTCGACACCTCGCAGGAGCCGAGCTCAACTGGAGGCAGATACAAGGTCGACACCTTCTAGGAGCCGAGCTCAACTAGAGGCGGAGAGAAGGTCGACACCTCGCAGGAGCTGAGCTCAACTGGAGGCGGATACAAGGTCGACACCTTCTAGGAGCCGAGCTCAACTAGAGGTGGAGAGAAGGTCGACACCTTCTAGGAGCCGTGCTCAACTAGAGGTGGAGAGAAGGTCGACACCTTCTAGGAGCCGAGCTCAACTAGAGTTGGAGAGAAGGTCGACACCTTCTAGGAGCCGAGCTCAACTAGAGGTGGAGAGAAGGTCGACACCTTCTAGGAGCCGAGCTCAACTAGAGGTGGTGAGAAGGTCGACACCTCGCAGGAGCCGAGCTCAACTAGAGGTGGATACAAGGTCGACACCTTCTAGGAGCCGAGCTCAACTAGTGGCGGAGAGAAGGTCGACACCTCGCAGGAGCCGAGCTCACCTGGAGGCGGATACAAGGTCGACACCTTCTGGGAGCCGAGCTCAACTAGAGGTGGTGAGAAGGTCGACACCTTCTAGGAGCCGAGCTCAACTAGAGGTGGAGAGAAGGTCGACACCTTCTAGGAGCCGAGCTCAACTAGAGGTGGAGAGAAGGTCGACACCTTCTAGGAGCCGAGCTCAACTAGAGGTGAAGAGAAGGTCGACACCTCGCAGGAGCCAAGCTCAACTGGAGGCAGATACAAGGTCGACACCTTCTAGGAGCCGAGCTCAACTAGAGGCGGAGAGAAGGTCGACACCTCGCAGTAGCCGAGCTCAACTGGAGGCGGATACAAAGTCGACACCTTCTAGGAGCCGAGCTCAACTAGAGGTGGTGAGAAGGTCGACACCTTCTAGGAGCCGAGCTCAACTAGAGGTGGAGAGAAGGTCGACACCTTCTAGGAGCCGAGCTCAACTAGAGGTGGAGAGAAGGTCGACACCTTCTAGGAGCCGAGCTCAACTAGAGGTGAAGAGAAGGTCGACACCTCGCAGGAGCCGAGCTCAACTGGAGGCAGATACAAGGTCGACACCTTCTAGGAGCCGAGCTCAACTAGAGGCGGAGAGAAGGTCGACACCTCGCAGGAGCCGAGCTCAACTGGAGGCGGATACAAGGTCGACACCTTCTAGGAGCCGAGCTCAACTAGAGGTGGAGAGAAGGTCAACACCTTCTAGGAGCCGTGCTCAACTAGAGGTGGAGAGAAGGTCGACACCTTCTAGGAGCCAAGCTCAACTAGAGGTGGAGAGAAGGTCGACACCTTCTAGGAGCCGAGCTCAACTAGAGGTGGAGAGAAGGTCGACAGCTTCTAGGAGCCGAGCTCAACTAGAGGTGAAGAGAAGGTCGACACCTCGCAGGAGCCGAGCTCAACTAGAGGTGGAGAGGTCCAAGGGGACACACCATCCCGAGGCCTCCATCCGATTGCGTTTGCTGAATGCTGATTGGTCAAATCGATCATCTCTTCGTCAAGCTGGGGGGTTGGCGTCCGGACTCTCCTCTGATAACCTCTCCAGCCGGATGGGAAATGCACTCAGGGGGTAACTCGGCCAACGTGCAAGGGGGGAGCTGATCTCGACCGTCAATGCAGAGGCTTGGTCTTAGGAGGACTCTCTCCCGAGGCGCTATCCCACCACCCGACTTGGGTTTTTACGAGAGTCGAGTCGGAGACCTATCCCTCAATCGGTCACCAGATTGCGGAAGAGTCTTCATACTATCACTCAACAATCAGAGGGGATTAACCGTACCAACCCATATGATTGGAATAAACGACAAGAGATACTAGGCTTTGTCGCAAGAGATCAAATGACACCTTTATACAAGGGTCCCTCGGTCAAGTAGATCGATCATCGCTTCGACGAGTTTGGGAGGTCGGCATCCAGACTTGCTCCTGATAATCTCACCAGTCAGATGAGAAATGCAGTCTGTGGGAACCGCGGCCAACGTGCAAGGGGGGAGCTGATCTCGGCCGTCATTGCAGAGGCTTGGACTTAGGGGGACGTATACCGAGGCATTGTCCCATCACCCGTTCTGGGTTTTACGAGAATCAAGTCGGAGGCTCGTTTCCCAACCTGTCATGGAGATCGGTTTCACCTACTTCAAAAAGCTCTTGCTAGAAGAGAAAAACAACTCTCGCGGCCCATGTTTCAGGGGGCGAGGAATTTTTATTTAAATGGAATAAACACAAGGAGGGGGAGAATAGACCTTCCCGCTCAGGGATAGAACCTTTTCAGGTCATTTCCGCTCCAGGTATTCCCAAGCGATTCCCCTTCATGATTCTACAGGCGGTCTCTGCTAGTCTCGAATGCCTCTTGAACGTTGAAAGATCCCTCCTAGTTCAGTTCGAGCTTCTCGATGACAAGTGATCTCCTTGTTGAGCCTTTAGGTACTTCTGAGCAGTTCTTCATCTCATAGAACACACCATGAAGGGGACTGACAGTCGGGGAGGTTCCAAAGGAACACACCATCCCCAGGTCTCCATCCCACTTGGGTGTTGAATGCCGACCCAACCTATTTCACCTTATGAGTAAGACCTCTCATGGATCATAGCCGACGAAAGGAGATCATCGGTGATAAGAAGCTTGCAGAATACCAAGCTTGGAGACGTCATGAGTAAGCATTCTCATGGGACATAAGTCCTTCATGAAGATCATCGCGAGTAGAAGCTCGTGGAACACCAGCTTTGAGACGTCACGAGTCAGCATCCTCGTGGAATATACGCCCTTGATGAAGATCATCGCGAGTAGGAACTCGCGGAACACCATCTTTGAGACGTCACGAGTCAGCATCCTCGTGGAATGTAAGCCCTTGATGAAGATCATCGCGAGTAGGAACTTGCGGAACACCAGCTTTGAGACGTCACGAGTCAGCATCCTCGTGGAATATACGCCCTTGATGAAGATCATCGCGAGTAGGAACTCGCGGAACACCAGCTTTGAGACGTCACGAGTCAGCATCCTCGTGGAATGTAAGCCCTTGATGAAGATCATCGCGAGTAGGAACTTGCGGAACACCAGCTTTGAGACGTCACGAGTCAGCATCCTTGTGGAATGTAAGCCCTTGATGAAGATCATCGCGAGTAGGAACTCGCGGAACACCAGCTTTGAGACGTCACGAGTCAGCATCCTCGTGGAATGTAAGCCCTTGATGAAGATCATCGCGAGTAGGAGCTTGCGGAATCCTAGCTTTGAAAACCACCGCGACTAGGAGCTCGCCGAGCATCAACTTGGAGACCTTGCGAGTAGCTTATGTGCTTTCCCTTGGTGGCGAACTCGTCATGAATCATCCTGTTTGTTAGTCAGACAAAAGCACTCACAGGCTTTACCAAAGCACCCGTAAGTATGATCATGTGTGGAAATCATTGACATTGAAGAAGCAGGAAACTGAGGGGAGGAGTGTCCCTTCAGGAACCCGCCACTCTTGATCTAGGTACCATGTTCTCACCAACTTGCGAGTAGAGAACTCACCCTCGCGAGTAGAGAACTCGCCTATGGGCGAGTATAGAAGAATCTTGCTCGCCTGCCTGAAGTCGCCTCATTTGATGCTGCTCGCCTATGTGCGAGTAAGGAAGGAGCTCGCCTATGGGCGAGTATTGAAGGAGCTCGCTTATGGCCGAGTATTGAAGAAGCTCGCTTATGGCCGAGTATTGAAGAAGCTCGCTTATGGCCGAGTATTGAAGAAGCTAGTTCGCCTGCACGAAGTCGCCTATGCCGAGTAATAAGGAAGCTCGCCTATGGGCGAGTAGGGATGGCGAGTAAGGAAGGATCTCGCCACTACCCAGGAAGCTCGCCTCTCTTCCGAGTAAAGTCGCTGGTCTGAACTTATCTCTGGATCTCGCCTGCAAGAACTCGCCTATGGGCGAGTATGGAACTCTCCTATGAGCGAGTATGGAGCTCGCTTGACGATGTCTTTATATGGAACTCGCCTTTCGGATGTCGCCATATGGAACTCGCCTGCATGAAGTTGCCTCTGGAACTCGCCTATGGTGAGTAGGGATCTCGCCATCTGGAACTCGCCCAACTTGTCGAATGCTCGCTAGTTGCTGCCTTTGGCCTCCATCTCGCCACTTCAAGCCATGAAGCCTTCTCGCAAAAATTTCTTCCTCCGACTACGATCCACGCTCACCGCACCAAAGTGTTGACGCCAGGAAAATCCTGGCCCCAAAATTCGGATCAATGCAGCCCAAGGTTACTGATCTTGCGGTCTAACTTCACGGCTCTGATAGCTAAAATAGGAGAGAGAAAATGACTAAGCACACCCCAGGTGCTCCAGCAGGGAGGTCCCACCACGTACCCGGAAGTTTGAGAGAAACTTCCCCCCCCCCCCCCCCGCAACCAAAAGCTGGGCGAGGTACTAGACGGGCATGGATTTGGCGAGTATCCAACTTGGGGGGACCTCGACCACTTCCCTAAAGTGCCATTTCTAGTACCCCTGGGGGTCTATTTATAGAGAAATCCTAGGGGGGGGTACAGGCGAGTATACTGCCTCTGCTCGCGAGTTACAAGGGCTACTCGCCCATACTCGCGAGATACTCGCCCAAGCTCGCCATACTCGCCCCTTGCTCGCAATACTCGCCCCTTGGTCGCCATACTCGCCCCTTGGCCGCCATACTCGCCCCTTGCTCGCCATACTCGCCCCTTGCTCGCCCAGCTCGCTTCTTGCTCGCCCAGCTCGCCTCTTGCTCGCCCAGTTCGCATCTTGCTCCTGCTGGCTGAGTTGCCTTGTGTCTTGGACTGCCGGCTCCTGTGCTGACCCTTTGACCTTGACTTCAGCCTACGTGGCCTTGAATGGGCCTACCCTCGGAGAATGAGGGTTGTACAATAGCCCTATACTATTTACCTTGGATGCCCTCTGAAATGGGGAAGAAACCCACATGCAAAGGGGTAAAATTGGGAATTCCCCCAATATGGAAGAATCCAAGGAGGGAAACATGGAATGAGTTTTAATTGGCACCCAATTTCCCCTCCCAAGAGCTCCTCTCAGCTTTTCCTGAAGATTTGATTTCCCAGTTTTCCATGCAGCTGGGTGGACAAATGGCAGGAATTGGAGGGCATTTGAGTGTGGCCGAACCCCCCTTTTAATGGCACCTTCTCAAATACTCCTCTCCCTTCTTCCCTGTTGATATCATTAGCTTCAAAGGCTTGAGAGAGGAAAAAACCCCCAATAAAACAGAGGAATCGTGCACCAGATGAGGAGATCGACAAGGGCCATGGAGCTTGGTGGGCCATGGCAAGTTTGGATTCACCCCCTTGGAGCTCGAATTGAGGCAAGTTTCCTTCCCCTCTCCATCTGTACTAGCTTCCCCTTCCTTCCTTTTTCAAAACCACCGAAAAAATGGTGATCCACCATTTCAGATTTTCCATGTTCAAGCTTGAAAAGCAAAAACGGCGGGAGAGCTACTCCGGCCACCTCCGACCGAGTTCTCACCGCCGGTCGATAGCTGTACCTCGGACGGAGGTGGTCGCTTGGGGGATTGGCCGTAAACCACCCGTGGTGGCCGGAATCCATGGCCGAAAATGCCCAAGAAAACTCATTTTGCTGTTTTTTCAGGGACGATGAATAGTTCTTTTCATAAGTATTATAAAGTTTATTAAAATTTGTTATAAATGATCCCTGAACTTAAGTTAAAGATTTAGGCCCCTTAGGCCCAGAATCAAAAGAAATGATAAACATGAAAATTGTAGGCCTTGGACTTATCTTTAAATTGCCACTAATTTCATGTCAATCAGAGCACTGTAGCTCTCCCATTACCATTTTTGGTGGGACTGGTCTTAGAGTAGATCAGAATTTGAAATGGTAATACCTTTTAAATGGTAACTCCAATGAAGCTGAAATTTGGACCATGCATGTATATTCCCTAGGGCATATTGTGTCAAAATTGCATATTTTTAGGGGAAGATATTCCTATAGTTTTATCCATTATTTGATTTATCAAATTAATGTGATTTAGGGAGCTAGACACCTCAAGTTGACCCCAAATTTTGGTGGCACACTTGTCTTGTCCTCATTTAGCCCTGGTAAAAATTTGGGAGCAAATAGATTACTGCATGTTGGGTAATTACACTTGCATGTCCCTACTTAAAAGGGTGTTATGGTGTGCTAATAGCCAAAAGGGTGAATTTGGGTATTCAGCTCATATGGCTAATTGTTGGCCCGTGAAATGTTGACCCCACCCTTCTTATGGTATAACATACTACCCCAGAGAAACTTTGGGTTTATGGGATCAAAATTATTAGGTATATCACTAAAATGAGTTATGTCACTCTCCTTAATTTATGAAATAAATATGATGAAAAATCACTGGAAATTATGAAAACTAGGACTTAATGTTTTTAGGTCATTCTTGGGCTATGTTGATTTTCTCAGAATTTTTAGGGATCATGAGATGGTACTTGATGTGTAAAACCCTAATTGCACACCTTTTATATTAAATGGAAAATAAGAGTATTGTACTAACCCTCATATTTTTCGAGTCGGTGTGACCTGACGCGGACGAGGTCGTGGTAGAAAGGGTGACTGTAATGCAGCGAACCGAACCATCGGAGGTCGTCGAGACCAGAAGGAGAAGGCCGGGGGGGGGCAAACCTCCTTGGATGAGTGGACCTTGGGTCCACTCGCAAAAGGCCTCGGGCGAGTGGACCCTTGGTCCACTCACCCAAGGACCCGGGCGAGTGGACTGATGGTCCACTCGCCCGAGTGGGGGGGGGGGGGGGGGGGGGGGGCGAGTGGGCCATGGGTCCACTCGCCCAAGGGTATGGACGAGTGGAACTGTGGTCCACTCGCCCCGAACAGCTGGGCGAGTGGACCAAGGGTCCACTCACCCGGTGGGTTGAGTGGGCCGTAAGGTCCACTCATCCAGTCAGGGCGGTGGACCTTGGTCCACTCGTTTGACCCCCGATGAGGGGGGGGGGGGGGGGGGGGAGGAGTGGACATCTCGTCCTCCACTCGCCCCTCCCCCTGTATTGATCGTTTGGGTTCATGATTGAGCTGCGGATAGCAGAATTTTGGCTATCCGCAACCCAATTTTGGGAAGTCTATAAATAGACCCCAATGGGCACCTTGGGAAGGGATGTTGGTACCCCCTCCCTCGCATGAGTATTGTGAGCAAGCACTACCCCCCCCCCCCCCCCCCCCCCCCTCCCCCTGTCAGTGAAGGTGGACGGTGAGGTGGCCTTTAGTGCCCTCCAAGTTGCCCAGGCTCAACATTGGCTTGGGAGGGGAAGTTCCTTGTGAGCTTCCGGGTGTGTGGTGGGACCTCCGTGCTGCAGCTTAAGGGGTCCGTTTGCGGACATAGGTGTTCTTCAAGGGCAAGGTTCTTCGATTCTTAGTGACTGGTCAAGGGTTCAGGCTCGGGTCAAGTAAGGGTTAGCTGCATCCCCCTTTCGAATGTCGAGACCAGTTCTTTGGTTTCAACAAGTATAACTTCTCTGGAAAATTATGAAAACTAGGATTCCATGTTTTAGGTCATTATGGTGCTATGTTGATTTTCTCAGAATTTTTAGAGTTCATGAGATGGTACTTGATGTGTAAAACCCTAATTGCACCCCTTTTATATTAAATGAAAAATAGGAGTATTACTTCCCTGAAAAATTATGTAAACTAGGATTCCATGTTTTTAGGTCATTATGGTGTTATGTTGATTTTCTCAGAATTTTTAGAGATCATGAGATGATTCTTGATGTGTAAAACCCTAATTGCACACCTTTTATATTAAATGGAAAATAGGAGTATAACTTAACTGGAAAATTATGAAAACTAGGATTCCATGTTTTAAGTCATTATGATGCTATGTTGATTTTTAGAATTTTTAGAGATCATGTGTTGGAACAACCCTATTACTGATTTGGGCTAGGATTACTATGTGTTGACTAGGACTAAGTTGACCCCCAATGTATAGTCTAAAGGGTCATAGTCTTAGGCTGATAAGATAGCTAGAACTTAGGAAATCTCTAAGTTTCTGCATTCGACGAACTCAATACAGCGTTCGACGAAATGCTTTCTGCATTCGACGAACGTCTTGCATTCTGCGTTCGACGAACAGCTTACTTCATTCTCAGCGGCTCAGCGGTCGACGAATTCTTTAGTTCGACGAACTCTAACTTCAGATCGACGAACTCCAGTCTGTGTTCGATGAATCAGTATCAGATGTTCAGTTCGACGAACTCAACCTTCAGATCGACGAATGTCTATCTCAGCTCGACGAATTTTCTCTCAGTATTATTCAGATCAGTTATATTTTCTCAGAACTCAGTTCGACTAACAACAACGACTCTATTCTGCCAGATAAGTCAAGGATATTATATTTCCTTTTATTTATTCTCTTATTTCAAAAAGAGGTTGTTGACATATTTTGGGAAAGGACAATTTCATGGAAAAGGAAAAATATATAAAGCATATTAGATTTGCTGAATCAGTTGCAGTTCCAAGGAAATAATTAATGCTGATTATTCTATTCCTATTAAGAGTTTTGAATTTCAAATCTATTATCATTCTCTCTAAAAAAATAGGATACCAGAAGAAAGATATCAGTATCAGAGAAAATATCAGAGTATCAGTCGAGAAAAATATTCATTCAGTCAAAAAGAAAGATCATCTTCCTCAAGCAGCACATCTCATTCTCTGAGAACAACATCATCAAGATCAATCTCTCAGATCTCTACTGCTAGATTTCAAATCTTCAAGAGCAACAATAATCTGAGAAACTTCTGTCTCTCAGATTCATCAGCTAACAAGGAAGATATCTGTTTCAAGAGAAAGCTTCATCCTCAAGTTGTCAACAATTTCAATCAGACAGGGGGAGCTTTACAACATCATTCCACTAGAGTCTTCTCTCAGATTATTGACAGAGAAGAACATCTAACCCCTCTTTATCCCATCTTGTACAGGGTTCTAACTCCCTTCAAAAGTTAACCCATTGGTGAGAGGGCACCTGAACAAAAACCTATGGTTTGGTTAGAGCACCTGATCAAAAGCTCACTTGGTGTGTGGACACCTGATCAAAAACCCCTTGGTGATAGGGCACCTGATCAAAAACCTAGTGGAAACCTACCAAGTGTGGTAGAAGAGTAGACGTACCCAGGTTTATTGGGGAACTACTATAAAAATCCTTGTGTCCTCTGTGTTGTGTTTATTTTCTATGATGTGCTATGTGCTTTCTTTATTTTATTTTATAACTCACTCTGCAATACACATATAAGTAACACTATTTTAATTCCGCTATAAAATGAAGTGAAAAAGTTTTTAATACTCTATTCACCCCCCCCCCCCCCCCCCCCCCCCCTCCCCCCCCCCCCCCCCCCCCTCGCCCCTCTAGAGTAAATTTAAGGTCTAACCTCACTTTCAATTGGTATCAAAGCGTGGTTGATTATATCAATTCACTTTCAACTGATATCAATGGACTTTCAATTGGTATCAGAGGTTGGTTGATTGTATACATGCTAACACCTGAATCAAAAGATCAATTAGATCTTAAATTTATTTTAGAGTTTTCTTTTGCTTAAAAACTCATGGCACAAAACAAAGAATATTCAAGCATAAGACCTTCTATGTGCAATCTAAATAAGTTTGCACTATGGAAGGCAAGGATTAGATTATACATGAATTCTATTGACGAAGAAATTTTTAATGTTATTTTGACAGGACCTCCTGCTCCTACATCAGCAACAAGTGCTGAAACCACAACTAACAACAATGTTGTTCCACCACCTGAGTGGACAGATACTCAAAAGAAGTAGAGAAGTGCAGATGCCAAAGCTATGAATATATTGGCACATACAATGTCAGATGACATTTTCCAAAGAGTTGTGAAATGCACTTCAGCAAGGGAGATCTGGATCTCACTCAACAATATGGTTGAAGGATCAACAGATGAAAGAAAGGACAGAAGATCTCACCTTATCTTTCAATATGAGAACTTCAAGAAGGGAGAAAATGAAAGTACCTGATATGTACAACATGCTCAGCCTCATAATCAATGAGCTGAAGACCTTGGATAAAGTGATCTCCATCACCGAGGTTAATGATAAGATCCTAATGTGCTTCCCCAGCACATGGGACTCTAGGATCTGGCCAATCAAGGAAGCTAGAAGCCTTAATGAGATCTCCACTGACACCTTGTTAGGCAAACTCAAATCTTATGAGCAGCTTATCAAATCCAGAGAAGCTGAACAATTTACCTCATCTCCAGCATCCAAGAAGGAGAAAAGTATAGCTTTCCAAGCTACAGAAGAAGAAGAAAAAGCTTCAGGAGATATGGAGTTCATGAGCCTTCTAGCCAAAAGGTTCTACAATATGGCTAAGAAGGACTTCAGAAAGAAGGACTCCAGATCAAAAGAAATGCCAAGGTATGACAAATCAAATTCTAAGGAAATAATTTGTTTTGGCTGCAGGAAACCTGGACACATTCTGCCTGAGTGTCCAGAGAATCAAAAGAAGGAAAAGAGAAAAGATAAACAAGAAAAGAGGCACTCCAGCAAGTCTTCATCCCACAAACACAAGCATAAAGGAAGAGGGTTTGTAGCTGAAACATGGAGTGAAACAGAATCAGAGTCTTCATCCAGCTCATCTGAAAATGAAGAAGAATCAAAAGAAAAAGACCAATGCTTGATGTCTGTCTATGACTCAAGCAGTGAGTCAAAAAATGCATCTTCATCCAGCTCCAGTGATGATGAGGATGATGAAGAAGAAAGAAGCTTCTGCATGATGACTATCAATGCCTCAGGAAGTAATTCAGAAGAATCAGAATCTGAAGCTGGCAATGACAGTGATCAGGTAATATCTAATTTTGATTTCAATTCAATTGAATTCAAAGATGAATTCAAAGTTCTTTGCTTAGACTTAATCAAATCTGAGAAGAAAATAATCTCTCTCAGAAATAAGTTGGCTGAAATGAACCAACTAAGTGAAGAAAATGCTATTCTTAAGAAAGAATTGGCTGCCTCCAGAGAACATATTATTCTCATTGAGAACAAGTTGTCTGAAGCTAAGAAGTTTGAAGAATCCCTCAATGGGAGAACTATCAAACTGATAGACATCACAAGAATAGTGAATGCCAGGCTCAATGGCAAACTGGGCTTAGGTGCATCATCAAGTGAGCCACCTCTTATTAAGAAGAACATACTTTCTACACCAATAAAGTTCATTTCTGCTAAGAGCAAAGAGGTTGTAGATGTTAGTAAGAACAATTCAAGCAAGAATATTAAGAATCACTACAACAAACTGCACTTATAGTAAGGACCTAAATCGTTACAGTAAGTGCCAAAAATCGTTACAAAAACTCTTTGGTAACGAAAAAAACTTTAAGTAACAGTCCTCCTCTAAAGCTCGACGCTAAAGGTTCTTGTAACGAATGTATGCATGTCGTTACAAATAAATTAATTGTAACAAACAATACTTTCTCACCAAAAAGAGATTCTTCCTCACAATAAATTGGTCAAAATAAATATTATTTCGTTATGAATGTTTTTTTCCTCACAAAAAAATAGTTACGATTAAAATGATTTAGTTACAAATGTTTTATTTTTTCCTCACTAAAAATAAACTAACTTCGTTACAATAAAATGTAATAAACATTATTTCGTTACAATAGATTAAACAATAGTAACGAAAAAATCGTTACATTTGTTTTCCATTCTTCCTACTACAGCCAATTCATTTATATATCAAAAATATTCCATTTATATTTTTTGTGCACCTGAGATATTATTACAAATAATAATCTTGAAAACACACATATATTTAATATTTTGTAACAAGATCAACATGTATTTATTCACACCAAAAAGTATTACATAGAGTACAAGTTATTATCATCTCTTCTAAAATAATACAATATTACATTACAAGATCAACATGTTTCTAATAAATCTTCCGTCATTTTTTGAAAAATGAATCGTCCATCACTTTCTGACTAATGAATCTTTCGTCACTTGCCGGTCAATGCTCGAGCACCCTACAAATAAAAGAGAGCAATTAAGATCACCCTACAAATAAATGAGAGCAGAAACATCCATACAAACTCACATCCATACATACATAATCCATACACACCCCATTAAACAAGCGTACAATTAAACACACACTTGCCGCCCGTTGTTTAGTTCACACTGAAATTAAGGTCATGAGGGAGTTCACTATTTAGTTGTAATGTTCTGAAATTAAGATCACCTGTTAATGATACTTCACTGCACTTAAAATCACACACTTCACTACACAACTCTTTAAAATGTACAGCACGCACACAGTTTACTGCACTTAACATTGATCGCACACACTTCACTGCACAACTCTTAAAACAGCACACACATGCACACATTTCACTGCACTTAACATCACACACGCACATACAAAACTCATAAAAATAGCACACACACTGCACTTAACATCACACACACATACACAACTCTTAAAAATAGCACACACATACACACAGACATTTCAATTCACTTAACATCACACACACTTCACTACACAACTCTTAAAAACACCACACACACACACTTCACTGCACTTAACATTTCACTCCCTTTACTACACAGCTCTTAAAAACAACACACACACACTCACACATTGATGATATATAGAAATTTAGTTAATGTTTTAAAAAAACATGAGAGCAGAACCAACCATATACACACTCACATCCATACATACACAATCCATACACACACACTACATAAAAATAAACATACAGTAAAACACACAAACACACCATCTATACATAAACATCCATACACACACACCCCATAGAACGCGCAAACACACACACACACACACACCATCCAGTAGTTCACAAAATCACACATACATTAATAAAATTCATTAGTAAACTACTTACAGCTAGCAGTTCACTGAAAATTAGTGAACTGCTGGAGCAGTTCACTGAATTCAGTGAATTGTTGGAGTAGTTTGCTGAATTCAGTGAACTGCTAGAATGCAGTTCACTGAATGATTCAGTGAAATGCTTCCAGCAATTCAATGAACTCAATGAACTGCTTCCAGCAATGTCATAAGTATTGCATCTACAGGTTCAAGAGAAAATATGTATAATAGGAGCAACAATCAAATGAATAAATATGAATGATAATGACAAAGACATTATTGTGGTGAATATTAAATGATAGGTTGACCTCATATAGTTCAAGATCTTCATTTGGTGAAAAGCCAGTCATTTTATTAAGTTTCGTAAGAATTTCAGTGGGCTTTCCAAGTGCTCTGACAAAGATCCTTCCCACATACCTATGTTTATTAAAAAAGTGGATGACCATACATACACTGAAAAATCTTACTGAGACCTCGAATGGAAAATAAATAAATATAGAATTACCTTAGCTCTTCCTTCACAGGATCGAAAAACTTGAAAAAAAGTAATATGTCTTCCTTAGTCCTGTCAGGGGGAAGAATAAGACCGGAATCCTGAATAAAAACAAAAACAATATATAGAATAAACTTAGATAAACAAACACATACAAAAAGCATGCGCCCCAAACACATTACTAATACCACTACTAACTGGAAGGTTTAAAACAACTTAAGCTTTAGTATCTAGAATTACCTCGATAAACTTAAAATGCACATAATCAATCTAATATGCACCCATAGATAAAAATTTGTCTACTACACAGGACTAGAATGCTGATAGAAAAACAAGATATAAGCACATTACATCTAACAATTCTAGATTAAACAAAGTAGAGCAATTATGATATGTACTGCATTTTTCCCCTAGAAGTACTAGTTTAAGTGCATGTTCTGCAGTAATAGTTCGCTCCAAAAAAGGTAACAGCTATTCAACTAAACTTTTATGCATCAAATACTTATAGACTATGTTTCTCATGGAGTGGTCAATGGCCTATTGGGCCAGAATGCATGGTTTTGTCTCTTGGCCCATAACCAAATACGTTGGAACTGAACACCAAGATATGAAGTGCAAGAAATGCTTTGAATAGAAATAAACAAGGTCTACTACAAACTTCTCATATGCATACAACCATACATGAAAATATGAGAAATGCAAGTACTAACACATTCCCACTGTAGATCTGAAATATACGCTTCAAACCTAGCCTTGAAAAATAGATTCAATAATCTGGGCTGCTATGTTGACGGAGAAGACGAAGCCGACTGCATCTTGCCAAAACTAAAGATGGAAGGACACAATTATCAAATATCATAGTGAGAATTTGAGTAATCAATCATGTACTTATTTTCATTTTTTGAGATAGAACAAACAAGTTTATAACTTTCACTAAAAGAAATGGATGAAATAGTTTTGAATCATATCCTTGACAAAGTAAAGAGAGAGGCAAGAAAAATCTCTTGAAAAGATATTAACCACCAAGTTATGATGAAATCAATAAGCTCAAAGCAAATGCTACCTGATATGCACTGTGCTTGGGGTTAACAATGTAATCATCAAACGCGATCCCCATCAATTGTAGTCCAGAGCCTACACAACCAATCAGCAATGATGATAATATACTATGCAATTGATAATTTTAGTGCGTTTCTACAATGCTAACTACTTAGTCCACATCAGACGCGATCATATCCTTGACATTCCCTGCGAGTTATTGCCCACTTAGTCCCTCGTGTTGCTTAATTCCTCCGTGAAAAGTTTTACTTGAACTGCCTGCTTGAGAAGAAAAGTTAAAGTTAATAACAAAATAAATATTAAATGGAAACAATGAGAAATGTACCTCTACACTATATATGTTGACCATGTATACTAAATGGATAGCCAACAACTAAGCCCACGATGGAGAGCCTTGAAACCTGCACATATGCACACATACATACAATTTCGTCCACATATGAACCAAAAAAACACAAATAATTCATAAACACACACACGCACATCACAAAAATACATGCATACCACCACACACACATCCATGCACACACCATAAAAACACACACATACAACCACACACACATCCATGGACACCATAAACACACACACACACACACACCATAAAATACATGCATACAACTACCACTACAACAAAACAGGTCTACTGCGGCGTTTTTTATGCCTTTCGCGACGTTTTTCAAGCACCGCGGAAGCTTTCACGGCGCCTGAAAAAACGCCACAAAAGAGCCGCTGTAGGGAGCGCCGCGAAAAGTCAGAGACTTTAGCGGTGTTTTTTTAAAACGCCACCAAAGTTAGCGGCGTTTTAAAAAAAACGTTGCTAAAGCTTGCGGCGATTACGCCACCAAAGTTAGCGGCGTTTTAAAAAAAACGCTGCTAAAGCTTGCGGCGGTTTATAAAAAAACGCCGCAAGCTTTAGCGGCGTTTAAAAAAAAAACGCCGCCAAAGGCTGCATCGTTTTAACAATATAGCCAAAGGCTGCTATGGGCCTCAATATACAACCATCAATATAGCCATTATATGAACAATCTCTCGCAAGACAATACTTAGATGAAATCCTGGGAAGAAGGGGGAGGCTGTGGGGAGGATAACTTCCACAACTACGCATAACATTAAATAAAATTTAACAGTAAAGCTTACTCAAAATCACCAAACTTTTGAAAAGAGCATGAATGAAATTCAAAAAACATTATGCTTCATTAAAAAAAAAGAGTCTATTATTAGAAATTCAAAATTCGTTCAATAATTTTTTATGATTTTTGAGCTTGACAATAATTATGAAGCATAATAAATGTGACTTAGAACAATGATTAGATGGCTTTTAAATCTGGATATCAGAAGTAAGAATCATGGAGCCTATCAATAAGGGTAAGGTTGTGTAAATCTACCCCAAGTCCCTTACTTCACATTAATACAAGTTTAAACCACTCAACCGTTAATGAAAAAAATAATACTACGAGGACTAGCTAGCCATAAACTTGAGAGTACTGAAACCACAATGACCAGCCAAATATTAGACTGTTCACAACTGTTATTTCCAGAGAAATGTAAGAATTTATTGGTTCAATACCATGATGCAGAAAATTCCTGATTAAGAGTTTGCAAAATACGGCCTCCTCCAAAATCTAATGAGCCTGAAACATAAGTCCTTGACCATGAGACTCCTTCCGGTAGTACCATAACAACATGTGAATGTGCCACAATAGGAGAGTGCATATATTGATTATACGATAACTAGAAAAATCGAGTACATAAGCTTATCCACAAAATGTTGATATTGATCAGGATTATCAGAAACTGGTGGCTATCAGTGAATTTACCTTCTCTAATATTGAAAATCATCAGAGTGTCATCATGATGAGAAGCAAGCATCCACGTCTCTTCAAAGAGATCAAATATGCATTTTTGTGGCTGATACCTGAACGAAGTGAGTAAATCGTTCGCATTCATGGAAGAACAAAATGGAAGCACAACTAAATGGAAGCACAACTAAATGGAAGCACAACTAAATGGAGCTCTATATATTTGTGTCAGAGCCTGAAAACTATGCATTTTACCCCTCAAAACGCTTGAAAAGTGCACCAATAAACTCCATACAGTTCTTTGATCAGCCTACATATAAATATTGCTCAATTCATAAAGTTCATAAGTGCTATAATATGTTTACTCTCAAACTTCAAAGAACCCCACAAAAACTGCTACTAAATGAAGTGTTGAACATCACCTGTGTCCATAGTGCATACCAACATATGCATGAACTATTCAGGAATGGGATGGAAATTACATGCATTAGAGCATATGATTTGTATATTTATAAAATCAAAATGGTTTACACTCAGAGGAAAACCTGAACCAGCTGGAGGAAGTGCAAAAAATACACAATGAATAACATTTGGGCAAATTTAGCTTTGAACTTGAAACAAATATATACATAAGTTTCTAAAATGAAATCAACAGATTAAGAATGAGTTCTTACTTTGAGGATTCTGCAGAATTAAGCTCCAGGAATCTTAGGAACAGGACTTTACTGTGTCGTTCATCAAAATGGCGGCTGGTCCCATCTTCCCGCGATAGGCATAGATAATTAGATGAATATTGCAATAATCTGTTTGTTTAT